>JANBXA010000103.1:13048333-13726666 GCA_030556225.1 Cricetiscus sungorus
CAGTCCCTAATCCCTGACTGACATGAGCTAGCTTTAAAAAATACTACAGCTCTTTTCCTCTTTATATTTCTGAGGCAGGTTTTGACTACTGCCGGAATACTCTGGAGGGCTTTTGTTCCACTTACTCAGCAAGCGACAACAATAACTCTGGGCACAGTGCACATCTTATGCCATGCTTTCCCTTCCACACCTAGTTTAATTGCTCCCTATTGAACCCATTGGTGAGTAAGGGATTCCCACCCCAGGATTCCAGGGAAACCTATTCAATAGTCAACTCTCAATAGACATCATCCTCACTTCCTTCCCATCCTCCCTGGGGTCATCTCCCAAATAGCCTCCTCCCTGTTAGTCTTTGCCACATGGTGTGTTTTCAAATTAAGATGACACTAGGAGTCATGGATGCTCTTGGTTGTCAATTGGACTACACCTGGAATGAGCTACACCAGTGAGGGAATTTTATTTAATCTGACATAGGAAATTCTGTGTCTAATCTGGATCTTGAGGCAGAAAGACACCTGTCTTTAATCTGGGTCTTGAGGCAGAAAGTCCCACCTCTAATCTGGGTCATGCCTTCTGCTGGAAGTCTATATAAGGACCTGGAAAAAGGAAGCTTTTGCTCTTTTCCTATTTGCCCTCACCTTGTTAGCAAATCCTTCCTTCACTGGCATTAGAGCCTGCTTCTTAGGGCTTCCAGCCACTATTGAAGACCAGCTGAGCCTCCAGCCCTATACACTGAAGAACTTCTGGATTCTTGGACTTTCTAGTCACAACCCATCATTGTTGGATTAGCTGGACTGCAGATATATATATATATATATATATATATATATATATATATATATAAGTATATGGATGGAGAGAAAGAGACAGAGAGAGAGAGAGATTCATTCTGTAAGTTCTGTTACTCTAGAGAACCCTGACTAATAATCTAGGTATACATGGAAGCACATTCTACATATACTACACACACACACACACACACACACACACACACACACACACTTGTAATTTGTAAAAGATATCTTATTTTAAGAAACATTCCTGGGGAGCCGGGTGTAGGGCACATGCCTGTAATCCCTGCACTTGGTAATCAGACAAGAACATTCCAGATGAAGGTTGACCTAGGCTCTAGGGTGAAGACTCCATCTCATAAAAACAAACAAACAAACAAATAAATAAATAAATAAAATAAAACAAATGTGAGTTTCAAACAATTGGTGGCAAGGTAAGGTGGAAATGAGGTGGAGTGAGGTGAGGTGGGGTGAGGTGGGGTGAGATGAGGTGAGGTGAGATGGGGTGAGGTGAGGTGAGATGGGGTGAGATGAGGTGAGGTGGGATGAGGTGTGGTGAGGTGAGGTGGGTGAGTTGAGGTGAGGTGGGTTGAGGTGGGGTGAGGTGGGATGAGGTGGGGTGAGGTGAGGTGGGGTGAGATGAGGGTGAGGTGGGGTGAGATGAGGTGAGGTGGGGCGAGGTGGGGTGAGGTGAGATGAAGTAAGGTGAGGTGAGGTGGGATGAGGTGGGGTGAGATGAGGTGAGGTGGGGTGAGGTGGGGTGAGGTGAGGTGGGGTGAAGTGCAGTGGGGTGAGGTGGGGTGAAGTGAGGTGAGGTGGGGTGAGATGAGGTGAGGTGGGGTGAGGTGGGGTTAGGTGGAAGTGAGGTGAGGTGAGGTAGGGTGAGGTGAGGTGGGGTGAGGTGGGGTGAGATGAGGTGAGGTGGAATGAGGTGGGGTGAGGTGGGTGGAGGTAGGTGGAGGTGAGGTGAGTGTCACTGGTAGAGCAGTGCTGAGGATATTACATATTATTTGTCTCTAAGAGTAAAAAGGAGAATGATTAGTGGCTCACATACAAACTGCCAGTAAAAAATTTAACAAGGGAGATAATGGAATGAGTATGAATAAATGGACTGAGAGGAAAATTTATGTTAAGCCTGTCAAAGTGTCTCCTCTAATGGGAATCTGGTTTTTCTTTTATGACTGATAAGAGAAAAAGTGTTTCAATGAATATGTTAATAGATAGCAAAGCTGACCCTTCTGCCATATTGGATACATTGGGGATTGAACTATGGCATCTGTTACAATGACAGTCCTTTCCAGACAGGGCTCTGTGAGGGGAACGATGCTGACTAAGTTAGTAGTGAAGCACTTGCCTAGCAGGCTTTCGTATCTAAAGTCAATGGTCAGAATCCACAGAAATGCTGGAGTAGTGCTGTACACCTGTGATCTCAGGGCTGGGGATGTGGAGAGAGTCCTGGGCTCACTGACCAGCCAGGGCAGTTTAATTGGTGGCTTTCAGACAAGAGCCCTTGTCACAAAAGACATGGGCGCTTTCTGGGGGTGACACTGAAGTTTATCCTTTGGCCTCCACAGGCACACTTACCTGCATGTGCACAACACACACACACACACACACACACACTTAACAAGTAAAACAAAGACAGACACGGGGAATGACGCTGTAAAGGTCACTTTCTTTTGTTACAACTAAGAAGTCAGCATAGAGCAGAGGGTGGGAATGCTGGGAAGACTGTTGATTCAAAGCAAACAGGTGGAAAATATGAGCCTGATCATACATAGCCTAACAGAACTCAATTGTATTTCTGATGTCGAGTGATTATATGATGATTGCTGTGGTTTCTGCGCCACTTTACTTCCCTATACACAGATTAGGAGGATATACATTGTATTGTTCTCATGATGACTTCTCAGAGAGAGAGAGAGAGAGCGAGAGAGCGAGAGAGCGAGAGAGAGAGAGAGAGAGAGAGAGAGAGAGAGAGAGAGAGAGAGAGAGAGAGAGAGAGAGGTCCTCTGAAGGTTATTGCTTACATACTTCAGGGCCCATTGCAGATGTCTGAACACTCCAGAACATATGATCTACTTTGGTGTGCATAATACACAGGGATGGGAGGACCTGACCCTTTTCTGTAAATGTCACATCGTTCTGGCAATGCTGTCTTCTATTCTATTCCCATTAGAGTGGTAGCAGAAAAGAAAGTAACAGTGTCTGGAGACAATGCAAGGAACAACTCAAAAGAGTGAAAAATGAAGAAGACTGTTGATTTGTCAACATCCACTGGGAAGCAAAAGAGCCAAGAGGAGATGCATGGAGTTCTGCATAACAGAAATAATACGTGTCTGGTATATTATTCATTCAATTAAATGAGCAATTCCTTATTCATTAAAAAAGTAAACGTGGAGCATATATAAGCATGTCTTACAGTACAGTAGGCATGCAGGAGCTCAAACAGATGTGGGGTCCTTGGCCTCGTGGGGCTGTCTGTCAGTCTAGTCAGGACTGGGAAATATTAATTTATAAATCCCAGGAATGTTAAATTACATGAATGGAAGAGAAATAACACACCTTGAAAACATGTACCAGAGGAGTGGTTCTGGGGGATTGGAAATTTCCCTAAGGAAGCTGAATAGGAAAAGAGGAAAGAGCAGTCATGCACAGTAACTTCGTAACTTTTCCACTTTCATGTGGTTGGAATATGTGGGGTGGCTGCTGTTTCTGGCGCAATGTCAATATTTCTGTGTAATTACTTGCTAATTTGGCCACATAATATATCAGACATGTACTCTTTTCTTGTTGTTACCTTAAATATGTCCTTGGCTTTGGTACTGCCCAGTGAATGTCGCCAGTATTCAGTGAGAAATTGCTCAGGTGCATATTTATTTTCTGCCACAATGAAATGGATTTTCATCATTTTGTCTTTGACTATATTCAAAGTGAAATCGCCACTGTCTATCATTCTGTCAACTGCAAATTGTTAAACCATTTCTGTATTTTTTTATCATCCATCTCTCACGCTGCTTAATATTGTTCAGCTTTTCCTGTTTAATTGTTGAAAAAAATCTCAGCAAAACTCAGTTGACTTTAAGTGGTATTAAATCAATGAAACCAGGCATTTTGGACAATGTCTGAGTACCACTGACTATAAAGGCTTACACACGGCCTCATCATTAAAGTGGAGGAAGATAAATTGTTGGCTCTAAGAGGCAGTAAAATAGTTTTTTTACAGTCCATTTCACTAAGTGTTTAGAATGTGTATTACCTGATTAATCAATGTGTCATGAACCATGACACAGTCAATGGATTTTTGGTATTCAGTGCAGGGCTAGAATTATTCAAGGCTTCATTTGCCATGGAGTGGTACATTGTCAAGTTCATGATTAAAGTAGCTAGCCACCTTTGGATTCTACTGTGGGAGGACAGACAGGAATGTGGAAAGATTACCTTTTTTATTCACAGTAATTGGACCTGATGGGCTAAATCCTGTCCCCCAAATCCATTCCTAATTAGTTATTGGGATGCTTTAGGCGAACTGTTAACCCAAAGCATAAATTCATTAATTAGCAAAACAAAAATTACATCTCATAAAAGTTTAGGAGTAGTAATTCTGTGAAGTGTAAGCTTTCCCCTAAAGGTATTTTTTATGTTGCTTTTTAAATATCAAGATTCTCCTTTAAAATATTTACTTTAATTCTGTCTCTCTCTCTCTCTCTCTCTCTCTCTGTGTGTGTGTGTGTGTGTGTGTGGAGAGAGAGAGAGTGTGTGTGTGTGTGAGAGAGAGAGAGAGAGAGAGAGAGAGAGAGAGAGAGAGAATAGGGCATTGAATCCCTTGGGTCTGTACTTACAGGTGTTTAAGAGCTACCTGAGATTGTTTCTGGGACTCAAACCTGGATCCTCTGCAATAGCAGCTGCTCTTAACCACTGAACCACCTCTCCGGCCCCAAGATTTTCCTTTGGCCACACAAATCAATACTGTTTTGATTGCTTAAAGGTTGTAGTTATTTTGGTTAAAAGTAGAAGAAGGGGCTCACTATCACTGTTAGGTTACTACATTAAGTAAGTAAATTTAAGATGGAAATTATCATGGAATGAAAGATAAAAATTCATATTATATCCTAAAAAATATCTGGAAAGGACTGTATAAAAGGATTGTCACAGAGCCTTTGTATTTCTGTTTTGCTTCCATTGTACTTAGAGGGCTGAGTGTCTATGGAGAATGTGGAGAATGTTCGTTCTAAAAGGTTATCATTTAAGACTTGTTCTAAGATCTTGCTTACTCTGGATGGGCTAATTGGACAACTTATATGCACAATTTTTTGTATGCCTGCTAGCAGCCTGAGTGAATAAACTGCATTCAGTTCAAAGTGTACTGTGTCAGGGTGGTGAGCTGGGCTCCCTCAGGAACAGAATCTGAGATGGAGTTTGGTTTAGGAAATGGATTAGAAAGTGTCTTTAGGAACAGTAGTAATCCTGAATGAAGGAAGCAGAGATCAACACTGGGAGAAGATGGACTGTAAATCATTGTAACAGGCAGGCATGTAAGTACTTCAGAAATGAAAGCTGGTGGGGAGGACATTAGCTTTATCCAAAGGCCAGTATCCCGAGAAGACAGAGGGGACCTCTTTCACCAAAACCATCTTAGTAACTCAGGCAGAGAGAGGAAAGAAGTACAGGGGACTGTGAGGCTGGAAGACTGGCACTCAATTGGTGTCCTCATCTAGGGCATGTACTTCTACCCTCCTACTGTGGTCAGGATTGGTATTGATCTCGGCTTCTTTGTACTAATTTCTGGAATTCTTACAACAAACATTCTTTTTCTGTATGTTAAACCTTGCAGCAGGGTACATGGTGTGTGTTGATATGTAGGGGTGAAATGAGGAGGAACCGGACACATTCTAATGTTATCATCACCAAATGTTTTGAGAGTTTTTTTTTTTTTTAAGTTTAAAGAATTATTTTGCAGTTGTTGTTGTTTAAATTTTTTTTAGACACAGCCCTTTTTGTTTGTTTGTTTGTTTGTTTGTTTTTAGAATTTAGAATGCCAGGAAAAAGGAAAGGGAAGTCAAGGAAGTCTGCAAAGAAGCACCATTTATTTCACCAGGATCTTGGAAGCTGGAAAAGCACTTTTGTGTTGTGCCAAGTTGAGGGTTGGAGCCCAGTATTGATCACTCACTGCCATGTGACTGCCTTCCAGGGTGTGAGACCTTGGAAGGAACAGCTGTTTCTACTGAGGCCTATGGGGACAAAGCCACTGACAGACAGATGCCCAGCAGCTGGAAAAATGAAGGAGAGCTGTGGATGGCACACACAGCATTCTGTTATCCTTGTGTGGCATCTCATTTGGCTCCAGGAGGTTCTCAGCGGCATCTTTTTGAGATTCTCATAGAATTTCTAGATATGATTACAAGTAATACAAATACCCACAAAGGGTTCCTAAGAGTAGAAAAACATGCTATTCTTTTATATGTTTCAGAATCTTTGGTCTTTGAGATTATAATCTTAAGAAATTAACTGTATCAGTTATCATCTTTGTACCTCATTCTTGTTTGGAAAGCCAGTATATTGAAAACTCCCAGGTGAAACAGACAACAAAAATCTTCAAAATAAATTCCAACAACACAAATGCAAGTGCAGATAGAAGGATGTGTGTTTCAACTTAGAATGACTGTATGATCTCCTTTTCAGAAAAGCCAGGTGGCTGGGTAAAGAATTTATAAGAAGCTTGTATAGACCACAAGACTGTAAAAGGGAGAAGATTGTATAGGAATGTCAAATAAGAAAATGAAGTTCTGATTCTTTTGAAGTGCGTGCGTGTGGGGGGCCATGTGTCTGTATGGATGCATGTGAGTACGTTTATGAGTTTGTGTGCTCCATAAGCATGAAGGAGCATGTAAAGGGCATAGTAAGGTATTGAATCACCTGGAACTGAAGTTACTTGGGTGCTGGTAATAGAGCCTGGATCCTCTGCACCAGCTGCACCAGCAGCATGTTCTCTTAACCACAGAGCTGCTTCTCTAACTCATGGTCTGATGGTTTTGACAGGGAAGTGTTAAGCAAAAACAAGAAAAAGGATATATGTTCATCACTTTGGGATGTATCAGATGTTGCTCCCTGTTGGTAAGAAAACTCTGATAATGCTGTTCCTCTTTTGTTTCTGCCTTTTTGAGTTCAGTGCTCTCCAAATAGAAAAGCAAAGGTGAAGAAGAGAAAGAGTAGAGATCCAAGACAGTGGAGAATGAGTCAGGTCGTCCCACTGTATATCATTTCTGTTCCTCTGATGGAGAGAGATTAGGTACGAGGTACAGTACTAACGGCAACTTTACAAGTAAACTGGGTACTTACTGCTGGGGAGCTAGAAGGAATGGCAGAGGACAGGATACAGTAAACTAGACGAACTGGGCATGTGGCTCAGTTTGTAGGATGTCTACCTGACAAGCTCTGGGTTTGAGCCCTACCACTTGATAAAGGTAATGCATGCCTTTGCTCCTAGCATTCACGAGGTAGAAAGCAGGAGGATCAAAAGGACATCCTCAGCTACATAACACTTCAAGGCCAGCCCAGGATATATGACATCCTAGTCAGAAACAAAGAAAATTCCCCAAACCCAACCCAAACCCCAACAAAACTCCTAACTAAAAGAAGCCAAATGTTGTGCTGATATATAGAGGGGCAATAACGATTTTGGAAACTAGAAAATGATGATATTGACTATGAGGAAGCAGAAAGGAAAGTAGTAATAATAAGAGGCCATATATCCAAATTCTCATCTGTGGTTGGAGGAAACAGGTAGAGTATAATATGTACAAGGTCTTTGAGGCAGAAGCCTCCTATTTGAATCTGGAGCTCAAGGAGCTCAATGGAGGGGTCAGAGCTGCACAGATAAATGTAGGCGTCATCTCCAGGGAGAGTATCCAAAGCTGAGAGTAGATGGGCTCCTTTAGCACTCGGCACAGTAACAGAAAAGAAGAGGAGCTGAAGTCCATTCTAATGCTTTACGAAAATTTAGAGGTTTAGGAAGTAAAGCAGGTGACAAAGGAAAAGCAATGATCAGATTGTGGATGGGGCAAACTGGGAGAGCACGATTGCCAGCATCCAGAGAAGGGTTTTTGTAGAGTGTGTTTTCTGCCAGCCCACCTGGTCCCACCACCACACCAGCCCCAAATAACACACTGAGACTCTGTATTTGATATAAAGCTGTTGGCCAGTTAATAGTTTCTTACTGGCTAGCTCTGTCTTAATGATTAACCCATTTCTACTATTCTAAGTGGCTCATCTTACTGGCCAGAGCCGCTGGCTGACATTCTACCTCTCGGGGCTCTCCATGTCGACTCCTCCTCACTACTTCCTCTTTCCCCCTTGTCTCCTAGCCCCACCTATCTTGCTTTCCCATTGGCCAACAGGGCTTTATTCATTAACCATTATGAGAAACATATTTACAGAATAACATCTCCCATCAGGTTTTCAGACAAGGAATTGTCCCTGGTCACCTCTTACTAAACATGGAGAAGAAGTTAGAACATTGGGTTGTTGAGTTGGAGCAAGATGTTTTAGCCAGATTTCAGTGCTCTATGAGCTAGCTGCATGAGTTGCTGAGGAAGGGAAGGCAGTAGCATTAAATAACCCCCCCCCCAAGAAAGGAAAAAGAAAACAATGAGTAGAAAGAGAGAGAATCTTGGGAAGTCAAAGGAGGAGTTTGTGTCACATGAGAGTGAACCAGGTGGGAAGAAGAGTCTGGTTACACAGAGAGGAGGAGATGACAACGTAATGTTTAAGAAAGCTGAACATGGGGGTGGAGGACGGAGGCTCAAGAGTTCACAGTCATCCTCAGCTACATGGTGAATTCGAGGCTTGTCTGAGCTACAGAAACCTTGTTTCAGAACAGAACAAACAGAAAAGACCAGAGGGCCCAAGATCCAGAAAACATTGGGGATGCCTGACTTTTTCTTTTGTTGTAATGTGTTAAGGAGGAAAGATATGGACATTGACATGGTTAGCATTGACTCATATACCCTCACTCCAAACTCATATTGAAACTATAATTTTTAGTGTGATTATATTTGGAAATGGAACCTTTATTTATTTATTCATCATTTATTTATTTGTTTATATATTTTATTTTTGAGATAAGGTGCTGTGTAGCTCAGGCTAACCTCAAACACACTAAGTAACTGAGGATGGCCTTGAAATTTGATCATCCTACCTTTGCCTCCCATATACTGGGTGTACATGCCTGCACTACCATGCTTGCATTAGAAATAGGATCTTAAGAAAGTATGTCAACTACTTTTGTGACAGAAACCCAATAACAGCAACACAATGGAGGAAAGATTCCTTTTGGCTCATGGTTTTAGGGTATTTCAATCCACTGTAGCAAAGGAAGCATAATGCTGAGTTCTCTTCAGTCCCTGCCAGTAGAAGCATAAGGTGGCAGGTGGCATAATGGCTCTTGGCTAGGAAGCAGAGGAAGCTACCAGGGTTGGGCTATAACTCTCAGAGTCCTACATCCAAAGTCCTCCCTCCAAGATCCAGGCTGTACCTCTTAAAGATTTGACAAATTCCTAAACAGAGCCACCAATAGAGAACCAGGCATTCAGGCACATGAGCCTGAGGGGGATATTTCAGACTCGAGTCACAACTGGGACTAAATTAAATTTAAGATTATGTGGGTGGGGACTTTGGTCCAATTGGAATGGTGTCCTTATAAGAAAAAGGAGAGGACCGTGTAACTATCTCTCTGCATGGGCAAAGAAAAGGCCGTGTTGTTGGACTATGATAAGGTGACCTTCTTCCTGGAAGAGACCTTTCTAGAAACTAACCATCATGGCACCTTAATGTTGGAATTTCAGCTCCTAGAGCTGTGAAAGAAAATGTCTTAGGGTTATTATTGTTGTGATGAAACACTATGACCAAGAACAATTTGGGAAGGAAAGGGTTTATTTGGCATATATATCTTGAATCACAATCCACTGAGGGAAGCCAAGACAGGAACCCAAACTGTGCAGGTACCTGGAGGCAGGAGCTGATACAGAGGGCATCAAAGAGTGCTGCTTCCTGCCTCGCTCCTTGCAGCTTGCTTCTTGTAGAACCCAGGACCACTAGCTCAGGGTATTATCACCTACAATGGGCAGGCTCCTCCCACATCAATCACTGATTAAGAAAATGCTCTACAGGCTTGCCTACAGCTTGATCTTATGAAGGCATTTTCTGAATTGAGACTTTTCTCTCAGATGACTACAGCTTATGTCAAGTTGGCATAAAACTAGCTAGCACCAACAACAAATTTCAATTGCCCAGCTCTCTGTCCTGTGATATTTAGTTAAGGCTGCTGTGCCCACCTCAGGTCAGAACTGGGAGGATTTCAATCACAATAGAGGCATCATGGGCATGCTGCCCTCTGCAGGCTTCTATTTTCTACTTTCTATTTAAAGTGTGCAGTACAGTTACCTGCCCAGTGTGGAATAGTGGGTGGGGTTGTTGATGTAGAGAAGAATAGAAAACCAAATGTGGATGAGAAGTTTGGGTTTTTTGAAGAAGCATGGTAGGATTCCTCTGTATCATCAAGTACTGTGTGAAGGATATGGTATTAGAGTGACACTGAAAGCACCACAGAGAGTTGTATGATTTTTTTTCCAGGTGAATTTGTCTGCTCAGAATAGGCCTAGATACAGGGTTGGATATATTCAGGGCTCCAAACTTGTTAGTCAAGGCAACAGAAACAGAAACAAGGGAGTCAAGAGTCAGGAATGTTTAAAGTGTGCAAGAGATAAGTGAAGACAGGAGGTTGTGACAGAAGGGGCTAAATGTGAAGACAGCCTTGGCTACCTGACTACTTGGCTTGCCTGGACTGGAGTGACTCTAGTCTGTGCCCCCACCTGGTAAAAGAAGTTGTTAATTGGTCTATGTAATAAAAACCTGAGTCGGATACAGAGGAAAATGCTGAGAGATCAGAGAGAAGGAGAAAACCACCACCACACCTTACCTCTTAGCATCTCAGCAGACCAGAGAGTGAGTTCCTGTTTCTCTCTGCTTATAGACTATTTCTGTCCAGCTACTTCACTTCCTGTATGCCTGTACAGACCTTCAGACCTCTATGGTCAGCTAGTGGCAAGCCCTATTTTCTGACTTTTTTGTTTGCTTGTTTTTTGAGACAGGGTTTCTCTGTGGCTTTTGGAGGCTGTTCTGGATCTAGCTTTTATAGACCAGGCTGGTCTTGAACTCACAGAGATCTGCCTGTCTCTCCCTCCTGAGTGCTGGGATTAAAGGTGTGCACCACCACCACCACCACCAGGCTTCATTTCTCTGACTTTTAGACAGGCTTTATTTGTAGAAGCAAGAAATTAGCATACCACCCCACTCCCTGCCAATTTCAAAGCAATTGTTGATTCTACTATTACAGCTGTAGGCCATTGTTTGGTTACCCTGAGTATTTTATTACCTGAATTTTAAAAAATGTATTCTTTGAGAATTAGGGGAGCTTATTTTAGATAAAATGCTAGCACTTGTCAGCATTTACTTCAGATTCTTCCTGATCCTTTTTATGAATATATATTTACTTTGATTATGGGCTCATTTTTGTACAATTATTTAAGAACCCCATATGTCAGGAGAGTATAGGTTTGGTTCAAATTTGGGCAGTAATTTTGATCTAGCAGTGATATGTTCCCCAGGCTCAGGAGGATGTGAACCATTAGAGGATGACAGCAAACTGGCGTAAGTCAGTCTGAGCACATACCCTTGTTATGTCACACTATGGCCATATAACTGTTGCAAAATTGTATGGCTTGAGGAGCTGCTCTCTGCCTCAAATTTAGGATCAGTTTTCCAATTAGAACCTCCACTTTAGGATTTCTCATTGGATTACTTTGAGTCTTAGGCAAAGGGATTGGGATTGGCCTGGACAGCTGGTCAGTGAATGAATGAAACAGTGGAAGGCCATGATCCATGTTGGAACCTGAGAAGGACAACAAGATCCGAACTGCAAGTGGTGTGAGTGTGGTCACAATAAGGGCAAAGACTCATCAAGAGAGGTCTTAATCTGATCATGGTAGAGCACTCCTGTTACCTTAGTACTCAGAAGACTGAAGAAGGAATATCAACAGTTGTAGGCTAGCCTAGGCTACACAAAGAAACTCCAAAATTAGAAAAGCAAAACAAAGCAACAACAACAACAAAACCTTCATTAGTGTGGTAGTTTGAAAGAAAATGGCCCCTAAAGAGTGTGGCACAACTAGAGGTGTGGCTTTATTGAATAGGTATGGCCTTTTTGGAGGAAGTGTGTCTTTGTGAAAGTGCACTTTGAGGTCTAATATATGATCAAGCCACACCCACAAGCCAAGATATAAGAACACTCAACTCCTTCTCCAACACCATGTCTACCTACATTCTGCCTTGCTTCCTTTCATGACAATAATGAACTAAACCTATGAACTGTCAGTGAGCCCACACAATTCATGAGTTGCCCTTGCCCTGGTTATGGTGTTTCTTCACAGCAATAGAAACCCAAAGACAATTAGTGAAAGCTGAAAAAGCTTTCTAGCTGAAGGGCTGGAAGTACAGACTCAGGCATGCTGGGGGGGGGGGCATGATAGGGTACAGAAGAGAGAAAGAGGCCCAAAGGCTGGTATGAGTCTAAACAGATAGGCTGGGGCTCTTTGGGGAATTGTTTAAAAGCATCAGGGCTGGGAGTATAAGAAAACATTCTTTAAAAGTGTTTTTTAAAAGGCAAATCTGTTCATCTTGTGGCATGAGACATTAACGCTTATTAGAACTCATTGCTGGGCATGAACCTCAACTCCTTTTTCAGATGGATAGGAAATAGGAGTACTAAGTTGAATAGAGGTCCTCCTGGTAAGAGGTGCTTTAAAGAGCAACCTTAGAGGGATTGAGTAAAGGTCTCAATGACCAATGGAGACAGCTTCTGGGGCTGTGCCAACTTAGAAGGGGAGACAGCAAGACTAGAAAAGAAAAACTCAGCTCACCCCAGATATTTAGTCCGTAACAGACAAAATAGCTCCACTTTACCTAGAGTCAGATTATCCTAGATTGCAAGGGAAGTCACACCAGGACACTGTACCAGCTGGGAAATTGTGAACAAGCAAATGAGAAATTAATACACTTGAATGTAGTTCAGATTTGTCAAGGAGGTTTATTGCTTCTGAGTTGCCTGAAATGACATTTGATTGACTGCACTTCTCAGAACCCAATGCCACATTTGAGTCACTTTTATTCCATCTTTTCAAAGATTATGTCTTTGCTCTGTTTCCTGGTCTGATTTCATCTGTAATTATATTGCTTCAGGCTGTGAGTGATAGGTCTCTTGAGACATCCCTCTAACCTTTCTTAATTACAGTGTACCTAAGCACAGTAAATTGGGCTACACACTGCCCTTAGACTTTCACTAAATATTAATAAGGAAATGTAAATGTCTTCACTTTAAATATCACAAAATCTCAATTAAATAGAACTAAGAGATTGGGCCCTCAGATTAAATAATTATTATAATTAGCAAGGGCTTCATCAGAAGATCCTTGTTCTAAGAGTTCTTTCTCTTTTTCTTCTCCCTAGGATATTCAATTTTGTATTATGACTGGCCTCAGAATTATCTTTTCCCCAAATGAGTGATAGTGAGTCCTCATGCCTGTTTGCTTATTTAGCCACTCACTGATCTGAGTTTATTAGAGAGCTATAAAAGGCAAGGGAACAGTCGCACTGGAGAAAGGTGTAGAAAAGTCTATCTTGACCCATAAATAGGCTGGAACTTTTTTTTTCCATCTGATGCTAGCCAAAAGCTTGACAAGAGGTAGGAATTTCTTCTTCAACAAATTGTGATTTCCTACCATCATCTTATAAAACATTAAGTCACAGGGAAACAAACAGAAATCTTTGCCAAGTTTGACATGTTTTCCATAAACTGAATAAGCTAATCCCTCTCTTTGTATTCCTGAACCAGGAAATCACTGTTTTTCAGATTTTTCATGTCATTTGATATTTCTGAAATCATAGGCAGACAAGATGTTCTATATGCTATTTTTACTGATTTTTGTGACATACTCTTCTTGTTTTATTTGGGACAAAAGGTATCACCTCCCCCTGCCCCATGTTTGAATGTTATTTCTGACAGTTTCTTTGTTGTTCTGAACTCTACAAGTAAACACAAACCATACATGAGGAGATTTTTTCAGACACCTGTGCTCAGCACCTAGTTGTAGCACTGAAGTTTCTGTGACATGTGATTTCCTTGAAGTCTCTACCTTCATTAGGCTGCACCCTCAGGCTGGCTCTCAGCTTTGCCTCTGGTTACATTGTTCCATCTCATTTTACAATGATCCAAGAACAACCTGCTCCATTTACAGAACCTTTCAATAGTAACACGGAGGCTATACACAGAGTCACTACTGTACGAGTGCATATCTATACAGAGCCACTGCTGTAGGAGTGCACATCTGTACATAGAGTCACTACTATAGGAGTGCACATCTGTACCATAGTCACTACTGTAGGAGTGCACATCTGTGCAGTCACTATTATAGGAGGGCACATCTGTACCATTGTCACTACTGTAGGAGTGCACATCTGTACACAGAGTCACTATTTTACAAGTGAACATATATAGTCACTACTGTAGGAATGCACATCTGTCTCAGAGTCACTGCTGTAGGAGTGCACATCTGTACAAAGAGTCACTACTGTAGGAGTGTACATCTGTCACAGAGTCACTGTTGTAGGAGTGCACATCTGTACAGAGTCACTATTGTAAGAGTGCACACTGTACACAGAGTCACTACTGTAGGAATGCACATCTGTACACAGAGTCACTATTTTACAAGTGAACATATATAGTCACTACTGTAGGAATGCACATCTGTCTCTGAGTCACTGTTGTAGGAGTGCACATCTCTATACATAGTACTATTTTAGGAGTGCACATCTGTCTCAGAGTTACTACTGTAGGAGTGCAACATCCATCTGTACAGAGTCACTGCTGTAGGAGTGCACATCTGTACACAGAATCACTATTTTATGAGTGTACATCTATAGTTCCAGCACCCAGGAAGTTGAGGAAGGAGAATCCAAGTCTGAGGCTAGCTTGGATAAATAGTAAGTTTGAGACCAGTCTGAGCAACACAAATGAAAGGAGGAAATAAACAAGGTATATTTTCATTAATGTTCTTATCTCAAAGGTTGATTCTCCAAGCTTGAGTGAGAAATGATTCAGTTAGCACAGAAATACACTCATATGGTTGAGAACATGTTGACCGTTGATAAAGAAACAAGATGGATGCTTCAGTGTGGATATAACTGACATCAAAAGGCAGCTTCAGTGCTTGCATCCTTTGATGACTTCTCAGAGGTGACCTGCATCCTTTAGCTGTCATCAAGATTTTGCATAATGGACTTTCAGGGGCTGGATTCAATGCAGGGCTGCCTGGAGGTTTGCCTTGACACAGAGCTGCTGGGGACCAAGCCTTGTAGCTGAGTCAGAAAAGCAATTATGCTGTTCTCAGCATGCAAGACTCCTCTTACACTCTTTCCTTTGTTGTGCTCTTTCATATGGAAAAAAGATCCCCATTTAGCAACATGTGATTCAGCTCATTTTACTCTCATGATTTTCAAGTTATTGCTTTTCCACCAACATTGCACTTCAGTTGTGAGAATCTCTCACATTACTAGTCTGTGAAGTCTTGCTGTAGGCTGTGTATTAGTTACCTCTCTGATCCCTGTGATACCTGACAATAGCAACTGGAGAGGGGATGGTTTGCTTGGGGTCACAGTTGGAAAGTTCAGTGGTTGTGGTGGGGAACTTGAGGTGGCTCTCACGTTGCAGCCACAGTCAGGAAGCAGAGACTGAGAGATGCTTATGTCTAGTTTGCTTTCTCCTTTTCAGTCAATCCAGGACTCCACTCTGTGGAGCCGTCCCCCACATTAAACTAGATCTTACCACATCAATTAGTCCTTTGCAGACATGCTCTGGCTCAGAAAGTTTTTTTTTGTGGTGTTTATAAATCCCATCACATTGGCAACCAATTACTAGCCATCATGGGCTACTAAAAAAGAGAATATGAAAGCACAAGAACTTGATTCTGTGACTTTTAAGATTCTGTTACCCAAACCACTCTGATCATTAGTCCAGCAGATTGGCACAACCTGGGAGTCTATTAGAAATGCAGCATATTGGTCCCACCCCCATTTACTAAACCAAGATTTGTATGTTTAATAAACATTTCCAGAAGAAACAAGGGCATGATGCAGTTGGAAATGCTTTATTTCAAGAGGCGGGCAACACAGTAATAAACAATGCAGTATGAACCACTGTCCTTGAATGCTGCTTATTACATTGACTACCCATTTCCTATCACCATGCTGAGCCTATTCATGAATTATAGCCTACAGATTTTACATCACTTCCAAGTGAGAGATACTATTATCTCCAGATTGAGAAAGGTTAAATAACTTTCCTAAGGTTAATGGTGCAATGTGTAGCAGAGTAGAGATGGGAATTAATGTCTTTTCACCACCAATGTTAGTCTTGATCAGTACACTATTCAATTCGAAATGATTTCAGCGTGCTTATGCGGGGTGTTAAAAGCTAATTTTTATAAGAAGGTAAGAACACATCTCACACAGATATGAGAATGAACGCTGTAAAGTTCTAGGTAACATATCACTGAGGGAACTTTGTGAGGTGTTATAACTGATTTAAAGGTGAGTGTGAAAACAAGGCAAAGCTAATTTTTCCTCAGTGTGTATGTATGGCAGGGGCAGTCTCTCCACTGGAAACAATTCATTTGCATGCCTATAAACAAGAGTGCTTTTGTGTTGCTATTGTTATCTATAACGTAGAAAAGCAAAAAAAAAAAATAGCTCTAAGAAACAAAATCATTCATAACACCTGTTGCAACAGTGAAGCAGATTTTATTTAGATACCTATTGTGGTAGGTGTTAATGCCATGGAATTTCACAGTAGACAAACATGGGTTCGACTCCAAGCAGAAAGAAAGGCAGAAATTTATAGTAAGGACCAGCGTGTATGTGGGGGAGGGAGGTAGGGGAGTCAATGTATGAGAAATTAGCAGGGAGAAACATTTAAGGTAAGGAGAGCTCATACATAGAATTTTGCTGAAGGCAGTTCTGAGCAATCAAATACTCTAGTTGCTTTTTCGTTGCTGTCAGAAAAGACTAACCAAAAGGAACTTAGGTGAGGAAAAGTTTGACACTTCCAGATCACCTTTCATCATTGAAGGAGGGCAGGGCAGGAAATCAAGACAGGAACCAGAAGCCATGAAAGAAGGTTGCTTGTTGGCTCACTCTCGGGCTTAAGCTTAGTTTCTTGTTTAGCCCAGTAGTATTTGCCCAAGAATGGTGTTCACCACAGTGTTCTGGGCCCTTCTACAGCAATTAATCAAGACAACCTCTCAAAGGTAGTCTCAAAGTCCAGTCTCATCTGGGAAAAGTTTCAATGGAAACTCCCATTTCAGATGACTCTAGGCTATTTCAGATTGACAGTTAAAGCTGTCTAAGACAATAGACAATGTGTTTGAGGAGATACTGAGGATACTCAGCAAGGATGTGGGTGCAGACTACCTGACTTAGCAAGGTTATTGCTAGAATTGGGCTCTTAAGTGCACGCCCAGTAATGGGGAGCTAGTTGAACAGAGTTCAGGGTAAATCATAGGAGAGTTTAATCAAAAAGAGAACCCTTGTCAACCCCCATAAAGTCTCAAGAGATCATCGGAAGGAGGAAGCCATGATGTGGTAGTAAAATAGGTCTCTCGTGAAGGGAGGTGGAGTGGTGTGGTGGTTGAGCACACAGAGTAATAGCATGTGGATTAAAAAATCCACTCTTAACTAGGAGAGGGATTTTAGAGGTGCCTTATCTTCCCCATTTACTGAAATGTACCCAGTGCCTAACTTACAGGTTTCTTGTGTGGAATAAATGAAACAGACATAGGAAAAGTATACCTAATGACCAAGGCATATATGTTTCTTACGTCTTTCATTCATAAGTATACTGATATATGTGAATTTGTTGATACAGGGCTAAGGAGATGGTTATACTGGTAAACTGCTTTCCTTGCAAGCATGAGGAAATCAAGTTCAGCTTCTAAACCCAGCAGGGCAAGGAGGTCTATACTTGTAATCCCAGTGTTGGATGGGTGCAGAGATAGATGGATCTCTGGGGTTCACTGTTCATCTACTTTGGCCTACTTGACTTACTCAGGATGATTTTATACAAATTCCATCCATTTACCTGTGAATTTCAGGATTTCATTTTTCAAATGGCAATAGTCTGTTGTGTAAATGTACTGCATTTTAAAAATAATTTTTAGAAGAAATCTTATTTTACATATCAATCCCCCATTCCCTCTCCCTTCTATCCTCCCACGTCCCCCACTGTCCCCCCACCCCCCAAGGATAGTAAGGCCTTCCATGGGGGATTATTAGAGTCTGTCACATCATTTGGGGGAGGGCCTAGGTCTGTCTCCATGTATCTGGGCTGAAATACTATCCCTCCATAGGGAATGGGCTCCCAAAGTCCGTGTGTACATTAGGGATAAATACTCGTTCCACTGTTAGAGGCCCCATAAATTGCCCAGACTTCTTAACTGGCAGCCACATTCAGAGGGCTTGGTTCAGTTCATGCTGGTTCCCCAATTTTACAACTGGAGTCCCTGTGTTCTCATTAGGTCAGGCCAGCCGTTTCTGTGGCTTTCTCCAGCACAGTCTTGACTCCTTTGCTCATCTCTCCTCCCTGTCTACAATTGGATTCTAGGAGTTTGGATCAGTGCTTAGCTGTGGGTGTTTGCTTCTGTTTCCATCAGCTACTGGATGAAGGTTCTAGGATGGCAATTAAGGTGGTCATCAATCTCATTATGGGGGAAGGACATCAAAAGCGGCCTCTCCACTACTACCTAGATTCTTAGTTGAGGTCATCTTTATGAATCTCTGAATATTTCTCTAGTGTCAGATTTCCAAGAGTCCAGCTCCCAGGTCTACACCCAGGGTTGCATAAAGAGTACTTCAGAACAGCAAGGGTTTAGAAAAAAAATCTTTTTTTCTGAGTGTTACACTTTTTCTATATGAAGGTAATCAGGAAACACACTTTCTGATGATAACTTAAGAAAAAAACAAAACAAAACAAAACAAAACAAAAAACCAAAAACAAAGGAACAAACATATGCTTTCCTAATGGTAACCTTCTTTTACTTTATCTTGTATAATCTCTCTTACTTAACAATGTCTCTACACAGTTACATCTCTTTACAAACAGTTATATCTCTTTCTTTACATACATACATCTCTCTTCTATACAGCCATATATTTTTATACACAGTTACATCTGTTTTTACAGTTACCTTCTCCAGATATTCTCCACACATCTATATAACTTCATGCTTCTTCTTAACACAGTCGCATGTCTGTCTATACAGTTACATTCTCTTCACAGCCATATACGTTTTTTTTCACATACATCTCTCCTACACACACATCTTTCTTCTATATAGCTTCATCTTCTATATCTCTCTACCAACTAAGGTACATCTCTGCACATTTGTCTTTCTGCAATTCAGTATGTCTCCCTTACAGCACACACACACACAGACAGAGAGAGAGAGAGAGAGAGAGAGAGGGAGAGAGAGAGAGAGAGAGAGAGAGAGAGAGGGAGAGAGGGAGGGAGGGAGGGAGGGAGGGAGGGAGGGAGGGAGGGAGAGGGAGAGGGAGAGGGAGAGGGAGAGGGAGAGGGAGAGGGAGAGGGAGAGAGAGAGAGAGAGTTCCACACACACTTCTCTCACATTTCTCTCCTACTCTCCTCTTACTTCTCCAGCAAAGCCTCTGGAAAAATATGAATCACTTTTTCAGGGTCACACAGTACTTAATTGTGTAAACAATAAAAAACCAGAGCCAAACTGATCACACCATTTCTCTCAGGCTAGGAAGGTCATGCTGACTGGCCAGTGAGTAACACTTGACTGTGCACATAGCTCCAAGTGGTTAGTGTTCCCAGACAGAAAGTGACATTGAAATTCAGGACTTAAAAAATAATCAGCTAGTTGGCTAAACCTTGAGTTTGGGAGTAAATGCAGAACATCCATCTCTGAGAAATTTCTACTAAAGTTGCTCTGTGCCTGACCTTGAATCCACAATAAACACCTGGGAAATTGTCCTTGTGTATACATCTCCAGGGGCGACCAGTTTGCTTTGAATTTGTTCTGAAGTCCAAAATTAGCCATCTTGGTAACTGAGAATTCTATTACTTTCCCATGTCAGGCTGAGTAATGAAAAATTTCCTAGTATTATTTCTATTTATCAGAATTATACAGATTAATCAGAAATCTTCTTCCTAATGATCCACAGTGATATGTGCCCAGTAGATGGAATATTTTCATGAGATAAACACACAAGCAGTGGGAAAAAATATTCATAGCTATTATTTTTAGGGAGGACTTGTGGCATCATGTGAGAGAATTATAAGCAGAAACAAATGGATTCAGAGTCAGTGACCCCCATGGTCTTTGCCAAGAGGGGGCTCCCCATCAGAGAATTATTCATCTGACAGATTGACTTATTGAATATCAGTTGTCACCTGCTGTATATTCTTAATGACCCTCAGCACATTCTCATGTTGAAAGACATTTGGGATTTTTTCCAATTTTTGACCTTTTGAATAGAGCATCCATGAACATGGTTGAGCAAATACCTATATGATAGGATGGAGGGGCCTTTGGGTATATGCCCAAGAGTGCTATACTTAGATCTTGATGTGTTTCCCATCTTTTTGAGGAACCACTACACCAATTTCCATAGTGGCTATACAAGTTTATACTTCCACCAGCAGTAGGTGAGTGTTCCCCTTACTCCATGTCCTCACCAGTATGAGCCGTCACTTGTTTTACTGATCTTAGCCATTCTGATAGATGTTAGATGAAATTTCAAAGTAATTTTTTGAGACAGACTATTGTAGTCGTGTGTGTGCGTGTGTGTGTGTGTGTGTGTGTGTGTGTGTGTGTGTGTGTGTGTTTATGAGACAGGATTTTTCTGTGTAGCGCTGACTGTCCTGAATCTTGCTTTGTAGATAAGGTTGGCCTCAAAGTCATAGAAATCCACCTGTCTCTGCCTCCCAAATTTTGAGATTAAAGGGATATGCTATCACCACCTACCTCAAAGTAGTTTTGATGACTTAGGGTGTTGAATATTTAAGTGTTTCCCAGCCATAGGGTCTCCTCTATTATGAATTCTCAGTTTAGGTTTGTACTTCAATGTTTAATAAGGTTATTTGTTTTCCTGATTTGGGGGGGTAGATTTTTGAGTTCTTTATGTTGTATCATAAATAAAAACCCAGAGACAGATATTGGGATTCAAGCTGAAGATCAGAAAAGCAAAGCAGCCAGCTGGTAGCTCTTACCTTTACCAAGGCTAAAATGGAGATCCTGTATTCCCTGTGACTGGAAACTAAATCTCACATGAGACCCTTTCTTTCTTCCTTATGTACCTCTCTAGTGCTGGGATTAAAGGTGTGAGCTCTGTTTCTCTTTTAGACT
This sequence comes from Cricetiscus sungorus, assembly GCA_030556225.1. NCBI lineage: Eukaryota > Metazoa > Chordata > Mammalia > Rodentia > Cricetidae > Cricetiscus > Cricetiscus sungorus. The sequence continues at coordinate 13,069,659 of JANBXA010000103.1, forward strand.
GATCCACTCTCATGTAGCCTTGGGTGGCCTTGAACTCAGAGAAATCCATCTGCCTCTGTCTCCTGAGTCCTGGGGTTAAAAGCGTGTGCCATCACTGCTCAACTTCTATGGCTAACTAATGTGGCTGGCTTTGCATTCTGATCCCCAGGCAAGCTTTATTAATGTGTAAACCATATATCACCACATTATGCATCTTGAAGATTAGCCCTCAACCAATGTGTGGTTGATAAAAGTCCTTTCTCATTTTGTAGGCTGCTGCTTTGTTCAAATGTCGGCCTTAAAGGAGTGTAAATGTCTTTTTTGAGGGCTGAGTACTCAGCTGTTCCTTGTGCTCAGCATCTTAAATAGCTAGTAGTCTATGCATTTGCCACTGCCATTGCATAGTGAAGTTCCCCAGACTAAGGCAGAGAGTAGCATATGCCTGTGGATGTAAGTGTATATGGTTAGAAGGCAGTTTGATGTCATATTAAGTTAGTAAAACAGCAATAGGATGTTAATGCCTGAATAGTGGAAGGACTGATCTCTGCAGCCATGGGTTATCACCAGATAGTAACAGGCATAATTTTCCCCCATGAAATCTTGCCCAAAATCCAATCAAAGAATGGTTGGTTGCTCCTGTGATAGTGGTGCCACTGTTTCCATGTTCGTGGGCCCATCTTGGCTGGCAGATTGGCATAGTTTATGGAGTCCACACTGAGTAAGTCTGTGGATGCTTTTTCTCTCCCAGTGACCACGCAAACTAGCCACCGGGTTCATTGGTAAGTTTGCTGTGTTTAGATCCCATAACTCTGAATTATCTTAGTCTGATCCTATGGGAGCTATTTGAGAACTGTAAGCTAAAGATGTCATGCAATCTAATTTTTTGTCTATAAATATGAAAATTACTTATTCCTCTCTAACCAGCTTTACTTCTACACATTCGTCTCACTGTTCTTTGTTTATAAATGTGTTGGTACTGTGGATTCTTCCTTTAACTGGGTTCCTTATGAGCAAAGTAAAATGTTTAGTGTCTGTCGTTTTATATATGTACAATAGTTCTGAATTTATGATTTCTGAAACTGTCTTTCCATGATGGGAATGTGAGATAATGAATCTTGATAACGGATTTAATAGTCCAGGGATGGTTAATTAATCTTCATTGATGGTAAATGGAAACAGAACAGATAAGAGCCAAGTAAACAGAGATGATCCGCAGAATATTTTACAATTTAAGTCACCAGCAGTGTTCATGTTTAAAAGAATAAGTCTCTATCTATGTTGTCATTTTAAAAGCAATTCCCATATTTTGAATTAAATGCATAGATTCATGATTTCTTGAAATTAATATGATTATGGAAAATAGCTGGCTCCTGTGCTGCAATGTCAGATGTGCATTTAGTTACTTGCCCTCCCCAGCAGATGACTTGCTCCAAAGCAACAGTTCTATGGCTCTATTCATTGTATTCTCAAGTGTCACCTTCTCTCAGGCACATGGTGTGGCTTCTGCACATCACTGATGAATAACCAATCAAGATCTTCCCCTCATCTTTGTAGTCACCAAACATAAATTTTATCTGTTTTTTTGAGTATGGACATTTCAGAAGCAATACTCATCAACACACATCTAAGAATAATTTACAAGCCAGGACACTACTTTGTTAATGGAGAGTAACCAAGTACACAGTGGACTGGATACTTGCTGTATTGACTTCTCTGGAAGAACAGAACTGACAGAATGAGCACTTATAAAAGATTTATCAGATTGGCTTATACCAAAGGAACCAGTTAGTCCAACAATGATTGTCTGTGAGCTGGAGAATCTGAGAACCTGGTAACTACCTACTCTACAACCCTGAGTCTCAGATGTCCCAAGCTGGTGCTGAAGACCTGGAGAATTCCTAGAAAGCTCCTGTCTTCATAGAAAAGATGGGTTCTAATGTAAACAAAACATGGCAGCAGCAGGGATAACCAAAGGATCAAAGTTAACTAGCAAGATGAAAACACACAGAACTTCTTCTCTTTTGCAGATTTATATCTGGGCCTTCTGGAAAGTGCTGCCCACTCTGGGGGAGGGTCTACTCCATTCATTTCCCCCTTCTTGCTAACACCACTCACACACCACCCAGAAGAGGCATGGCTCTTCATTGATTCTAGTTCCTGTTGAGTTGAAAGTCAAGATTAATCAACACACTTGCCCTTCTCCTATCAGAAACCAAAAATGGGGTAGGGGAACACACATAAGAAATTTGTTTGATGATCTTAGATCTTTACTCTAAGGCTTGAAGGTAGGACCCAGGCACTCATTATGGCCTGAGTCCCAGAGGCTGGCCAGCCCATTACATCCTCTTCATAGGGTTTTCTGCTAGTGGTCCACATGCTGTCCTATCTTATCACTCTTGGATGGAGAAGGAATATTAGAAATATTTATCTTAAAAAAATCATTCTTTGAGCTTTCTGTTTTTAGAAACTATTCTCTGTCTGTTATTAATGCAACCATTCCTCAGAGAGAACAAAATTGATTAGACTTTAAACTTTATGTTACCATAAATAGAGCGTAGCTGTACTTGGTGTTCCTGAGAGCCTTACATGCAGATTGTTCCTTGTGATGTTTTCCGTGGCTGGGGGACTGATTGCATGATTGCATGATTTCAGGTCACACTCAGAAGGTGACATTAATCCTGTGCTTTAGAGGTCTTGGTTGATTGCTAAGTACCAATGGCAGTATTCTTCAGATTTGAGATATATTTTCTGAATTATCAGAGTTATACTGTTTTATTACTTAGTAAGGGCCAGTGCACTTTCCTAGCTTCTTGCTTCTCTGGTGAAACTCAAGGATGACTTATAAAAACAGGATTTTCATGAAAGCCCAGCTTCTACAGAGATAACACTGATGGGAGAAATGTTTTGCTTTTCCTCTTCTCCCTCAAGTCTTATTAAAGAGTTCTCCCTCTTGACACACTGAAGCGATGTAAATGTGCCTAAAGGCTTGTTTGTTGGCACCAAACAAACAAATTCTATTGTTAAGCAATAAAGACTGTCAGAATTCATGGTGTAAGACTTTCAGGGAATGGAGTGAAAGGGAAATTTGTATCATTTAGTGGCTAGCAAACTCATTAAACACAGGGAAAGGTCAGTCGGCTAGATGGCTGATGTTTTGGATATCCCACTATAGAGTGGGCTTAGTGCCCAAAGGGGAAAGATTTGGAGCAGAGAAGTAGCACGATCAGATCAAGTGTACACGTGAGACAGCCCACTGTGGGGCAATGCGAAGATGGAGGAAAAGAGGCCCGTGGACAGGGTTAGGGAGAGCAGGCAGGTTGCGAAGGCAGGAAAGTCAGAGACAATGAACAGCACAACACCTGTAGCTGAATGTCAGCCATTACTTTAAAGACATATTAGAAAGTGAATGACAGGCAACACCGAGACACATAGAATGGCCCACAAAAGAAGCTGCAGAAGGGCTCTGACGGTGGGAGGGGCGGGTTTCTGCTGCAGGTTGAGAAGTGAAGGAGAGGCACTGAGGTCTCCTTTGACTTAATGATACTTTCTGAGAGCCAGTCAGTGGATTCATAAATAGAGGAAATGGGCAGTGGTAGCTTGCAATCAGAATAGGCAATAAAGCGAGGGGAATGGCAGAGTGAGTTACTTTGCTTTTGATTTTGAGACAGTAGTGAATTGATCATGGCAATGATAGAGAAAGTAAAGATGCTTTCAGAAGTAGTAGTACTGAAGGACCTGATCTCAGAGGAGACACAGGGGTGGGGTGGCAGGTGCATTATCATTATGTGAGAGAGGAGGTCAGGACTGACAGCTATAGACTAATCACACCTAGCAGCACTGTGTCCTCTGAAGCAGGCAGCACAATTGAGTGAGATGATAGAAGAGCAATTAATGGTCAAGACAGTAGGAGAACTGAATGTGTAGAGTTGCCGCTGAGGGAACTGGCACTTCAAATAGAATTGTTAATGCATATAGAAGGCCTAGCCAATTGGACACCTTGGATTTATAAAGTCACCAGCCCTATGGGCATCAGGTCTAGGGACATCTATGGTTGGAGCTTTATTTCTTCAATCACTTACTTTGCAAGGTGTGAGTGGATGTCAGGGGAGGAAAGAATCAAGGGTGCTGGCAAGATGTGACAGATGAGCTAAATGCTACAGATGCACAATGAGATGGGCTTGCACAGAGACAGGTGTTCAGGGATGGATGGTCATCTTGCAGAGGACCAATGGCTAGGAGGACTATGGTCGTCATCTCAGCTTGTTGGTCTGGGGAGCTTTAAAAACCAAATTAGTCTCCAAGTTCTAGGACATTCTCCAGAACATGTCTCTCTGGTGGTGGAGTGGGTAGTGTGGCAGGGATGCCTACTGTGAAGTTTGGTCATGAATATTTAAGCCTATAATTTTCTGTTTGAGGTAATTTGGTAAGAAGCCTTCCTCAGAAAATGACAATGAATGGATTTAAACAGCAGTAATAAGGACTTGGAGGGGACAGAAGCAGAAGTCATACTTGGAGCTCCCAGGGTCTGTCCTTGGGGCTCGGGGTGACTTAGACAGTGCCAGCAAGCCCTCTAAATCTTGTTCCTCTTTATGTGTCATCACTGGTGGCTCAGACCACACTTGGAGTTAGTGCTAGGTGGTTATCCCCTTATTCATCTCATGCAATAAGATCCTTGTAGCAGACTATGATGCCATTTGCTTCTGTGGCTTGCCATAGCCTTGTCTGTTGTCACCTCCACCCTTATTGACATCAGTCTGTCGTTTGGATTGGACTATTCTGACCAGATCCCTGTGTGTCGGGAGTGGAGAGGTGGAGGGGGCAGATTTACTCGCTTGAGTCATGGCGATCTCATTTTACCACTTGCTTCTGACTCAGAGCCTTTGGAGTTCCTTCTTTCATCTTGTCTGCTCCCTTCCTCTGTTCCCTTTGACTGATAGGAAAGTTGCCAGTCAATCAGACAATAAAGGCTCACCATCGTGTGCCTTTCGGGCTGCATGCCCATCTCTAAGATCTGCCTTCCAGTGATGAGTTTTCACACCTCAGAGCTTGGAAGGGTTTTGTTTCCTTCCTCTGGAGAGTCTTGGGAAGGGAGAGGAAAAGGAAGAAACTGAAGCATTTGAATGAGAAAAGGGGGCAGAGAGACACAGAAAGCAAGGGAATCTAGAAGGCCCCCTGTCTGTTCCCTAGGGATTGAGTGACTCCCTGAAGACAGAGGTGTCAGTAGCCCCCATGGTGGTGCAATAACTGGCCTGAAGGAAGGGCTGACTGGCCTGGTGACAATTAAGAGTTTAGAGCATGAATACAACAGTTATTCATTGGCTTCTGTGTGTTTTCGTACATACCCAGTTTGAATCCTTTAGCTGCTTTATGGGGAAGATTTAAGGAAGAGAAACTCTCAGGCTGAAGGCTAAAGCCAGAGTGAAGCCATAAGGCATGGTCAGCCCACTTACTCCAAAGACCTCATTTGCTTCTCCAGACTCCATCCTGTCATCTCCACCCTGTATCAGATACTCTTCTCTGATTTGTATACAACCTGTCTGGTTTGTAGCTGGGCAAAGATACTTTGTTTTTATTAAGAAAGATAATATCCCGCTTAAGGAAAGGTGTATGAGACAGTTCTATTGGTTCCTGGTTTGTCTCTGTTCCACAATCAAGCATTACAAAGCCATCATAATTCAAAGCACCACTGACTCGGTAATTCACTTCATTAATGGTGCTACCTAAAGAAAACACACAACAATTTAGAAATAAGCAAATACTTGGGAGTGTGATAATACATTCCAATAGCACAGGAAGTGCTGTTAGAGAAAGACTTGGGGGGGGGAAGGGAGTTCAGACAACAACTTGTGGGAATAGGTTCTATCCTTCCACAATGTATTTCAGGAATTGAAATCAGGTCACCAAGCTTGGAGCCATCTTGCTGGTCCTCAGAGAAATTTTGTGAGCCTGTAGGTAACCCACACCCAGCACTTTTAGAAAGCATCTCTGAGAACTATGGTAGAGTGAGTGGTGAATCTATCTTGCTTATCTCTTTACCTTCATGCGTCCTTCTCTCTCACTTCTCAAACTCAGGGTGAAAAGAAGTGTGGTCTGCTGTCTTGTGTGTTTGCTTGGCTCCTTACTAGTGGACCAAGGCACAGTGTGTCTTCATTGAACTCTGTGTCCATGACTCTCACTGTGTCTAAGAGTCAGTTAGTTAGCATGCCGGTATCCATAGGACTTTCCATTTCTGAATCAGTTAAACAACATGCGTGTATCTATGAAGCTTGTCATGTGCAAAAGTCCATTACCTTTGTCCTTATGCTGTTTGTTAGTTTGCTTTTATGTTATACCTCTGATTTTCTGAGTCTGGAAAAGCAAGTATGTAGGGCTCATTCCAACAATCAGAGGCCAGCTCTGCCTATGTTCTTTATGGAGAAAACATTAATTTCCTGTGTCTCTGGGTGCCTTACCCAAGACAGTTATTAAAAAAATAAAGGCTATTTACATACAAAGATTAAAGCAACTTAGTAGCTTCTTTATTATAAATACTAATCTTGAAATAAAAAAAAATCCACACACACACACACAGAGATAGAGATAGAGATAGAGAGAGAGAGAGAGAGAGAGAGAGAGAGAGAGAGAGGAGAGAGAGAGAGAGAGAGAGGTACAATGCCTTCAACATGAATTTCCTTTCAGTTTGACTTTATTGTGTAATTTTTAAAAATTTAGATCCATCAGAGGTGAAAATATTAATTTCCTTTTCCAGGGAGAAATTCAGTAACAGAATGAAAACCAGGCTTCATTTGGATATACACCTTATCTGATTTTTGTTAATAATATCTTACATATTTTTATTTTAAATCAATCTTTTTTTCTCATTCTCTTTCATAAAACAGCACATATCTGGATGAGAAGCCAACCCAACTGACAGACAAATGCGAAAATCTACAATATAGCTTGAAGTCTTTATCGAACAAAACTAGAGGGTAAGTTCCACTCTTCACATTCAAGTTTAAGTATGTGTTTTGTATTCAAATCATTCCAAAGCATCTTTGAAATAATTTGGAAAATAAGGCTGTGCTGGTTTCGGGATTCTTGGCTCTGAGAATGTCCCCCTGTTGAAGAGGATGGAAGAGGGACAGTGTACAGCAAGGTCATCGCCTGGCTGCAGGACTCAGCTTATCTGTCCTAAAGCCACATTTATCATGCACTGTGTTTTCTAGCTGAAATTTAAAGCCTGCACACACTTCTGAGAATTTGATGTGTGGTTGAGACATTGTCCTGGGAAAATGCTCACTTGAACAAAACTTTGCTTACAACTTCAGGCTAATAGTTTACCTCTGGCCTCAGCTGTGGCTCACTTACCACTCACTGACTAGAGTTTCTAGTCTCCAATTTTCAACAATCTATGACATCCTCTTCTTCTAATTGGGGAAAAGGCAAGCCAAGATCTCTGCACCTGATTGTAGAAGAAGCATTGGTGGCCTGAGCTTCTGGTATCAGGGTCATTGAATGGATCATAGCAGGGAAGACTAGCAGCGCTGGAATGGGTTTCTGCCCATGAAGCTTGGAGCTGGGTTGTGCTTGTAATTCCTGTTATGGCGGCTGGGTATATGTCTTCAGTGGTAGTGGCTTCTTGAATATGTACAGAGGCCTAGGTTCAATCCCAGTACTACCAAAAAGAAAAAGAAGTGTGTGTGTGTGTGTGTGTGTGTGTGTGTGTGTGTGTAGGGGGAAATCTTCCTGGAAAGAAGTATTCTAAGCTTCATTTTGCTGTGTGCTCGGCTGACAAGGGGGAAAAAGAGCAAGAGATGCAGCTGATTTCCTCACAGGGATCTGTTCCAGGGCTGTCTCCATGCTTTCCTTCCATTCTTTATGTTAATACTCTCTCTTACTTTTCATTTATAACAATGGCAGTGGGGAGGAAGGAGTTGAGCAGGTGATCCAGTTTCTCTCTCCTGAGTGTGTGGGAGGCTGACCTGAGAAGAGAAGTCAAGGTAGGTAACCTAGTCCAGCCTTGGGACAAACCAGTTTAGGACTTTCACTTACTGTGCTGAGCTCTGCAGCAGGCTGCTCCCTGACTAAGGTAGAGCTGAGTGTTATCCAGGATCCAGGAGGCAGGTCCCTCTTGGGGAATGCTATGAAGGACGTGCACTTTCTCGAACGTAACAGGAGGATGTTTCACAATGGTGCCTGCTGTGTGAAGACTCTTATGCACCTCATATAGAAACCTCATTGACTGTTTTAGACCAGGTCCACCAAGGGAAGGCAGGACCAACATGGCAAGCCTTGATGTCCCATGCCTCTCTTTGTTTTGTCTGAGCCTCCTGACTACCATGATCATTAAAATCATTAAAAAGCATAACAGTGTTTGTGGGCCTGTACAAAGGATGGACTATTACTATTAGGGACTTGCCTTCTTTTTCTTCAGATCCAAATGATAAGTGCTAAGCTTTCTGGAGAAATCTCCTGTACTGTGTGGCCTTCATGATACACCGCCCTATGTTCTGCTCGCCTTTCTAGCTCATAATAGTTCCCCAATTTTTTGGCTATCTTTGTTCAGAAAGGTCTTTGTCAGCAGGTCCTGGGATCATTTACTGTTTGTTTCTTTGTTGGATTTGAACATGTGAGGGCATGCATCAAGGATCAAGAAGGGAGTTGAAGGAAAAAGGCTTTTTTTTCTATGCAATGCCATTCCAAGTTCCAGGTTAATTGTAACATATCACTGCCCAAAAGATGAGCATAACTTCATGGCTTCTCTCTATCTCTGTCTCTCTCTGTGTCTCTTTCTATGTGTGTATGTGTCTCACTTTTTCCCTTCTCCATTGCTCCCTCCCCATTTCCCTCTCCCTTTATTTCTGCTCAGTGATATATTGCTAATAGTCCCTATAATCTGGTCTCACCCCTGAGAACAGCCCATTCTATAAAACTTCACTCAGTTTGAGCTATCTATGGGTCCTGCAGTGACCCAGACATGTTATAGATGGATTGGAACTCCTGGGTCAAGACTTCTCATCTTGTGTAGTCTACTCACTGGACTCAGAGTGGCTCATGCATTGTAGATGGCACTTCACATCTGTTTTCACCTTGTCGGACCTGTTATGTTGTTCTTAAGCCCCTGGATGTTATAAGGCTTTGGTCTAGCATTTCCAGAGAGACTCTCAGTTCTAAACCTTTTGTAGTTCCTTTCTCATATCAGACACAAGATGCTAAGAAACAAGAGAACTGGAAGAAGCAAATGTTTCTCTTTGCTCCAGCATGCCCTGTAGAAATCTGTGTATTCATTCCCTCAAATGCATGCCAGCATATGGCCCTTGCCTCTGATTGACTTCCTCACTGATTCTGACAAGTTTTTCTTATTAAAGGCCCTCACAGAAGGATGATCTGCCTGTGCACATCCTGACAAAGTGCTGACTCAGCATGGGGCAAGTGCTCTAATATTCTGACCTGAGATGGGGGAGCTGACAACTCTGGGTATGCTAAGACAGAACAGTCAACGGCAGCATGCTAATGAGAATGCCCTGGCTCATGCTTGCTGTACATTTTCTCAGTCTTGCCCTATTGTTTGGGGTTTGATGGTGTGACCTTCCCTAGCTGTTCTTCTGGGGCTTGCCTTCCCATTACACACACAGTTTTCGACTAACCTATATAATTAGCCTGCACTAGTATTCTGTGCAGCAAAGGTCCAGGGAGAGCAGACACAAATGGCCCACTGCTAAGAAAGTGTTATTCTTGCACACAGGAGACTAATTTTTTTTTCAGTTATATTGTCTATTGTCAGGAATTGTGAGTTCTACAACCAGGGGACAATTAGGAAACTTGCAGGGAACAATTGGGAAAGTCATTCAGTGTAGTGATAAAAAAAAGAAAAGAAAAGCAATTTCATTTTCTTAGAAATAATTATTTAGCCCTATTTTTGTCATGGTCTGTTAAAGACTTAGAATTTTCTCTTTTATTGGGCAATTTGTCCCTTTCAGGTTGCTATAATAGGTGTTAGGAGACAGAGTTACAGTGGGAGAAAAATGCACTCTTTTTTTTCTGCCTAGTGTTGACTACATTTTTGAATAAAAGAACAATTAATCAGTGGAATTAGGACAATCAGTAGAATGAGTCTTATGCATGGCAATCTCTCTCTCTCTCTCTCTCTCTCTCTCTCTTTTTCTGTGTGTGTGTGTGTGTGTGTGTGTGTGTGTGTGTGTGTGTGTGTGTGTGAGATAAGTACTTGTTAATGAGATTGTATGGACATGTGCATACATTTGGGTGCTTGTCTATGAAGACCAGAAGTGGATGTTGAGTGTTTTGTCAATCACTCTCCATTCTCTGAGACAAGGTCTTTCACTGAACCCAAAGCTAGCCAATTTGGCTGGTCATTTTATTTCTGGAATATGTCTACCTCTTCCTCTCCCTGCAACACCTCTCCTGCTTTGTTAGGTGGATTCTGGGACCAACCACACTGTGGTCCTCATGCTTACCCAGCAGGCACTTTGCTTTCATCTTTAGCCTCAAGATTCTTTTTTCTTTCTTCTTTTTTTATTAATAATATAATTTAAAATTTTTACATATGGATCCCAGTTTCCTTTCCCTTCCTCCTTCCAAGCCTTCCTCCCTCTTACCCTCTTTCCCTTGACATGTACCTGGCCACCCTCCCCTCCCATCCCATTCCACTTGTAGTAGCCCCAAGATTCTTTATTCTCTGTTTAAAACCATGAGTTCCAAGGTGAGGAGGGTCTTGTTTTTAGTTCTGTTTCTTGTGACTGTACATGAATTAATTGTTTCATAAACATTCATGGAATAAGCAAGTTAATTAATTAAATCTGCAAAATACTCACTATACCATATAATATTAAAAAAATTAATCACTCAATCTAGAAGTTTTAACTTTTTGATGCCAGTTGTCCCCTATGTGAGTCTTTTCCTTATTTCAGGCTTGTGGGATTGATTTTTTTCATCATGGCAAACTTACTATTACATGTTTTTTGCTTATATGTTTAGAAAAATGATTGTATAGATATGCAGGCTTTCTAGCATAGACTTTATTGCCTCAGACAAATGAAGGCATTTGTCTCAGAACAGGTGCATCACAGGTGCTGGCCTAGGTGGAGTCTTCATTGTCCCTCTCTTGGTTTCCCTGATTCTGTTGTTATTAGTTAGATTTTCTTTGCTGTAGCTGATACGGAACACAAGGTTAAGAAGAGAACGGTGTTCTGGGACCACAGTTTTAGATGCTCTTGTGCACAGTCAGGCAGATAGAAGGATTTTAGGCCTCTGGTGACAGAGCAATATGTCATGGCGGAGGGAAGCTGTTTCCCACGTGGCTGGAATGCAAAGTCAAAGAAAATCCTACAATTTGCTTCAAAGGCTCACCTCCAGTAACCAAGGACTTTCTACCATGCACTACTGTTACAGGTTCTATCCTTCTCAAGAATGCCAAACTGGGGACTGAGCTCTTCATGTGTGAGTGTTGAGGGGCATTTAATATCCAAATGCTAGCAATTCTGAATCTTTTCTTCTTTGTGGATCCAGGACTCCCTCCACAAATCATTGTTCTGTTTATTGTTTGGCCACAAAGAACTACTCTAGTGAAATCTCTTAGAACTCAATGTCTTAATGCAGAATTCTATCTGCCCACTCACAGTGTTCAATACTCCTTCCTGATGAAGTAGCTCCCTTGGGAGTCTTCCCAATGGGTATCAACTCGGTGACTCTGATAGTCGCCGATTCTCTAACAGGCAATGTGCCGGAAAGACAAAGGGAAATCCCATACTCTAAACAGCTTACAGGAGACTCCAGTTACACTCACATTCTACTGACTGCTTTGAGTCAGTGAATGGGTTAGACATGGGGTTGGTGCTCAGGTTGTAGTGTTTGTCTGGGCAACTGCTTGCAGAAAAAAAAATGACACTGTAGAAGGAGAATACTGTCAGTGGAAGTCAACCAGGTGTCTCTACTTCATATATTTCCCGTTGCTTTACCACTCTATCAATTACAGGCCTTGTCATAGTTAGAGTTTCTATTGCTTCAATGAAACACCATGACCAAAAGCAAGTTGGGGACAAAAGGGTTTACTTGACTTACACTTCCCTATCATGACTCATCAATGAAGGAAGTCAGGACAGGAACTCAAACAGGTCAGGAAGCTGAGGCAGGAACTGATTCAGAAGCCATGGAGGGATGCTGCTTCCTGGCTTGCTCAACATCACTTGCTTACCCTGCTTCCTTATAGAACCAAAAACCACCAGCCCAGGGATGGCAGAGCCCACAATGGGCTCCTGTATTGCTGACTAATTTAAAAAAATGCCTTACAGCCAGATCCTATGGGGGCATTTTGTTAAATGAGATTCCATCATCTAAAATGACTTTAAATTGTTGTCAAGCTGACATAAAACTACCCAACACAGGCCTCCTAAGGTGGCTTTTCAAATGAGAAGATGTAGTTATTTTAAACAACAGCTTAGGCTGGGGATGTAGTTTATTGATAGATGGCTTGCCTATCATGTACAAGAGGCTCTGGGTTTGATCCTAGTGGCACATAAAATTGTTATCTCTGCACTTGGGAAGGAGAAACAGGAGAGTCCAAAGTTCAAGATTCTCCTCAGCTTTATACAAAGTTTGAGGCCAGCCTAGGCTAGAGAGCCTGTCTCAAAAAGAAAAAGGAAAAAAGAGAAAGAAACCAATCTGTAGAGGTGGCACAATGGTTAAAAACACTGTCTGCTTTTTCAGAAGGCCCTGGTTCAATCCCCGGGAATCATGCAATGACTCACAACTGTTTGTAACCCCAGTCCCAGGGGATCCAACACCCTTATCTGACCCCCAAGGGCATTGTACACATGAGGAACATAGACATATATGCAGGCAGAATAACCAGATACATAAACAATAAAATAAAAAAATTAAAAGCTAAGTTAAAGTGCAATAGGAATCTTGTATATGTTTTGAATCCTTGAGCATTTTACATGGCATCTCTAGTGAGAGGATTACTGGTCTTCCTCAGAAGTAAGTGTAAGCCTTGTAACTTTCTGCAAAATCATCAAAGCATGAAAGACCCACTTTGTATTCAGACAGCTTTCTTGGGTAAGATACAATGCTCAGAATTATGATTCAGAACTTCCATCTGGCACTGCAGGGCTGTGACTGGACCATAGACTACCTAGTCAGTATATAGGTTACTCTTGTATGCCATTCCATTTTCAATTACAATAGAATTTTCTGAAGGATATCTCCATCGTGGGACAGCATAAAGGTGCCTGGTAAGGAGATGCTGTATTTGCAAGGTGAAATGTGAAGTGGATTGAAGACTGAACTAAAACTTTGTCATTCTTTATACCCTGGAGAGAACAACATGACCTGAATTACTGCATGAGAAGAGGTGGTGTAAATTACAGCAGATCATCCAGAGTGTGAGTATTTCACTGGACAGCCTGCTAACAAAGCAAAGATTCCTAAATCTCAACTTGTCTGGTGGACATAAAGATTTCTCAGTCATATGCAAGATATTTTGGGACTAGAATGATACATGACTTGTATCCCTTCAACTTTAAACCCATGATGCCTTAGTTGCTTTTGAAGGTGACTTACACAATTTTGTTTCTCTGTTCATCTCTGACCTTCTAAATTGACCCTTTCTGGTTAGCTTTTAAGGACCCCAAGATCTAGCCTGCCTTCTCGTTATTGGTGAAGAGAATTAGGTCAGAAAACAGCAAGTGAAGAGCAAAAAGCCTATCAATGAATAGAAAGTAAGATTCATATATTAAGAGACTGGAGAGATGGCTCAGTGGTTAAGGGTGCTTGCTGATCTTTCAGAGGGCCCAGATGTGGTCCCCAGTATCCCTACTGAGCTGTTTCCACAGCCTGTCACACCAGCTACAGAGGATCGAATGCCCTCTTTTGGTGTCTATAGGCACCTGCACACATGTGGGATACACATCAAAAGGGATCCATCCATACCTTAGGTCTCTCCCAGAGACCAAAGCAAGGGCTGCTTGCTCCTGCTGATATCAAAATTTAAGTTGGGAGGGACATGAGCTAATATTGAAGTCTGTGACAACTTCCTGCATTTTCAACAAAAATGAAAAAGGGTGTTCAATGATGACCTGCACCTTAACGAGTACAAGAAAATGAACAATCACAACTGGAGAGCTTGAAGCAATAATTTCTTAAGTTCTTCTAACCAATATGCAATGTTTGGTTTTAGTACATTTGTTTATCTTTGGAAGTAATCTGATTTCCTAAGGTTAGTCAAGGAAGGATAAAATACTGTGTGTGTGTGTGTGCGTGCATGCGTGCATGCGTGCGTGCGTGTGTGTGTGTGTGTGTGTGTGTGTGTGTGTGTGTGTGTGTTTTCCTGATATTGAAAGCTAACTATTGCAATCTCAAATTCCTTAATCAGTCATAGTTATTTGCTGTCATTTTCACAGTGCAAACTGTATTATTTTAAATGTTGGTTTCAAAGGAAAATGGAAAAAATTGTTTTCTGGTTAAGGTTGATAATGGGTTTACATTAGTCTTTTGAAAAAAAGGCTTTAGTGAGAAGATTATGACAATACAAAGCATCACATGTAAAGTCACTGAGAAATACATAGAATTAGTTTCAATTTTACAATAGCTACAAGGACACAAATGTTAGTTTTCAAAATCTCACACTGAATCACTTATGTATTTCTTGTGATAGACTTCCAGGATAGTTCTGAAGGTCATCTTAGTGACATTTGCCATCCCATGGAACCAGTAAGCTAGTACAGGATGGGTTGGGTGAATTCCCAGATTGTGATGAAAGACTATCACCTCTGTCTTGCTCCCCTGTGGATCATTTGATGTCATAAAAATCATCTGCCATGGCATGAGTCTTAGTATGGCCTTCAGGACAAGGACCTGCCACCTGCTATCAAGGGCTAGCATTATCTTGTCAGCCATATGAAGAGGATGCTTAGAGATGGACCTTCAGTGCCAAACAATGTCTTGAGGCTGCAACCTAGTGTGGGATAATGCATGGCCATTCAGCTAAGTGGCTCACAAATTCGAGACCTTTGCAATCATAGATATTTATTATTTTAATGACTAAGCTTTGTATTCACTGACACATACTAACACAACTAATTAAGTTTCCAATTTGTAATGTTTTACATCATTATATTTATAATAACAGTAGTTGTTATGACCATGGTCACCAACAGTGATGACCACAACTTCCTATTTTGTGGTTTCATGATATTCTAGCTATTTTACATGTTTACAGTCATACTCCAGAGTAGATTTTATTACTGTAAGACTACAAATATGATAAATGAGCCGCAAGTGCTTTTTTGGTTTGCAGAACTTCAGACAATTATCATGGCTGATCCAGGACTCATTTTTGTAGGTTCTGTTCTTACAATCTCAGTGATACCATTCATATTGAGTACAGGGTCATAACTCACAAATTTTGACAGAGAATGTGAAGCTACTTGGAAGCAATTCATCTGAAAATGCTATACTCATCCATTTCCTTTTTCATGCCTATTTTGCTTAAACTATAATGTAACTATGTTGACATAGTATGCATAGCGTTACCTTGGTTGCAACATGGGTGACCAAGTGCCTTCTCTTGGCTAAAACATGGTTGGTAGCTAGTTATATCTGATACTTTGTGTTTGAGTCGGAGACATATAGCAAATACTATGTTACTGGCTCTATGACAAGCACAGGAAGAAATGTTTTCAGTCTGTACCCTGCAATACACCTTACATTCACTCAGAAGCTTTCTCAAAGTATTAGATTAGAGTTTCTGAGTAGAGAACATGTCTGTAAAGACTGTTTGTTTGTTTGTTTGTTTTACATTACAGTATTAGATGTTGAACCTAGAATCTTAGGCTGGCAATCTAGCACTGAACTACATTCACAGCTCATGACATTTTGTCTCAGTTCGCAGTATATTAAGACAGTTAATTATTTAAACAGATACTTGCAGCACATTGGTTTTCTTTCTCATTTTCATTATTGATTTCTCCTCATTTACCCTCATTTTTGACACTTGATGGATTCTGGGCTAGGTGTGGTAGCTCATATGTTTTTACCCCAGCATTCAGGAGGCAGAGACATACTGTGGAATCTTCCTGTACACTTTGTAAATTATGCTCTGGTTGATTTAATAAAAAAGCTGAATGACCAATAGCCAGGCAGGATAAGGTTAGGTGGAAAACCACAATAAAGAAGGGAAAAAGAAGTGCAGAGTCAGGGGAGACCAGCCAGCCATCAGGGGAACAAGACATGCTAGAAGTTAGGAAAGCCACAAGCCATGTAGCAAAATTAATTAAAATGGGTCAATTTAAATGTAAGAGGTAGTTAGTAATGAGCCTAAGCTATTGGCCACGCATTTGTAGTTAGTATTAAGCCTCTGAATGATTATTTTAAAACTGCTGCAGGATGGGGCAGGACAGAGAAACTTCCGCTTGCATGTAATGTTCAATGTAGGGCACCAAGTTCAAGTAAGACCTAAAAAGGCTTAAAATGGTTCCAAACACACAGAAACTGAGCTGTTCTGCTTGCTGTGAGTTTGAGGCCAGCTTGGTGTATATGGAGAGATTCAGGCAGTCAAGGATACATAGTGAGACCCTGTCTCAAAAACAAAGCAAAATAAGCAATCAATCAAAATCTACCATAACCAAAGCAACCAACTAAACAAACAAACAAAACAAAACAAAACAAAACAAAACAAAACCCATCATGTCCTCCACTGATCTGAACCTCCTCCTAAACTCCACTCTCCAGTCATTGTTCCTGTCCCTATCTCATTTCTGGTGTGTCTGTCCTGGAATTGTCTCAGGCTTATACTTTGGAATTACCTGCAATTCTTCTCATAAAAGCACATTCAACCTACCATTAAGCTTTAGTGACCACCATCACATGACATCCAGAGGACAGAGAGATTTCTTATCACCATGACAACCATGGTCTGAGCCTCTTTCATCTCTCTTAATTATTCTGTCACCTCTTGCTCCTTTAGAGATTCTTAAACACAACAGAGAAACAGTATTTTTGATAAGATTAGATATGTTTGCTTCTAGTGTCTTCCAATTTCACTTAAAAATGAAAGTCAATATTTTATATAGGCTACAAGAAACATTTCTTAACAAAACACTTACATTTTATAAATATATTTATGAAATATATTTTTATAAATATGCATATATAGAATAATGTACCAGTAATAGTATAACAAAGCTATAGTGTACTAAGAAAATTACTGGGCACAATCAGCTAATAACTAATACAATGTGTGGTTGGGTATTTTTAATATTAATACTTTTATGTAATCATATCACAAAAAGGGGAACAGATCCATATAGGAAAAATGTTTATATCCATCACTGTAGTAAACATATTATAAATCGGAAGCTGATTTTGCTGTTGAGATGGTAAAAATGATTAAAATCACTAGAATTTTCCATTAGATTAGTCAAATGCCCTCAGGCCAAGAAAGATATAAAGGAGTGATGCATGCATCACAAGAGAAGAGTCATAAAGCACATACCAAACAAGTAAAGTAGCAGCCGCAAATATAACTACATAAACAGCGCCATTCAATTTGAATGAAGCTGAGACTGTCAAACTGGGAGAAAAAGACAGGACACAACTTTATATTATCTACAAAAGACAGACATTGAACTCAAAAGATACAACAGACAAGAATTAACAGATTATGTTACCCAAACACTGACCACATGAGAACTGGAAAAGTTTCAGTGATATCAGACAAACCTGACATTTTTGGAGACACGGTCTTCCACCATCAACCAGGGTAGGCACAAACTAGTAATTTTTGTGCCCCAACCATCTGACTGTTGTGTTCACAACTATTTTCACTCTAAAACAGCTTCATAAAACAAAATTGTGTTATTAAATAAGGTCAAAGATTTCATGATAACTGAAATGCCAGGATTGTGTAGTAACTATAAATATGCATCTAATAGCAGAGAATTAACAGAAGAAGCAAAGGCCAGGTGAATAGCTCAGAGTAGAGAGCTTGCTTAACACAAGCTTCTAAACTGATCCTTAGCATTAAAAAATATGACAGAAGACAAAGGCAATTTGATCATAGTAATTGGAACTGGGCATGGTGACACATATCTGTAATATCCGTACTTTCATGACTGAGGCAGGAGAATTTCTGTGAGTTTGAAGCCAACCTCGGTTAGATAGTGAGTTCCAAGACACTGAGCTCCATAATGAGACACTGTGTCAGAAATGCACATCTCCAGAAATACTCTAAGACTCCACTTTCAGTGGTGAATGGAACAACTGAATAGGTACAAGGAATGCCTGCCCAAAAAACACTACCAATCAACTAGACTGAACAGATACCTGTAAATAGTCACAGAATGTACCTTCCCAAAACATAGGAAACAATGTTTTGGATAGTCTGTATCTTCACTCGTTAAAAAGTTAGTAGGTTTAGAACAAAAGCAATACCAAGTTCATTAGCTAATCACAGTGGAATGAATGAGATTCAAAATCAATATCAGAAAAATTATTTCCAAACTTCACAAATGTGAAAATTGAACAACACTTTTCTTAGTGTCTAATATACCTAAGAGGAAATGAATACAGAAATAAAACATATTTGACATGAATGAAAATGAAGACAATAACCTACATTTATGAAAAACAATAGATAATAGAAAAGATCAAGGATTTCTTTTTGGTGGTGACAAGAACACTGTAAAATTGTAACATTGTTGAATATATATGTGAATATAATAAAAATATTGACTGATACATTGCATGGGTGCATCACATATGAAAATTATACTTCAATAAAACAGTTAACATTAAAGTTTTCCTATGCTTATTGTCTTAGGGCTTTATTTTTAATTTAATTTTGTTTAATTAGTGTTTCTTTTCATTTATTTTTCATACTGACCACAGTTTCCCCTCCTTCTCCTCCTGTCTCTTCCCATGCCTCTCTACCTCTCTCCATCTCCAGTCCTCTGTCTCCATTCAGAAAGGGCCAGGCCTCCCATGGATTTGAACAAAGCATGGCATATCAAGTTGAGATCAGACCAAGTTCCTCCCCGTGCATAAAGGCTGGGCAAGGTAATCCAGCATGGGGGACAGGTTCCCAAAAGCCAGCTAAGTGTCAGGGACAGGTCCTGAACCCACTGCTAGGAACCTTACAAACAGACCAAGCTATACAACAATCACACATCCTGAAGGCCTAGATCAGACCCATGCAGGCTCTCTAATTGTTGTTCTAGAGTTCACGTGCTCCCAAGAGCTCAGATTAGCTGTCTGTGGGTTCCTCCACCATGAACTTGAACCTACCCCAGGGCTCCTACAATCTCTCCTCCCTTTCTTTAGGAGGACACCTGGAACTCAGCCCAGTTCTTGGCTGTGGATCTCTGTGTCTGAGTCCATCATTTACTAGATGAAGGCTCTCTGATGACACTTAGCGTATTCCCGAATCTGATAATAATAGATGTCTAGTTCAGGTACCTTCTCCACTATTGCTAGGAGTCTTAACTGTGGTCATGGTCATCCTTGTAGATTCCAGGGAGTTTCTCTGGCACCAGGTTTCTCCCTAACCCTGACATGGCACACCATATCAAGATGTCTCTTAATATTCTCCCCCTCTGTCCAGCCACCAACCCACCTCCCATGCCCAGCCTGCCCAACCTGCTCCCTCAAGTTCCCATCCTCCTTCCTCCACATCCCCAGTTTACTCAGCTCAGATCACTTCTATTTACCCTTCCCAGGGAAATTCATGCATCCCTTTTCAGGCCCTCTTTGTTATCTAGCCTCTCTGAGGCTGTGGACTGCAGGTTATCCTGTACTTAAATACTCCTAATATTAACTTATGAGTAAGTACATACCATGTTTGTCTTTCCGGGTCTGGGTTACTTAATCAGAATGAGAATCTTTGATCACAGCAACTCTTATAAAGGAAAACATTTGATTGGGACTGTCGTAGACTTCAGAGGTTTAGTCCATTATTGTCATGGCGGGAAGCATGGCAGCATGCAGGCAGACATGGTGCTGGAGAGGGAGCTGAGAGTTCTGTATCCAGATCATCAAGCAGCAGGAAGACAGAGCGACACTGGGCCTGGCTTGAGCATTTGAGACCCCCAAATCCCACCCCCTCGTGATATACTTCCTCCACAAAGCCATGTCTGTTCAAACAATGTCATATCTCCTAATAATGCTACTCCCTATGAGGCTTTGGGGGCCATTTTCTTTCAAATCACATACCTACATTCACATGGGGATTTTGTAACACAGCTTCTGGTTGTAGACCTGGGGTAAGGCCTGAGGTTCTGCACTTCCAACAAACCTGTGCTATGTGATGCAATATTGCTATCCTGAGTGACACATATGTGAGGCCTGTGACATCAGAGTTGTTCTTCTTTCTGACCTTATCTACTGACATTTTGGCAAATGTCACCTTGACTATCTTGGTTCTTGACTGTGCCTGCTCACCTTTCCTTCCTGTTTTTGCCTATAATGTCCTCCTCATACACACACATTCACATATGCATGACCTGACCACCTCCTTCAAGTCTCCACTCAACCCTTACTTCCTACTTTAAAAGCTTTCCTGGCCGCTATATAAAAATTGCCACCCTGTTCTACTCCCCATTATCTTGCTGGTTTGCTTTCCATTACTTAGTGCATAGAATAACTTGAACATGATACCAATACACAAGTTAGTGAAGTTTACTGTGGCCCTCTTCTATTAAAATACAAACATCATGAGATCATGGATTTTTATATTTAGTTTGCTGTGTTATTGATGCTCAAAACAGTGACTCATCCACAGCAAGAGCCCAGTAAATATTAATCAAATAAGTATTTGAATATAAAAGGATAAATACTGTAGCTGTGTATAGTGAATCAATGGTGCAAAAGATACAGGAAGGAAGGGTTGTCTGTGCTGGTGTGAGTTGAATGACTGCGAAAAGCAAAGGGTTAATAGCCACTCACACATGGCCAAAAAAATCTTACACTCTAGCCACTCTGGCTCCTTGACTATTGTAACTCACTCTTCCTATATGATACTGCTCAAGGAGCAGAAAATACTATATTTTATTGGTTCTCTCAGACTGTTTGCAATATATAAGATATTTCTACAATTTGACACTAGCCTGCTAGGTTTCATCTCTGAATATCCACTTATATATCTGTAAATTCCTCTCTATAAGATTGAAAAGTAGGTCATCATTTTTATCTTCCAAAATCTCATACTGATCATATGAAAATCTTAAACAGGATGCTCATTCTTTGCTTATTTATTCTTTGTATCCTGATGATGTACTTGCATGTTGCATGTATCTGTGCAGAAAGAACTTTCCAGATACTGAAGATTATACTTGTTTGATTCTGTGAGGTTCTGATTTATTTTTACCTTGTATGAAAAGATTCCACTGAAGCAAAATCCAGGTATTCCCAAGTAATACTGAGAAATACCACCATGAATAGGCTTGCATTGGTCTTATGTAGTTTTTGCTGTCCATCCAGGGGTGGTCTCTACATTTAACCTTTTATACTGTTCCTGGGGTTAGTTAGAACTGATTGTATTAGTTGGGATTTACTAGTTAGGGTCAGCCAGGGAATAAATAGCAAGAAGAGGAGAAAGTAGGAGGATTCTACATTATTCTGGATCTCTCTTGGGGCTAGGAGAAGCATGACTACATTTTCCATCATGGACCACAGGTTCTGATTAGTGGCCCTATGCTGGTTAGATTTCTTTGTCACCTTGACACAAGCTCTGGTCATCTGAAATCATGTCTCCACCAAACTGACCCATAGGCAACCCTGAAGGGCATTTCCTTGATTGCTGATTGATGTGGAAAGACCCAGTCCATCATCAATCTGACCTCTGGGCATATTGTCCTGGTTCTATGGGAAAGCAGACAGAGAAAGCTACAGGGAGCAAGCCAGCAAGTAGCATTCTCTCATGGCCTTTGCTTTTGCCTCAGGTTCCTGTCTTGATTTGATTCCTGCCCTGACTTTGCTCCATGACGGACTATAAACTGTAAGCTGAAATAAACCCATTTTTCCACAAGTAGTTTTTGATCGTGGTGTTTAACACAAACCGAGACACCGAAGCGCTTTCTGGCAATCCTTTAGATGTGGGATGTTAACAGTTTTTCCTGGTCTACCTATTTCCTAGCCCTACTATGTATCACCAATTAGTTCAGTCTCTATCACACCTTCCCATCTGGATGAGAGCTAAAACATCCCCCCCCAGATTGCTTGGATTAGTCACAGTTTGTAGGATTTGCTCCCATGTTTCTACATAGAAAATAAAGATACCCCCAAATTTTAACTTCCTAAGACAGAGAAATAATCCCTTCATTTAAAAAAAAATCAATGTCATATATTTTCAAATAATGTGCCATAGTTCCCTGGAGACTTCACTTGGGCTGAGGACAAGTACATTGGTACTTTTGGGAGTTAATCTCTGAAGCTATTCAGTAATGTTTATTTAACTTGCCAGAGAGACATTAGATGTTATGGAGAGAATGAAAGTTTGAGGTACCCCTCTTCCATGCTGGTTGACAATACCCACAGCATTCTAATTGGAAGTTAGCTTCATATAGAATTTAAAACCAATGTAAATCGTAATCTTCTGTTGTGGATGAAGATATGTGGTGATATATTATTTATGATTTATTAAAGCTTGCCTTAGAATTCAGAAAGCAAAGTCAGCCACAAGCCATGGGAGCCAGGCACACACCTTTAATCCCTGCAGCCAGAAGCTAGGAGGTGGTGGTCTATACCTTTAATCCTAGGACTCAGGGTTAAGAGGGAGACAGATCTCTGTGAGTCCAAGGTCACCCAGATGTAACAAGATTGATCCAGCCCTAAAGAGAAACAGCTCACACAAAGATGATCTCAGCAGCTGGGATCATACACCTTTAATCCCAGCATTAGGGAGGTATATAAGACAGGAGCAAGGTCTCAGTATCAGGCATTCCTTCTTCAGCCATGTTGAGAATAGGAACACCCCAGCCCTTTTAGGATAAGAGCTCTCTGGTAGCTTGGCTGCTTCCCTTCCCTGATCTTTAGGTTGAATCCCAATATCTGTCTCTGGGCTCATTTATTTATCGTGTTACAAAGATAAACGGAGAAACAGTGCTGTTGCAAGGCTCCACTCATTCAGGGTCCACATGTTTCCTTTCATTTGGCTTCTGTGTGCTCATTAGCCATGCCTTTAAAAAGTATTTCCTAATAGAAACGACTAGATGGGTGAGTGGACTAAAAATCTTACAGCACTGTATTAAGTTACAAGATTTATTTATGTATTTATTTATTTATGTTTGTGTGTACATATTTGTGTGCGTGTGCCAGGAAGTGATCATGAAGAGACCAGAAGCCAAAATTGGGTATATTCCTTAATCACCCTCTACCTTATTCTTTGAGGCAGAGTCTCTCACTGATCCTGGCCCTTACTGATGCATCTAGACAGGGATCATCCCATTTCTACTTCCTCAGCACTGGGATTGTAGTGTGTGCTACCATGCCTGCTCTTTATACGGGCTCTGGGGATCAAACACTAACCTCATGCTTGGGTAGCAAGCAATTTACAGAGTGCTCATCTTTCTAGCCCCAAAGGTCTTATTTCATGCAGAACTGAGCTCTGGTAATGGCTGCAAATGGTTTTAAGCCACACAGCATTGCACAGCAGCTGGCATGATAGTACTGTGTTGCCTACAGATTTCAGTGGGCATGGTAGGTTGGCATTCAACATGAAGAGGTACTGAAAGAAATTAAATGAGTGTCACAGGTGGCCGAATGGGACTAATAAATGGATACCCTCAGGATAACTTCAAGGCACCTAATAAGTGCCCAGTAAATATGTAATGCTTCAATTAATTACTCATAAATTAAATCACTTTAAAGGCCCATTTTTTCTTAGTTGACATAAAACCAGGTACACCATGTGGATCTTCATCTTCAAAGGGAAGTTTATTGAAAAAAATACTGAGACACTTGATATAATATTTATTTAATATCATGCACTATGTTATTTTATAATGTGTCTCATTTTGAGTGTAATTAATGATGACTTAAGTAGACAGTATTTATTCTATTGAAATAACTTGCTACATTATTTAGTGTGATTTACTGTGTGTCTTGGGACCAGAAAATGCTTCTGATGAGATTAATTTTCAGTTTCATTATAAAAATAGATGAGACGCCACATGATATATTAGAAAGGGAGCAGGAATGTAAATCAAAAGAAATTAATTCATAGCTCATCCACTTACAATGCAATATTGAGGAAGATATTTACCTCCACAGGTGCGTTAGCTTTATTCTTTTATAAAACTGTAAGACACAGAGCTGCTTCTCAAGACTGTAGGGTAGCATTTGTACCTGGTAAACTAAAAGTCATAGTTTCATGCAGCTACTTTATCAACAAAGTGAGATATAGTATGATTGGTGCATTTCAATATTAACTTAAACTGAAGCCAGCTCCAATTTAACAGAAGATGTGAATCACTAAAATGAAATGTTTTGAGTACTGTCTTAGGGTTTTATTGCTGTGAAGAGACACCATGATTATGGCAATTCTTGTAAAGGAAAACATTTAACTGGGGCTGGCTTAAAGTTCAGAGGTTTAGTCCATTATTGTTATGGTGGGAAGCATGGCAGCATGCAGGCAGGCATAGTGCTGAGAGGTAGCTGAGAGTTCTACATCAGATCCTCAAGTATCAGGGAGAGAGAGTGTGTGTCATTGGGCTTGGCTTGAGTGTTTGCAATCCTAGTGACACATTTCCTCTAACTATACAGGTTACAAGCAGTTTTCCTGCAAGCCTTGTCCCACAGCCATGCCAACCCCAAATAACACACAGAGATGCTGTATTAAATATAAAGCTGTTGGCCAGTTACTAGCGTTTCTTATTGGCTAGCTCTGCTTCTGGGCTCACTGATAGCTGAGGATGTGTTTCTACCACATGCTTTTGCTGCCCTGAATGCTTTTATGTCCTTTGTAGCACACTGGACTCTCTGAAACCATGAGGCCAAGCAGTTCCTTCCTTAAGTGGTTTTGGTCAGGTGTTTTGTCATATTGAAAAGGAATATACTGCATTACAGTTGCTAGAGGTTAGATCCCTACTGCATATCAGCGGAAAACATTTTTCCATTTTCTGTGGAAGGAACTGAGCAAATTCTGTAATGGTTGCTGGAAGTTCCAGGAGAAAGCTAAATTCCATCAATATATGAATGACTTAGGGATTGAACAAGTCAGGGGAAGTCAGTACTGGGAAGTTTTAAAGACATAAAACCAAGGAATGTTGCTTTGAGCTTCTTCAGAGTAGCTCATAGCCTCATTACATTTAACTTTTGTGTTTAAATACATGTTTCCTGAAATAATGAGGATGTCAGAATGTCTTAGATATTGAACTGGGCTGGGAATCATCATTCTGTCAAGTCCTTTGGGGAAAATATAGGGCAGGCAACCAAGATGTGATAAATTCAGTGTGAGAAGGGCCACTGAGGAACACTGGCCAAAGTACCCCAAGGGTTCATGAGAAGCAGCGCTAGCTGTCCAGGGAACTCTAAAAATCTTACCATTTAAAATATATACCAAGTTCATGGTAAAATTCTAAATTTTAAATATTTGATCCAGAACAAGGGCCAATAGAACAGTTTCTTGCCATGTATCACCGTCATAAGAAAATACAGTCCTTAAAAAATTTAATACTGTACATATGATAAGTGTGGATAAGTATGGACATGTGGAGGTCAGAGGACAACTTTGTGGAATCAGTTCTCACCTCTGGGGCTTTAACTCAGGTCACTAGGCTTGCAACAAAAGCACCTTTACCACAAAGCCATTTCTGCAGATACCCCAAGATATAATTTAAGAGCAATTATGGACACTTTAAAAGATTTTTAAGAAATCAATTTATATATATATATATATATATCCCAAACTAAGTGCACAATCATAGAAGGATCTTTATATACATATTAACCATGACTATAACACACGTTATGAACCTGTCAATAACATGCAAGGAACTTTCTGGGCCATATTGGGGAAAGAGCCATCTTTTCCACAGTGTCCCCTCTTTTGCATGCCAAATCCATACCCAGGTGACTTTGGGTACACTTTGTCATCCTGGTCAAGCTTGCATACTTCTAATGCAATCTGTGCCAGGTATTCTTTTCGTTTCTGGCTTCTTCCCTTTATTGTAATTATTCTGAGATTTTCTATATTGCTTCCATAACAATAGTTCATTCCTTTGTACTGCTGAATAAAAGGCAACATATTCTATTAAGATGCATATACAGCAATTTTATGTAACCCTTTGAATTACATTGGATTGCTTTCAATTTTTGTCTGGTACAAATAAAGTTTATCCCATCAATTGTGCTTGGGTCTTTGTGTGGATGTGTTTCTATCTCCCTTGAATATTAAATAACCTAGGAGGGTGGTAGCATGGTTTTCATGAAAGTGAATGTTTAACTTTTGAAGGAACTGCAAAATGGCTTACTAAAGTAATAGTCTATTTTACATTCCCACAATAAGCATGAGAGTTCTGGTTGCTCTGTGCTTGCCAAACTTTGTATGATTTGTATTTTCAATTTTAGCCATATTAATTGATTTACTATGGTGTAGAATTGTGGTTTTAATTTGACTTTCATAGGAACTATAATTTTACATTTTTAATTAATAATATAATTTAAAAATTTTACATGTCGATCCCAGTTTCCTCTCCCTCCCTCCCATACACTTACCCTCTTTCACCCCTCAATGCACCCTGACTACCCTCCCCCCATCACCCCACCCCCATTCCACATGTAGGGCTATGCTATCCAGGTGGGGTCATGTAAATCTGTCAAGTCATTTGAAGTAGGGACTAGGAGTTCTCTCCTGCCTCTATGTTAAGGGAGCATCCCTCCATGGGGGATGTGTCCTCTAGGTCCTTTTGTGCATCAGGAATACATCCATGTTCCACTATCTGAGGTCCCTTAGACTGCTCAGTCCTTCTAGCTGAGACCCATATTCAGGGAGTCTGAGTCAGTCCCATGCTGGATTCCCAGCTATCAGTCTGGGGGCCCATTATCTCCTCCTTGTTCAGGTCAGCTGTTTTTGTGAGTTTCTGCAACCTGGTTTTGTTCTCTCTCTCTCTCTTGCATCTGAATTCTAGTTCAACTCAGTGTTTAGTTATGGGTGTTTGCTTCTGTTTCCAACAGGTACTAGATGAGGACTCCATGATGATGGATAATTTAGTTGATGATGATGAAGGCTTTTATGGTAGCCTTTCTACAGTTGCTCAAATTGTTATTTGGAGCCAGTCTTGTGGGTCTCTAGACCTTTCTTTAGGTTCAGTTTTCTCTTCAAACCAATAATGGCTCCCTCTTTTATGTTCTCCCCCCCTCCCTTTTCTGTCTTCTATTCCTACCCTGACTCAATCTTCCTAGTTCTCTCTTCATTCCCCCCCCACTCCCCATATGCTCTGGGAGACTTGTTTCTTCCCCCTTTTTGAGGGACCATATATGAACCTCTTAGAATACACCTTGTATCCTAGTTCGTCTGGTAGGGAGAATTATAGGCTGGTGATGCTCTGCTCTAGGTCTAAAATCCAAATATGAGCAAGTACATACCATGTTCTTCTTTTTGTGACCAGTTTACCTCATTCAGGATGATTTCTTCACGTTCCATCCACTTGGCTGAGAATTTCAAGATTCCATTATTTTTTTCTGCAGAGTAGTATTCCATTGTGTAGATATGCCACATTTTCTTTATCCATTCTTCAGTTGAGGGGCATCTAGGTTGCTTCCAGGTTCTTGCTATTACAAATAATGCTGCTATGAACATAGTTGAGCACATGTCTTTGTTGCATGGATGTGGGTCCTTTGGGTATATACCTAAGAGGGGAATTGCTGGATCCTGTGGTAAACTAATTCCCATTTTCCTGAGGAACCACCATACTGATCTCCAAAATGACTGTACAAGTTTGCACTCCCAACAGCAGTGAAGGAGTGTTCCCCTTTCTCCACATCCTCTCCAGCATAAGTTGTCACTGGTGTTTCTACTTTTAGCCATTCTGGAAAGAGTAAGATGGTATCTCAAAGTTGTTTTGATTTGCATTTCCCTGATAGCTAAGTATGTTGAGCACTTTCTTAAGTGTCTTTCAGCCTTTTTGATTTCCTCTATTGAGAATTCTTTCTTCAATTTTGTACCCCATTTTTAATAGGGTTATTTGGTGTTTTTGTTGACTAGTTTCTTGAGTTCTTTGTATATTTTGGAGATCAGCCCTTTGTCAGATGTGAAGTTGGTAAAAATATTTTCCCAGTGTGTGGGCTGCCGTTTGGTCTTGTCCACTGTGTCCTTTGCCTTACAGAAGCTTCTAAGTTTGAGGAGGTCCCATTTACTAATTGTCGATCTCAGTGTCTGTGCTATTGGTGTTATGTTCAGGAAGCGGTCTCCTATACCAATTTGTTCAAGGTTACCTCCCACTTACTTTTCTAAGAGGTTCGCCTCCAACTTCAAGCTCTACTATAGAGCTATAGTCCTGAAAACAGCTTGGTATTGGTACAAAAATAGATGGGTAGGCCAATGGAATTGAATTGAAAATCCTGATATTAACCCACACATCTATCAACACCTGATTTTTGACAAAACAGCTAAAAATATATAATGGAAGGAGGAAAGCATCTTCAACAAATGGTGCTGGCACAACTGGATGATGGTGTGTAGAAGACTGCAGATAGACCCACGTCTATCACCACACACAAAACTCAAGTCCAAATGGATCAAAGACCTCAACATAAATCCAGCCACAGAGAGTATTTTAATTGCAGTTGTAAAATAACAGTGATTCTACTCAACTGTTTTTATTTGACTGGGTTTTGGTATTCTTGCTTTTAAGTAAGTACATTCATTACATTTAAGGTGTTGACACATTATAACATCATCAGGACAGTTGTACTTTGGCCCCTCATTTCCAGCATTGCTCATTTGTATCTTCTCTTACTTTTCCTAGGTCAGGCAGGGTAGCAACAGGCTTGTAAGTTTTATTTCTGATCTTACCTAATTTTCATGATAATAGTCCTCACTCATTAATATTGATTTTATGTGGTAATATTTCTTGTTTGGACTTGACTGTGACTATAGCTACTCAAGCTTTTAAAAAATTGTCTCTACTGTGGTTATCTTTCTACTGTTTTCTCTTACACGCTCAAAATTTGCTTGTTTGTATATTGTTTATTTTGAAAAAAAAAAAAAACATGTACTTTACTGCTTTTTTAAAAATCCAGTCTGCCAATCTGTGCCTTGTGATGTGTGAGTCTAGATCATTTAAATTTAGTGTTATTGTTCATATAGCTGTGTTTCTTCTTCCCTTTTGCTGTTTGTTTTCCATTTGCCTGCTCTTTGCTTCTTTTTATTCACTTCCTCCTGCTTTGAGTGTTTTTATGACTGCATTTGTATGGCTTTCTTTGTTTCTTGCTGTTATTTTAGATACAGTAGACATCTCTTTTCCTACTGTAGTCTCCTTTCAAATGCTTTTTATATCTGCTCCTGTTTTTTCTACTCCACTTCTACAATTGTAGTTATATTTATTTTACAAATGCTGTAATCACTTCCATCTATTATTACTACCTTTAAACTGTTGTTTCTCTTTCTCTGCCTCCCTCTCTCCTAGCATTGGTCTCACAAAACAGACTGGACTGGCAGCCAACAAGCCCCAGGGATCCTGGTGGCTGCCCCTTCCAGCCAGCATTATAAACATTGTGCCATCCTGACTGTCATTTTTACATGGGCTCTGGGAATCAAAATCAGGTCCTTGTGCTTTCTAGGCAAGGACTGATCCACTTCACAGCCCTCAGATGCCTTTTAAAGAAAGATAGGAAAGAAAGGCACAGGTTCCTTATATGTTTACATATTCTATTTCTAGACCTCTTCATTACATTTTGTCAACCCAGACACTCATTTGCCTTCATTGCTGTTCTGCCCAGAGATTTCTTCCAACACTGCTGCAGATAAAATGCTTATTTTACCTTCGTATTTGGAAAGATTTTCTGAGTATAGAATTCTAAAATGAGATCCCCCTAGCCCCCATTCTGCTGTTTCTGTCACTATTCACTGCCTTATGGATCCCATTATTTTTAAGAAGTGTGTTGCAGGCTGTGGTTTCTTTTTAATACTGTGTTGCATTTCAGTATGTTTTAGGATTTACTCTTTGCTGCCACTAGGAATTCATTCATATGTTATCATTTTCTTCCTTGTTCTTTGTGTTTGTTGGAATTCTTAGATGTATAGATTTATAGTTTTCATTTGTTATGGTGATAAATCCCATCAGACTTCAAAGATGTGTTTCCTCTCTGTTATAAGGACTATAATTATACATATTTCAAACAATTTAAGGTTGTCTGTTGCTATTTTTTCTCTTCTTTTAAAAGTTTGAATTTATTTGTCAATAAGTTAAAGCAATGTAGGATCTTAATACAGAGCCAGGCTCTTTTCGAACTTGTGATCTGTCAGCCTCGGTGTCCTCTGCATACTGGAATTATAGGCTTGTACTTCCAGGGCCAGCTTCTTCACAGTTCCTTTAGTTTGCATATTTGTTTTTCATTTTCAATAGTTTTTATTGCTTAATCTTCAAGTGAACTAACCTGAGCCATACATCATAAAACATTTCATTTCTCTTTTGTCTCATAAATAGCATGCCAATAGCTTTCTATTTCATCTTCCAATTACCCTCTATATTAGCATCAAATGCATTTGGAATTTCTTTTTTTAACATTTATTTATTTTATGCTGGACATAATTATACATGCCTTTTTTATGAAAACAAACATTTATAGACAATATTTGGGAATTTGGGAATTTGGGAATTTGGGCATCGTTCTTTCCAAACTGCTTCCTGCTGGTAGGGGGCGCTGTCATGGGGGAATCCTAAGAAGACTCAGAAATCCTGGCTGTAGTGGTCTACAAGGCTGTATTTTCCCATTGACGTTGCTTCAGGGGGTCTTGCTCGATCAAACCACATTAGTCTGGAAGGAATCCACAGCTTTTCATTTTCTGTGGAAACAAAATTAGAAATCCTTTTCCCCAGTAACTTGTCCTTAGGCATAAATTTTGAAGTCAAAGATATATATATATATATGTATATATATATATATATATATTGAATTAATCCAGCAGCATTTTTTCTTCTTTTTTAATAAAAAAATAATATAAATAACTAATATAATTCAAAACTTTTACATGT
The DNA here is from genome assembly GCA_030556225.1 of Cricetiscus sungorus. Lineage (NCBI taxonomy): Eukaryota > Metazoa > Chordata > Mammalia > Rodentia > Cricetidae > Cricetiscus > Cricetiscus sungorus. The sequence goes on from JANBXA010000103.1 coordinate 13,100,822, forward strand.
GGATCCCAGTTTCCTCTCCCTTTCTCCCTCCAATCCTCCCTCCCTCCCGCTTATCCTCTTTCCCCTGTGACAGGCACCCTGGCCACCCTCCCCTCCCTTCATCCCACCCACATTCCGCTTGTTTGTTCAAGGGTACCTCCTCTTTCTCTTCTAATAGGTTCAGTGTGGCTGGATTTATGTTGAGGTCTTTGATCCATTTGGACTTGAGTTTTGTGCATGGCGATAGACAAGGGTCTATCTGCAGTCTTCTACACACCATCATTCAATTGTGCCAGCACCATTTGTTGAAGATGCATTCCTCCCCCCATTGTATTTTTTTAGCTGTTTTGTCAAAAATCAGGTGTTCATAGATGGATTAATATCGGGATTTTCAATTCGATTCCATTGGTCTACCTGTCTGTTTTTGTGCCAATACCAGGTTGTTTTCAGAACTATAGCTCTGTAGTAGAGCTTAAAGTCAGGAATGGTGATGCCTCCTGAAGTTCTTTTATTGTACAGGGTTGTTGGGCTATTGTGGGTCTTTTGTTTTTCCATACAAAGTTGATTATTATCCTTTCAATGTCAGTGAAGAATTGTGCTGGGATTTTAATGGGGATTGCATTGAATCTGTGGATTGCTTTTGGCAAGATTGCCATTTTTACTACTTTTATCCTTCCAATCCAAGAGCATGGGAGATAATTCCATTTTCTGGTATCTTCTTTAATTTCTTTCTTTAATGACACAAAGTTCTTATTGTATAGGTCTTTCACATGTTTGGTAAGCATTAACCCGAGATATTTTATGTTGTTTGTGGCTATTGTAAAGGGTGATCTTTCTCTGATTTCTTTCTCGGCCTCTTTGTCATCTGAATAAATTAGAGCTACTGATTTTTTTTTTTAGTTTATCTTGTATCCTGCTAGTTTGCTGAAGGTGTTTATCAGCTGTAGGAATTCCCTGGTAGAGTTTATTGGATCACTTATGTAAACTATTATATCATCTGCAAATAGAGACAGTTTGACTTCTTCACTTCCAATTTGGATCCCCTTGATCTCCTTTTGTTGTCTTATAGCTTTAGCTAGAACTTCAAGTACAATATTGAAGAGATATGGAGAGAGAGGACAGCCTTGTCTTGTTGCTAATTTTAGAGGAACTGTCTTAAGCTTCTCTCCATTCAGTTTGATGTTGGCTGTTGGTTTACTGTATATTGCTTTTATTATGTTTAGGTATGTTCCTGTTATCCCTGATCTCTCCAAGACCTTTATCATGAAAGGGTGTTGAATTTTGTCGAAGGCTTTCTTAGCATCTAGGAAAATGATCATATGGTTTTTTTTCCCAGTTTGTTTATATGGTGGATCACACTGATAGATTTTCGTACGTTAAATCATCCTTGCAACCTAGGGATGAAGCCTACTTGGTCATGGTGGATGATTTCTCTGATGTATTTTTGGATTCGGTTTGCCAGTATTTTATTGAGTATTTTTGCATCGATGTTCATCAGGGATATTGGTCTGTAGTTTTCTTTCTTAGTTGTATCTTTGTGAGGATTGGGTACCAAGGTGATTGTGGCCTCGTAGAAAGGGTTTGGTCATGAACCTTCTGTTCCTTTTGTGTGAAACTATTTGAGGATTTTTTGGTAGAATTCTGTGCTGAAGCCATATGTCTCTGGGCTTTTTTTTTGGTTGGAAGGCTCTTGATGGCATTTTCGATTTCATTGGGGGTTATAGGTCTATTTAAGTTGTCTGTTCTTGGTTTAATTTTGGTAAGTGATAGTTATCAAAAATTTGTCCATTTCCTTTGAATTTTCAAATTTTGTAGAGTATAGGTTTTCAAAGTATAACCTGAAAGTTGTCTGGATTTCCTCTTTGTCCATTGCTATGTCCCCCTTTTCATTTCTGATTTTGTTAATTAGCATGACCTCTCTCTGCTTTTTCATTAGTTTGGATAAAGGTTTGTCTATCTTGTTGATTTTCTTGAAAAACAAACTGTTGCATTGATTTTTTTTGTATTGTTTTCCTGGTTTCTATTTTATTGATTTCAGCCCTCAAATTGGTTATTTCCTAGCGTCTACTCTTCTGGGGTGAGTTTGCTTCTTTTTGTTCCAAGGCTTTCAGTTGCGCTGTTAATTCTCTAATGTGACTATCCTCTATTTTCTTTATATGGGCACTCAGTGCAAAGAACTTCCCTCATAACACTGCTTTCAAGATGTCCCATAAGTTCGGATATGTCGTGTCCTCATTCTCATTGAATTTTAGGAAGTCCTTAATTTCTTTCTTTTTTTCTTCTTTGACCCAGGTGTGCTGCAATTGCACATTGTTCAGTTTCCATGAGTTTGTAGGGTTTCTGCGACTTGTGTTGTTGTTGAATTCCAATTTTAAAGCATGGTGGTCTGATAAGATACAGGGGACTATTCGAATTCTTCTGTATCTGTTGAGGTTTGTTATGCCACCTAGTATGTGGTCGATTTTAGAGAAGGTTCGATGTGGAGCAGAGAAGAAGGTATATTCTTTTGTGTTTGGATGGTATGTTCTATAGATGTCTGTCAAACCCAGTTGAGACATCACTTCTGTTAGTTCTTTTGTTTCTTTGTTGAGTTTCTGATTGGTGGTCCTGTCTAGTGGTGAGAGTGGTGTGTTGAAGTCTCCCACTATAAGTGTGTGAGATTTTATGTGAGCTTTGAGTTTTAGTAGTGTTTTTTCTACGAATGTGGGTGCCTTTGTATTTGGGGCATAGATGTTCAGAATCGAGATTTTTTGTTGATGGATTTCTCCTGCGATGAATATGAAATGACCATCTTCATCTCTTTTGATTAATTTTGGTTTGAAGTCTAACTTGTTAGATATTAGGATAGCCACACCTGCTTGCTTCTTGGGTCCATTTTATTGGAAGATCTTTTCCCAGCCCTTTACCCTGAGGTAATGTCTATCTTTGTAGCTTAGGTGTGTTTCTTGTATACAGCGGAAGGATAAAATCTGTCTTTGTATCCATTCTGTTAGCCTGTGTCTTTTTATAGGTGAGTTTAGACCATTAATGTTTAGAGGGAGAGTAAGGACCATTGATTGTTAATGTTTGTTTGTTTTAGATTTGCTTTTGGCAGTGGTATTTATTTGACCTTCTTTACCCTTGGTTTCTGGTGAAGTCAGATCATCTGTTGCCTATGTCTTTGTGAGCGTAGTTAACTTCCTTGGGTTGGAGTTTTCCTTCCAAAGCTTTCTGTAGGTCTGGATTTGTAGATACATATTGTGAAGATCTGGCTTTGTCATTAAATATCTTGTTTTCTCCATCTATAGTGATTGAGTGTTTTGCTGGGTATAGTAGCCTGGGCTGGCATCCATGGACTCTTTCTTTATTCTGTATTTTAGGTGTTTTGATTATTATATGTCGAGGGGTCTTTTTTCTTTGGTCCAGTCTATTTGGCGTTCAGTATGCTTCTTGTACTTTCATGGGCATGTCCTTCTTCAGATTGGGAAAGTTTTCCTCGATGATTTTGTTGAATATGTTTTCGGCTCCTTTGAGCTTGGCTTCCTCATCTTCCTCTATGCCTATTATTCTTAGGTCTGGCCTTTTCACAGTATCCCACATTTCCTGGATGTTTTGTGTTAAGGATTTGTTGGATTTACGATTTTCTTTGGTCGATGAATCTATTTCCTCTAGTTTATCTTCCGCACCTGAGATTCTCTCTTCCATCTCTTGAATTCTGTTGTTTATGCTTGCGTCTGCAGTTCCTGATCATTTGCCTGGTTTTTGTATTTCCAACATTACTTCGGTTTGTGCTTTCTTTAATGTCTCCATTTCTGTTTTCAAGTCTTGAACCTGCTTAATTGTTTTTTCTTGGCTTTCTGTACATTCTTTAAGAATTTTATTCATTTCTTCCAATTTTTTGTTTATCTTCCACTTCTTTAAGAGATTTTCTCATATCTTCTTTGAGGGCCTCTATCATTTTTATGAAGATAAATTTTAGATCATTCTCTTCTGATTCATTTGCTTTGTTGTGTTCTGGTTTAGTTGGTGTAGCTTCCCTAGATTCTGGTGGTGTTGTGCTTGTCTTTCTGATGTTAGGTGTTTTCTTGTATTGCTGTCTTCCCATAGCTTCTTCTAGTAGGTGTTGGTGGGGTTTCACCCTCTCTCTATGGATTTAGGTGGGTCAGAGGTTCGATGTCTGTAGTTCTGGGTGGTCCAAGCTCCCTAGGAGGCCTCTCCGTAGGCAGGGGCCCGACGATGGGGGTCAAAGATCAGGCTCCAGCAGAGGAGAGCTGAGGCCTCTTTGGCAGAGGCTAGCCTACAGGATGTTTCCCCAGGGATAGTCGGGTCTAGCTCTAGCCAAGGCCTCTAGCCAAGGTCTGGTGTAGGGGGACCAAGGCTGGGCTGATACTCTGGATGTTTATGCACCCATAGGCAGGTCTAGCTGGCACTCTCCAGCTGAGTAGGGCCTCTTTAGCAGAGGTCCTGTGATGGGGGTCGATGATCCAGCCTGCAGGAACTCAGGGTGGACCTGCAGAGATAGGCAGATCTCTGGGAGGAGACCAGAGCTCCAGTAGACTGGTGGTGGGGGTCAGAGACCAGGTAGTAGGGAATTACGGGTGGTCCCAGGTGGATAGGCTGGTCTATTGTGTTCAGATGGGCTCCAGGAATTTCCCTGAAGGGGCTGGATTGTTGGCTCCACCCTCTGGCTCAGTGCTCAACCAGAGTGGTGGTACAGTGTGCAGGGTAGGGAAGAACTTAGGGGGAGGGCAGGCTCTCCATGAGGGTGGGTAGGGGTATATCAGAGCTCCAAGAGCACTCTCAGTGGGGAGAGGATACAGAGGCAGGGAGATCCAGAACCCACCCAGGGATTTCCAGGGGAGGGTGTAGGGGAGAATCCACTGCCCCAGCGGGATTAGACCCAAACAGACAGGTAGCCAATGCCTGGTGACAGGGACAAAGGCTAGGCTGCGCATTTGACATTCTTATTGGTTTAAATTAGACATGTGTTTGGCCTTCTCTCTCACTCACACTTTTCCTCTGATGCAACTTAGGGAACAAAAGATTCTTGGTTTCCTTGGTTCATGGCACTTGCTCATACAGTGTTCTGATTGTCCTGATAACATCCTGAAAAGATTTAAAGCTATGACTTAGTAGCCTCTCTAGACAGGAAAGATGTCACAGCAGTGCTTATCTCAAAAGTCCAGAGTTGGGAATGCTTTGGGGAAATTGCTGAATGGGTATCTTTAAATTTAGTCTTACAGTCATTTGCAAAAGGTCTTTGTCTGTTCTCAACCCCAGGGAGGCAGGTACTACACTTCAGCCTGGAAATCTCTCATCTAGATGGTTGGGGGAGGGGGGTCACAGCGTGGGGCTCTTACAAGTAGTGTTCTAAGATGAGTACTAGATCTATGTAGGGATCCATCTGAGTCTGCTGTGTTGGTGAACTTGCACTTTAAACTATTTTTAATCCTTCTGGTGGGAACTCTTTGCTTTGCATTCAGTATTAACCATGTGCTTAGATTTTTCTGGGTTCATCTACAGAGTCAGAAGGAGTCAAGTAGATTCCTGGTGCTAGCATTGTTGGGAAGGTATATTTCAGCTACAGAGGAGTTCTGTGGTGACTATGTCCCTGCCTGCCAGAAATGCTTCCTTGTAGAGATAACCTTGGAGAGTCTTCATTGTGTTCTTATAGGTAATGGACTCCTTCCTCCACGCAAAGCTGTGCAGGCCCTTTCTCTTCTCCACACACTCACCAACAGATTCTTTCTCTCCTCCACCCCTCTGTTGCCCAGCTTTGATCTTTAATGGCTAGAGACCTTATGGCTGAGAGATGAGTGTAAAGAAAGCGTGAGCTCTCTCTCTCTCTCTCTCTCTCTCTCTCTCTCTCTCTCTCTCTCTCTCTCTCTCTCTCTCTCAATTCAGAGGGATATTTGCATTTCAAATGAACACCCTTAAAGATGAAACAGCTCTGTGCTTTAGGAATTAATACTTAATGATGGAATTTCAGATTGAGAGAGCTCTAAGGGAGCTAGGATTTTTGTCCCATGCCATCTTATCAGACTGTGTCACTGTCTATAGCTTTTAATGCCTGTGTACAGTTTTCTCACCATAGCCCAGTCTGGATTTTAATGTATTGCAGAAAATTAAAATCAGATGATTATGATCACATGCATGTGTGTGTGTGTGTGTGTGTGTGTGTGTGTGTGTGTGTGTGTGCATGTGCGCAGGGGGTTGTAGCTGCATATTCCTATTAACACAATCTTACACAACTATATGTTCATGCTCAACATTTAAAAAGTATTTATCTGTCACTGAATTAAAGTTAACATAAGCATGTTATATGTGTATAAGAGAGAGACAGAGACAGAGAAAAGGAGAGAGCATGTTCACTGACTGTAACAGAACTTGGTTTATGAGATTATATGTATGCATATATATGTATGCAGTATATACATTCTTAAACCAGCATACAAAATAACAAATTTCAAGCTGTATGCACTTAGGCACTTGGGATCAGGTTTGGTATTTAATGATTTTTGCTTGGTCTCAGGACTGAAATGAGGAGAGATAGATGTGTCCTCAGAGATCCCCCGAGATTTTCTTGTCTAATCTCATTGATGTTCAACTCCCAGGTATTCAGAGGACGACTACCTCCAGATCATCACAAACATCCAGAAATGCCCATGGAGACGGCAAGCACAAGAATATGAGAATTTCAGGTAAAAAGACAAAGTTTCACAGTGAAAAAAACACATCAACTATTTGATTTTTAGAAAATGAAAGTAGCATGTTAAAATGAAAGTGGGAAGGGCTAACTGGAAACCAGAAAAGCTGAACTCTACAATCTTGTGAAACTATTGTACTCTAATCCAGTGGCTGATGCAGGCATTTATAATTTTGCTACTGAAATTAACTCCAAAGAAATCAAAGTTCAAAAGAAAGCTTTTATTATGCCATTTACTGTGTGTGTTATATTGATGTCAGTTCTTTGTGTCATTTCCACTTGCTCAATATTTATTTTGTAAGTAAAATGTGATAGCTTCAGGGAATTCTGGGAAAATGTGGATGGAAGAGAATTGCCTATGAGCCAATTTCTTTAGAACAAAAACTGGATGGAGGAGATGGCTCAGTTTTTAAATTGCTTGCTGTATAAGTGTGAAGTCATGTGTTCAAATCCCGAGAACCCATATGAGAAGCTGGGCATAGTTCTGTGCACTAGCATCCCCAATGCTGTAGGAAGTGGAGACAGGAGGATCATCAAACTCATTGGCCTCAAGCCTAGCTCCAAGTTCATTGAGAGATCCTCTCTCAAAGAAATATAATGAAGAGTGATAGGGTTGAGCATTCAGCTTCCTCTGACCTCTGTGTTCATAACAGGTACACCCATAGTCAACATACCTCACATTTATACTTCATACCACATACACATTTAAACTTAAAATCATTAAATTAAAAATAAGTTGAAAACTAGTATTTTTTATTTTCTACATATTTTCTTCTAATATTTTCTCCAGTTTTTATTATACAAGCTATATTCACAAACCTAAATTTCTCCAGCTATTAACCCACTGAAGTGCCATCAACTTGGCAAAACAAGGCTTCCAGGCCACCATTCAAGAGCCATCTTCAGGATGGATGTACTTCCTGCATTGAGGCAGTAACAGGGGTATTGCCATAAGTTCTAGGTCTACATAGTGGGTTCTAGGCATAGTAAGAACTCTTTCAGTCAGTCAACAATTAATCAGGCAATCAAACAAACAAACAAACAAACAAACAATTAGTTATCTACTCTATTTGGAGAACTTTTAACCATCCAGACACAAATAATTTGCAAAGCAATACACTGGTACTGTGGCCTATGGACACTTACTTGGTGTCTTTATTCCCAATACTGTCACATATACAGCTAGGTCATGTGTCTCTTTGTCCTTTCCCAGTCTTGATTATTCTGATTTGATGGTTTTGTTTATTGACTGCACTCCAAGTCTTTTCTCTGCATCCAGCATCATTTGGCCTGTGCTAAACTGTTTTATCACATGATATGGAATCATGGCTTTCTTTCCTCATCAGCTAACAGTCTTCTTTAAACAGGATGTTGTAGCTAGGGGTTTCTGTCCTGCCCAGTCCTGCAACCCTTCAGCCCCAAATAAACACACAGAGGCATCTATTAATTATAATCTGTTGGCCAATGGTTAGGGTTTCTTATTGGCTAGCTCTGTCTTAATTATTAACCCATTTCTATTAATCTATGTATTGCTGTGATTTACCCATAATCTGGCATGTTACTCCTTCAGCAGCATGATGTCTCTCTGCTGTCCCTCTCTGCCCTCCTCTCTCCAGCCCTCTCCTGGTCTGGTAGCCCCTCCTATGCTTCCTGCATGGCTCATTAGCCAATCAGTGTTTTATTCATCAACCATTAAGAGAAACATATATACAGAAGGGTATCTCCTCATCAGGATGTCTTTCTCATTGCTGAGACTTTGCCCTGGAAACTGTTTGCTGCTTGTTTCTCCTTTCTGTTGGAAGGCTACCCACCTTGTCTGAGTAGGGCTAGTTTCCTCATCACCTCCTTCCCTAAGTGTACTCTAAGTTGACAGCCAGTATGAGAAAGTTTTCAGTTAGTCCCCACTGGGTAAAGGGGTAACTTTGTGACTAAGTCATAGCACAAAATGAGTACCTCCTTTCTGTTGGATAGACCTGTGGATGCCATGGTTTCCTATAGGACCCCATCTAGAATTGGCATCTCTTCTGTCATTTCAGGGTGAGAGGTTCTGCTGTGGTTTCAATCAGAAATGCTCTCCACAAATGTACATGTTGATTGCTAGGTTCCCAGTGCTGTTGCTTGTAACATGAGTACTTATAAGTCTTAATAATAAAAGCCCAAATGCAGATATAGGAGAAAATGCTGAGAGAACAGAGAGAAGGAGGAGCAAGGCAAATCTGTCTGTTTCCTCCCTGTTTATGTTCCTTTCTATGCCTGCTGAATGTCTAAGGTCAAAGGCAGGAAAGTTAAGCAGAGCTCCCAGAATCCATTGGAAAGGCCAGTTCTCAAAAGGACTAGAGCCTAAATTAGAATTATTTCCATCCTCAGCTGGATTTAGGAGGTCTGCCCTTAGCCCAGATAACTAATAGAAGCAGAAAGTAAATCCTCTCTGGAAGCAAGGGATGTTATTCAGAGGCCGAAATTGGCTTTACAAGTTCTCACTCTCAGTCTGACACAATTAAAATAATATTTTTTCTTTAAAGATGTTCCTCTTATCCTCTTCCTTTTAAAGATAAAGTCTGTATGTTCCAGTCTGGCCTTAAACTGGCTGTGTAATCAAGGATGACTTTGAACTCCTGATCTTACTGCCTCCTGCTCAGGAGTGATGGGTTTACAGGTGTGCACCATCACCATATTGTGTTTATGTGGTACAGGGTCTTGAACCAAGAGCTTCATGTATACTAGCTAAGAATTCTAGCAACTGAGCTATATCCCCATCTCCCTTAAACAAAAATCAGCAGTCTCTTTAAACCTAAAGCTGTATGATGAGCATCCCTGCTAGATATTATGATGGATGGAAGCTATATGATAAATGGTACTATTTTACCTCAGTACCATTCCCACATAAAGAGTGAATCAGTAACCATGGTGATTACCCAGCAGCCTACCCATTCCTTCAGGGCCAATTGAAGTAAACATCTGGGGCTATACCACTTATTGTTTGTTGCAATTCAAGAGAACAGTCACTGTGACATTTATTCATTTGCTTGAATATGTATTATATCATAATGCTTATTTTATGGACATATTTGTTAGCTAAATGATGCAAACCTTCAACAGAAGTTTGTGCAATTAAATTATAATAACAAAATCTTGGAGCCTCTGCCTATTTATAAAGCTGGCCTGTTATTATAGATGTCAAGTAGCTAAATAGTTTTCCATCTGATTTATTTATAGCATTTTATGTCAAAATTAAGGATAAAATGTATGGTTAAAAAGGCAATAGCATTCTTTTAGCAGCATTACAAAAGTAACATTAAGTTCTCAAGAATATGAGCAAGTGAATATATAATAAAATCTGTCTGAAACCCAATAGTTGAAACTTTCTACTGTTGACTCCTGGGGACATTTAAATTTTATAGGATTTCTGTGGTCAAATGAGCTAAAATTATAAGAGCTTAAAAGTCTGTTTTTCCTTATTAAATAAATATGCTACTTGCTGGGAGAAGAGGTACAATTTATTAACCCACAAATATTTGTTTAGGACTTACTATGCCCAAGTACAGTAGCCTCCTTTACTACCTGGTATAGTGTTGTTTACAAAGAGGGTCTCAATAAGTAACTTAATGGAAAAATACATGAAAATACGCAAGAAAAATGTCTCTTTACTGACCTCAAAGAATTTTTAGTTAATTCAGAAAGACAAAATAAAATAAGTACATAAATAAATTTATGACTTAATGCCAGAAAGATTAGAGAAATGCTATGATAAATCAGTACAAGATCATTATAAGTATAATTTCATGCAATGTTTTCTTGAAGGAAACAGAGCTTGAGTATTAGCTTGGAGGCTGGACAGAAAAGAAGGGAGGGACCAATGTGGGAATCAGGAGGCCAGGAATCAATTTCAAGTCTGTCTGGGTGGGAGCTATAAGCATGAACTTGATATACAGGGGATGCTTGTAGGCAGAGTGGGGGAGGGCTTGATGATGCTCAGGGTGCTGATTCCAGGACCAATAGAGATATTCCAGGAGGAGAATTACACAACAGGTTTAGTGCATTAGGGAAAGTACTCAGCATACCATTGAATTGGAATCAGTTAGGGGCTGATTATAGACAAGTAACCACAGGAGAACAGAGATGTGATATATCAATGGCATCTATGAAATGCAACTCTGAATTCTTCTGGGCATAGCCTATCTTCTCTTGTGTCTTCAATAGTCTGTCATGTAAATCTGTGTGATTGAAAGTCAGGTATAGTCCCACTTGATCCCATAGCTGTTTAGTCCCAAATATACACACAGAGACATATTAATTATAAACTGTTTGGCTAATGGCTCAGGCTTATTATTGGCTAGCTCTCTTAGTTAACCCATTTCTATTCATCTGTTTATCTCCATGTGGTCTTGGCTTACTGGTGATGCCCAGGCTTTTTGGTTCCTCAACAGCTACATGGTATCATATTCCCTTTTTTCCTTTAGAAAGAGATTGACTGTGATCATCAGCCCTTTATAATCAACCATGTTTTTTAATAAAATAAATATTTATAAACAATATTTGAGAATTTGGGTGTAGTTATGTTCAAACTGCTTCTTGCTATTTAGAGGTGCTTGTCAATCCCAAGGGGATCCTGAGAAAACCCAGAACCCTGAAAAAATCCTGGCTGTAGTAGTCTGTGAGGCTTCATCTTTGCAGCTATTCTGGATGTTGGATGACATGGGCCACTGATTCAGGGGTCTTGCTTGATTAATCCATATTAGTCTGGAAGGAATCCACAGATTTTCATCTTCTGTGGAAACAAAAGCAGAACCCATTTTCCAAACATGTCCTTAGACTTAAATTTTAAAGTCAAGGCATTTCCAAAAAATACAGGTTAGATTAATCCAGAAGCACTTAAAATCAAATGTGTTTTAGCAGCTGTTGCTCCTTCCTCAGCAGTCAAACAATCCTAAGGCAATAGCATACAGTATCTAGACTCTTGTGTATTTTCCATCTTTAGAAGTCTTTTGTTGTTGTTGTTGTTGTTAGTCTATATCTTTTATTTTTATTTTTTAGTTTTTTGAGACAGGGTTTCTCTGTGTATCTTTGACTGTCCTGAAACTCACTGTGTAGACCAGGCTGGTCTTGAAATCACAGAGATCTGCTTGCTTCTGCCTCCCAAGTGCTGGGATTAAAGGCATGTGCCACCACACCCAGCTACTCTATTTCATTTTTTAAGGACATTTCTCTATCCTTTTTCTTTTCTCTACCAAGCCTACATATATTTTTAAACACACTGCAAGCCATTTAGAGGGTTTCTTTTTCCTCTGAATCTGTCCTTAATGTATATGTCTATCTTTTTCTGACCACATGAGTCCTTAGTCTATTAAGCTGCATGGCTAGGAATAAAGCAGCAGCTGGCTCTGCCCTGTTACTTAGCTTCCTGAGAGTCCAGCTTCATGGCAGATGTATTGGCAGAAGCCATGTTTATTATCATAACTCTTTGGAGTTTCTGGGTCCATACCACCATCAAGAGACATGTTTCTGGCTGCTCATGAGCCCCATTTAATTGTTTGGTAGCAGGGCCTCTTTAAAGGGTCATGCAGTTTTTGCCCCTAATGCTCAGTCTCTCTCTCTCTCTCTCTCTCTCTCTCTCTCTCTCTCTCTCTCTCTCTCTCTCTCTCTCTCTCTCTCTCTCTCTCTCCATTATTATTTTTATCATTTATTTATTTTTCTTATTTTATATATCAATTCCAGTTCCCCCTCCCTCCCTCCCTTTCACCCTCTCATCCCATTCTCCCCACTCCATATGTAGGGTGGTGCCTTCCAGGAGAGGTAAACAAAATCTGTCAAGTCATTTGGAGTAGGGACTAGGCCCTCCCTCCTGCCTCTAGGCTAAGGGAGTATCCTTCCATGGGGAATGTGCTCCCAAATTCTTTTTTGTGCACCAGGGATACATCCTGGTTCCACTGTCAGAGGTTCCTTAGACTGCTCAGGCCTTCTAACTGAGACCCATGTTCAGGGGGTCTGAGTCTGTCCAATGCTGGTTTCTCAGTTATCAGTCTGGGGGTTCATGAGCTCTCCCTTGTTCAGATAGGCTGTCTCTGTGTGTTTCTGTAGCCTGGTCTTGTCCTTTCTCTCTGCATCTGGATTCCAGTTCTGCTCAGTGTTTAGCTGTGGGTATCTGCTTCTGTTTCCATCAGCTACTAGATGAGGGCTCCATGATGGTGGATAAGTTAGTTATCAATCTCATTATCAGGGAAAAGCAATATTGAGTCAGGGGAGGAATAGATGAGAGAGAGAGAGAGAGAGAGAGAGAGAGAGAGAGAGAGAGAGAGAGAGAGAGGGAGGGAGGGAGGGAGGGAGGGAGGGAGAGAGAGAGAGAGAGAGAGAGAGAGAGAGAGAGAGAGAGAGAGAGAGAGAGAGAGAGAGAGAGAGAGAGAGAGAGAGAGAGAGACCATAAAAGAGGGAGCCATTATAAGTTTGAAGAGAAAATTGACTCTAGAGAAATGTCTAGAGACCTACAAGACTGACCCCAACATTTGAGCAACAGTAGTAAGGAACTCTCTTAAAGGAGCATTACCTCTGCTTGCCTCTAGCAAACAGAGCCCATCCAAGAAAATGATGCTACCAAGAAGCTGTGCTTGATTTTGTTCTTCTGTGTTCAGAATTCGTTTTTTAAGCTTTTGTCAGGTTTTATGTGGAACTTCTTCCTAAATCTTTGGGGACACAGGGTTGTGGGTTTGTGCCCCACATTGGGCACCAAAATGTAAAAAGGAGTTCTTCATTGATCTAAATAATAAAAACCCAGAGTCAGATACAAAGAAAATTGCTGGAAGATCAGCGAGAAGAAGGAGCAAGCCACAGCCACATCTTATCTCACAGTGTCTCAGCAGACCACAGGAATTCCTGTTTCTTCCTGCTTAAATACCCTCTCTGCCCAGCCATCTCACTTCCTGTCTGTCTGTACAGATCTCCAGACCTCTATGTTTAGCTAGTAGCAAGTTTCATTTTCTGATCTACAGACAGACTTTATTTATACAAGCAAGATATTATCACAGTCAGCAGGCATTTTTTGGTTTTGATTTCTGATCTATAATCAAAGGAGAAGTAAAAAATAAAGTTAAATATGAAAGTTTAGATTTGAGTGATTGATAAAATCATGGTACTACTGTCCGAAATAGCTTTCAAAGGAAAATGTTTTTTGAGAGGAGAAGCCTGTCTTGGATGGGCTGTGTTTGAACTGAGCCTGGGACAAATAGGCACAAAAGACTTTTTCTTATTCTGGAAATAGATAGAAGCCAAAATGTGCTCTCCAAGCCAGGAAAACAAGTGGAGGGAAGTACCTCTTCTCAGCAGGCTTTCTTTTATACTATGATTTTTCCCCTTCCATTATAGATGCCCAAGCTTTACTCATTCAGCTTTTAATTGTGGGGCTGAGAACTTTGAAGCCTGGTGTTGGCCTTACTTCCTTATTTTAGAATCACCTGGAAATGAGATGTTTTAACAGGGAAGGTTCTTTTACAAAATGTCCACGTGATTGTTTTCCTTAAGCCTTTAATCTCAGCACCCAGGAGGCAGAGGCATGCCCCAGGCCAACCTGCTCTACACAGCAAGTTTCATACCAGCCTAACTGAGAAACAAAGATCCATGATTATTGAACCATCATCAGATAATTAGAATCTTTGCTAAGGGACTGAAGTGCATTGGAGATCCTCTCTTGTGGGATTTGACTGTTTACAGAACATACCCATTGACTCCTTCCGCTCCTCCAGTCAATGTTGTACCTGTGGATCATTTTTATGAGGCCCCAGTTGAAACTAGCTAGAGATTTAAGCAGAGTTGAAGATGCCTTGTGTCTTCCTTTTTTTTTTTTTGTGACCTTCAACTTCAATATAGTTGCACAAAGTCAACCATGTTAAGATGTTTACCATCTCTGCTTTTAAAACTATTTGCTGTTTTCCCACTCCCCCCAAGGCAGTACACGAAATGTACCTGGATTTCAACCTGAGAAATAGCCATTCTTTGTGTCCTTCCCCCCACTTGAATAAACCAACGTCTTTTTATTTGTCTGAGTATGATACTGAGATGAGATGTCTGAACATGACACTGAGACATTTGAGTATGACACGGAGATGTTTCATTGAAATTAGACATGCTCCCCCTTCCCCACTTAATCAACTTTTGTAAAGCTCTGAAAACTTCTGGTAAGTACATTTCATCCCAACAAACTCTTGAACTCCAGCCATTAGTCTTAGATCCCTAGGTAACTTGCATAGTAATTACCACATTAGCTTCCCTAACTTAAAAGAACTCATTTATTTGTGTAATCAGTTACAGAAGCTACCAAGCACAACAACCACACTTATTTCTCATGTTCCTTTTGTCTCTTAGAAATACATACACTGTTATATTGATTTTTAGGTCTGGGAAGCTCTCTAGTACCAACTGAATTATTAAAACATACTCATGTTTCTGAGACATAAGATGGAATCCTAACGGGAGAAAACAGTGTTATTGTGGAAATGCTGATGTTTAAGACTCATGCAAATGAGATACCTTTCAAATGATTTGGAAAATAGCTATTTTGTGCCTGATTATTTTGTTACCAACAAGGATTACATTGTAAAGATTTTATTAAATCTTGAGCTAACCTCCAGGTTTGATCAAATTAAAGCTTCTTAAAAGTCATTCCTATTCTTGCTGGGCATGGTGGCACATGCCTTTAGTCCTTGTACTTGGGAGGCAGGGGCAGGCAGAGCTTGAGGCCAGCCTGGTCTACAGAGCTAGTTCCAGGATAGGCTCCAAACCAATGCAGAGAAACCCTGTCTTAAAAAAAAACAAAAAACAAAAAAAAGAAAGAAAAAGAAAAAGAAAAAAAGAAAGTCATCCCTATTTTTGTGCTGTGGGCTGGTGACAGTGGGATGGTTCAGTTGGTAAAGGCACTTGCCATCAAGCCTGATGATCTGAAATCAATGCCCAGAACCTTCAAGGTAGGAGGAGAGAATAGACTTCTGCAAGTTGTCCTATAGTCTACACATGTGTACCATAGTGCACACACATGCACACAGACACACATTAAATATAGTTTGAAAAAACATAAAGACCCTGATGTCATTTAGTAGACCTAAAAAGTATATGTTAAAGAAAATAAATGTATATAGACTCTCATGTATTAATTTAAGCATATATATTCACATTATCAAGGAAGCACCATTAAATTTAACTTGGAGTAAAACAAAGTCTGCAAATAAGTCACTTGATATCTTGCAAGTTTTTTTAAACATACATTCAAAAGCAACAGCGGTGCATTACCACCTTGTGAGTTTATTCTTGGTCGTGTAGCCAGTACTTAATATTCGTGTTCCAGGCAGTTTGTTCTGAAGCACAGAATTCTTGGTGAGAAGCAAGCTCCATCTCCATTATATGCTTCCAATTTTACAAGATCATGCTCCTTTTTCTGAGCCACTGTTTTCCTCCTTTCTGTTCCCTTAAATGTTTGCTATTTATGATTTGTGCATGATGACAGCTAAAGGCAATACATATTTCATTCTTGCTCAAATTTAAGCAAAAGCATGCACTTTCTGCTTGGGATTCTGGGTCAGTTGTCATACCGAGAAAGCCTCTTGTTGTTTCCTCTGCATTGGGACCATTTTTCACTGTTAATATCCTGTCATATCATCTCCTATCTGTCACACTATCCAGCATGTCTGTGCATTTAGAAAAGCAACAAAAACCACACCATGTCATTACCTCTGCAGCATATAATAATAGAAACCATCTCTTGTACATGGCGACTAGGGCCTCTTCTTAGCTTTTAGAATATGAAGTTTCCCATAAAAATGCATCAAACTTAACATGGGATTCATTGGTCTTCTAAATTCTGTTTCAAAACTTGTCTGCCAGGTTGTACTCAGTACTAACTACATTGCTTTACTTACCTGTGTCAGGTAAGCCTCCCTCCAGGCTGCCCTGTCATTCAAATCTTCTTGTCTTTATAACTTCATCTATAGCTTCTTTAGTACTGCATAGCTTGTTTAAACATTTCTTTCCCTACATCCCAACAGATAGATCTAGTCAGCTTTGCAACAGTGCCCCCTTTACAACTGAGCTCTCACTGCAATCATCTTCTCCTCCTTTTCTGTGATAATCACATCCTCTCATGTTTTATTTTGCCTTGGTTTCTTTTCTCAAACAGGTGAGCTCCTTTTTCATAAACTTAAAGACAGGTACCAGGACATAAAGAAGCCAAGAAAGGAAACACTCAGCTGTTGCTGCTTCAGTTTGGTGTTTACACATTTTCTCATCTTAGACTGGGGCTTGAAATAATTCTATTGCATTTTGGCTCACATAAAAAAATATACTTGTGTGAGGGTGCCTGTGCGTGTGTGTGCACGTGTGCCACCTGGGAAGCCAGAAGATGGTGTGAAGTCTCCCCAAACTGGAGTTACAGTTACTGGTAAACTGCCTGGAATAAAATGCTGGTGCCCTAGCTCAGGCTCTCTGGAAGATCAAGAAGTGCTTTTCACCGCTGAGCCATTTCTTCAGCCTCTTCCTCAACTTAACAATTATTTTCAATTGTGTACATATGTGCGATGTGTGTGTAGAGGTGTGCATGCTACAACACAAGTGCTTCAGTCAGAGGAAAGTTCTGTGAAATTAGCTCTCTTCTTCCTCCTTTTTGTGAGTTTCAGGTTGTCGAAGCTGCTCAAGTTCTTTACCCACTCAGGCATGTCACTAGTACAGTTTTGGGCTTCTCCATGGCTGACAGGTTATGAAGAACTTTGAGTGGATTGAGGTATTAGGATGTTGAACACTCGGCAAAGCTATAAATGGTATTGTTCTTTTTATTTTATTGATGTCTATAGCAGTATTGAGTATTTGCTCTCTGTCAGGTTTTTTGAATTGCATTTCCCTCTCCCACTGTGTTCCCCCACCCATAAGTTGTTTCAAGTCCTGTTTATTTTTTCTTCTCAATGCAATGCCTCAGGCAGAGGGTTTGGAGTTATGCCATCATACCATGTCATGTTTTCACGCTTCCAAATATTATTTTTCTTATTTTCAAAATCCCAGTTCCTATGTGGAGAACTCACTGGCCTTTGATACTCTAAATCTTGTCACACATAAGGGATTGGTGGCCTGCTCTGAAGAGGAGAGGAGAGAAATGAAGACCTACTGTTACTATGACCACTTGAATACTGAATAATTTTAAAGGCACACTGCATACTTTTAAAATATAACAATGTAATTCAGTGCTTTTATCCTATTCACATAGCTATACAACAATCAGTACTGACTTATTCCAGAATATTTTCGCCATTCCCAAATATCTATTCTCATTGACAGTAATTTCCCATTTTCCTTTCCTCTATGACTGTGGCAGCTAATAATCTACTTTCTGGCTATATAGGTTTGCCCCCGCAGGTAATTTAATATACATGGAATTATATAACATGGTCACTATGCTGTCCTTTATTTACTGGCTTCTTCTATTTAGCTTGATGTTTACGATCTACCCATTGTAGCATGAAACAGCACTCCCCTCTTTTAAGTTGTCATATAATGTCCTATTGTGTGGGCATGCTGTTTTGTTGACTGTTTTAGTTACTTTACTTCTTGTTGTGATGAAATACTTCATCAAAAGCATCTTAAAACAGAAGGGTTTGTTTTGGCTCTTTGGTTACCATTGGCTGTGGGAAGGCAGTTGTGTCAGCAGGAGCTTGAGGCAGCTAGCCATGTTACATTCACAGGCATAGAGTACCACCTACAGTGGATGGGTCATCCCAACCCAACTAATCCAGTCAAGATAATCACTCCTGAACAGGCATGCCCATAGGGGGTCAGTTCCCCATGTGCTTTCCCAAAGGATTTTTTCTGGGTGATTCTAGGTCTCATTAAGTTGATGATGGGGACTGTCAGCTGTTTATTGGATGATGAGCATTTGGTTCGTTTTGACTTTAGTTTGTGAATGTATGTTTTCAATTCTCTTAGTGTGCAGTTAGGAGTAGACTTACTGGTCACATACTAACTCTTTAAGGAACTGAAATCTCTTTTCCAAAGTTACTGCACCATTTCACGGTCCTGACAGCGTGTTAAGGTTGAAACTTCCTCAATGTGTTGTGGTTTTGATTTGAGTTTGCCTAGGCATT
The DNA here is from genome assembly GCA_030556225.1 of Cricetiscus sungorus. NCBI lineage: Eukaryota > Metazoa > Chordata > Mammalia > Rodentia > Cricetidae > Cricetiscus > Cricetiscus sungorus. The sequence continues at coordinate 13,119,593 of JANBXA010000103.1, forward strand.
TATGAGGTCAAATATCTTTGATGTGCCCAGTAGGTATTTTAGTAGCTACATTAACACAACATCTAATCTAGTCTTTTACTCATTTTAAAATTGAGCTATCATCTTACTGTTAAGTAGCTTCTGTAATTTGTAGATTCTGGTAGCAAATTTCTAATGATGCATATGATTTGAAAGTATTTTATTCCATCTATAGGCTGTTTTTTTTCATTGCTTGATCATATCCTGTGAAACATAACACATTTAAATTTTGATATAATACAAGTTATTCTTATTTTGTCACTGATACTTTTGGTTTTACATCTAAGGAAATATTCCCTGATTCAAGATTTATGACTATGGTATGCATGATCTGAATATGACATAGCTTCCACATAGGCTCATGATCTGAAAAATTGGCCCCAACATGACATTATTTGGGGAATTATAGATACATTAAAGGTACATGCTAGCTGGAGGAACAAGGTCATTAGGGACAGTTCCTTGGAAGAATATTATCTTTACTGACTTCCTGTCTCCCTTTCTGCTTCCTGGAATACCGTGATGTGAAGTGAATTGCTCTGCCTTGTCTTCCCTGCCACAGTGGACTGAAATACTCTAAACCATGAGCAAAATACATGTTTCCTTCCTTAAGCTGTGAGTGTTATGGTAGGGTGATGGAAATGTAACTAATCCAGAAAGCTGATACAAGTGAAATGTGGTAATTTCTATGACTAAAACATGATCGTGTAGTTCCTATATCTTTAAACTTGTTTGGGGGGGAAATTTGATGATGTAAAAGGGGTGTCCTAGGAACACTGTAAGCTATAAGTAGAGCTAAATTGGTAGGGCTGAGGAGACTCAGAAGACCAGAATCTTGACAAAAATGTAGAAACTTGAAGAGGGGAGAAAGGACTCCACTAAGCAAGGACTAGGGACATTAGTGTTGTATGCTGGCAGAGCTCATGTTCTAAACTCTGTGGAAGAACTGACTTCAAAAATGGCAAACCAATTAATTCGATGGAAGCCATTTCAAGACAACATAGCATTCAGGGTGTGGCATGGTTATTGCTGGCTTTAGGTAGGTTTACAGTCAGACTTGGGAACAAAAAGCAGAGTGAAGGGATTTGAAGACATAGTATAGTTGTAAGTGATGGACAAGGATGGTCTTGTTAAAGGGATGGGGGCCTGCAAAGAGAAGCCTTGCACTTTGCACTGGAACAATGGGAATTTTGTCAGAACTCATTGTAGACTCTATTAGAAGACTCTTTTGAGAAGAGAGAGCTGGTAGAGCCTTCTGTTCATACCAGAGAGCCTAAGAAAGTTGTTTCCTGTGGAAATTGAGGCACCTAGGAATCAGTATGTACTGTGGCTGTTGTCCAGGAGCATCTGTATACTTCTCAAGCTGGCAAACAGAGCCCTGGCATCATCCGTGTAATGCTGGCTTTGCAGACATGCAGAATGCAGGAGTTACAGTATCTTGGAGGTTTCCATCAAGGATCCAGAGAAGACTGAGATGTCAGGCAGTGATTGGCATGTTCAGGCTTTCTGCATGGAGATTTTGAGGGAGTAATTCATGACCATCTCAGGGCAGAGCCTAAGCCTCAAAGAAGGCTTCAGGATGGTAGAGTTCCAGCAACATAGAACATCTCTTAAAGAAAGCTGCAGGGAATAAGTGGGAACTGCTTAAGATAGAGACCATGTGAGTAACAAGTACTAAGGCTGCAAGAGTGATGGTACCTAAGACCCTCCTATACCACATCACAATACCATGTACCTTGATACTGCCCTTGGAACTCCAGTATTGCCCTGTTGAGTTTGGATCTTGCTATGAACCTATCCCTTTCTATGCTCCTATTCTCTCTATTTTTTGAATATTATTATGCACTGACTATTGCAAATATGTAATTTTTTCATTTCACGGGGCCTCAGAGATAAGAGTTTGCCTTGGGTTTCAGAAGATCTCAAAATTTTGGACTTTTGAGCAATGCTGGAAATGATAGTACTATAGAGAATATGCCTGTTGCTTTGTCAATTTGAACCAAACCTGTCATCTGGAAATAAAGAACCTCAGTTATTGAGAAAATGTCTTCATCAGATAGCTAGTAGGCAAGTCTGTAGAACATTTTCTTTATTGATTGATTTGGGAGGACTCAATTCACTATGGATGGTATAACCCCTGGGAAGATTGTTCTGGGTTGTATAAATAATCAGGCTGAGCAAGCCATGAAGAACAATTCAATAAGCCACGTTCTTCCATGGACTCTACTTCATTTCCTGCATCTGGTTTCCTGCCTTGAGTCCCCACTCTCAGTTCCCTTAGTGACGAAGTGTGGCCTGGAAGTATAAAATGAAACAAACATTTTCTTCCTCTATGTGGCTTATAATTATGGGTGTTTATCATAGTAATAGAAAGCAAAGTAAGATAGAGATGCTTGAATTAAAGGCATTTACCTTATGAGGTCGCCTTGGCTATTTAGATGACAGGAGTAGAACATCATGGTTTGAATATGTATGTAATAGTCCTCAGAGCAGTGGTTCTCAACTGTCCTAGTACTGCAACCCTGTACGTAATTTAATTCCTCATGTTGTAGTGACCCTGACCATAAAATTATCTTTTTGCTGCTTCATAATTGTAATTTTGCTACTGTTATGAATCATAATGTAAAGACCTAATGCTCAAGACATCTGATATGCTATGTGACCCCCCCCCATGGGGATGCAACCCACAGCATGAGAACCACTGCCTCAGAGGATCATGGTTTGATTGCTTGGCCCAAGATGGTGGTGCTATTTTGGGAGTGTGAAACTTCCCAAGATGAGTCACTGGCAACTGCTCTTGGACCATCCCTGACCTCTTCTTGTGTCTCTGCCTCCTGGACCACTGGGATAGAGACAGGACTGCTCTAGCATGCTGCTGTGATGGTCATCAGCTGCCATGATATACTAAAGTCTCTGAAAGTATGAGTACAGTACATCATTCCCCTTTAACATGTCTGTGCCAGGTAATTTGGTCATAGTGATGGAAAAGAAACTAAGACAGCTTATCTTTTCTTCAAAGAGTTTCACATTAACCTTCACATTTGATCCCATGATCCATTTTGAATTAATATTATGGTAAATAGATATTAAAGATCTCCATGTTCATATTCATTAACATGAGTACCATGTATTTATAAAACTATTTCACTACATTGTCTTGAAAGTATTATAAAACAATCACTTTATGGGCCAGTGAGATGGCTCAGTGAATAACCACTGCAATGCTTTGAGCTTGTTCCTCCCACCCCCCTTTTCTTTCTGAGACAGGGTCTTGCCACATAACCCTGGCTGGCAAGGAATCTTATATGTAGACAAACCACTGTCCGTCTCCCACTGAAATATCACAAAGATACATTTTGCAAATGACCATTGGCTGTTGATGACATCATCATTATTATAGTAAGTACGCTTCCCATCTCCAGTCTCCTTGTTTATAAAATGGAGATGGTACTTTTATTTTAAGAAGTATTCCCTACAGTAAAACACTCAGCAGGAAGTCAATTATCTTTTAGCCTCTCACTACATGACAGCTGTTTTTATTTCCAGTTTGAAATGATTTTTTAGCTTATTATTAACATTTCACTAAGAATATTTAACACTCTTGATATCTAAAACAGATATGGCATATCTATAAGGTAGCAAAAATTCAATAACTAACTAAATAACTTCAGATCCAGCCCTCTGCTTAGGGAGAAGTATAAACACACATATGCCCCAGTTTTTTTGTCTGTGTTCATTTCATATAGATTTTTTTTTTTGCCATACCTGCCATGAGGAACAACACTTCTTATTCAGTTTGTTCCATTAGAACTGTCTTTGTTCTTTTTGTGATGGAAAATAGGTCACACTGAACATCAAATATAAAGCTTTCTAAATTACAATTACCTTGAGCATTATTTTCTGCTTACCACTGTAGAAGCCACTGGATGCCTGACCCTCCTCTTCAATATGGATGACCAACTTCCATGTTCTAATATCTAAACAGAAGGGACTATGAAATGCCTGGACATTAATCAGCATAACTATAGAAGTATCCTAAAGTTCTGTGTGCCAGAATTATTTAGCTCACAGTTAGGAATAAAAGAGAGATGGAAAACGCAAGGTGGGGATTGGTCATTCATAGCTAATATGCTGTTGAATAGAGCCTGAGGGCAGATTTGGAAAGTAAAAGTCTATACTGAAGCCAGAGGCCCAAAGTGGGTGCATGCGTCTGGTTCATCCTAGGCAAAAGCAGAAGCTAAGTTTGGGATGAAAGCCAAAGAGCCGATGATAAATTCCACAGGGAACCCTGCTATTTGTCTTGGAAGAATGCTGGAGATGAGTGCTGGCTGTCTAAGAGCAGTTAGAAGCCAGCTGTGGATGTGAGCCAGCCTCTGTAAGGACCATGGGTATAGCCTCCTTACCTCATCCTCCACCTGTTCAAGATGTGGGCTTCATCCAGAGAGCAGGACAAAGGCTCTTGAGGCAGGTGTGGATTAGTTTCTACGGGTGCATTCAATTCAGACTTAATTTATTATGTGGAAATTAATAAAATAATGAGAGCTTTTGGAAGAGGTAATAGCATCAACACAAAATAATCCAAACTATTTCTCTTATTAAAAAAAATAGCTTCACTGGACCAGGGAATTGGCTCAGTGGGAAAACCGTACTGTACTTGCTGAACAAACTAAATAATCAAAGTTCAAATCCCCAGGACCTATGTAAACCTATGTAAGACAACTGGACCCACTGGAATGTTTATGTAATCCCAGTACTCCTGTGTTGAGATAGGAAGAGGAGACACAAAAAGCCCTTTGGAAGCTTGTGATACATCTAGTCTAGGATTTGCAGCACAGCAGAAACAGGAGAACCTGCATCAAAACAGAGTAAAAGGTAAGGACCAACCATTGAAATTGTCCTCAGGCTTCTCTACACACACATAAACTGGATAGTGCTCTCTCTCTCTCTCTCTCTCTCTCTCTCTCTCTCTCTCTCTCTCTCTCTCTCTCTCTCTCTCTCTCTCTCTCTCTCTCACACACACACATACACACACAAGAGGGAGAGAGAGAATACTTTTTGAAAGACTACTTTGTAGAGTAGCATATTTGTGTCAATTGACTGAGCATTTGAGCATTAAAATAATTAATTTCTTCACAGGACAGGACTTCACTAAGGATCTCACATAGTGCCAATCCAGGTCTGGAAAAAAAAAACCAATAGCAACAAAAGGGTTTTTTTAGCCTTCTTTTCTTTGCCTAAAAACATCTCCCTAAGTAAAACTATGAAGCCTGTCAACAAAAGTTTAGCACAAATGACTTCTTTTTGTTCTTTCATTGAAAATAAACTTTTTTCATATGAGATGTTCTGATTACAGCTTCCTCTCTGTCTACTAGTCCTTGTTTCTCCTCCCATTTGTATCCATGGGCATATAAGAGATAATGATAAAATATAATAAGATAAGGTAAAATCAAACAAATCACAATAGACAAAACAGCACAGACAGAAGGAAATGAACCCAAGTAAAGACACAAGAAACAGATAAAGATGCAGAGACCCACTTGTTCACACATTCTGGAATCCCACAAAAACATAAAACCAAAAGCCATAAATATATATACAAAACATGTAGAGTTATAAAAACATAGATAAATAAAATAAAAGTAAAAATTAAACTAAAACAAAAAAAAATAAAGTTCTGGAACGACATCATGAGGCAAAGAACCTCCAAGGATGCCCTTAAGTTTGTTTTCTGTTGGCCATCTATTGCTGGGCATGTGATCTACCTATAAGAATAGTATGTGCCCCCAGTTTTACTCCCTTGAGAAAAGTAATTTTTTGTGGAATAATTTATTTAAAGTTAGAATGACATTAAAGTAAATCTAGAACTTTCATAATAATTGCACCCAAAGGTGAATTATGGTGGTTCAATTACTTGTGTTTTTCAAGATGTCACCTAGATAGCATTAATTTTTTAATTTAATTTGAATTTAAATTTCTTTTTTATTTATTCTTTGTTTCTTCCACATTATGCGTCTCCATCCCATTTGTTTCCCATCTCTGTGTATCTTTGTATCTTGCAAAACCCACCCTGAAATAAAATAAAACTTAAGAGAAAAAAAGAAAAAAGGGGAAGATCTCACTATAGAATCTGTAGTGTAACACAGTGAGGCAGGTGGCAGAAAATGTGCCCATATATCTTTACTTACTAGTGTTTATTGCAGAGTCATTGGTCTGGTTCAAGGCCTCTGGTTTCACTTAGAAGTGGTTATTAATTGGAGATAGCTTCTTGGTTAGGGTTGGGGACTTGTGTCCACTCTTCTCACCTCTAGGCCCTAATCTGCAGGGTATGCCTGTGCATGCCTCAGTCTCTGAGAGTGCATATGTGTGTTGGCTTGGGTTGTGTTTCCTATATAGACAGTCAGTGGTAAGAACTTGCCTCTTAGAGCTGCCTTCATTGTGTCCCATAAGTTTGTACTGTCAATCTATTTTCATTCAATTCTAGGAAGTCCTTCATTTCTTTCTTAATTTCTGTCTTAACCAATTTTTCTTTGTTAAGTTTCCATGAGTTGGTAAGCATTCTGATATTTTTTGTTGTTGTTTATATCCTGCTTTAATCCATGCTTTAATACAAGATGTTATTTGAACTTTCTTATATTTGATGAGACTTGCTTTATATCTGAGTATGTGGTCAGTTTTAGAGAAAGCTCCATGAGGTTTTGAGAAGAAGGTATATTCTTTTGTTTTTGGGTGAAATGTTCTGTAAATACCTCTTAGGTCCATTTGGTTTATAATGTCAGTTAATTCCAACATTTCTCTGTTTAGTTTCTGTCTGGATGACCTATCTATTGGCAGTTAGTGAGAATAAGGTATTGAAGTCACCCACTATCAATGTGAGAGCCAATATGAGATTTAAACTATACTAGTGTTTCTTTTATAAACTTGGGTGCCCTTGTGTTTGGGGAATGTATGTTAAGAACTGCAATGTCCTCTTGAAGAATTTTTTCTTTGATGAGTATGTAGTGTCCTTGCTATTTCTTTTCATTAGTTTTGGTTTGAAATTTATTTTGTCAGATATTGAAATAGCCATACCAGCTTGCTTCTTAGGTGCATTTTTTAAAATATCCTTTTCCATCTTCTTACCCTGTAGTGATGTCTACCCTTAATGTTAAGTTATGTTTCCTGGTTACAACAGAAGAATGGATCCTGTTTTCATACCAATTCTGTTAGTCTGTGTCTTTTTATTCAGTCAGTTGATATTGGGAGATAATGACCAATGAATGTTGATTTCTGTTATTTTGTTGTTGGTGGTGGTGTAGTGGTGAAGGTGGTGGTGGTGGTGGTGGTGGTGGTGGTGGTGGTGGTGGTGGTGGTGGTGGTGTGTGTGTGTGTGTGTGTGTGTGTGTGTGTGTGTGTGTGTGTGTGTGTGTATGTGTTTCCCTTACCTTCTTTTTACTTTGCTGGCCTGGGATTATTTATTCCCTATGTTTTCTTGGATATAATTAATCTCTTTGGGTTGGAGTTCTCCTTTTATAACTTCTGTAGAGGTGGATTGGTATATAGATACTATTTAAATTTTATTTTATCTTGGAATGTCATTCTTTCTTCATTAATTATGATTGAAAGTTTTTCTGGGTATAATATACTGGGTTGGCATCTGTAATCTCGTAACCTGTAGATAATCTGTCTAGGCCTGTGGTAGTTTGAATGTAATTGGCCCCCATAAGCTATTAAGGAGTTGTGACTTCACTGGAGTAGGTGTGGCCTTGTTACGGAAAATGTGTCACTGTGGGGGGTAGGCTTTGAGGTCAAGCTATGTCTAGTTTCACAGGTCATTTCCTGTTGCCAGTGGGTCAAGATGTAGAACTCTTGTAGTGCTCCTTCTCCAGCACTTTGTCTGCCTGTACACTGCCATATCACACCATGGTGATAATGAACTAAACCTCTGAAAGTGTAAGCCACCCCAATTAGATGTTTCTCTTTTATAAGAGTTGCTGTGGTCATGGTTTCTCTTCACAGCAATAGAAAAACCTAAGATTCTAGCTTTTAGAGTTTCCATTGAGAAGTCAGGTGTTATTCTGATAGGTCTGCCTTTATATGTTACTTGGTCTTTTTCCTTTGCATATTTAAATTCTTTCTTTGTTCTATATGTTTAGTGTTTTCATTATTTTGTACGGAGGAAATTCTCTTTTCTGGCCAATGAACATTTCCTATCTGGCCCAGTCTATTTAGTGTTCTGTGTGTTTCTAGTGTTCTGTGTGTTTCTTGTACCTTGATAGGCACTTTCTTCTCTTGGTTAGAGATTTTTTTTTCCTATGATTTTGTTGAAAATATTTGCTGTGCCTTAGACCTGGGTTTCTTGATGGAGATGTCCTTCTGTATATATGTTTCTCTTATTGGTTGATAAATAAAACACTGTTCATCCAGTGAGGCAGGAAGATAGGCAGGACTAGGACAAGGAGAATTCTGGGAAAGTTAGGCAGAGAGGACTTGCCAGAAAAGTTGCCGTGTAGATCACCAAAGGAGTATCAGGTCTGGGCATTGTCTAGTAAGCCAAGACCACATAGAAATACATAGATTAATAGTAATGGGTTAATAATTAAGACAGAGATAGCCAATTACAAGCCCTAGCCACTGGCCCATAGTTTGATAACGAATATAACATCTATGTATTCATTTGGGGCTGAAGGGCAGTGGGACCAGCTGGGACAAAGAACCTCACATTACAGTTTCTTATCTTTCCTCTATTTCTATTATTTATAGATTTGGTATTTTTATAGTGTCCCATATTTTCTATATGTTTTGTAGCTGCAGATTTTTAGATTTAATATTTTCTTGGACCAACGTATCTATTTCTTCTGTTGTGTCTTCAATGCCTGCAATTCTCTCTTCTATCTTCTGTATTCTAATGGTAGGGCTTGCCTCTGAGATTCCTGTTCAAGTTTCTAAGTTTTTCATTTCCAGTTTTCTTTTTTGATCCTATTTCTACTTTCTGGTCTTGAACTGTGGCTTTATTAGTTTCTTTCTAGATGTATTTTTTAAAGAATTTATTAATTTATTTTTTAGGGACCTCTATCATATTTATGAAAGCTATTTTAAAGTCCTTGTATTTTGCTTCAGCTATGTTGCATTTCTCACAATCTACTATAGTAGTGTTGCTGGGTTGTATATTGTCATGGCTCTTATTGATTTTTTTTCTACACAGGCATCTGGGTTTGGGATGATTATAATTCTAGGTGTTGATATTTGGTCTTGTCTTTGTTGAGTGGGTATTTTGTTTTTGTTTTGGTTTCTTTTGCCCTCTCTGGTTCTAGAAGTGTTTTGTGGCTGTGTGTTGCCTGGTGGGGAATGCTTCCAAGATCCTGCTTGTTGTCACTACTGGGGGCTCTAGGCACAATGTGTCTCTATTTTTCAGGAGATGATGTTTAGCAATGGAGATAGGCTGGGTGGTTATTGAAAGGGTCACAGGAGGGAGGAAGCAGGGTAACCCCCAAGGACATACTTGGTCCCTTGGGAATGGGGCAGAGTGTGAAGAATGGTCACAGCAGATAGTCAACTACAGATCTGGGGATGAGACTGGGGATTGTATTTGGAGAGAAGGAAGGCAGGTAAAAATTTAAAGGTAACCTACCTGCTTTGCTGACCTATGAGGCTGGTGGATTCCCAGAAAAGGCCTGCTAGGTAGGGGAGATGGAACATCAGGATGAATGTGGGAGGGAAACTTGGAGGAGGAGATCTATGTGATCTTGTAGAGATGGGGGCAGAGAGAGAGCAGAGGCCGTAATAGTGGTCTGCTACAGAGATAGGATGAGACTGGCAGGTTGGATGTGGAGGAGAGGGGAAGACCTGCAGTTCATGAATGACTTCTTTACATCCACTTCACACTGAAACAATGGCAGTGACCTGGAAACTAAAGTACATCTTAAGATTCATCTTAGCTAGTTTTGTATTTTTAGGCTTGCTTTTCCTCACTTGTGTAATTCACAGTTGACTTTAGCAATTTGGGAAAGCAGGGAATAGTCAAGCAACTGTAGCAGTAGCAACATTTTAGAGAGTTCCACTCAACATTGGCTTTTTGCTCTTTCCAAATAGTGTCTGAAGCTAGCCAGGTGGCTGAGTCTCTTTCCTGTTGTCAAAGACTTTACAACTATGCTTGTTCACAGGCTCACCGTGCCTTCTACTGGTGCTAGATGCCCTGCTTCCATTTACAATTTGTGCTATGAATTAAAACTATACTAAGCTAAGGGAGTAACCCTCCATGTGAAATGTGCTCCCAAAGTCCATTCATGTGCTAGGGATACAACCTAGTTCCACTGCCAGAGGCCCCATAGACTGCCCAGTCCTCCTAGCTGACACCCACATTCAAGAGCCCTGGTTTGGTCCTATGTTGGTTCCCCATTTGTCAACTGGGGTCCATGAGCTCCTACTTGCTCTGGTCAGCTGTTTCTGTGGGTTTTCCCAGCATAGTCTTGACCCCTTTGTTCATTACTCCCCCCTTCTCTGAAACTGGCTTCCAGGAGTTTGTCTCTGTGTTTAGCTGTGGATCTCTGCTTCTGCTTCCATCAGCTACTGGATGAAGGATCTAGGATGGCATTTAAGGTAGTCATCTTTATAGGGGAAGGGCATTTAAGATAGCCTCTCCACTATTGCTTAGATTCCTAATGGGAATCATCCTGTGAACCTCTGTACAATTACCTAGTGTCAGATTTTCCTTTAAACTTGTAATAGCTCCCTCTATTGATGTGTCTTTGCCTCCTCTACTCATCTCCTCACTGAATCTTCCTGATCCCTCATGTTCTCCTTTCCCTCCTCTTCTCCCTTCCTCTTTATTCTACCTCACCGCCCCCCATCTTCCAATTTATTCAGCGGCTCTTCTCCCTTTTCCTGGCTAAGGGAAGGATACCTTAGCCTAGGTACACCAGGGAGGGCCTAGGCCCTACCCCAAATGACTTGACCGACTTTGATGATCCCTCATGGAAGACCTTACCCTCCCTGGGGAGTGGATGGAGGATGGGGTGCATGGGAGGATGGGAGGGAGAGGGAATTGGGATTGATATGTAAAATAAGATTGTTTCTAATTTAAATAAAATTTATAAAAGAAAAAATATACTAAGTCATCAGCTTTGCTGTGGGTGGGAGACTACCTATTCTTTTGTCTGGATCTTTCCTGGAGGCCATGGGCATCTCAGTTGAAGGCTCAGGCTTGACCCTGACTGTCATTGTCTATTTCTATGCAATCACTTTCCTACCCTTAATATGTTTCAAATCTATTTACTCCTAGGACCCTTCCTGTTCTTGTCTTTTGTCAACATAAATTTTTAATTCACACATTGTTCTGGTTTTGATTCATTCAACCTCAAGCCATTTGCTTAAATATTAAATCTGATAAATATTTTAAAAAATATCTAATCATATTTTCCAAAATTTCTCAAGATGTATTTTCCCCATGAAGTCAAAGTCAATCCATGTCTTATGACAGTGACCAGGTTTGACTTTTCTCTTTGAGTGTTTATTTCTGCTATGGTTTTATTTGTGCATCTGTAAGATAGCATTGAGAAAGAGAGAAGGGCGCCATGGCATTGGCTAGGTCATCTGGGTTCAAATCTTAATCAGGCTAGTCATATGAACCAAGGCTAGTCACTTCATCTTGGACTTGGCTTCTGCACCTGAAAATGGGGAGAACAAGGTGATTAAAAATGTTTTCCCTTCTGGACTGTTTTTGAGGATTAAATAAATGAGTACTGTAATTGCTTGGAGATCTTCTGTTTGTATTTGTGTTGTTTATTATTATTATTATTATTATTATTATTATTATTATTTATGTACAGGAGCTGGGCTATGTTCCTCTTCTTTCTGTTCTTGTCTGCATGTCTGTTGTGTATGCTCCTGTCCTTCCGTCTGTGTCTGTGGACGGTTCTGCCTGTGTGGAACTATGTGGTACTGCACATGTTTGCATCTCTCTGTTTCATGTGTAGCATATCTCTCTTATTGTGTGTGACTGCCTTTTATTCTTAGCTTTTATAGCTCTGCATTTCTTGGTCCTTTCTTTCTCTAACCCTTTCCACATCTCTTTTTCCTTCTCTGCCTTGTGCTGTGCCCATCCATATCTCTGTTCTTTCTTGGTGTCTCTACAGTTTTAGTTTGCTCTACCCATCTCCTGCCCTTAACAGAGCTGAGCACTTAACAACCCAAATGAAAACCACCTGCATTTATTAAAGTGTTTTCTATTATCTTTTCAAAAATTTATTAAGCTTATGAATACAGTATTCTCTATGACTCTCTGGGGAGGAGAATCAAATTGTTCTTTGCTTACCCAAGCGTCTATTGATTTTTCTCCCTGTGGTTCTGTGACCCTTTGGAAGGAAAAAAGATTGCTCATTTGGCTGACCTTCCTGCTAACCGTAGTTAGCAAACCATTCATCACTCCCATTGCTCTGCTCTGGCTGGGGCTTCTCCCATTCTTCTTTTCATCCAAACTGTACTGTGACAAGTGCAAGATAGAGACAGAGGAGGGTTTGACATGTTCACTGTCCCAGAGCAGCCCATGAATGGGAGGTACATTTGCAGAGTATTTGTGAAATGAATGCATTCCATCTGTCTTTGGAGGCAGTCTAAAACAGTAGTTCTCAACCTATGAGGCCATGACCCCTTTGGGGGTTGCATGTCAGATATCCTGAATATTAGATATTTATACCATGAAGTAGCGGTGAAAATAATCATTGGTGAAAATAATTTTGTGGTTGGGAGTCACCGCAGCATGATGAACTGTGTAAAGGGTGCAGCGTTAGAAAAGTCGAGAACCACTGCTCTGAAACACCTACCGCTCAGCACTTGCCTTGTGCACTAGCAGCCTTTATCCTTTATTTTTATTTTCTGAACTCAACAAATGTACTTCAAATCTGTCTTTTCTCCTTTTTGTACCCTAAACCACTCTGTGTCAGGCAAGGTTTGGAAAACACTTTTAAAAGATTTATGTGTCTGAATGTTTTGCCCGCATGTGTATCTGTGCATCAGGTGTGTGTGGTTACCACGGATACGCATGTGAGCAAATGCATGGTGCACACATGGTTGTGAGTAACCATGTGGGCACTGGCTCTCAGGAAGAGCACTCTGTGCTCTTGACTGCGGAGCCATCTCTCCAGCTCCACCCTCTGAAAACCTTTTATTAGTGTGTGTCATTGTGCAAAGTGATGGACTTCAAAGGGATTCTTTTGTTCGAGTCTATCATGCGCTCAGTTTTCAGTCCCTGGTAATCTTCCCACCCTCACCCATGCTAGTCTCCTTTCTCTTCCACCCTCATCTATTTACATGGCATTGTATGGGTATATTTCTTAACTTATTTTACATCTTGATCACAGTTCCCTCTCCTCTATACCATGCCCCATAACCCCCTCCCATCCCACCCCCCCAATCCACAGGGAGGGTGATACCTACCAGGAGGGATCATCAAAATCTGTCAACTCATTTGGAGTAGGGTCTAGGCCCTCCCTCCTGTCTCTAGGCTAAGGGAGTATCCCTCCATGGGGAATGTGCTCCCAAAGTCCTTTTGTGCACCAGGGATACATCCTGGTTGCACAGATGTATATTTATTCACACACACACACACACACACACACACACACACACACACACACACACACACTGCCGCCACACAGTCCAGGTTCCACATATGAAAGAAAAACATGATTTGTTTCTACTGGATCTAGCTTATCTTGCTTTCTACAACATACTGTGTGATCCATGTTCCTGCAAATGGCAGTTTCTTTCTTCTTTATGAATAAAACTCCACTGTTTTTGTACACCATGTTTTCTGTAGCCATTCACTGGTTGAGGGATACCTAGGTTGCTTCTAACTTGGCTATTTTTAGTGGTACTGCTATAAACACACATGAGCTATTATCTCTAAAGCATGCTGACTTACACACCTTGTATGTATTTCCAGGAGCAGCTTAGCTCGATTATTTCCCTGCTGGTGGGACTGTAAACTCGTCCCAGTTATGGAAATCAGGATGGAAGTTTCCTAAAAAGAAACAAACAAAAAAAGAACTAAAAATGTTTAGTTAGAATGTTTGAGTAGAAGGTTTTCTTGCAATAGCCTGCCAGTCACTTCCTTTCTCTGGTCTCCTGCTGCTTTCTGTCCTCTGATAAAACACAATTATTGTTCCCAATTTTAGTGGGAATAATATGAGGCTATTCATTCAAAAAACACATCCTGGGGCTCTGATCTGCTTGATGGGTCTTTCCCTGAGCCCCAGGTCAGTGGTGGGGCTCCAACCATGTGCTGCTAGCATCGGGCCCTCTCACCTCAATCTATATTATGTCAGGCAATATGAACATACTAATTACAGCTCCCCAATGCGAGCAAGCTCCCAGAAGGCAGGTCATGTTTTATCCATGTTCGTATTTAATAGTTTGTAAATACTAATCCCCATGGCCTTGGGCTCTGAAGATTGCCTGCTGGCTGCTCAGTAAATGTGTGCTGGATTGCTGCCATGCACTGACCCTTGTTTTAGTCAGCTCCAGCACAGGGAACTAAATTCATACTCTTACCATTCCATTCTCATGACCTCATCTACCCATAATCACCTTCCAAAGACTCTTCTGATACCATCATCTCTAGGGCTGTAGTTTCAGTATACTCACTTTGGAAGATTCATGCACTCAGGTCTCAGTAGTCCTCATTCTGTACCTTGAAGCTTCATGGATTCATGTAGTCTTCCCTCATATTACAGTGTTTCAAATATTCAAAGATAGCTAGCTATCTTTGACATGGCCAATATACTCGTCTTGGGTTTCTATCTGCTCTCTCCAGACAGGCCTTTGTCAATGTGCTTTTGAAAGAAAAGCTGCTCAACAGGCCTTACACAACACCCATGGTCCATCACAGTAGAAGGTATCCTTTCCCTAGTCTCCTATCCAGGGTTCCTTTAATTATGCAGTTTCAGGCCACATTCAAGTTTGGTAATGATCTACAATGATGATTTACAGCAAGACAATTAAAAGACCTGCCAGCCTTCAGCATTCCAAAACTGGCCTCGGAGATGACTTAGTGTCAGCCTTCTGGGCTAAATTCTTCCTTTCTCCTACCTTCCTTGCATCTTATCCCTCACCACTACACACACAGGCCTCATGCAGACACACAGTTCCCTAAATCCTGAAACAGCAGGAGTTTCCTGTATGATGTATGTGGCTTGAACTGAAGTAAGAGAGCCCTTTGAGTTCATGCGGGTCTCTTTATTTTTAGGAGGTGCTTCCAAACCTGAATTTGGGGGTTCTAAAACAATCTACTGAGACACAGAAGTATAGACTGGAGGAGAAGTGTATGGACGTACATTTTCTATAGTTTTGTGGGGAGCGTTGTACACTGTGGTGTTAGGTAGGCAGTGGGTGTAGAAGATGGGTTTGAGTTTAGGGTTTTAATCTCAGCTTTGTCACTTACTACCTTACAATTAACTCATACCCGTGACTCTCCTTAATAGTTCCTGAACACTATAAAGACAGAGACAGGTGTTTTGTTCAACAATGTATAGACAACCTCTCAAAGTTCTAAATATTTAAATAGGTGCTAAACACACACAGACGAATGAAAAAATGAATGTTTAACATGCAAGACCGAGTGAATGTAGTATGTGACTTTCCTAACTTTGAGAGCTCGGATTGTCCTCTATAAAGACAGTATGGACTGTATGCAGTCTGTAGGATCTCTGTTGGATGTAAATATGGCACACAGCATTTGGCACAGGGTGAGACAGCAATGTTTGCCATGATATTGGTGGGTTATTACTGATCAGGCAGTTTATTGTATGTAATCAGTGCCAAGGTGGGGGAGGCAATAAGAACAGGTCATCAAATATACTTCTACTCATTATAAATTTAAAGAAAGGGAAAGATGGGCTTGGCAGACCACTCAGTGGTTGAGAGGTCTGGTTGTTCTTGCAGAAGACCCAAGTGTTGTTCCCAGTATACCATATGGCAGGTCACAACTTTCAGTAACTCCAGTAGCCTCTGTGGGCATAAGCAGCAGGCACACAAGATATCCATAGATTAAAAAATATTTTCAATCTTTTTTTAGTGAAAAAAAATAAAGAGAATAAGCAGGAGAGAGGCAGATGGAGGATTGCTTGCCTTAGGTGAAAGCAAAATGAAATTGGATTATTAGTTAGCAGTGGTCAAAAAGGTAAATAATAAATCCTCTGCACTTGTGTGGATCCTTACATTTAAACCCCCTCCCCAAGGTTCTCATTAGAATTATAGAGAAGGAATGAATCTGCAGAATGTAGCTTTTTTTTAAGACATACAAGGAGCCTACAGCCTTTCTCTCAACCTAAGTGGCCCACATCTCATTAGGGAATCTCACAGAATAATAAACAGAGGGGAAGCATGGGAGGCCTGGGCCTAGGCTGAAGTGTCATTAGTATGAAGGCTGTCCTATACTGTCCTGCCCACTGTCAATCCTAAGGACTAATTAACATTTAGTCCTTATTCTTACAGTATTCCTTTTACGACTAAAGAAAAAATTTGTTTGAGATTCCACACAAATAAAATAATAAAATAAAGCAAAAAAAAAAACCAACAAAATATTAAAATAAAATGGGAGGAAGTAGCACCTATGATGGAAAGAAAAAGGCATCTCAATTACCATGAAGACACAACATTCTTTGCTCAACAGTGTGTATAAGGCTGTCTGAGAAGCAAAGATATGCTTGCACATTTTCAGATTCCATCTTTAGAGATCAAGGATAAACATGTTCGGCTGGTTTCTCCGGGAACAGCCTACTCCTTGGAAGCTGTCCTGCTGAGAAACTCATGACCTTTCTGGCTTCTGGAAACTCGCATGCTGGGGTGGGGGCAGCATGCTGTTTTCTTTAAACTGTGTATGGAGGAAGTGGCTGTAGATGCCACCCAGCAAGGGTACAGTGACATGGTCACCTGACAGTTTTGTACAGGCCTCTATACCTTCTCCATGTTAAACAAGAACCCAAGTGTTGCAGTTACATGCAGAGAGTTTGGGAATTTGGGTCATTTAATATGCATAAACTATACAGCAGCCTATAAGGTGTATCTGGATAGGCATGCAGCAAGGTGAGTTGCTGGCAACATAACATTATGAATAGTGGTTTCCTCATGGTAATGTTTTGAAATTTCCCCAAAGAGGAGGCTTCATCCAGGAGGCCTAAGAAGTCGGCGTTTTTTCCTAATTTTTTCATATTCTGATAGACTGGAGAGAAAGTCATCAGATAGCTTCAGTTGCTTTCAATCTACATTCCTTGATCTTCCCTTCTTCTCTTCCTCCTTCCCTTTTTCTCTTCAAGATTTTGCTGTCTAGCCCATGTTGCCCTCAAACCTACCACATAGCCAGGCTTGGCTTGAACTGCTTAACCTTCTACCACATCCTCCTGAGTGCTGGGATTACAGGGATAAGCCAGAGTGCTTGGCTCACTTATATTTCAACTACAGCATGCTTTGTTGTTGGATTACCTTTGGATCTCCAGCCCCCAAATAATGACAGAAAGACTTATTATTAATTATGATAACTTGGCCTTAGCTGAGACTTTTTTCCCAACTAGCTCTTATAACTCAAATTAACCTGCTTCTATTAATCTACATTCTACCATGTGGCTCAGTTATCTGTCCTCTGTACTGTATGTCTAACTTATTTCAAGCCTTCCTGGTGACTTCACCTTTCTTTTTCCCAGAGTCTTCTCTGTCCCCAGAAGTCCTGTCTAACTAATTCCTTCCTAACTGTTGGCCATTCAGCTCTTTATTAAACCTATCAGAAAGTGCCTTGGCAAAGTCACATCCTCACAGTATACACAAATATTCTGCAACAATCAACCCCAATTTTCTTAGGTCTAAAATGTATATAATAATATTGTCTGCTGCCATTTTAGCTGTGAGAACTGAGTGGGATGGTGTCTGTAAATGTTCAGGAGAGTGCATAGGGCTTTACGAGTGTGTGGCTCATGAATCTTGACATTTACTATAGAAGGCTGTGAAAGCTCTCACTGCAGATGGTTAAGTAGCCCAGAAGTGATGTTCTAATCAACATCAGCAATATTCTCCATCAGCAAATTTCTTAATATGTCCCTACTTCTCACAAGAAGGGAAGACTCAGCAAGCCTATCATTGTGACACATGGTTGACCTCAAGTCACTTCTGATCAGGATGCCATTTCTATTCAAGTCATCACACTGCTGGGTGGAGGGTGTTGAAAGTTGAGTCATAATAAGACCCACAGTTTAGATTGATGGAAATAGCTACAATAGCCAAAATGGACCAAGAGATGCACAGTAATGCATGTTAAGTAAAGAGTTAATTGTAGAATCTAGCTGGTGGTTACTTTTCAACTTCAAACTTTCCTATGAGTTTTAAAATGTTATTATAATACACTTAAATAGCATAATTCCAGAAACATTAATACAAAAAAGCACTAATGGGGGAACCTGTTTAACATTTTTTTGTTTTGTACTATTTTTGTAAGTACTGAATATCTTTAGTAAGTTACTTGCCAAAAGTAAATAAGAATTTATTGCATTGCTCTTTCTTAGGATACTCAAATGCAGAATGACAAAAGAATTGTTGTCAAATTAAGTTTATAATTAAAAACTACTTAGTATTTTTATTTCCTTTGTTTTTACTGTCTTGTTTTTTTGTTTCGTTTGTTTGTTTGGGTTGGTATATCCATGAACTATCTTCTAGAAATGTTAGATCCTAAGGGACAGAAAATAATAAGCAGCTAACAGAAAAGAAGAGTATAATGTTTTTTATGAAGCAAGCTACCTGATGACTGGTATAGAAAGTCTTGACCTTGTGTACAAATGACATTACCTTCACTTTCCATACCCTAAGAATTAGTGGAATTCAGGAGGATGGAAAAGTATAAAACTTGGTAGGAATGTATCTAAAAGTGTACCCTTCAGAACCAAGATCCAACAATAAAAATGTGGTATTGAAAAAGACCAGTTACAATGACTCTCACTACAGCCAGGTCCCACTGCAGAGACGTTGTCTTTTCTGCAGTGTGTGGTTCCAATTGCAAGCATATTTCATAAGTAATGTGGAAAATGGACAAGTTTGAAGAGTGATGAAATGATGAAAATAATGAAAAATGGGTACTATTCACAAAATACAAAAGGAAGAGGAAATTATGCAGACTCTTGTAAGGTTGAAAGCCTAATCAGGTGCTTGGTTTCCATGTTCAGTTACTTTAAGCATTCTAAGAAAATGAACAGAAAAAACACCTCATGAGACAGCTTAGTTGTGTAAATAGAAGCATCTTCTGACTTTAAGGTGATTAATCCTAGAATAATTATTAACAAATGCTTTGACATCTACATCTCTACAGAACTGCATAAACAACATAAAAGTTATGGGACCTCTGGCAGTGGAAACAGTATTTATCCCTAGTGCACAAATGGACTTTGGGAGCCCATTCCCCATGAAGGGATACTCTCTCAGCCCATACACACAAAGGAAGGCCTAGGCCTGCCCCCAAATGATGTGACAGACTTTGATAGTACCCCAAGGAAGGCCTCACCCTCCCTGGGGAGTGGATAGGGGTGGGATAAGGAGGTTGGTGGGGGACATGGAAGGATGGGAGAGAGAGGGAACTGGGATTGATATGTAAATTAAGATGTTTCTAAATTAAATAAATTTTTAAAGGTGGAAAAACAAAAAAAAAATGTAACTCATGATAAAATACAGTTAAAACTGGGGCTAGACAATTATCATCATTAGGGCAACACCCAGCAACTTCTGGGAGCAGAAGCAGAGACCCACAGACAAACACTAGGTGGAGTCAGGGGAACCCTGTAGAAGTGGGGATGGAAGAAATGTAAGGGCCAGACAGGCTGTGGACCACCATGAGAAAACAGCCCACAGAATTAACTAAGCAGGGCTCATGGGAGTGCACAAAGACTGGTCCCCGCATAGGGCTGAGTGAGGGCCTCTGTGTGTACCGTATGGTTGTATAGCTTGGTGTTCTTGTGGGACTGTCAACAATGGGACTGGAGGTGTTGCCTGCACTTGGGACACTTTTCCCCCTACTGGGTTGCCACATCCAGCTGTGATATAAAGGCTTGTTCCCAGTCTTATTGTATTAGCCATGTTCAGTTGATATCCCAGGGAGGCATGCACTTCCCCCCCCTCTCTCTTAAGGGAAACAGAGGAGGAGTTGCTCTTGGGGAGACAGGAAGGAGTGAGGAACTGGGAGGAGTAGAGAGAGGAAGCAAATAACTATGGCTAGAGAGATGGTACAGTGCTTAAGAGTGCTAGCTGCCTTATCAGAGAACCTGGGTTTGATTCTCGGTACCCACATGAGTATTGCATTCAGATGGTGCCCAAAATATACACAAATAAAACACCCATCCATACGCAAATGAAATGTGAAAAAAATGCAACCATAAAAATGTTCTTTACTAAAGTTATATGAAATGGGCTCATCCTCTTGAAATTATCTGGGAGCAGTTTTAGTTGGGCGATTGAAACTTCGCAAGGGGCCTACTGGGATGGATTCTCTTCTCTGTTTCTCTTAGCAATCTTACTGCGAGGAAGTTTTTAATCTCTGTGAATGTGTTCAGAACTGTTAACTATGTAAATGGGCTTCTACTTGAGGGGTGTGCACCCCACGTGCCACCATCCTCCCACCCAGGGCTGCAGAGGAGTGATGTCGTGTTGCTGCCTAGCTTGTCTTCCTTTTGAAAGGCAACAGACCCAATCCCCTTTTGCTGCATCCATTGTCAGGACCATGTTTGGTGTCTTCCTCGCTTACTTTCATTCTCATCCATTGTAGAGCAAAACTGGCTTCCTGTTGTGATGCAGTTCAGTACTTCGTGGTTTCCCAGAACAATACGCCGGTGGGGACTAATTTGAGCTATGAGGCGGAAAGCAAGAAGCAAATTCCTATTCGAGAGAACATTTTCCACATGTTCCCAGTGGTAAGTAAGGGTGGTTTGAGGTTATGACCTGCAGGAATGAGTGAGTAATTTTAAGGCTGCCTTATTGTTATGGCATATGGGACATGTATACTGGCGGGCCCATCCAAGAATTGAGTTCTTTTATTTTTATGTTTTATCTCCTTGAGACTGAACCCAGGACCTTGCCCATACTTAGCAAGGACTCTACCACTGGCTACACCCCCAGTCCCTGTGAAAGCAATTCTGAATGCAGTGTGGCTCCCTAAGAGCAGAGTTTATATCATAAATGATAAATTCTTTCAGCTTTCCACTCCCCCTGACTCTTCAGCCAATGAGCTGAGACAGGGCATTTCAAAGCTGTATTGACTGTGGCATGGGAAGGTGACCACCACGTTTTGCCTAGGATCAGATTCTTCACGTTGTCCTTTTTGATGACTAAGCCCATCCTTGTAAAAAAGGCCTATGTGACTTACTTTTGTGATGTCACTTTTTAAGAATTCATGGACAATTCATATAACATCTACAAGACAGTCTATTGTCTATTGTGCTCACTGCTGTATCCCAAGCTCCTAGAGAACATTTCCTAGTGCATAAATGCACTCAGCACACGTCTGTAAATAAACATGAGTAAATGATACATACCCTGCTGCTTAGCACAGTGAGAAAATGTAATTTTCATGTAATACAAGTATAAAATTGAGGGAGATTTTGTCTTGACAAGCATAAAAAAGTATCTTTGTATGATGTTTAAAAGCAATTAGGCCAAATTGACATGATCAGATGGGATCACTCTATCTATGCAGCTTGCTATCGGTTTCATAATTAATTCACCCTTTAGATGTTTGACTTCTAGAAACTAGTTTATTGTGGCTCATATGAGTTATATCAATATTTTTGTGTCACAATTCAGAGAAAGAATAATTTGCTGGTAGTAAATGAGAGATAACTAGAAAACGATACATAAAAATACTTCAAATTTTCTAGACTAAAAAGACAGAAAAGTTTCTCATAAAAAGGAGAAATTTTTTTAAACAAAGACAAATTTGGTGTTTTTAACTGATTAACAAAGGAATGCAGTTTGTTGCAAATAAGTGTTCCTCAGAAAGAATTAAGGAATAAAAGGTAGTTCGTGCGTGTGATTCTTGCACTTGGGAGGTGGAGGTGGGTTGATCCTGAGTTTGAGGTCAGCCTGGGTCCATAATGAGAATATCTTCAAACACCAAGGAGCTCTACAGAGCTTAGAGGCTAAATGCAGAATGCAGAGTAGGCACAAAGTTCTGAGTTTCATTCCCAACTACAAAAACAAAAAACAAACAAAACAAAACAAAAACAAACAGACAAAAACCCATCCAAAGCAAAAGCAAGTAAATGAAGCCATGACTAATATTGAAGTATTTCTATGCTGTAGGAAGCTGGGGTAGTCATGTAAGCAGCCTCTCTTCATCTAGGTCCATTTTTTCAGGTGTTTACCTTGTTTTTTGCTGTCCAGCTCAGAGATACTGTTACGTATGTCTCTAACACAGCATTCTGACAAGACGATGACAAAAGTTGGTAATTCTGTATATTAACAACTGCACCCATTTCCCACTATCCTGATTTTTTGTTTGTTTTTAGTTCACAAACAAGAAATTCTACTGAGTGACCTGAGTAAAATAATGTCACCTTGTGTTGTTTTTACTTTCTCCTCCCATGGCTGGGGATCATATTGAAGCTGACCTCTTTTCTGTCCTCCTTCCCATGGTTCACATGGTCTCCCCTGCTCCTCAGTGTCCATAGACCCTAGGACCACCAGCCTCAGAGCAGCTTGTCATAAAACCTTCCCACTAAAAAAAGTGAGAAGCAAGGCCTCCAAATACTGGTTTATTTCAGGGGATATTGAGGTTTATAATTTATTTCGGCTCCTACTGAACACCAGCTCCCCAAACATATGGCCATTTCTTCCCAACTGACCGAGAAAACAGTCATTATTTTGAGGGTCTAATAAGATATGTGTTTCCTTAGTAATCTTTTGTATTGCGTCATAAAGAGCATATTTGCATTATTGCATTTCACCCTGTCTATAAATGTATTGAGAAGTCATTGAGTAAAAACTCTGTAGCCATCCTTGGCTTGATTTTCAAAGATGAGAAAGAGATTTCACCATCTGGGAAGCATTCATGTCAAAGCCAGGCACAGCACTGGGTCTTCTGGATAGAGAGGAGTGCATCATGAACATGTCAATCCACTGGCTAGTAAGAATCTGTGGTCTGAGCAGTGCATGGAGCAGCCTGCCTCGGTCGTAGCCCAGTTCTGCCTGCCCAGAGCTGTCACTTCAGCTCACTCCTCTACTTTCCCATCTGTAAAAGAGTTAAAGGATCTTCTGGTAAGTTATGCATGTGGAACAATGCCTCTCACACAATAAATGCAATGTGACCATTAAAATGAAAAGACAAGCTTAAAAAAAAAAAAAAAAAAAAGACAAGCTCACAGAAAGCTCTATGTGTTTCTTGCTTTCACAGCAAATGCTCCTACTTAAGACATCATCTCCCTGGACCCCATTTTACACCCACCAAAGTCTGTTTCTGATTCTTTGTCTTACTCTCTTTTTCCTCACCTAAGCCACACATGGAAAGTTAAGCTTCTGGGCTCCAACTGATGATACTGGGGTTTTCCCCCCCCCCCGGGGGGCTTTGGGAATAGATCTCTTCTAGTTAGCCACATAGTAACCTTGGTTCTAATTTTCAATCAGCTGTGGGTCATGTCTGGTTTCTCTTCTCTCCCACTAGTCCCAGCCTTTTGTAGGCTACCCCTATAACCAGTGTGCAGTGGTTGGCAATGGGGGAATTCTGAACAAGTCTCTCTGTGGAGCGGAAATTGATAAATCTGACTTCGTTTTTAGGTGAGTCTTGTCATAGTTGTTTCTTGGGAACCAAGGAGCCATAGAATGTTTTAAAGAGTAATAGAAACAATGTGTCAAGTTTTGCCTTTGTCTTTGTGTGGCTAGCATCTATAGGCTTTCCTGTAAGTTACAGGATTCTAACTGAGTTCCTCAACTTGTTCACATCAGTACCATAAAGACATGCAAGAAGAAATTGGATGAAGTTGCAGCAAAAGATTTGGGACTGAAAGACTTATAAGAGTCTTTAGTCTGTGGATGGGTATAACGGTTCCCTTGGAAACACTACTAGGAGGAATATTTCTCTGTCCTGGAATGCATTTGTTCTTCAGTAACACTAGGAAAGATGCTGACCTAGACATTGTATAGTCATACACAGCACTGATTTCCAGTTTGAAAATAAATTCATATTGTTCATCTGCTCAATTCTGGTCTAAAGCAGTTTTGCCTGAATTCAAAGTAATTTATGAAAACAGACACAAAGTTAGTTTCATGTTAACAATCACTGGTTTGCCCAGGGGTAATGTGACTTAAAAGAGGGAGTGGCAAATGTCTACTTGTTTATGTTCTGGGAGCATCCTTTTTTTAATTATATTGAGACCCTTTGATCCCCATGGATTTAATGGTACTTGTTCTATATATTAACAGCAACCACAAATGAAGTTCAAAAAATATCTCCCCCCTCACTTTTCATCTCATGTTGGTAATTTATATTGATGGCAATTACACAATGGTCAATTTTATGGCTCTGAAATTACTAAACACTCATTGTATTCTTGACAGAACAATTTTCACACTTTTCATGTTTCACATTGCCATGGCCAGTATTGGAACTGGTTAGCCATTGTTCACATTCTCAGTGTTTGTGTGTGGTGGGGAGTCACAATGAAGATAAATAATGGTTCATGTAATAGGGTTTTTATAGACTTAAATTTCCCCAAACATCTGTGTGAGTATTATGCAGAAAACATTAATTTTACTGTATCGCAGCCATAGAACGAACAGCTTAGTCTAGGAAAATGTCTCAGCAGATAGATAGTTGATTGATAACTTTCAGACAAGGCCTGGGTTTGCAGGTTCTACTTTAGCTGACTCTAGGATTTTTCTGAACCATACTCTTTCTTGGCCATTCAAACTGAAAACAAAATTAGGGCGCCATATGGTTGCTGTCATTAAAATGTATTTAGTTTTTAAGCCTATACTTATTTTGCCTATGCTTTCTGGTCACACAAAGAAGTTGCCCATTTGTTTTAATTTCTTACATTGGTAACTACAAATTAAATGTATAAGGAACAAACATGGTTATAGCTATATTATATAGTATGCTTTAGCTATACTGTTACATCAGAGTATACACTTTATATATATATATATGTATATATATGCATACATATTACACATATATTATACACATATGCATATAAAAAGGATGCCCCCACACACATGCATATCCTGATGTTTTCCATGAAGTCTCCAGTTATATTAAAAACCACTCTTTTTCTTCTAACTATGGAATGCTTCATGAATTTGCATGTCATCCTTTGCAGGGGCCATGCTAATCTTCTCTGTATCATTCCAATTTTAGTAAATGTGCTGCCAAAGCAAGCATTAGAAACCACTTTTAAGCCTGGCATGGTGGCTCATTGCATGTCGTCTCAACAGTTGGGAGACTGAGGCAGGAGGATCTTTGAGAGTTTAAGGCTAATTTGGGTTGCAAAGTGAGTTAGAGTCAGCCTGGGCTACCAAGTAACACCCTGTCTCAAACAACAGCAAAACCACTTCGGATTCTTCAAAAGAATGTGTGTCTGTTGCTTGTTACAGGAGGCCACTGTTAAGGTCATTCTGTGGCCTCCTATCTATAATGAATACATATTTTCTGATGTATATTTTATATCAAAGTGAGGAGTGTATTTTATTTATTACTGTGTTTCATAGGGCACGGAGAAGAGTCCTGCAGTCCCATCTACATTACAGACTATGTGGGCTGTACACAGTGCTTCTGGGGCACTCAATGCTCCCTTTGCATGCCCTCCTTTGAGAGGATGGTCTGACTGAAATTTAAAGTATATTTCCTTTTTTGGATTGAAATATATCAAAATCAGTATCTTTCATGGTTTTCTAATGAAAAATTCTTACTCCAGGTTTAGGACAGCAGGATGAAAATTGCTTCAAATTTCCTTCATTAATAACCTAATTTGATGACAAAGTTATCCATAGAGATATCAGAGGATACTATATTCCTATGTAGGTTTTATTTCTGGGAGACTTTGTCACTGTATTTTTGGTGCCTCCAGTTCTGTATGTCTATAGTGTTCGTTCCACTATAAGAATATCATTATGGTTGATCTCAGTCATAATTTTAATAAACAAAAGCCTTGAAAATCCTTCAGAAACATGGGAAGGAATGATTTGTCAGTTCTGGTTTTGATACTTACAAATGTCAATGAAAATGTTAGAAATCACTTATGAGATTTTGTACAATGTTGAAACATCATCTTAGAGTCTTTAATCTCTTGATATTTTCAAGTGCACATGAGGTGGATCTGAAGCCCTCACTGGTTGCCTCTGCAATTCCAACAGTTGTGTGTGTGTGTGTGTGTGTGTGTGTGTGTGTGTGTGTGTGTGTGTGTGTGTGTGTGTGGTTTACATCTGCTTTTTATAGGTTGTATTTTGAAAATAATTTTTCCTCCTTATTTCAGGTGTAACCTCCCCCCAATCACAGGAAATGCTAGTGAAGATGTTGGAAGAAAAACAAATCTTGTGACTGTCAATCCCAGCATCATAACCCTGAAGTGAGTGCCTACAAGCTGCATAACTCGTCAGAACACTTTCTGATCACTTCATATGTTAATCTCACTGCTGAGGCTGACATGCTCCAGAGCTCAGCCAGCTTCTGGAAAAAACACAAAAGAACACCTCTAAAAAGTTTGACATCGCATCCAGGCTGTGTTCACAGTGACTTAGTTGTCCTTCCAGTGTCATGAGCTACATGTTTCTAATCAAAGAAGAATTTATCTCCTCAACTTAACAAATAGGGAACGTGATTTCTTCCATTTTCTTTCAGTCTTCATGCTATGTCCACTTCTCCCTTAGTAGTGAGTGCTTTTTTGACAAAACTGTTTATGAGTTCTGGGGGGAAGCCCAAGCACAATGGGACAAAGTACCATGGGCTTTCACTTTAAGTAGTTTGTTAGTCAGAATAGTTGTTATAGCTTCTGTAACATAACTGTTATAGAATGTTGATTTGTTCATAAAAATCCCACATGTACTTTGCTCCATTTTTTTTATTTTTTTTGTTTTGTTTTGTTTTTGTTTTTGTTTTAGTTTTGTTTTGTTTTGTCAAAAAGAGAGTGTTAGCTGGGTGGTGGTGGGCACATACCTTTAATCCCAGTACCCAGGAGACAGAGGCAGGCTGATCTCTGTAAGTGTGAAGCTAGCCTGGTATACAGAGTGAGTTCCAGCATAGCTAGAGCTACACAGAGAAACTGTCCTGAGAAACCAAAACAAAAAACAACAACAAAAAATAAAAGTAAAAGAGACTGCTAATAATTAGTAATAGAATAAACTCCTCAAATGGCTCTAGAATCTCTGAGTGAAAACAAAACAGGGTACTGCCTTCCAAAAGCTAATTGTGAAAAAATTTTACTTGCAAGAGTTCTTCCTAAGGTGTCATGTGAAGCATAAGAGGGTAATAGCCTAAATCAGGAAGGAAGATACAATAAAATATATACATGTACATTTTCATGCAGGCATAGGCCTTCTAAACAAAACTATTTGTTGATTAAGTATGTATAATAGATGTATAACTTACAACTTTTAAATATATGTAGGCTATGATATTTGGTTATAAATAAGTTTAAAGGTATTAAAAAGACAAAGCAAAATTATATAATGTCACTGGGTTGTAATATAAAATAATAGAAGAAATGTCTATCTACTAATAAGACTCTGAAGATCAGGAAAGAAGAATGGAGACCAGGTATTGATATTTACTTGATAGTTGATGGATGTTGGTAAGTCAGTGATTTGACTTTTTAATGTAATGAATATAAATGGTTGCATTTTTGACCATCATATAACCAAAATTATGCTTTGACTATTATTATTGTTGTGATGATGATGATTGTGATTTTTTAATTTGGCAGATACAAGAACTTGAACGAGAAGAAAGAAAGGTTTCTGAAGGATATTTCTACCTATGGAGATGCATTCCTTCTCCTACCAGCTTTTTCCTACAGGGTCAACACGGGCATCTCTTTTAAAGTTTACCAAACCCTCAAAGAGTCTAAAGTTAGGCAAAAGGTTCTCTTCTTCCACCCTAGATACCTGAGACACCTTGCTTTTTTCTGGAAAACTAAAGGGGTAACAGCATACCGCTTGTCCACAGGCTTGATGATAGCAAGTATTGCCATAGAACTGTGTGAGAATGTGAAACTCTATGGATTCTGGCCTTTCTCTAAGACTGTGGAAGAAATACCCATCAGTCACCACTACTATGACAACAAGTTACCCAAGCGTGGTTTCCACCAGATGCCCAAAGAATATAGCCAGATGCTCCAGCTCCATATGAGAGGGGTTATCAAACTGCACTTTGGCAAATGTGAAATACCTTAAAGTTTCTAAATATGAGAATAATTTCAATAGGCTGTGATAGGTGAGTCATGGTGTCACCAAACACTAAAGGAGGACATAACAGAGAGTGGAGGGTTAGAAAAGAGCTCCCAAACTTGGCTAGACCAAAGCTGCCCACTAATTTTGCAGCCTCCCCTAGCCGCTCATTCCAATCATCAACTTTCTCTGAAAATGGAGCTCATGGTATCAGACTCAGTCAAGTAAAATGAGAGAATTTTTAAAGCCTGTTGACATAGGATTTGATTTGAGGCAGGGACCCACTGAATGTTTCCTTGTTACTACTTGTAATAGCCATTTCCACTTTAATCAGAGTGGTTATGAAACTGAGCCAAAGACCCTTTCTGAAGAGAATGGCTGAATCACGAGTACTCATTGATTACTTAGGCACAGCCCTTCCTTTATTAATAATATCTTACCATTATCCTCTCTCTCCTAAAAGAGTACTTATAAGAAAATATCATTAAACAAGAAAGTGTTGATTATTCAGGAAGAACATTCTTTTACTTGACAACGTACCGGCTTTTGATTCAGTTTAACTTATGATGTTAGCTGCATTGGGGTGTTGTTCAGATTTGGGGCATTTCTTTGTCTCTTTTGTCTTCATTTCCATTGCCTTTTATCATTTTATACTAACTTCCTGCTTCAAGGTTTTGTACCCCCAGTCCCCACCACCACCACTTAAAGGATCCACTAGTTACAATACTTGCAACTTCTCACCTGTTATCTTGTCTACGGAGTAACTCATCCTATTTTTTTAAAACACTGAACAGCTATTTGATGTCAAGCCCTGGGACCAGGCACTGTGGGAGAGTATGAAGATATTACCACTGGGAGAAAAACAGGTGCACATCATTAATTGATAAGATACCACAATCATCATGATGACAGTAATAAACACAGTGTTGGAAGCATCATAGACAGGAATAGTTAAATCTATTCTAGTAGAATTGAGTTCAATGTAACTGTTTCAGAGAGGAGATGGTTCCAAAATTAAAACTAGGAAATAGTTCTTACCCAATGAAGACATTTCAAGGTAGAGGGCACATAATAGGAAGAGACCACTGTTCCCTTGGTTCTGGTTACCAAACAAGTGTGCTAAAAGGTAGAATGGGAAGTTGCCCTTAAAACTCTATATTGGGAGAGAGTATAGTGTGTGGGGGTGATGGCTTTTGCCCAAACTTGTGAAGTGGGAGTACTTCAGACCCAGTCACTTCACAAGAAAGATTTAGGGTGCAAACATCTAGCATATTTCTCTAGGAAGAGATGAATGTTTCCATGAAAAATTGCACTGGTAAGCATCAGTCTCAAGTAAAAATTGAGTAAATGTTAAATATGAGCATTTTACAGTCCTTGCTGATGTCCTAGTGATACCCCTTAATGTAAGTCATAACACATTTATTGTTATTTGACTTAATAAATATTCATATGCAGGCATTCAGGCTTATCCATGGGTGTTCCCAAGAAATCTAAGATAGGAATATTGAAGATGAGGTCCACATGCCAAGATAACTATAAATTTCACTTTTAATTCTTACCTGAGCCAGCTTATTGTATATCAAATGTTTTTTATGAGGGTACACTGTGCTGTGAATTCTTCATTCTGATGTAGTATAACCTTGTATTTGGCATCTGTGGTGTTACTTCAAGTTTATATTTCTTTTGTTCTTTTATAGCAAATTAAACTTATTAGCTTTATAAATTTATCAGAGGTTCTTACATAAATATTTTTCAAAGGGTAAAAGGCTTTTTTGTTATATAAAATCAAGTTTATTTATTATCTTTCTCCTTCTAGTGAATAGAGGCTCTTTTATGCTGCTGCTAAAGGATTTAATTAGCTTTAAATATCTCCTAGCAACATTGGTCATGTTTCAATCATGCAAATTACAAAGAAATATTTTTTAAAATATGTCATAAAACTATCATTTTTATAGTTAATAAAAATTTTTCTTAAAATATTTTGTGGCTAGTAGAAACAAAGTCTTTTTGATAGTATTGGAAATACATGACTGATGAACAAAAGTAGTAGACTATACTGACTTAAATTATTAAATAATGTGGAGATGTTACAAAGCATAATAGCAAAGAATTATATCCTGTCAGGAAGTTTTGAACTTTTGTTTTCCCATATAAGATGCTATTTTAACTCAGGAGATTTTACATATCAAAAAGTAACTCTTCAGTGTCACCTATGTGGATTTTAGAAATTCTCAAGGTAACACGAGGTTAATGATATCACAATAGCCCTGTTTAACAAAAATTCAGTAGAAAAACGTTCTTGAAACTTTTGTATAGAAAAGCACAGTTCTTCACATGCAAATTGTTGGTTCATTTCTTGTTTCATATTTGTGTTGCCAAACCTGATTATGTGAAATTTTTCCACAACTCTACCTGTGTGGACATAGGCCATAGTCAGAAGAGTCCCTAGAATTTCCTGAGTGCTGAAGTCAGATCCTGTGTTGCCTAGTCCACATAACTACAAGATACAGTTCAAAACTTTTTTCTTTTTATTTTTCTTTTTTCTTCCTTCCTTCATTTCTTTCTTTCTTTCTTTCTTCCTTTCTTTCTTTTTTGTGCTTTGATCATAGTGTGAAACATGCAGCAATTCACTGCCATGACACAAAAAGAACACTGACTAATAGTTCGCAGTTCTCAAAGCTGATATGTTGTTTGTAAAAACTCAAGTTTTGCGCTGTGCACTGGATGCATTGTAGGCCACTTGCCTGTCTCCAACACAGTCCTGCTTTGAAATTATTTCCTAGATGGGTTTGTAGTTGTGATTTTGCCATAATTTTGGGTTTCTGGCTATTACTCAAACTCTCTTTAGAAGAGTCCACATCTAACAAGAGTAGGTGGCTCACTTACATCTGGCTATTTACTACCTAGGTAATCATGACTTTCCCTTTCTTCCTCTGTGATCTGCCCATTATGCACCTTTGTTCCCAAACCAACATGACTGGAAACACTCAAAAATATGCTAGCATATGAATTGTGACAATTCAACTATATCAGCTACATAATTTGTAAAGCAAAACTCAATTCTTTTTGTTTCTTAGTGGTGGATAATACTATCTCAAGCTTCCACCCAGATCAACACACAAAAATTGACCATCTACTCCTTGTAGGCTTAGAGATCAACTTCATCAAATCTGATAACACTGTCAAGGAGCCTAGGTGGATTGAATTTGATATTCTGCTACTAAATTCCAGTGTGCATATAGGCATTAAAGATATGTAGTGTGGATACTAGTGCTAGGTAATAGTACACTTTCAGTTAGGAATTTTAAGACACCACATACCTCAAAGTTCTAAGAGAAATACTAGCTTGTTTGCTTTTATTTTTTTGTTTGTTTGTTTGTTGTTTGGCATCATTGGACAATGTAACAGAACAATAAAATTCCAAAATAATTTCTTACCAAATCCAAGGGAAAACAAGCTCATCACTGACAGTGCTGCATGTGAGAAGGACTCTGTAGATGAAGGTGTAGTTGTTTGTTTAACCCTCAAGGAAGGCAATGACAGAGTGTGAGTTTCATGAGAGAATATTTCATGCTGCATGTAAATTTAAACTTAGTAAGTGGACTTTCAACAAATAATCAAAGGATTTTTTCCCTAAGAGCTTTGATTGTAGAGAACACTGAATTGGGCCATAAATCAGACATACTTTTACTTAGAACCTTTTTCCTTGTTTACAAAAGATCTTGCTAGTTAAATGCTCTATCTTGTCAAGTATTCCGATTCATGCCAGAAAATTCAGGAAACTTTGGGAAAATTTTAAAACACTGCACATGACAGATATGCTATAATCTTAAGACTATTGCAGTAGAATAGTTTTGATGTGAAATATACAATATTTTATTTACATAATATTATATGAAAATATTATTTTGCTATTAAACACTGAAGACATTTCAAGAGTATGTTAATATCTGGTAGACATAAGAAGATTCCTTCCCTCCACTTACTCCAAAATTCCAGATTGGTTAATATTTTCTGTTTATGTGTGGTTCTGAAGGCTGGATTAAAAACACCTCTTGACTTTTGTTATCCTGGATCATTATTCTTCTAGGATCATTCTTCTTTTCATAAAAATATTCAAGTGGTGAATGATAAAGATATACTGCTTATGTGTTGGAGACAGTCTCACTCTTTCTTTAAAAAATAATTTATTTAATTTTTTGTGTGCATTGGTATTTTACCTGCGTGTATTCTGTGTGAGCATGTCAGATCCCCTGCAACTGGAGGTACAGACAACTGTGGGCTACCATGTGGGTGCTGGGAACTGAACCAGGGTTCCCTGGGAGAGCAGCCAATGCTCTTAACTGATGAACCATCTCTCTGGGCATGACAGACAGTCAAACTCTTTAAAAGAGATTTTTGGAGCACATAAATGTATACATACATAATACCATGGGAGATGAGAGTCCAGCTCCAGATAGATTAGAGGATAACAAAGTAACAGCATAAAGCTAAAAGAAAAAAAACATAGCCAAGGACTGTACTTCTGCAGTGACCAAAGGTAATATTTTAAGTAACTAAGCTAACAAATGACCGATATGACTATATATGTCTACTCAGTACATGACATCTCAATACTCATAGGTACATGACAGGCATTTCAGGGGATCTGCTGTCAACAAGTAAAATTTAAAGTGAGCAAATGTTAATATCGATGTGGTTTATGAAGGAAAAACCTGAGTAGCTGATAAGAGCAAGAAATAGCCGAACTGACTCATAAACTGAAAAGTGAAAATTGGAAATGCTATATCCATTGTATTGGCAACAATTAGTGACAACATTAATCCCTGGTGTTGGTGGATGTATGAATTAATTTTGGAAAGCAGTTTGGAAATGCTGAGTAAAATTCATCCCACAGCTGTCCTATGGCCCAGCCATGTCACTTTAGGATTTATGTGCCAGAGAACTTCCAGGAAACAAATATTGAGACAGACAATCAGAAAAAGAACTTTCCATCTTGGGAAACTAATGAGTTAGTTTCGTGGATACATAATAAGAAAAAGAATACAAACGTTACAAGCAACTTGCTATAGAGAGAAAGAGAGAATAATAAGGGTAGATCTTAAAATTTTAGCATAAAGGAGAAATGAGCTTTATCAATGCCATTCTGTTACTCTAAAGTATATACTTTTTATCAAGGTCATATGTCAAATACAAGAAGCATGTCCACTTAGGAAAGGATAATGGGGGTGGGCTGAGGAATAGAACATGTCATCACACAGCCACGGACGCATACACTCTTATTCTCACATAAAATATTTTACTAACATAAAAATAGAATCTGAGACACAAAACTGTAAGTAATTTACATAATAGAAGTAAAGGTAGCATACAAACTTTCACATCTGACTATAAAACCATTTACCTCCAGTATACAAGTACAAAGGGAAAAGAAAATCCAAGGCCACTGACATATAAGCAACTGAGTATATTGAAAGTGTAAAACTTGCAAAGTTTTGACCTGTGCATACTCATGAAGCCATCTCCACTATCAATATGCACATCCATTTGTCCCAAAACATTTCCTTGTGCTAATTTGTAATCAGTTCTTCTTAATATTTGATGTTTCTACCCTCGTTCCTAAGAACTCTGGATCTGCTTTTCTATAGACTAGCATGCATTTTTACACTATAGACTGTTTACATTTTCTTAAATTTTGTACAAATGAAATCATATTCATGTGTTGTCTTGCTCTTTTTCTCAAAATGATACTATGAAGATTGATTTTTGTTTGTGTGTCTGTAGTTTGTTTCTTTGCTTTCTGGGTAGAATCTTGTTATGTAATCTGTTTATACATTCACCTGTTTATATACAATTTTGTTGTTCATGGTTATGGATACTTCTAATAAAGTTATCACCAACAGTCATGTACAAGTGTAAATGCATGTTGTTATTTCTCTGGAGCAAAATCCAGTGTAAGAATGATTAGGTCACATGAAAAGGGTGTCACTAACATCTTAACAACTACTTGACTGGTGAAAGTTTTAAAATTTACTTAATTCTTGTCTGTTGAGTTTTCATACTTAACTGTTTGTAATTATAAACTCTTTACTAAATCCAAGGTCACTGAGCTCTTCTGTGTTTTTGTTACAGCTTCCACTTTAGGTCTGTGAGCCACTTTGAGATAATTACATTTTGTATATATTTAAGGTGTGGGGTAAAGTTCAAGGTTAACATTTTACATATAAAAAATAATTTTTTACACAGTTTTATAAAACCTATCCAGTAAATTTACTGGAGACATACTTAGACTTATTTGCTTGTGGATTCTACCCATTTTCATTGATTTATCTGTTTTATGCCAATATTGCATTTTCATTGTTTTATGATGTCATAAGTCTTAAGAAAGTATGCCTACTAATAATATAATGTGTGTGTGTGTGTGTGTGTGTGTGTGTGTGTGTGTGTGTGTGTGTGTGTTGCTATTTTGAAATATTTTCTGTAAATTTGTTGTTTTGTCATTGTATGTTTGGAAAAATTTACCAGCCCAACCATCTGGCATGTAATTTTCCATGAGGGAAGATTTAATCTCAAGCAATTTCTTCAATAGACATGGAAAAATTCAGTTGTATTTTCTAGAGTCTATTTGTAATTTGTGGTGTTGGAAGAATTTATCCTCTTACTGTAAGTGATAAAGTTGAGCTCCACAATGATGTTCAAACTCCCATTTCCCTTTATTGTCGTGTTGTCTGCTGTGATTCCCTCCATCCTTTTTTCTTGTGATTACAATTTGTGTCTTCTTTTTTCCCCAGTTGACTATCTAAGAGAACCCGCTTTTGGATCCCCTGATTGTATCTTCAGTATTTATTTTTTTCTTTCAGTTTCATTTTCTCTTATTTTTTATAGTTGTTTGTAACATGGGGATCACATGCTATGTTTTTCTTGAGATACTCTTTATTCTCCACAATTGTTTTTTCAGTACTGAAATTTAAACTCAGGACTTGTCCATGTTAGTTAAATACCCCACCACTGAGCTGCTGCTTCCCCAGACCAAGCAAATTTGATGCATTTTGGCTTCCTTCTTATTTCGCCCCCAGTAGCTCCCTCCATGCTCTGTCTGGTTCTCTTCAAGCTTCTGTCCACCACTGTGTTTTCATGACACATGCATTCTGCTGTCCTTTACAGTCTGTCTCACTGTTCATGATTCTCTTTCTCTGTTTATGACCTATATCTACACACATGTAAATATATTTACATATACATCGCTATATAAATTTAAATCTGAATTCTTCTTATGAAAGAAAACATAATGTTTGCCTCTCTGCATCAGGCTCATTTGTTTAAAACAATTATTTACAGCTTCACACATTTTTTTTTTTTTTGCGAAATTTGATAATTTTGTTTTTCATTAGGGCTCATGAGATTCCATTATGTAGATGGAGCATTTCTTGTTTATCTATTCATTGTTGATGGACATCCAAGCTGGTCTTGTTTTTTGCCTATGGTGAATAGGAAAGCAATGAACATGGATGAGAAACACCCTTAGGGTATGCTTATCATAGTCCACTTGGCAACTACACAAAAACTCAGCCTGTATTATGTTATTAAAACTAAAGTCTTTGTGGTGCATTATTTTTTTTCTTTTGTCTTTCTGACACATTTGTGATGATTTTGGGTCATTCTGTACTTTCGATAACTGCTTTTTAAGGCAGGTTTTTTACAGCTCATGCTGGCCTTGAATTCTTGATTTCTTGCCTCAACTTCACAAGTGGCGTTGCCACCACATTTGTTCTTATTCTTTCCATTGTACAAAAGAGAAAACTGGAGCCAAGAAATCTACCTAATATCATACAATATCCAAGTATCGAAGCCAATATTCGAGTACAGAATGAATGCCCCAAGGTACGAGCTCAGGCAGCATTTTATACTGTCCAGTGTAGTTGCTATCAGTGGTATTTATTTGAAAAAATTTTACCACAATGCTTAAAATTTTAGAATTTTACCATCAGATTGGAATTTTATTTTACCAACATATCCTTTATCAGAGGTTTTATATTTTTATTTCCTTGTTTGACATGTTATCATTTATGGACCTGTATGTATTATTTTTAATATATTTTATATAATAATTTGCATATGTTTTATAATTTTGTTTTATATGTGTTTTACGATGTATTTTGTATTTTGAAACATCTAATGTACTATATCTCCTGAGTTTTTTTTATAAATGGATATTTAGTGTGAAGTTTAAGACCCTGTGGTACTTTTAAAAGTGTACGTGTGTATGTGTGTGTGATGGCCCATAAAATATCACTGAACTATTATCATATTTTCTTTCTTTTGGTAATCTCAACAAAATTTAACAACGTCAGTTCAACTATTACTGTGTTTTTTTGGTATTAATACTACTGGTCTTATCTGATATGGAAATACAGATAATAAAAAATCAACACTAATTATAAACAAAACTAATAGCAAGTTTGCAGGATGCAAGCAGCCAATATCCAAACTTTGTTATCATGTGTTAAAGATTTGTGCTATGCCAAGCTCTGTAGATAATGCTTTTCATGTGTTACAATGACTTTTCCCAAGATTCTGAGGTAGCGCTCTGATTTCACAGATGAGAGACCATGAAAGACTCAAGTTCTTTCCGCTACAAATATCAAAAGCCCCACTAATGTGGCAGGGCCTCTTTCACATTCTTTGTCCACAGATCTGTGTCCAGAGACAGAACAGCTAATCCTCTGGTCTTGGCCTCATTTTCCCATGAGTATCTCAGCCCAGCTTAGTTCAGTGTATTGATTGCAACCTAAGTCTAGCTGTTGCATAGGTAAATTCTATACCATCAGGGGTTACATTATATATTGATACATACCCAAAGTGGACAGGATCACTTCTGGACCAGTTCAGAAAAGGGAAAAGTTAACTTTCTTCAAAAAAAACACCAGCAATCCCTTTCTTATTTCTAGTTGGCTCAAACTGTTCATGAGCCCATACCTGAATCAGTCAATGACAAAAGGATTTTATATATAACCTGGTCATTTTGTCCTATGTCCAGATATCAAGGTTATGCTGGAAAGAAGGGACAGTGGAAGAGATGTTGTGTGCACCTAGGCAACCATGTTTGCTAAAAGAAAACTTGTCAGTGTCACTCTACTACAAGAGTTTAAACTGGGGTCTGAACTCCAGCATCACTGACTCCAAATTCCAAGGCCATTATCATCCTAAAATGTGCTAGGGCACCATCCTGCCAATCACTTAGAGAACATGCTATAACACCTAAATTTTACAAAATTAGTTTCTAGACACAAAAGACAGTCATTCTAGAAGCAGGGCTGGTATAAAACTACCTTTTAAAAGTTCCTTTGAGTCATGGACTCCTCTTTTGTGCTAAATCAAAATGTAATATACAGAATTAATTCTCATTTGTCTTTCTTATAAGAAAATGATTTGGTTAATTTTATCAAATATGTGAAATGAAATATTTGCTCTTATGTGAAATTGGAGAAATTGCTATTAATACTTCAGAGTAAACTGCGCTTTTGATCCTCAGGAAAATATATATTTTACTAATGTTGTCTATAGCTGATGGCTTTAGGGCTTGGTAACCTTTTTATTAGGTACTCACGTTTTTCTTTTAAGAATCGTGAAATTCTCTGCATCTTGAGAACACCATAATAACCTAGTCTTTCAGGGAGTGGTTGGTCCCAAGCAATAAATATCTCTAGTAGTTTCTTCTTCCATTGTGTATTACTAACGTGATAATCTTATGTCCTGCATTTTCTAGACCATCTTGGTTCATTCCTGTTCATTCTCAGAGGGAATAAGTCCAGTTTTAACGATAATATTTATGGCTATCTACATTCTTGTAAAGTAGCTTTTCATAGACAGGATTCCTTATGTTATGCATGTAGCCTTGTATAAAGTTTGGAATTCAGATTTTTCAAATCTCTGGAAACATCTTCAGTTGGTAGAGTGCTTGCCATGCAAGCATGAGAATCTCAACTCAGATTCTCATCACCAACATAAATATAAAGCCCAGCATGGCAGCACTCTTATGTAATCCCAGTACCAGAAAGGTGGAAGCAGACAGATACCTATCACATACTAATCAGGCAGCCCCAAATCAAGGAACTCCAGATTAAGTGGAGACTATTCTCAAAAATAAGGTGGA
This sequence comes from Cricetiscus sungorus, assembly GCA_030556225.1. NCBI lineage: Eukaryota > Metazoa > Chordata > Mammalia > Rodentia > Cricetidae > Cricetiscus > Cricetiscus sungorus. Next base: position 13,158,138 of record JANBXA010000103.1, read on the forward strand.
GAATGATTGACAAAGATGCCTGATATCATTTTCTAGCCTCAATGTGCATACATGTGTACACATACACTTTAGCACATGAACAGATAACACACACACACAAACACACACATACACACACCTTTTGCCCAGAGATGCAACATTTCTACCTATCTGGGATTCAGGAAGATATCTGGTTTTAACTGTCACCTTGACATACCTTAGAACACACCTTGACACACTTTTCCACCTGGGGAAAGAGTCTCAGGGTGGGAGGGCTGAGAAGATCAGGGTGGCACGTGGGCAAGTCTGAGGAAGATGGTCTTAATTGCCTTAATTGACTTCATGTCACAGCCTGAAAGTGAGCAGCACCATCCTATGGGGTTGGGCCCTGGACTGTATGAGCAGAGCAAGTTGGCTGAGCAGTAAGTGTGTGTGAGTTTATGTCTGTCTGCTCTTGACTATGGATGCGATATGATTGTTTCAAAATCCTGATCTGGCTCCCACAAAGTGACAGAACAAAACCCGGAAATGTAAGGTAAAACGAACCCATCTCACCTAAGTTCCCTCTTGAGAAGATAGTTTATCATGGCCATAGAAATGAAACTAGAACCGGAGTATGACATTGTCATGGGAATTGTGGGGGGTTTGCATGTGTTTTGCCTAAAAGGGGGAAAGGATCTTGTCTATTGAATGTGTCATTTCTGAGAAAGGGTCCATAAATACCAGAGGCCAGCTCTGGTGCTTTACATGCTTATCTAAAGTGGATTTCCTTTGAAGAAGATGAAATTTTAAAATATTAGTCATTTTCTTCATGCTAAAAAATGTGCTCCATAGACTACCTTCATAAATTAAATATCTTCAGTGTTTTAAAGGCAAAAGCACCTGCTATTCAAAAATTTTAATGTTTAACTTTTGTCAGCTTCTCAAAATATTTCTAGTAAAATTAAGGTTAGATGTTAATGCTGCTGGAGTAATTATATAGCCCTCATAAGCACCAGAAAAGAAAAAAGACAGCAATGTGAAAAATAGTGCTGGTCTGAATTAAAACCCGTATGCTAAGCTGCTCAAGGGGAAGCACCAATACTTTTATTGTTCTATTTATAAAATGTTTTTCTCTCTTGCATGACACTGAGGGAAAGTAAAAGTTTCATAGTCAGTATATGTTGAAAATATTAATGTTTGGGCTGCATCTAGGAAAATAAGGAAACCCCTCTGATACTTGTTTTCTTTTCCTTCCTTCCTTATGTTCTTCCTACTTTCCTCCCCCCATTCCTTCCTTCCTGTCTGCCTCTTCTGTCTTTCCTTTTTTTTTTTTTAAATGGCTTCTACAATTCTGCAGTTTCTAATGAAATGTTAATACCTTCAGCTTCTCTATTTGGTTTCAGTTAGAAAATATCTTTAGATTGGTATGTTTTTAAATAATTTGTCTTATTATTTTTTTTATGGCAGGTTTACAGTGCTTGCACTTACAAAAGTTAAATATTATTATGGTCAAATGTTCACTGAATAAATATGGCTTCTGCATATGGTATTATCACAGTGGGAGGTGTCATGTAAATTAATTGCTTGTAAATGACCCAAACCAAATTCTAGTCTAAGAAAATAACTTTTAAGATTTTATTAAACTGTAACTAACTTTTCCTGAGATTGCTACTAATTAGTTTTCCTCTTTTATGATGAGGAAGGAAACTGGAGTTTCAAAGACTAGGAACTTGAACTAGCCTACACAGCTGAAAATAGAAACTGGGGAAGGTACACGTTGTAGCTTTTATTTTGAAATAGTTTGTATTTACAGAAAAATTACAGGAATAACATATTAAGCACTCCATTAACCTCTTCACACAGAATCACCACTTGATTTGAGGGTAAATGGATGAGGTCATGATCATTTGCCCTAAATCAGCAAGTATTTCCTAAGACAAGGTGAGGCTGTGCTTTACATAACCCCAATAAAATTAGCAGTGAATTCCAGGAAGACAACTGCCTTTCTTAAGCAGCATGCTAGATTGGCTCCTTGTTCTTAATAAAATAATAAGAATAAGAATAAGAATTATAACAACAACAACAACTATTTATGTACACGTGCACATGTATATAATGTAGGAGTTTTCATAAATTATTTTTACAGTGATTTTGCTGTGCTTTGCCATATGGTAATCAACTAGTTAGTGCTACTTTGAGTTGTCAGGAAACAGGATGAAAACACTTCAGAAAATCCTTTTCGTGATAATTCACTTGTAGCCAGCCTTTCAACAGCCTTCTTGGTCTCTAAGATGTAAATTAGGAAACCCAAATGGTGACAGTCAGAAGATTCCCCACCCCCCACTCCTCCACCCCCTGGCAGCCCCACTCAACAACTCCATCAAGTGAATTTAACCCAGCAGTCAAACAAAGAACACTTGGGTCTTCTAAGGTGCAAGGCTTCTGGGAGTCTTCAGAGAATATTGAGGTAGCTCATTGTTGCCATAGGTTTTCAACAATGTTACTGAAGACCACAGGTTTCTTATATCTTCACGCTATTTCCAGCAGACTTGTGAGTCCTTCTTCAAATGTGTGTGTAAGGAGGGAACGCTGCAGCCACCTTGAGACATCAGTTCTTAGCGTATTTTCCTCTCTTCCCACCCAGACGTGGAATGATAAAAGCTGGTCAGTCCTTACATTTCATTATCAAGCGACATACCTACCAGCATTTTGTGAGTGTAAAACACTGGTACATGGAGGGTAAGGTGTCTTCATTAGCTTTTCTACTACTGCGATAAAAACACCATGGCTAAAAGCAACTTTGGGGAGAAAGCACCCATTTCACAAACACTTCACTGTTACAGTCCATTACTAAGGAAAATCAGGGCAGAAACTCAGGAACCTGGAGCCAGGAGCCATACAAATCCCATGGTGGAGTGCTGCTTACTGGCTTGTTTCTTATGATTTTCTCAGTCTGTTTTATTATAGAACCCAAGACCATCATCCCAGGGATGGCACCACTCACAATGAGCTGGGCCCTTCCCCATTAATCGTTAAAAAAAATACCCACCCCAATACTTGTCTATAGGCTAATCTTACAGGGGTATTTTTTAAATTAAGATTCCCTTTTCCCAGACATATCAAGGTTTGTATCAAGTTGTCAAAAAAAAAAAAAAAAAAAAGACAAAACTAACCGGTTCACAAAGGAAGACATAAAACTATGTCACACTCTTGAATGATCCATCACACATGACATGTTTGGTTTTTAATTCAAGATTCTTGACAGATAAATGGTAAAAGTGCATGTATAATATTGAATAGTTGGATGTATGACTTGCCACAAGATGCAAAGCGTCTTGGTTTTGATCAGCATCATGAGCTCTGCTTCTCTGCTTCTGACACTGGCCACTTCATTTAAGGTAAATTCCCAAGGAAATGTGTCTTTCTTAATTGAGTTTTCCTACAGTCTCAGAGCTGAAAGATGTTTTATTATTATTATGAATTTGTGGTGCTAGGATTAAACCCAGAGCTCTGTACATACCACTTAGCCATAGCCCTAAGCCCCAAGCTGTCATACTATTGGTGTTTCTAATGTTTCAACTAAACATAAGCCTCACTGATTGATGAACCTAGATTTCCTTCCTTGCTAGAGATGGAGATGGTACTTGCTTGGCAAGCAGCCAGTTCTCAGCAACACTTGCTTGTACAAGGCCTAACTTTTAAAGTTCTGTCCTGTGCTCTCCACACCAAAAAGCCAATGGGCAGTACTTGGCCTGAAATGAGGGAAAGGAAAACAGACCACTTTAGAAGCAGATGGCTCTTGGAAGAATTTCAAATACAGCTAATTATTTCCTTAAATTGCCACAAAAATCTTCTACAGTAATTGACTATAACTTTAAATAAATATGCTTCTCTTCAACATTAAATAATCTGAGAAGGCCAATTAGTCCAAGATGGAGGAAATGAGCAGCCAAAATTGTCATGCGAGCTCAATTTTTACCATTAAATTCATTTTAATGTGAGCTGTGTGATATGTTTGTAGCCAAATTATTCTATATAACTCAACTTCTAGAATATTATAATGACTTTGTGATAGAAAGTTGCTATTTTGAATTAAATCATGTTTTCTTCCACTTTCTTCAGCTTTTTTAAAGATGTATTTATTTTTATTTTATGTGCATGGATGTTGTACTGGCTGGTTTTGTGTACCAGCTTGGACACAAGCTAGAGTCATCAGAGAAGAAGGAACCTCAGTTGAGGAAATGCTTCCATGAATCCAGCTGTAATGCATTTTCTCAATTAGTGTCCCTGGGTTGCTGGTCCTGGGTTCTATAAGAAGGTGGGTTGAGCAAGCCGAAGGAAGCAAGCCAGTAAGCAGCTTCCCTCTATGGCCTCTGTATCAGCTCCTGCCTCTAAGATCCTACCCTGTTTGAGTTCCTATCCTGACTTCTTTCAGTGATGAACAGCAATGCTGAAGTATAAGCCAAACACACCCTTTCCTCCCCAGCTTGCCACTTGGTTATGGTGTTTCATCACAGCAACAGAAACCCTGACGAAGACAAGTGTTTTGTCTGCATGTTGTATCAGTGTACCACATGTATACAGTGCCTGCAGGGGCAGAAGAGGATGTCCAGCCCTCTCAAACCGGTTTTCAGAAGCCATTTGCATGTTGGGAAATGAACTTGAGTTCTCTGCAAAAGCGGCAAGTGCTTGTAACCATTGAGCCATCTACCCAGTGTCCCCGCTCCACCCCACCCTCTTTTTAAGAGGTCTTATATATCTCAGGCTGGTCTGGAACGCACTGTGTAGCCAAAGGTGATATGGAACTTCTGACCTTTCTGCTTCTACATCCTGAGTGCTGAGATTAGAGATGTTTTCTACCATGCTCATGTTCACACACTGCTGGGGTTTAAACTCGGGGCTTGATGCATACTAGGTAAGCACTCTACCAATTGATCCACCAACACCAATTGATCCAGCCATCCTCTCAGCTTAGCTTCTTAAGTGTATTTTGGAGTTTTGAACATGCAATGAGATAAAAAACCGATTTTAAAATCTAATATGTACAATCACATAAAAGCAATTACTCTCTTCGTTAATTCTTCAAATGTTAATAAAATAGCACTCTCTGTGCTAGCAGCTAGACACACCACCACCACCCAATGTATTCTCAAGACACTTAGCTGGAGGTGGAGTTCAGAAGTATAGTGTTTATGTAGTGGGTGAAAGGGTCTACATTCAGTTGCCAGCACCAGGAAAAAAAAAACTCAGATTCTAAAATTAAGATTAATATGTTTTAACTGTAAGAGAATTTACAACTGAGTATTAATAAATAGGAAAAAGATAAAATGGAGAGTTTCCTAAAATGTATATAATTTATAAAAAAAGAAAAAATATAGTATAACTCAGTAATGATCTAATGGGGTCATGCCCTGAGGAATGTGGGGATTTAGAAGGGATGCCCCACACTATGCCTGGTTGTGGGCTCATTGATGAAAGATTTTCAGCATCCATTTAAAGGCAGACAGATACCTAGGAATAGATAGAGGTTATAGTCCAGACTCACCAAATTTAATTTTCTTACTTTCTTACCTTACTTCTTATTAACACCCTTTCCCCTAATTAGTTGATTTTCATCCTGCCTTTTCAATGAAGAGAGTTCTTGGCACAAATGTCACTTAAATGTTTTCTTTGTACTTCCTATGCTCTGACCCTATATCCTCATCTGTGATGTGAAAATGGTAGTTTGTGCCACCACAGACATTTGGGGAGACTGTACACTGCACAAGTGTAGGAAGTTCCATTGACATCAACCAAAACCTGTGAATAGCACCCCCTGAAATGAGGGAACCATTATTAGCCATACTTATTCTTAGGGCTGTGGGGCATAATAGGCCAACTAGAAAGATGTGCAGTCAGCAATAAGATTTCAATATAGGTAGCTATTATTATTCTTCTCTCCATTATTTTTAGATCCTTTAACATGCGAAACAGTAAGGCATTAGAGAAAAAATCCTAAAAACTGATGATGGGAAAATGCAGTTTCTAGGAAAATATACTCAGCTATTATTACGTATTAAATAGTATTGACATTGAAATATCTGAGGAAATGACTGTAGCCTAAAAGAAAATAAATTAATCCTGGGCCTCTTATAAAGTACCCTAAGCCCCTTTCATCTGAAGCAGATGAATGGCTGTCTTCTATTTCTTGTTTCTTCATTCATGAATTTTCATTAGCTAGCCTATCTTCTACTACTATAATATTGTTCTAATGCAATGTCACCTTTGATAGCTTTCAGGAGTTTATACTTCAAGAAAACTTTTTTCCCTAACAATAAATGAGTTGCAACTGCTTACTGATGGGAGATGTTATTCTGTATATATGTTTCTCATACTGGTTAATAAAGCACTGTGGCCAATAGAAAACTAGATAGGCGGGGCTAGGAGGCTAGGAGGAGGAAAGAGGAAGTAGAAGGAGGAGTCAAGATGTAGAGCATGGAAGACGCCCGCCGTGGCTCTCGGATAAGATGAGCCACGTGGAAATACTTAGATAAGTAGAAATGGGTTAATAATTAAGACAGAGCTAGCCCATAAACAATAATGGTAACTGGCCAACAGGATTGTACCAAATACAGAGTCTCTGAATGTTATTTGGGGCTCACGTGGCAGCGGGACCATGGCCACAGGACCAGCAACAGCCAGCAGGAAAAATCTGCTGTAACAGGTTACAACAAAATAGTAAATTGGAAAGATTTGCAAATGTTAACATTTGTGAGAGGTGAAAATAATGCATAGGTGTTTGCTTTTTTAAAAAATTAAATATTATTAAATGTTTTTGATAATTATGTCTTGAGTTTAAATTTATGATGCACAGCAAAGATATATCTGGCTCTTCATTGTTTCTCTTAGCTCTGTGGCTGTTATTGAATTTTCCTTTGTTTGTGTTGTATAATATTCAACATGGACTGGGTGCATTGTTATGCAAACAGATGCAAACTCTGAAGCAGACTGTTTGTCCATTGACTTTTCCCAGATATTTAATTTCATGCACTATGACTAAGTAGCAACATTGTCAGTCTCTTGTTATTTGGTTTAGAGGAGATTCTTAGAACTTAGCACAGCCACTTTATCAGAAAATAATGAGAAAAACTTAGAAAATGATAGCATAGTTCAGATTAATATCAGAAAGCATATGCAACACATCTCCAGATGTGTAATGGTTCCAATCATGGCTCTTTCTATCTCAGGAAGGTTGGAACTATGCAGATTTGTCATTGTCTGGCAGGTCACTCCTAAGCATCACTCCCCTGTCTCTTCCCATCTGAGGGCCTGTCTATCTTCAGCACGTGGTTCCTAACTTTTCCCAGACTCACCCCACAGAAAGAGAATGGACAGCTCAAATACAAATTTGAGATGTTTCTTGCCATTAGCAGTTTGCTTTTTAAGGGCTAGACATGCATGATGGATAATGCTTCTACTTGCATGATTGACAGAGCCACCTGCCCTCTAGTAATCATAAAGATGATGACTAGGTAGGAAAAGAAAAAAACATGTTGCTTGAGTAGCCAGCAGTCTCTAGAAATTGGACATTAATATTTTTGTACTACTGCCACAAACAGAAATCCAGATTTCTTCCCCTCTCTCTCTCCCTCCCTTCTTCCTTCCCTCCCTGTCCCTCATCCTCCCTCTTTTCAAATAAACAAGACTATTCTCCTTTTGTTCTGAGATGACTGCTACATGACTTTAAAGCTCTGTGAATCTGCTAACTGCTTGGTTTTAACAGAAACTCTGAGGATTTCGTGAATGTAATTGGTAGTTTCCAGCTTATTTAGTTAATTGCATAAATGAAACAAGCATCTAATTAAATCTATGGCAGTCTTCATTAGATGGTAATGTCCTTATAATTGCAATCAGAAATTAGTAAGAGATGAAAATACATGCTTTTCCTCTTTAAGTCATGCACCTAACTTATATCTTCAAATACAGATGTTTATATGCACACATAAACACTCATATAAAGAGTCCTCAGATCCATCAGCAGTGCCACCAAGGAGAGAAATTTCAGATCTGAGGTTCTAGAAAATTATACTAACATGGATGATAATAATCATATTTTCTATCAATGCACTCTTTATCCCTCTTAAGTGTTTAACTTAATTCAAAATCTCTCTCCAACATTGAGCTTTATTAAGTATGATCTTAAATTACAGGACAAGTAGCATAATGTCAATAATTAGCATTTATTGAAGATATTTGCCAACAATCTATATTTTACCTCACTTTCACAATTCCCCCTCTATGCAAATCTGATTATCTTTAATGTGTGTGTGAGCATTTTATCTTCCATTAACAGGAAATTCACTTCAAAATACCTTCCACCAAAACACAAACAAAAAAAAAGGTGATAAAGCTTAAGATCATTCTGAAGAGCTGTTTGGCTCCATGTGTGAAGTGGTTTTTTTTTTTTTAACAAAAAATGGAAAACCACCTAACATCCAGACAGATACCGCCTTAGCTATTTCCCCTCTTTCTGGGACCACAGATGCCGTGTGTCCAACTTCTTATGGCATTATGCATGCTGCCTGATTTTCTCTGCTCTTCCCTTACAGTGCTGCCCCACAAACAAAAACTTAGTGACTGATGCTTTCCTTCTTTCTTTTTTTCTCATGTTTGTGTACCTGTGTGCACATATAGTGCTTGTGTGTTGTGTTCACATGGGTGCACACACCTCTGCACATGCAAAGGAAAAGGGGTTTGGGGTGGCCTGCTCTACACCTTGTTCCCTTGAGACAGGGTCTCTAACTGAGTCTGGAGTTAAGTGTGTTGCCAGCAAGTCTCAGGATACTGCTTTCTCTCTTCACAGTGTTGGATTTACAGGCCCATGCAGCCATGCCTGGCTCTTCATGTGGGCGCTAGGCCTTCATACTTGTGTATCAATATTTCCTGCCCATTTGACCATCTCTTTAGCCACTAACATTTCTTAATTCTAATCTCTCAGAGAAGAAATCTGATGGGCCTGCTTTAGGTCAAATATCCACTGTAGGTAGTTAGTCACACAGTACAAAATATGGCTGCCAAAACAGTCACCAAAGCCAGGATGGGGAAACAATCTGAGTGTCCATAGACAGATGACAAGATAAGGAAAATAAATATACATAAATATATACACAATACGTATGTACATACATATGTACACATGAAGCAGAATATGATCCAGCCTTCAAAATGGAAATCTAGCTACTTATGACAACATAGATCAGCCTGGAAGGCCCCATTAAATAGAAACAGGCACAGAAAACTGTGTCTGGTGGGCACACTCATAATCCCAGAACTTCAGGAGTCTGAGGCAGGAGGATCAGGACTTCACAGTTAGCCTGAGCTATTGTAAGCAAGATCCAAGGCAGTCTGTGCTACCACTTTTGTTTTGTTGGGTAATTTTTCCTTGGAGTTGTTTGTTTGTTTGTTTTGATTTTCTGGAGATTGGTTTTGAGAAGGAAAGAAAAATAGCATGGACTTATGGGAGGATCTAGGAGGAGTTGGCGGAGGGAAAGGAATAAAATCAAAATATACTGTGAAAATATTTTATGTCAATAAATAAAAACAAAAATTATATAGTTCTAGAAAATCAAGTACTGAATGATCTCACATACATATGGAGTTTGAGATGGTCAAACCCACACATGTGAATGGCTGTAGGGTCAGAGGTAGAACACAAACTGATCAAAGAATGTAATTTTGAGAAATCTAAGATCTGAGTATTGAGTATATAGCTCAGTTGGTAGAGTGCTTGACTAGCATGCACAAGGCCTTAGATTTGATTGCCAACATCATATAAACCAGGCATGTTGGCACATGCATGAAATTTCAGCACTTAGGGTATACATGATTCAAGTTAAAGATTAACCTCAGCTGTGGAGTAAATTCAAGAATAGCCTCAGATATATGAGAGCTTGTAATAGATCAATGCTGTGGAATATTTCTTTACACTGTATCACTGCGTCTGTTTTAATAAAGAAGCTGAATGACCAATAGCCAAACAGAATAAGGTTAGGCAGGAAACCTAGACTTGGAGGTTGCTGAGAAGAAGGGTCTGGAGGCACCATCCATACACAGAAGGAACAGGAGATGAAAGTGCCATGCTAATAAAAATACTGACAAGAAGCAGAGTGTAAATAAGGAATGTAGGTTAACTTAAAATGTAAGAGCTAATACGTAATAAGCCTGAGCTAACTAATATAATTAATTTGTATAAGCCTTTGTACAAATTTGTAACTAATATAAGCCTTATGAGCCTCAATGTGTTTATTTGAGAGTGGCTATGGGACAGATACTTCTGTCTACAAATAAAGTAATTAAACGTCAGCATCTATTTAAAAATATTTGAACACCTAATATTTAGCGTAGTAGATTTCACTTAACAACGACATAGTGTTTATTTGATGATTGATAAGATAATTTATTTAACGTTCTCAACAATGTTCATATATGGTAGACATGATATATGTGTGTGTGTGCGTGTGTGTGTATGTGTGTATGTGTGTGTGTGTGTGTGTGTGTGTGTATGTGTGTGTGTGTGTGTGTGTGTGTTCACAAGCCTTATTGTGGTAACTAATTTGTGATGCATTTAAATACCAAAACTCACACCATATACCTCAAATTTATATATTTATTTTTCAATTGATAAAATTATATTTGCCTCAATATGCAGGAAAAAATCAACATTATACTGAAGGAGGCATGATCAGAGGAGGCTGTACTTAGAGGAAGAACACTAAGTGAATGTTATGAGCAGTTTCCTGTCAGCCTGGTCCCAGAGCTGCATCAGCCCCAAATATCACACAGAAACACTGTATAAATTATGCAATTGTTGGCCATTGTCTATGGTTTCTGATTGACTAGCTCTGTTTTAAATATTAACTCATTTCTATCAATCTAAGTGTTTCCATGTGGTCTTATATTACCAGAGAGAGAGGGTCTGGACCTCTTCTTTCATGTCCTACATCTTGACTTTCTCTACTACATCTCACAGAATCCTACTTGTCTCCTAATCCCACCTATCTTGCTTTCCTATTGGCCAACAGTGCTTTATTCATTAACCAATAAGAGAAACATATTTACAAAATGACATCTCCCATCATCTCCTCTTTTCTGTCTAAAATAAAAAGAAGTGTTTTAACTTTAACATAGAAAATATATAACAAAAACAGTTATTAAATAAGAACTATAGTTAACAATATTTAGTCCATTAACATTTAGCAAAATTTAAAGAAAATATCCCATAATCTATCCTATCCTTGTGATTCTAAAGTCTTATATGTAACTTAATCTTTACTCCTAACTAAGGAAAACTATAACCATAACTGTCTTCAACCCCATCAAAAACCACAGAAGGAAAATATATAAACTCTAGAAATGAAAGAGACCATTTTCTGCCTAGTCAACCACCCAAAGTTATTCTGTAATGTTTCATCTTTAGCCTATAGGCCATAGTGTGTCTGGCAGACTCTTGGCAAAGCAGGAATTTTTAAACTGTCTGCCTGTATTGGTAGTTTGTCAGTCACTTTTCTCTGTGTCATGCACAGAGTCTGTCTCTGGCAGACTCTTCCAAAACCCTGTAGCACTGTCCATTTTGTTTCAGCAGTCACTTTTCTGTAGGTTCTGCATGTCTAGTTTATACAACATAATAAAGTCAAACAGTCTAGACAAGAGCAGTTTCTTACACAAATGGCTAGTCTTGCCATATTAGGAGTAAACTCCATAACAGTTTTCTTCGAAGTCTGTCTTCCTTTCTGACACAGTTGGTGTTGCTGGGAGCAGTTAGTTGCGCCTCACTGTTAAGAAAAACCCTAAACAGTTTTAAATGCCATATTCTGTAGGTCTTTGAAATGTCTGAAGAATGCCTATCCAATTGAAATATATCTCTGTATATCTATAAAAACCTAACAAACCTAACTATAAGTTTTGACTATTATAGGTAACTATCTATAATCTATAATAAACTATACATTATATTTTTAATGGTTATGTAAACACAATACTTAAACAAGAGGAGAAATATACATATCACAATATTTACCTTAAATTTGTGTCAATAAATAAAAATCCATTCCAAAACAAAGTATTAATTTCTATACCTTAATCCCCTTTTTACCTTTAAAGAGAGATTGGTTTCGATCATTAACCATTTATAACCAACTCTATTTAGGTGAAAACAAGCATTTATAGACAGTATTTGGGAATATGGGCATTATTTTCTCCAAACTGCTTCCTGCTAATTGGGGATGCTATAATATCGTAGGAATCCTAAGAAGACACAGAAATCCTGACTGTATTGGTCTGCAAGGCTGCCTGTCCCAGATATTTAGGATGTTGTATCACCTGGAACACTGTTTCAGGGAGTCTTGCTTGATCAAACCTTGTTAATCTGGAATGCATCCACAGCTTCTCATCTTCTGTGGAAATGAAAATAGAAATTCTTTTCCCCAGTAACCTGTCCTTAGACTTAAATTTGGAAGTCAAAGCATTTTTAAAATGTGTAAGTTGGATTAATCCAGCAGCATTGATAATCAAGTGTGCTTTAGCAGTTGTTCCTTCCTTAGCAATTGAGCAGTTCAAAGACAACACAACAGCATACAGTGTCCAGACTCTCTGTGTGCTTTCCATCTCCACATAGCTTCTTTTATTACTCCTCTTCTTCTTCTATTTTTTACTTTTTGAGATAGAGTTTCTCTATGTAACTTTTGCCTGTCTTGGAATTCACTCTGTATACCAGGTTCACTTTGAAATCACAGAGATTTGCTTACCTCTGCCTCCTGAGTGCTGGGATTAAAGGCATGGGCCACTACTGCCCAGTCACTTTTTAAATTTTTTTAACCAAATATCCTTTTTATTTTCTCTCCCAAGCCTATGTATATTTTTAAACACACTGTAAAAACCTTTTAGGATTTACTTTTTCTGAATCTGTCTTTATTGTATATCTCTACCTTTTTTCTAGCCACATGTCTTTCCTCTTCTAAATAACATTGTGAAAATTAAAGCAGCAGCTGTTTTGGTGGCTGGCTTTCCAATATGAAAGGGGTATATTTACCACCAACACTGAGAGCTCTGCACACTGCCTTGTTCTATGCTGCCATCAAGCAGCATGCTACTGGCTTGGAAATGTGGTCACTGCCACTGACAGCTCTTGTACACACCATTGAATTGTTAGCAGGGCCTCTTTAAAGAGCCCTGCAGGGTTTTTTTTTTTTTTTTTTTTTTTTTTTGCCGCTTTTGGCGAGTCAGGAAACCTCCCTTAAAGGAACCTTGCAAGTCTATGCTTGTCTCCAGCAAAACAGAGCCCACCGGAAAAAAATGCTGCTACCAAGAAGCCTTGCTTGTCTCCGTTCTTTTGTTTTTAAAATCTCTCTTTTTTTTTAAGCTTTTCTTAAGTTTTAAGTGTAAGTTCTTTGTACCCACATTGCAGGCACCATTTTGTTATGAGCAGTTTCCTGCCAGCCTGATCCCAGAGCTGTGTCAGTCCCAAAATAACACACAGAGACATTGTATTAGTTACAAAACTGTTGGCCGGTTACTAGTGTTTCTTATTGGCTAGCTCTGTCTTAAATATTAATCCATAATTACAAATGTATGTATTTCTATATGGTCTTATCTTACCAAGAACGCCAGACTCTCCTCCTATCTTCCTGAGATCACATTGTGACTCCACTACATTGGAGGACATCCTTGGAGCGGGAACTGGCAGTGTTCCTCTGTTTCTTGAATAAGTGATTTCTCCCCCAAATAAACCTCAATCAGCCTGTATTGTGTCCCAGAATCTTATTACCTGCATTAGGTGAAGCAAACACTATAAAAAGAGATATTACAGGCACTGTTTTAAATGTATGGATGTTGGAGGGGCCATAACCAGTGGTAAAGTGATTGTTTGAGATCTATCCCAAACAATCAAGTTGACAGGACCTCAGATCACCTGGGAGACAAATCTCTGAACACATCTGTGAGGGAATTTGATGGCTAGATTAACTTAGGTGGAAAGACCCACTCTAAATGTGGCTGACACCACTCTAGAGGGTCCTGGACTGAATATAAAGAAAGTGATCTAAGCACCAGCATTCATCACTATCTGCTTCCTAACTGGATACAGTGTGATCAGCCACCTCAAGTTCCTACCACAGTGACTCCCTGCCATGACGGACTGTGTACTCAAACTGTGAGCCAAAATGAACCAACCCATCCTTCCTTGAGTTGGTATTATTACAGCAGTGAGAAAAGTAACTTATATCTAGAATCACAAAACAGAGGAAGAGGGGGGGAGAGGGGTAGAGAAAGGGGGAGAGGGGGGGACAGTGGGAGAAAAAGGGAGAGAGAGGGAAAGAGGGAGAGAGAGGGAGAAAGAGGGAGAAAGAGGGAGAGAGGGAAGAAAGGGAGAAACGGGGAGAGAGGGAGAAAGAGGGAGAAAGAGGGAGAGAGGGAAGAAAGGGAGAAATGGGGAGAGAGGGAGAGAGGGGAGAGAGAGGGAGAGAGGGCAGAGAGAGGGAGAGAGGGAAGAGAGAGGGAGAGGGAGGAGAGAGAGGGAGAAAGAGAGGGAGAGGGAGAGAGAGGGAGAAAGAGGGAGAGACAGAGGGAGAGAGGGAGAAAGAGGGAGAGACAGAGGGAGAGAGAGAGAGAGAGACTAAACAATGCAGGAAACATTGGTAAGACCAGACCCCCAGCAGTATTTTTCTATTCATACCAATCCAAAGCCTGGGTTGCCTGACTTTCATGCTCAGCATCCTGTTTGGTATTAATTGGTAGTTCGGGAAATCAGCATCTTCTGCCTTTACTGTCTGATGTCAGATGGCTATGAATCCCAAAGAAATGGAAAACTCATCTGCTCATCGTTCCCAGTTAATTCAAATAATTCAAATGTTTTAATAAACTTTCAGATAGCTGGCCTTTCTTAGGATTTCCTTAACACTAAATACACACTCAAGAAACAAGATTTTAAAGCTTTTCCATTGATTTATTGTCCCACTGAATCCAGTGGATGGCACAGAAATTAAATATATATATATATATATATATATATATATATATATATATATATATTACATATCCTTTAAAGTCATGGAGAAGGAGAAATGTGAGGTCTCTAGGGCAGATGCCGTTGCAATATTGCTCCTTGAGAGATGAGGCTTCCTCCATGGTTCTCAATTCTCTGCCAAAGCGGAAACAAAGGAAGCCATTGGGAACCAGCCGGTACCCTGGCTATGGCGCTTTGATCTGCAAGGCAAAGTGAAGGCTATGGATAGTGAAATGCTTGCTGTCAAGAGGAAACAGATTTTATGATCCTGGGAATACACTGGGTAATGAGAGAAATAATAGATGAAGGATTCGGCTCAGGAGAGCATAAGCTCTTACCCCTGCCACCCCCAAGACAGAGGTGACCCTGTTCTGCAGAATTTGAACCTATCTAAATGGAAACAGGCTGTCCCATAAAATCAGCATGGATTCAACACACAATGGCGTTTTTGATGTGGATTTACTATCCTGTAGGGCCCTCTAGGGACTGAACTGCAATCTTAGAAACTGATTTCAATCAGACCCTAGAACCTGTGGTGAAACCCAAATGTTCAGACCAGGAAGGCTACAGTTCAATCTTGCCATCAACAGCTTTTCCTCAATGTGCTATTTGACTTCATCCACTGGGTGCAATGCTAACATCTGTGGAATAAATGAAGGAGGGAAGCGCCATCAGATTTTCTTGAAGGATTTTTACTCTTTTAGTTGAAAGTAGCTGTCATGAGACAGAAATCTCCCAGTTGCCACCATCGCATGACAACTAGAACTGTGATGAAATCGTCTTTGCTCCTCCACTGAAATGAAGGATTAGTGGAATTGCAGGCGCTGAAATGGCAATTTGGTGTAAGCTTCTATTTTCCACAGTTTGACAGAGCTGGGAATGGTTGGCTCTATATGACCCCAGAGGCACTCAGTAGAATGCTTAATATGGCCACATGGAACAGTATTTGCTCCAATAGACAGTTCCTCTATATCATATGTAACAAACAAGTTATCAGCTCTACAAAACTGAGAGATTGTAGGTCACAGGCACAGGACGCTGGTGGAGGAAGCTGGTGGTGACAATCACTTCCTTCTAATCTTTGAAGGTTTTCCGAGGACAGTTTGGATTGCTGATATAGGTCAGTGTTCCTCTTTGTTTCATGGGAGTAGAAATAATATTTTACCCTAAAAACATGTACAATAGAGAAAATCCCCCAATTCATTTGCCCAGCACTCGCCTGAGCCTCCAGTACTCATGAATTCCAGCTCATGTGAGCTCCAGGGAAGCTGATTCTAAACATTCTTGTCTGTGTCATTTTATAGTGAGTTCTCTATATTGTAATGAACTAGGAGAACTCAAAAACATTATTATTTCATAATTTCATCAATGTAATATGAGTGACTAAGAAAGAAAAAAAATAGTGTTTCTTTTTAGATAAGACTGGGCACATTCAGGGAGGTATGGCCATAACGTGATTCATTTTAACTGAAATAACTCAATGAAAAGAGTGCTCTGTTTTCTCTCTCTCTCTCTCTCTCTCTCTCTCTCTCTCTCTCTCTCTCTCTCTCTCTCTCTCTCTCCCTCCCTCCCTCCCTCTTTTACTCCTCTCCCTTCTTTCCTTCCCCCTTCCATCCCTCCCCTCCCCCTCCCTCCCCCCTCTCTCTCCTTCCCTCTCTCAGGCACATGTATGTTGTGGTGCACATGGACAGATCAGAAGGGAATCTCAGGAGTTGCTTCTCACCTTCCAGATTGTTCTGAGGCAGGGTCTCACTTGTCTCTGCTGTCTCCCATCCCACCTTAGGAATGCCAGGAGTACAGATGTGTGTGTGTGCTACCTATTGCATCTAGCTTTTTATGTGAGTTCTAAGAATCTATATTAGGGTTGACAGGGTCATGTGTCAAGCACTTACCCACTGAGCCGTTTTCCCAAACTTCTTCACCTTTCTCGGGCTGTGCATGAATCTTCTCATGCTTCCAGCATCCTGAAATATGGTAGTTCAAAGGAAATACCTCTCTCTATTTCTGCAGGGAACCCCTGCACAGGCTTAAATCCCCTTGCGCTAACCAACCCCAGTGAGCTACGTGGACTCTGCAGATAGGCTACTCTAATGCAGAAGCAGACATGCTGAACAGACTTAACCACAGAAGGGCTTGTTTATGCCAGAGAGCCCTCAGCCTCAGGGAGGTGGAAGGTGGAAGCCAGCGCCATTTTTAAGGCGTGGCACTTCACAGCTCTCTACACTTTCTGTAACTGATTGTAACTAATTCTGACTTACTAAACAGGGACCATCAGCCAACATGAGCAATATTGACCCTATGCTGTAAAAAAAAATCATGTTTATGACCCCTAAGCCTATAATTTTTCCATGAGGTCTCCAGGATGGTGGCAGTTAATCAGTAGTTCTAATGAAAAACGAAAAGCTAACTCCACACCCAGTATTACAAAGAGGGATTATCAAGAGATTTACTTGGAGTTATCTAAATTAATTATTTATCATCTATGACATTTGTTCAAGATGGTACTATGTATCAAACATCTCCTATAGTCAGTATTGGCTACACTTGTAAACTAGATCTTTATATGGTACACAGTAAAATTTGTAGGACACATACAATTATTAAATGTGGATCATCTTGATATTAAACAGACTGGGTAATGTGGCATAGAGAAAGCCTACCCTTCTCCAGCTGAGCAGCCTAGCTCAACTCCATGCTACTGTCAGGAAATAAAAGTATTTAGGGATCATGTGGTCTCTTTAACTGTGAAGTCAATAGAGGGCTGTGGGGACTGTATAATGTCACTCTCTAAAGGTGTCGAGGGGGTACAGTAGCAGAGGAAATTCTCAGTTTCACAAGACATTGTGATTAAGGGAATGTTTATTGTTGTAAATACCAACTTCTGGTTATTTGTTTTGAGCTACAGAACCTGTGGTGTCTCCAAGTATGTGGTCACTTGGCACATATTGAGGGATAAATCAGAACTGTCTCCTGTGATTAAGAACCCACCAAGCCAGGTAGTCAAGGAAGATATAGAATAAAGAATTCTAATAAACATGAGAGGGAAACAGGGAATGTGAAGTGTGGTGGCAGCCATTCATGTGTCACAGAACTTTGTGGTTCTTTCTCCTACTGGGAACCCACAGTATGGAGTATCATTAGTATGGAATTCAGGGTGCCTTGTAGAGATTTTAACCAGGCCTTGCTCATCCTGGTCTGTTCCTGGTCAGTGATGCTCTGGTATCATAATGCATTAGTTTCTGCTAGCACAAGACTCTGAGACTCAGTCTTTGTTCTGGGCATCCCCATGGACCGGATGAGACTCACTTTGCTCTCCTCCATTCTCCTTCCTCCTGTTGCAAATGCTGTGAGTGTGGTCTGAAGGCTCTACCTCCTCACTCTTAATTTTGAATTACCCTTAGTTTTTCATATGTAAATCTTCTAAATCTCTTGTGTGTCTCATTAAATCGTGACATTTCTCCTAGACCATTTGAACCAATGTTTAAAGATACAGTAGCTTGAAGACTCTGAGGAATCATCAGCCTATCTAATTGTATGACACAGAAGGTAACTTCTGAGCTGGGCTCATCTGGGACCAAACACATGTAAAAATAAAAATGAGGCCTTCAGCACATTTGTCACCAAGTCTCAAACAGTTCATGACAAAGATGTTCAATGCCATTCTTTGAGGCTGCTGAGATGTTCCATTCATGTCAACACCAATTATAGTAAAGTTCTTTGTTGGGGTTCGGGGGGGGGCTCTTTCTCATTGTTATCCAGCAGATCTCTCTTAGCCATTTCTTTTCTCTCTCTATTCTGCAGAGTAGAAAACTGAAAAGTAGTAAATTCCATAAATCACCAAGAGCAGTCCAGTGACAGAATGGAGAAAAGATGTTCTCCTAATGATCCCAGCCTTGAAATATCCCACTGCCAGGGGAGGATTTATGACTTCATAGAGACAGCCATTAGTGTCTAGCACCTCTTTTCTAGATTAATTTACCACAAACATTTACTCTTTCAAAATACTTCAGTAGCTTTTACTCCCCAGGAAAGGTAAGGAGAATACAAGATTTCAAAAGTGCTCCCATCCTGCCCCCCCAAAAAAGGAGGGGGTAAGGGAGTCTATGAATAAATAAGATCTAGAAACATCTGTGCTAAATTTTATACTGGTAGAACTTGCTGTACATATTAGCACATAGCAATTCCTGAAAGAAACAAAGTAAAAATATTCATTCATGTTCATCTATTTTGGTGTTTCCCAAACTTATTTTATTATGTGCCCTGACCAGCAGGGCAGCAAGGAAGGCCTGAGCCTCAAAGGACCTGGAATGAAGGACAGGAGACATGAGAAACCGGCAGCACGACAGGCTTTCTGATCAAGCTGCAAAATGTTATTTTTCTCAAGCATGTTATATAGTGGGTAGGGCGGGAAGCTGGGTAAGATGGGGAATCAGAGGAGCAGGTCATTGCCTAGACACCGAACTGCCTGGTGTTCTTAATTTTAGGTCACTGAAGGTGAGCAGGATATCTGGGCTAAGAGGAAATGCAGATAAGCAAATTGTTAGCAGGGGAAGAGGTCTTGGAAGTTGCTAAATAACTGCATAAGGAGGGGTTACCTAACTGCATTCCTGCAAGCCCTAAATTCTACTTCTCAGAACATTGGGGGAGGGGTAGAAGGTAGATTGGGACTGAAGGTAGCAATCTTCTAACTCAAAAGAGCTATTCTAAGAAAAAGGCTGGCAATCTCTATAGCTTATGCCACGATCACTCCCGGCAATTATGGAATTCTTAATTCAGCTTGCCAAATAAATATCTCATAAAACTAACCTTATTTGAGAAAAATCTGACTCAGAGAAGGCAAATTTACTTCTGCCTTGTATTAATCAAGTATGAAAGAGTTAAAAATCCATACCCTATAACTCTGCACCATTTAAGTTTGAAGACTTGCGTTTCAGACATGTGTCTGTACACACAAACATATAAAATGGTGTATAAATATCATGATTAGTCAGTCTTGAACCTCTCCTCATTATCCCTCTTTTCTTTGCCTCCATTCCTCCTCCTCTCTCTCTCTCTCTCTCTCTCTCTCTCTCTCTCTCTCTCTCTTTCTTCTTCTTCTTCTTCTTCTTCTTCTCCTCCTTCTTCTTATTCTTCTGCTTCTCCCTCCCTCTATTCCTCCTTCCTTCCTTCATCCTATCTCCTCTCTCCTCTTTTTTCTTTCCTTCTCAAACACTGGCATCACTACTCTCTCTTGGGGTCTTAGTACAACAAACTTCAGGCTCCAGGATGACACTTGCCCAGGGAAGTCTAACTTCTGCAGATCTGGCAACTGACGCTGCACATTCTGGAGAGTCCTGTCTTCAGGTCTGGACCTTCATTGGCTCCTGAGAGATGAACTCTGAACTGTTCGAATATTCACCGATCCAAGCTTTTCTGCATACTGAATTCTTGGGTCACGTGGTAAAAGTGAGATAATTATGTTAGCAATATGATTTCTTATGAGCCTGCTTTTGTTCTACATGGTTGAGGTCATTCTCTTGGACATTAAATGTATTCCTTGCAGATAGATTCTCAGTCAGAGCCCTGATATTCAAAGACTCATTGCACTCCTGGGCTGGTAATAACTCAGCTGCAGTGTCTGGCATCACTGCTTGGAGAATTAAGGGCGTCCCTGTGCCCCAGCTGGTGAGAACACCTACAGTTTGCACCTGTCTTCTCATGGACTTTGCCCCATAGGCCTTTTGTCTTTGGTGATTTAATACAGATCCTGTCCCTGTGACAAATGACAGCTCTGAAGACAGTAACTTTTCCGAGGCTGGCCCTGAGCATCCTGACCCAGCCTTCATGGTCACCATCTTTCACCAGGTACTGTTTTCACTTTGTTCATCGATTCTACAGTGCAGAAATCTTCTTTTCATTGCTTTTCCTACAGACCATGCTTTCATTTTGATTTTTTTTTCTCTTGGGAAGTCTCTGAAGTGGATCTCCTACCTCCAGAGGAAGAAGACATTCTTTCTGTTGTTGTTGTTGTTTAATTGTATTAAACTGCAATCAGAGAATGTGTTTTCTTAACATTTTTCACTTTTGAAAATGTGCTGGTTCCCTTTGTCTATGAACATATACTTTCATAATCCAATATTATTCCTTCACAATTATATGAAAGCACTATAGCAATGTCTGTACATTTAAGATACTGTTTCTCTGTTCCATCCCAAGATACACAGAAATAAAATATGTTTAGAATAGCTTTATTTTTTTTTTTGACCCCTCCTCTCATTCCCTCCAGTCCAGGTTTGCCTTGATTACTTTTTACATGTATTCATTTCTTTGTATGTGTATGTGTATGTATGCTTCTATGTGCCTGTATGTGTGTGTGTGTGTGTGTGTGTGTGTGTGTGTGTACGCGCACGCACGTGCATGGGTGGGTGTGTGTGCGTGCGTGTGTGCGTGCGTGCGTGCATGAGTGCGTGCGTGCGTGCGTGCGTGTGTGCATGTGTGCTGTGTGTGTGTGTGTGTGTGTGTGTGTGTGTGTGTGTGTGTGTGTTGTATTCCTAATGCCCATGGGGGACAAAAGGGGGTATTACGTTCTGTGGAACTGGATTTTCACAAAATTGTGAGCTGCATATGGATGCTGGAACCTGACCTCAGATCCTCTCCAAGAACAAGTGATCTCATCACTGAACGGTCTCTCCAGCCCCATCCAGGTTTGTCTTTTGCAAGGTTTGTGTTGACATTTCCCTCACAGCATGTTCAGGGATGGCAGGTTAAAACATTTACAACCTGCTATGGGGGAAAGAAGTGGGTGGTGGGAGGTGGGGAGAGACACAAGCGACTCTGTAAAACAGAAGAGCAAACACAGTGTGGTAGACTCACTGATGAGAGGTCAGAACGGTAACATAGGAAAGAGAAGGTCATTTGTCACAAGGAGAATGAGTTCATTTATAGGAAAATGAAGAAAATCAGTTTCCTGAAACAGGCGTGTTAAAGTGTTAGGGTTAAGCCACCATCTCATAAACCTGGTTGTCAAGTACATATTTCTCAGCAAGTCTTTTTTTTTTTTTTTTTAACCACTATCTCATTTAGGAACAGCATCTTGTTTAGCAAGCAGTTCAACCTTGAAGACTATGGATGCCCCTAGCAAGTATCCATTGTGTTTGTTGCCTGTTTGCTATTTAACAAGCTCCAGGGTCACCAGGTGTAAGCATCCTTCACCTTTCTCTTCCTTGCCTTGCTAAAAAAAGAAAAAAAAAAAAAAAAAAGGCAGCATCATTGGCCCAGCCCCTGCAGCTCTAGGATTAAGATTCACTTCCTCCCCAGTCTTACTATCAAATGATGAGTTAGACTAAATGTTAAAGTGGCTAAAATCCCTGATAAAAACTACTTAAAGGAACAATCTATTTTGTCTGAGGTTTCCAGTCTGTCTTGGCAGGAAGGCATGGCTGAGCTGCTTAGCGCTTGCAGCAAAAGCCTGATAAAAACTCTTCACATCATGGCCCACAGAGATCAGAGACCACTACAGAAATCAATGAAGACCTGTGCCTGGTTGACCGATTCCCAAGCTGGGTCCCCGCTCTTCCAAAGTAGCACATCAGCTGAGGGCCACGTATCCAAAGTACAAGAATACTGGTGTCTTAGGGTTATTATTGCTGATGAAACACCATGACCACAAGCATCTAGGGGGAGGAAACGGTTTGTTTCACTTACAGTCCCATAAAACAATTCATAATCAAAAGCTGTGAGGGTAGGATCCTGGAGGCAGGAGCTAGTGCAGAGGCCATGGAGGAATTTTGCTTACAGGCTTGCTCCTGTAGCTTGCTCAGCCTGCTTTCTTATAGAACCCAGGACCATCAGCCTGGGGATTGCACAACCCACCATGAGCTGGGTCCTTCCCCATCAATCATTAATCAAGAAAATGTCCCACAGCAGTGGTTCTCAACCTTCCTAATTCTTCAACCCTTTAATACAGTTCCTCATGTTGCAGTGACTCCCAACCATCAAATTATTTTTGTTGCTTCATAACTGTAATTTTGCTACTATTATGAATTGTGATGTAGATGTATTTGTTTTCTGATAGTCTTAGGCAGCTCCTGTGAAAGCTGCCTAATCCCCAAGAGGGTTGCCACCCACAGGTTGAGAACTACCCTACAGGTTTCTGTACAGTCAAATCCTATAAAGGCAGTTTCATAATTGAGATTCCCTCCTCTCAGATGACCTTAGCTTGTGTCAAGTTGACATAAAACTACAGGCACACCTTGTGTGGGACATTCAGTTTAATTCATAACAGCCACTAACCTCTGTTTTCTCTTTGCCTTTCTCTTGTTTCCAACACTCATTTAAGATATTTGTTATTTGGTTTAAAGTGTTTAAAGTGTGTGTGTGTGTGTGTGTGTTCTGGAATATGGATCATTAATTATGTTTCTATAGCAGTACACATATCTAGAAGTATCTTTACTTTTGTTGGTACATGGATATGTCATTTTTTGGATTTCATTTGGATGTCCATTGTCTTCCACTGTGCATTCTGCTACTTAATGCCAGGGTTATTTGTGGGTAAATTAAATATTCTGCCTAGAACAGTTTAAAGTAAATGTGGGGATGGTGAGGTAGCTTAGTGGATAAAAGCTCTTGCCTGCTAAGTCTGATATGAATAATCAACTTCCAAAACTTGCCTTCTGACCTCTAGATGCACACGAATTTTCATTAGATATATACAAGGATATGTGTTCAGAATTTCAGTTGTTGAATCAGATTCAGCTGATGTAGTAAATAAAACAAAGAACCCCCATAAATATTCTCATTTTGACAAATGTAAATGTGCTATGTAATATTACAGGAGGAAATGAAATGGTGAGTGGAATTAAAGCTATAATCTCAAGATCCTGAGATAGGAGATTACCCTTGGCTATCTGGGTGGATCCAATGGCTACAAGGATTCTTCAAATTGAATTAAGAAGGCAGGTAATTTAGAGGCAGACTAATATATATTTTTAAATTTGACTTTATTTATTTATATGAGTATGTGTGCATCTCTGTGTGTACACGTGTGTGAGTACCTGTGCAGTCCAGAAGAGGGCACTGGATCCCTCAGAGCTGGAGTTACAGGCAGTTGTGAACTACCCTATGTGGGTACTAGGAACTGATATTGGTCCTCTGCAAGAGCAGCACACTGTCTTAATCACTGGGCCATCTCCAGTCCTCTTGCAAGTATTTAAAAATGTTACTAAGCCAGCTTCAAAGATGGAAATCAGGACCCAAAACCAGGAACAAAGGCAGCCTCTGCAATCTGGAAAAATCAAGAAACTGGGTTTCTTGGCTGAGGATGTAGCTCTGTCTCTAATGTGCTTACTGTGAAGGTGTAAGGACCCGAGTTCTTTCCCCAGATTCACATAAAAAAGAATTAGTCAATGCTTCTAATTCCAAAGCTGAGAAGGTGAGACAGATGGATCCCTGAGACTCATTGATCAGCAGGCCTAATTAGCCTGGGGCCCAGTGAGAGACTCTTTTCTCAAATAAAGAAGGACAGTTCCTAAAGAATGGCATCTGAAGTTGACCTCTGACCTAACACACACACACACACACACACACACACACACACACACACATAATACACTCACATACACATACACACATATACGTACACACACCATAAACATATACATAGAAACTATAAACACATACACATATACTCAAACACACATACATATACACACATACACATCCATACACGCATGTACGCAATACACATAGCACATATAATTACATACTTATGAAAATGCATGCATATTCAAGATAATAAAAGTTTAAAAGAGAGGAGGCCAGCATGAAAATTCTCAGGTGTCCTCTTGGCAATTTTTAAAGAAATGGTCTAATTATACAGTTCAGGATGACCTGGACTTGACCGTGCAGTCTAGGAAGCCCTCAATTAGTATGTTATTCTCCTGCCTTAACCTCGCACTGTTAGAATCCCTGGCAGGTGCCACCAGGTCTGGATCTGCTTTCCATTTTCATTCTTTTCTCCTGCTAATTCCTAGCAGAATACTTTCTTTTTAGCTTGGAGACCATCCATCTAGTGTAAGTAGCCAAGGGCCTATTCCTTCATAGTATTTGTTTGGACTTGAGTTCTCAGTTGTGCTATAAATTAGAGGTAGCGGGTAAAAGGAGGGAAGATAAAAGGTTCTGAAAGACAAACAGGGCTGCTGAATGACTCAGCAGGCAAAGATCCTTGTCACCAAGTTGAGACCCTGAGATTAATCCTCAGGATCCACTGAGTAGAAAGAGCATTGACCCTGTGTGATCCTCTGACCTCCACTCATACACTGTGGCATACACCCATCCACCCACCCCACCCACCCCACCCACCCCACCCCACCCCCCACACAATATAAGTCAGTAAAATGCAATTTAAAAAAAAGACAAAGCCATTTTAGGTATTGATTTTGTTGTCTGGGAGATAAAACTGGAAGTCTTTGTGGAGAGATTTTGACATATCCTGACCTGTGTAGGTTAAGATGGCCTCTGCCTGAGGCTAACAAAAATTAGTGGGAATTACTGACATGACCTGGAGTGCAAGCAAGATTAGGGTAGAGAGAGGAATGGACAGGATGGGGTAGAGCCGTGTGTATATGTCCCACACGGAATTAAAAAGCAACAAACAAAATTAAATAGTCTGGTACACCATTGAGAACTTAGAATTTGATTGTTAATTAGAAGTCTTGCCTTATTTAGCAATAATTACTGCTGACCTGAAAATGCATATATGCAGCAAAACTGTTTTTAATGAATAACATGTGTTCTCAAACACATTTTTTTAAAATCAAAACTTTGTATTACCACAGACAGAAATAAGTAGGCTTAGGGTTGATTATGCTTTAAGTTATCAGACTGAAAGAGAATAACATTTAAAGAATGAAGTAAAATATCATCAAGTGTTCAGGGAAGAATATAGTATTGTGTAAGTGGGAAAGGTAATACATGGTCCATGAGCAAAACCACCAGATATAGGCTGAGTCAGTGGAAGTCTTGGGTCTGAGAAAGTGCAAGGGTTGGTTAGACCCAGACCCTCTTAATATTTTCCACAGGAGATGCTTATTTGCCCAAGAAATTTGTATGTGACACTAGGTGTCGCGCGCAACCTTTGCCGATAAGGAAGACGCGGCAACCGAAGATGTGTCCAGCAGAATCTTTATTGTAGCGCTCTTTACATGTAGATGGAGAAGGACCCCAAGCCCCGAATACGCATGGCTTAAATAGCCTGCAGGGCGACGTATTCGTCTGTAATTGGTGCTCCGCAAAACGCCCGAATGATATAGCTTCTCTGATAGGGAGAGCTACCATATAGAAATTATCATACAGTGGCGCATGTGCAGTCAGCATAGCTAATGCTGTAAACAAGAACCAGGAAACAGGAAGCCAGTGCCATCTTGTAATGGCGAATGCGGCTCCCGACATCTCCCCCTTTCTTTAAAATTATATGTAAGGCCACAATTAACACTGTGAAGTTTCCGATCAGCCTGCTGAATCAACAGTTTGAGCGATCAAGGAGATTACACAGTGAAGGAGACCCTTTGCATCTGAGATCCCGTGCAATGGGAACCTGAGCCCTGGGAGATGCAAAGGTCTGTCCAGAACAACACCCTGGTGCAATGGGAATCTGTGCCCGTCAGGAGTGCTTGGAGTTCTGACAGCGTCTCAACGGCTTAGCATACTTAACCATACTTGGGGGGATGCTCCCTGCTCAACAGCCAGCATAGCTTGCATAATGGCCACATTTTTAGCATGTTGTTGTCTTTTGAATCTGCAAAGCAACCAAAAACAGAGGAACAGTCCCAAAAACAAGGTCGTTCCAAACATTCCTACACCAACCCATTCTTTAAAGTAGGAAAAGGCGGAGGACATCCAAGAAAACAACCCTTGTGTAACAGAGACATCCAAACGAGTGGAATTAATTTGAACTATTGCAAGACGTAATTTGCTCAGGGTTGCATCAAAATTTGCATTCCAATTGAACTGCAACATTTTGGACAATTCTTTAGAAAGATTTGCTGCTTTGGTAAAATTATATTGAACAGAGGTTAATTTTACATAGGTTACCACAAATAATAATATATAACAATGTAAGCTGTAATATTAATGTCTCACTCTTACTAAATAATTCACAATAGGCTAATCTACCTATATCCATTCTGAACCATATCTTTCCCAACCATACCCTATTCCTGTCTAAAAGATATAACCAAGTCTAAGTATCATCTTCCAAACCAACCCCAAGTAACTATGACCAACCCTATGAAGATGAATATTATCCCTAAATTCCAAGAGTGGGGAAAGGGGGCGTCGTTGTCTTAAGATTACTTCCTGCTGAAATGGGACGATGATTTCTCCATGGGATCCTGTTGGAAGAAAATTTTAAGCAACCAAATTTGTCAACAGAACTGGCTGTAACATATGTAGGTAGTCATTGTGTGGCAGAAAATGCTTGACTGGAATTCTACTTGAAACTCTGGCCAGGTTGTAATAAGAAGGTGCACCAATACAGCTAGCTAGTCATGAGTTGTCTCGAGCAAAGCAGTCTCAGACCGGTTTAGGGTAAAGTTTGTAGTCCAGATGCATCGGGCTGAGTCAAGTGGAAGTGTCCAATTGGGGCCCCATCTTCTTTCCAGAGTGTTCAAAGATTGTTGTTGAGAACTGTTATATTCCTTGTGGAAAACTTAAATATCAAAATCAAGGTAAAATTTTTAATTTTTACGGTATGCATTAGGGAAAGGCAACAATAAGCATTAAAAGGTATATGAGGAAAATTAAGATTTCAGAGAGAAAAACTGATTGTAGGTAAATGACAGTGCCCAGATTTTGTTTTTTTCTGCCTTACATCAATTGGCTTCTTGATATAAGGCAGAAACTGTGAATTTAATCTTAACAACATGCTTGAATTTAGAGAAGGAAAGCCAAATCCAACTCCAAAGCCAGCATTGGTTTAGATAAATTGGGACTAGAGGAATTCTAGATAGTAAAGAGAAATAGATTTCTATATAGAAATAGCTCATTAGAATTAAATTTTTTTTTTTTTTTACCATATATCAGATTCCTCTTCATTAAATGGTTCTTTCTGGAGAGCTGTATTCTCTTCTGTAGGTACCTACACGTTCAGTGTCTTTTGGCAGTTTGAAGATGGGTGCTTTCTGTTTTCCTGTAAAGACAAGAACAGAACACCTCCCCTACCTTTGAGAAGTCTCCACACAACTCATGGGAACTACATTGGTGGATGACTTGTCATTTCTCTTCATTAAGATGTTTCTCTTGTTCAACTCGGATCTTGATGAACTTAGGTAGTTATAATACTCAAAAAACGGTTTCAGTTTGCTGGAGATATATGCTGGAGCGTTGTCAGTTTTTATTTGTGCAGGTATGCTGAGAATTATTGCAACTAGGTACTGTGAAGGGACATTTTTATTTTTTACTTGTAAACGTATAGTGAAAAATTAAGTATAAGATAAATTGCTTTAGTGGCTTTATCGGCCAGATCATTAGCTCTTGCCATGGGTCCTGGTAATAGCGTATGAGCTCTCATATGTTGTATAAAAAAAGGATGCAATCTTGTCCTGATTGATTGCTGAATATCAGCAAAGACTTGTGCAACAGCACTTTTTGAGGAAATTAATCCCATTGTTTCCAAAATCTGTACTGCTCCTACCACATAATGTGAATCGGAGATGATATTTAGGGGCTGAGGAAAAACTCGTAAAACCTCAGCTACAATAGCACATTCAACCAATTGTGGGGATGAAAAATTAAAACATTTTTGAAACACCTGATTATTAACAACATAACTGCCAATGCCTGTTTTGGACCCATCAGTAAAAACATCAATAGCTCCTATTATCGGTTGACTTCTAGTAATTTTTGGAAAAATAATGGCATTAGTAAGAACAAACTGCAACAAAGGATGCTTAGGATAATGATTATCAACATGCCCCGAAAAGGTGCAACGAAGAATCGCCCAAACATCCAAGGTGGCACATAACACATTTACTTGATAAGCAGTATAAGGCACAATAATAGATTCTGGCTCACAGCCGAAATGAGTTAGAGCTAATTGTAGACCTTTTAAGGCCATTTCTCCTATTTGAGTGGGATAATGGCTCAAAACTTTACCAGGAGAGGTTTGAGGATGGACCCATAATAGCGGTCCCCTTTGCCATAGCACAGCTGTAGGCTGTTGAGGTGAGGAGACAATGCATAGCTGGAATGGGCTAGATGGATCTAGCCGAGTTAGAGAAGCTTCACCCAATTTCTTTTCTACTTTATCCAACATTTGGGCAGCTTCAGCGGTAAGTTGTCTACTAGATGTGATGGCTGGGTCTCCTTCCAGAATGGCAAATAAAGGTTTAAGTTCTGCCGTAGTTAGATCTAAATATGATCTTACCCAATTAATATCACCTAAAAGCTTTTGAAAATCATTAAGTGTTTTAAGAACATCTCTTCTGATAGCAATCTTTTGCGGCTTTACCTGCGTCGGATAAATGGTAGAGCCAAGAAAATTTCCAATATCTCCTTCTTGTACCTTCTCAGGAGCTATAAATAAACCCTTATTATTCAACTCTTTAGATAGAACGCCAAAAGCTTGCTGCAGAAGGGCTTGATCAGAATGGCATAACAAAATATCGTCCATATAATGACATATCTTAATGGCGGGAAATTGAGATCTAACTGGCTGAATAGCTTTTGCTACATAAAGTTGACACATAGTAGGACTATTCGCCATGCCCTGCGGCAAAACTTTCCATTGGTATCTCTCATCAGGTTGTTCATGATTAATGCTAGGCAAGGTAAAGGCAAATCTAACTTTATCTTGCTCATGTAAGGGTATAGAGAAAAAGCAATCTTTAATATCCACTATTAAAATTCTCCAGCGAACTGGTAAGGTGGATAACAAAGGCAAACCCCTTTGAATGGGGCCCATGACCTGCATTTGTTTATTTATGGCTCGCAGATCATGTAATAATCTCCATTTACCAGATTTTTTCTTAATTACAAAAATAGGGGTATTCCAAGGAGATTGAGACGTTTCTATGTGTCCCTGATTTAATTGTTCCTGGACTAATTGATTGGCGGCTTCCAGTTTTTCAGAGGTAAGGGGCCATTGAGGAACCCATACCGGGTCCTCTGTTTTCCAAGGAATGGGGATTGCCTCCCCAGCGGCCCCTAGGAAAAACCCAGTCCTGTTCTGTCTTGTTTCCCATTAGAGGGCAGGGGACTTGTACGTCCCTGCAAGTGTTTTCAAGGCCTCGACCAGGGACGCAGCCCATATTTTTCATTATCTGCTGGCTCTGAGGTGAATAGTCATTTGTGAGCACAAAATCTAGTTGTTGTAATACATCTCTTCCCCATAGATTTATAGGGAGGGTTAGCACATATGGGGTAATAGTTCCTCTTTTCCCTTCCTCATTTTGCCAATGTAATTCTTTTGCGCTCTTGGCTGGAGCCTCTTCAGCGTCCTCGAATATCCTTCCTGCTGCTTCCATCATTCTAGCCATAAAATCTGAAAATGGTTCAGTTGTTCCTTGAATAATCTTTGTAAGATTTCCTGTCACTTGCCCTTTATTAGGTAGACTTTTCCATGCTCTGATGGCAGCCTTATTTATTTGTTCATAAACCTTTAGTAGGTAGGCTGTCTGATTTACAGCCCATTGACCTTGACCTGTGAGCATATCAAAGCTCCATTGAGGTCGTTGACCGGCTATATTCATCTTTGCCTGGGCCGCACACAATTCGTGATAAATGGACTTCCAATCTAAATAATGACCCATAGATAAGCACGCTTTAACTGTATTGTTCCAATCATCTGGGGTCATTGCATTCAAGGCCAGCCTTTCAATAAGGGCTGTGGTAAAGGAAGCGCTAACTCCGTATGTCTGCATTGCTTCCATTAAGGCCTTCAATTGTTTCAGATCCAATGGCGTATGTTGTCTCTGATTCTGGGCATCCTCCCATATGGGGAACGCTGACCGTATTCTCCTTGTCTCCTTATCTGATATCATAGAATTTCTTCCTTTTTTGGCCATTTTTTGCTGCTGTACAACATCATAGGGCGGTGCCGTTGGCTCATAGCCTGGAGCATAAGGTGGGGCACGCCCATATCTCCCAGCCTCATAATTTTTAGCTTCCTCATCTAATTCTGCCTGCTCGGCAGGGTCCAGCTCTGGATCCCCTTCTGACCCAGATAGGTCAGACTTATCCTCCTCTCCGGGGGACGTCTCCTCGGAGGAGGAAGAATCTATAGTATAATGTTTAAACTCAGTGAGGAGAGGGTATAATTTTGGATCCTCACATTCACAATCCTTACATGCTCCTCCTTTTGGAGCAGGCACAAGCTTTAAATCTTTAGCTCGTCGGTTAAGTTCCTTTTCCTTTTCGGCGAGCTGTTTTGCTTTCTTTCCTAGCTTTGCTAGTTTACTGTGCACATTTTCATTCTTATTTGACTTCTTTCTGGAGAACCTTTTCTTTTGTTCTCCCTTTCCCTTTTCAGCTTCTGATAGACTATCCTGATGGTCAGAAAGCACTCTCTGTCCCTCTTTGACCTGTTCCTTACATCTCTCATCTTCAATACAAGACTTTAACAATTTATATAACGGCCATACACCAGTCCTTAAAGTTCCTTGTTCCTTCTCCCGCATAAGATCTCCTCCTAATTTATCCCATGTTCCTTTGGAGAGGGTCCCAGAGACCACAAACCAGGGAGCAACACGGTCAACTTCCTTAAGGAAGTTCCGTAAAACTCTATCTGGAATCTTTAGCTCCTTTTGCTTCAGCAGCGCCTGCGCTGCATCTGCAATAGGCTTGGTCGGCTGGTTCCCTATAACTCCTTTATCTACAGGAGAGGGTGTGACGGCTCAGTTATTTACCTGAGACTTAAGGCCACTTATGCTAGGTCACAAAAGAGTGTGCGGCGAGTATTCTCCCGTTTATGACAATTAAAACACAGACAGCACAATAAAACGAAAAATGAAACAAACAACAAGAAACGGGATCACCCAGACCACAGGGGTCATACCTTGCTGAAAAGTGCTGCAGCTTCTCGCTCCGCTGGCTTGAATCTTCCTTCGAAGAGCAGTCGAGGGTCCTTCGAGTTGTCCCTCCGCCCAGGGTCGGCAGGCTCCCGGGTTTCGGCACCACTTGTCGCGCGCAACCTTTGCCGATAAGGAAGACGCGGCAACCGAAGATGTGTCCAGCAGAATCTTTATTGTAGCGCTCTTTACATGTAGATGGAGTGGAGAAGGACCCCAAGCCCCGAATACGCATGGCTTAAATAGCCTGCAGGGCGACGTATTCGTCTGTAATTGGTGCTCCGCAAAACGCCCGAATGATATAGCTTCTCTGATAGGGAGAGCTACCATATAGAAATTATCATACAGTGGCGCATGTGCAGTCAGCATAGCTAATGCTGTAAACAAGAACCAGGAAACAGGAAGCCAGTGCCATCTTGTAATGGCGAATGCGGCTCCCGACAACTAGGTGTGTACATACCTAACTTAAGATACAAATCAAACAATTAATGATAGTAATTCAGGGAAATTCATTTAAAAATACTTCCTTGATACATGTATATTTTATCATTTATTAAAGACAAAGCTGAGTTTGAATAATGATATGGTTTAAAGCTATTTTGAATGAATATTTGATGAACATAGAATATCTTTAACATTTTTCAGAGTTCAATAATATTTTGGTTTTAGAATCATCAATGCTGAGATGTCATTTCACATATGTATATGACATACAAATCTATTTTTGCATATCTATACATCAAAATGGAATAATGGATTTTCAGACCCATTCAGACCCAGAAAATTTTGAAATGTCACATGAATCCAAAGTCAAATTCACTGGACTTTTAAAATAAAAATAAAACATGCCATTCAAACAGCAAAATTTAAATCCAAATATATGAGCACAACACACACTAATCTGATACTCAAGTGTTGAGAAATGTCAGTAGGAAACTACCTGTAGTTTTGATTCCTACAATTAATCCTTTGCTTCTATCAGAACAGAAAACTTTGTATGTACCATAAAAGACACAGTTGCCTGGGGCCAGCAATATGGCTCATCAGGTGGCCATGCTTGCCTCTAAGCTCAAGAATTGGAGTGAGATTCCTAGAAACCAATTTTTGCAAGTTGTCTCTGACCTTCAGACATTCTGTAGCACACACACACTCACACACACACAAGTTTGTGCTATAACACCGTAGTTTCTAACGTCTGAGCCAAGATGTTTTCAGTAGCACTTTCTGTCTTTAGGACATGTGACCACTTGCAGCTAGCACTGAGTGTAGTCATAACCCAGGCTTCGGTGAGATCATAGAACACAACACGGCGAGCAGAACCACAAACACCATGGGGTTGCATGATTGATTTGTAATTACTTTTTGGCAGTGGTGTATTTGGAAATCTTTTTCTGTTACCAACTTTTCCACCATCCCACCCCCTTACACAGTCATGATCTACAGTTTCAGAAGGCATGGGCCATAACAGAGACAGCAAAGAGAAAAGAATAACAGCATCCAGGTCGCCAGAAGAACAGAACACCAGAGTAAGGCAGAGGCACACATATCACAACCCTGGCACTTGAAAAGGCAAGTGGAGAATGGGTTCGAGGCCAGGCTGTGTTGTACAGGGAGATTCCACCTCAAGCAAACAAAATGGACATCGGGATGCTCTTTCAAGCCAGAATTGGGAAGGTGCTAAAAACATGCCAGACCCGCAGAGAGAATTTAAAGGAAGGAATTTAAAGGTGTGCATTGCTGACCTTTTCACTTTCAACTGGAGCAGGAAAAGCTGATACTCTAAGTCATGTGCATGCTAGACAGGTATTCTACTACTGAGGTAAATATGTTTCCTAGATCAAGGTCTTTATATTGTTCAGTTTCCTCCTTAAGACCTTAAAAATAACCTGGCACACAATAGAGTCTGCCTAAGTGTGACATTCTACTCTTGTGAAGCTGTTCTTATGATCTTATTGCTGTAGATTTAACTATTTGAGCCAAATCTTTTACTTTTTCTAACATCTTTCTATCAACAATGAGGACTTTCCACTAGATGTCAAAGCACAAATCCACTCTTAGCTGCTAATAAATCAAAACTAGAGTAGTAAACTATAGGTAAACACACTGATTTCTCAAGCTTGTATTTGCTTCTCTTACCTCATTACCTATTGCTTTATCTTTATTCATTTTGGTTTATCAGTTGAAATTTCCAGGGTTATGTTCACAGGGCTTGGATATCTAATACTCACTTAGGAAAAACAAAAGCTTAATGATGGCTTATACAGCAAAGGTTCTGTGTAAAGAAGGGAAATTTGTATAAGTTCGAGTGAACTTAAATTTTTGCTTATGTTTCCAAAACATTTACCCTATCCTCCTATTTTCCCATCGTTACAAAGAAATAAGTATAATTGAGTGATAGCTATAGTTAAGGTGGTCTTTCAGGGATGTTGTGGTCCCATCTATTCAGTAAAAGAAATAGTACATCTTTTTCACATCTTTGAAGTCATTGCCAAAGGTTTACAGTAGCACAAGGTTAAAAATGAGCTCTGATCTTGATCTACTGCAAGCAATGGGTATTTTAGGTTCCACACAGGCAATGTTATACATCATAGTTCATGATTTGATTCTGAAATGTCCCAGAATGGCCCATGTTTTTAATCCTTGTTCCCCAGCTATTGGTGGCTATGGAACCTTAGGTGGTGGTACTTTAGCTAGCAGGAGCATCCTTTTCATAGCTTCTGGTCCTTAACTCCTAGTCTGTAATGATATGAGAATCCTCCTTCCTACAGCCCTGCTCTTGTGAACTATCTGCCATACCTTACCTACCAAGGTTGACTGAAAATGCAAGTCACAGTAAATTATTCCTCCTCTAAATTGTGGTCATAGTGATGAAGTGTAATGACTACAATAGCCAATCAGGCAAAAGCAAACTTCTTTTGCAGTTTTATAAAGAATTAATGTATCTCCAAATCTGAAATAACCATCACCCTGACATTTCCTAGTTATTGCTTAGGGAACTGGAAGGAGCAATAAAACGAGGTGGTGGTGGTGGTGCACATCTTTAATCCCAGCACTTGGGAAGCAGAAAGCAGGTGAGTTTGAACCTAGCTTGATCTACATACCGAGTTCCATAACAGCCAGGGCCACACAGAGAGACCCTGTCTCAAAAAACAACAACAAGAAAAACAAACTAAGATTCCCATCTTAGTCTAAGAGAAATGAATGGGTAAAAGTTTAGGCTGGAAAAATAACCTAAACAAAGACCAATACTTTGTAAGATTAAAGTAGAGGTCATATATATATATATATATATAAAATTTAACCAAGGTTCTCATTTTCTTTAAACATTATAAAACATTATGACATGCTAATCTTTCTAAATCACAACTTATGCTGTTATTTGACTTTGTGTCCTGCAACTGTGTTTACCTCAGCTCTTTGTGGAGAATCAAAATATAGAAGGAACTATATTTTGAGTGCAGTTGAGAGGCTATTTTTTTCCTCTAAACATTTAAACTAAAATGTGAAGAGTTTGAAAAAAATCATAAAGTTCATTTCACTCAAACTTTAAAGTTATTTGAAATAAACTTTTAATAAAATTGAATGGCACTCAGGATTAAAGAAGCAATTAGGGCATTTAAGAGAAGGCAGGAAATAGTTCTTTTGACAGAGACAGTTTGGTTTTTAATAGTGAGAAAAAATTGGATTTAATCTCTTGGTAACCTGGTCCATTATTCAGTTGTTTTCAGGCTTTCTCAAAATATTGAGTAATATTTTAGAATTCTTCATGAACTAATGATGGGTTATGTTATAGAGCCTGGTTTTATTCCTCAGTCTAAGATGGAACTCTTATTCCCTAAGAAAATACTGACCCTTCTTTACTCCTGTCACAAACTCTACACCACTGGACTTATTAAAAACATACATGCACTGCTTTTAATATGAACCATAAGTCTGTTTTATATTTGTTTGTTTGTTTGTTTTGCAGTGTGCATGCTAGGCAAGTGCTTTAAAACTGAGATACAATCCCAGCTCCTTACTGGAAGTGATTTCACAAAGAGCTCCCTTCAGTGATGCGCTAATAGAGTAACACACAACCAGTTTGGAAGCGTTGCTCGTCAGATTGGCTGTGTATATTTGACAGGAAATAGAGTAAATGTTCTCTTCTCACATTACCTCAATCCAGTGGATTTTCTTTCTTCTGAGATGTTTTATGCAGGACAACTTCAAAGGGGCATGATGGATCTCACCATCCTTA
The DNA here is from genome assembly GCA_030556225.1 of Cricetiscus sungorus. Lineage (NCBI taxonomy): Eukaryota > Metazoa > Chordata > Mammalia > Rodentia > Cricetidae > Cricetiscus > Cricetiscus sungorus. The sequence continues at coordinate 13,194,415 of JANBXA010000103.1, forward strand.
ATTATTTAAATCACTATTATTCATTATTCCCTTCCATATTTTTCTCTTCTGTGGATTATAAATCAAACAACCATTCTTTCCAACATATTAAACATCAATAATAATGAAACACTGATATATGGCTAGAACTCTGTAACAGTTCCAGGGGTCTGATATATATCAACCACTGCACCCATGGGAGAGGCTGCAACATTCTTTCCTAAAGCCATGCAGTGTTTGCTTATTCATGAATGTCCAGTGCATGTTCCCATTAGGTATGGCTCTCTTTCCAGGAGCATACTTCATAGAGTCGGTGTCTTGACATTAATATCCACAAAATATCAACTCCAAGTCTGACTATATTCTAGACTTCACATAGCAAAACAAAAATCAAAATGAAGAACACAGATGGGGAACGACAGTTCCTACAATACCCATGTCCTTTATTTTCATGCAGAACCAAACAGAATGTCTGTGAAGTCTGTCAACTCTGAAATTGACCTTGAGCCAGTTAGACATGTATATTATTTAGATGCCTAAGGAAAAGCAGAAAGAATGGAAAAGAAGCAAATGAGAAGTCGTCTGGTAGTTTGCCAGATAGAAAGCATTTATACTTAATAATAATCATGACTACTATTGTTAATTGTTTTCCTTTCTGGAAACCTTGAACAGAATCTTTTCATAGTGGCCATTATCATCTGACAAAAGTGCATTTGGGGAAGCATGGTATAAGACAGTATGTTTGTAAAAAAAAAAAAAAAGAGAGAGAGAGAGAGAGAGGGAGATGAATTGATTTTAACCCTTAGTTTACATTAATAGAAGTTACTCTGCCCACTTGAAAAAATGGAAATCAAATCAAGATCTATTAAGACAACAATTGCACCATCCCTGTGCTAGACGTTTTTAAATGTATTTGTTTTAAGAGCAGAGAAGGAAACTTCATGGGGGCCTCAGACTCACCAGAGTGTCAAATGGCTGCTTGAGTTTATAGCTTGTCTCGAATACAAGGTAAAGGGAAGCCCCTTAAACTAGAAATGATCTTTCATTTTCTTCCCTCGCAGAAGTACAATTTCTATTCAGACAACTAATGATCCTTAAAATGTCTCATCAAGGAGGCTGCAGAACCCTTTTTTAATGTATAGTTGTTTTTCTTTTTTCCAGGTAATAAACACTTGACATTTAGGAAATGCAATTCTAAATTTACAAAGCACACAGCACTTTTCAGCAAGGCAGAGTGTTGAGAGGTGCTAGTCACAGACATAAATTTTTTGAGCAGGCTTTTATATGTGCTGGCACCTTTTGAAGAAGGGAGATACTCGCCTGACTCAACAGAGAATGAAATGATATTCAAATTAAAATTTTTAAAGAGGGATAATTTCCTTTTAATTCCTTACCCTCACTCTCTTATTACCTTGTGCATCTCAAGCAATAAGGAATGAGATATTGGTAGTAGCTGCCATGAGGAAGGAGGTATAATGGAGCTGTTTGGTTGGTTCCTAGTTTGGTTGGTCAAGGGCTTCTTAGCCAACCACAGCATCCAATGCTGGCTGTTACTGAACATACAGATAGGTTACTATAGTGTTATAGTAATTGAAGTAGAAAATTTGGACTCATTCAGATACATTCAGCACTTCTCTTTTCAAAACAGTGTGTGTGTGTGTGTGTGTGTGTGTGTGTGTGTGTGTGTGTGTGTGTTTCATAAGTGCATGTGTGCAAGCATTACAACAGCATGTGTGTGGATATCAGGATACAACTTGAAGAAGTCAGTTCTCTCCAACTACATGGATACAAGGGATACAACTCAGGTCTTTCTAAAGTACATTTGATGGCAAGTGCTTTTCCCTACTGAGACATCTTGCTGGCCCTAACATTGTTGGTCTTCAGATAGCATAACTGATATAAATGATAAGGTCATTTCATGCTGAAATAAAGTTTTCCAACATTTATTTTTAAGTATCATTATCTGTATGCTTAGAACAGCTAGCACATTTTTATAATGCATGCTGATTGGCCTTCAGAAGTCCTGTCCATCCTCTGTAAATTAATAAATGCATATACAGATAAATAATAGAGAGATTTATTTATGTACTATTGACACTCAAGTGTGATTTTCAAACACATAAAGAGCAATAATAAAACAAAAAGTAAAAAGTTTAATAAAGGCACCCTATGTAAGTTGAAAGTGTATCCCCAGAAGCCACATGGTTGTTGGGGTGGGCTACCTCTCTGAGTTGTTAGGCAAAGTGGCCATGAAGCCTTCAGATCCATGAGGGTTATTGCTACTGCTATTATTTATATACTGAATTAGGTGCCCAGTCTCTATTCCTAAAGACACTGCAAGCTTTGGCTATAGGTCCTGGAGAAATCAAGCAGAACTAAAGTAAAATATTCCTGTGTGTGGGCTAGGTTTCATAAAACCTGAAAGACAATGTACAGATTGTTGAGGAGAATAGTCACCAGCAATCCTGCTTGATTATCAACCTGTGAACTATGGTATCAACCTACTAGGGAAGATGTGCCCACTGGTGCAATAATGGCATGATTATTATAGATGCAACCAACTACTTTCTGATTAGATTTAAGGTCAGTCAGATAGGAGATAACTCACATCTCATAATATAAACCATATATATAAACAGATACCATGTAAACATAATCTAGATTCCACATTTGAACAAATATTTTTCTTTATAAGGCTGGATTTTTTTCACTTAACATGTGATCACCAGCTTCATTAATTTTTCTGAAAATAAATAAGATAACTTAATTCTTTATGACTGCAAAAGAACGTTAACACAACTTGTCCAACAAAAAGTACTACAAAACAACAAACAGAAACACTGAGAATCTGTTTACAGGGCAATGGAATTAGGTATCTCTTTTACCATGTACAAAAATAAAACTTTAAAACTAGTAGAATAAAGCAGGGAAATACTTTCAATCTGAAACCATAGCCAAGGATTTTTTTTTTTTTTTTTTTTTTTTGGCAAAAGATCCAATCACTCAGAAAATAATAAAAAGTAAGAAGTGTGATTGCATGAAATTAAAAAGCTTTACAACAAAGGAAATAGCAACACCAATTTTTCCCTCCAATTTTGTGTGTCCTCCAAAACAAACAAAAACCCACGGAGTCCCTAGTGCGGGCTGTGTGATCATGGTATGTGTTCATTGGAGCATGGGGGAGCCTGTCAGAGCCACTTTCCTGAAGCAAAGGAACTTCCCCTCTCCCAGAGGCCAAAATTTGCCAATAGCTCTTCAGAGAGAAGTGGGACTTCGTGATCCCTGCCCTACCAATGCTGGTATTTTTTATTATCCTTGGTCTTGTGCATGGAGTTCATGTGGGCAATAGCCCTGTCATGGTCTTCAAATAGTTTTGCAATAATTGTCTACTCCCTCTGGCACTTACAATTTTTCTGTTCCTCCTCCCATGGTGATCCCTGAGGCTTGAGTGGAGAGGCATGTGATATAGATATTCCATTTGGAGCTGAGCATTCCATAGTCTCCTACTTTCTCCACATAGACTAGTCATGAGTCACTATATTAATTACCATCTACTGCAAAGAAAGAAGCATCTCTGGTAAGGGTAAAAGAAAATAAGAGCCTAGGAGGAAATGTATTACTGTTTCTGTTTAGCAGAATAACAGTATTAGGCTCTCTCTTAGGTCCCATGACCTACTCAGTCACAGGTCTTTTGGTCCACTTAACAGTAGCCTTTGTGCAATGGGCTTTAAATCCAATCAGGAAGTGATTGGTTGCTCCAATACATTTGTTCCACTATTGCATTAGTGGACACAGCTTTCTAGGCCAGTCATTATTGTAGCTCTTGGAGTTCAGAGCTTGGTAAGATCACTGATAACCTTTCTCCCTTGGCAGTATACATAGAACCTTCCAGTACTATTAAAGATAGCCAGAAGGTATGAAGCTTCCAGGATGATGCAAACTTGATGTCTCTACGTCTTATAAATTTTTTCAGCAATAAGGTTCTGGAGAGTGAAAGCAATGCTGGTAAACTGCAGTGTCAGGACACCCATCGCACTACACTGACAAACAACTTAAAAAGAGATAACCCCAAACCCTGTAATCTTAACTGTTAATAAGTGTTGGATTCTGCACCAAGCTTAAAGTAGAAGCACAACAAGTTTACTATCAAGTTCTAACTTACCAAATGCCTCTTACAGGACTTTTCTGACTAGGATCTAACCTCTCATGGTAACTATAAGCCATGAATTGATTAAGAATGAAAATGAATTTTTCTAGTTTAGAAAATTATAAAATTACAGCTTGCCTTCCTTCCTGGTTTTTTTGTTTGTTTGTTTCTTGTTTCCTGTGTGTGTGTGTGTGTGTGTGTGTGTGTGTGTGTGTGTGTGTGTGTTTACCTATGTGGTACACATGCATGTGAGGATTTGAGAAGACAAGAAGTTGGCATCTGTATGTCTTTCTCAATGCTTTGCTACCTTATGAGAAAAGTTCTCTCACAAAACCTGAATCTATTGTCTAGACCAGGCTTTCTAAGCAGTTAGCCCCAGAGATTTATCATCCAATCTCCACCACTCCCAGTGCTATGGTTAGGTATACATTCTCATAACTTCTACTTGGATATTGGGGATCTGAACCCTCAGAACCTCATGCTTGCATAGCATGTACTTTACACATAGAACCATCTCGATAGCAGTTCCAACCTCTCTCAGAAGTTGTCTCACTGTATTGCTCGGGCTGGTCTTAAGCTGTATCAGTTGGAATTTTAGTAGCCGGGCTCAGAGATAATGTTGGCTGTGTTTGAGTCCTTGTATATTTCTTACATATTCTTCCTCCATGCATTGCAATGTATGATTATTTCAAACCCACTGGATCTCATTTTAAAAATTTACAAAAGGAAGCAATCATTAGAAGACATCTTGATTCATCTGAGCGCTAGATGAGACCTAGACCCCAGAGCGCTGTCTTGCTTCCTGGTCGGAGACAGATAGCATCTAGAGGTATCCTTGGGACAGGAAACTGCAGGGGGTCATCTGTTTCTGTTGTAAGTTATTTCTCCCTGAATAAACATCTATTCCGCTTATCTGTTTTCCCCCATCCTTATTTTTCCACAATACAAGACAGCAGCATCAGCAGCACTAGGGAGCTGACAGGACTTGCTATATCTCAGACTGTGGCTTTGCCCCTTGCCTAGCTGAATTAGAACCTTCCTAGGAACAAGATTCTCTGGTGATTTGTGCATGGGTTAGAGTTCAAGAAATGCCCTCTTAAAGTGTAGTTTAGACAGTGAAGATGAAATGATTCCAGAATATTTCTATCCTTAACGTGTAATAACATCTCCCACAATTGAGCATTTGATATGAGCAATTATCTATCGATAGAGTTATCCAGGATACATGTCTTTAATCCCCTTTTTCAGATAAAAAGACTGAACTTTAGAGAGATGAAATAATTTGGCAGAAATGACAAAGTCAATAGGTGGAGGTTTCTACAGATCATAGTTCTCATTTCAAAGGGAAGAAATGAGTTTATACTGAGCCCAAAACAAGTGACCATGGTCTTAGCTGTCCCAAATGACACATTCCAAATGGAAGTCATTACACAAACTTTTAATAGGACAAAAAAAAATTAAAAGTAATAAATAAAGACATTTAGTGAATAAGTTGTGGTGACCTCAGGTAGGGTAAGTTGCAGCAAAGTGGAGAGGATTCTGTTATAAGTTTTAGATGCTCTCTGATGGATGACCTTCCTAGCGGAAGTTTCCTGTGTCGGAACTACTTGGTTTCATATACCCAACAGGTGTTTCCCAAATTACCACACAGAGACTTAATATTACTTATAAATGTGCAACCAATAGCTCAGGCTCATTATTAACTAGCTCTTACATTTTAAGGTAACCCATGTCCCTTATTTACTCTTTGCCCATGTGGTGGTATTTTTTTCTCAATTCGGCATGCCTATCTTATTCTCTCTGCATCTGGCCTGAGTCTCCTAACTCTCCCATTCTCCCTCCTGTCATCCTTAGTTTGGTCACCTCACCTATAATACTTTCCTGGCTACTGGCATTTTATTAAACCAATTCGAGTGGCCAAAATTTTACAGTGTATAAAATAATTATTTTACAACATTTGGGTAAGGTGGAAGCTAGTGATCTGCTAAGTTAATACATTCTAGAGGTTTCCATGTGATGCTCACACAGAAGTTAGATCAGACAAAGAGGTGGGGAATGAATGGTGTCTAGGAGGACTAAAGACTGTACAGGATAATTTTGGTTTTAGATGGCTAACATTCCAATTCACCTCAACTACAACATTCTAATTTGTCAGTCACCTTTGTAGACTCTTCAACATAGATGTGGCCTTTTATCCTGGGACCTTCAGTTCATAGGGCACAAGACTATCTTCTGACCAAGTAATGCTGCTTCTTATTCTTGACGTGTTTTGAAGTGTTGATTCTGACAAGGTCTGTTATGAGTTCATGAAGGAAATGAAATCTTGCTTTGTTGCTCTTCCCAGGATGTTTGCTTCTCTTGCTAAATATTTTAGTAACCAAGTCAACAACTGCCCGTCTTTAATAAATAATAGAGAATCACAGAGAAAAATCTTAATGGTTATTTCTCATCCTAAGTCCTTAGGAAGGCTGAGTTATACCCATTGTATTTTAATCCCAATGCCCTGGATCTAACAATGGCCCTTGGAAAGGTCTTGTGATTTCTGGACCTGCCAGTAGATGTCAGTATTTCTTTGGACACTACAAAGGCCAAGCCATTCTTTGTCATATGATCAATTATATTCAAAGAATGGGTAGTGGTTTCTTCAACAGTTTTACTTATTTGGAACATTCTTCTCAGGCAAGTGTCTTCTTCAGTGGTGCTACAGATCCCAAAGAAATCCTTTTTATAGAGGGATGTGTTTGACAAATGGATAAGTATAGAATCCATAACATTCTACCACTAACCTACATTCTCAACCCCAAAGAACAATTTTTTTATACAATCTCTTCCTTTCTCCCTCCCTCCCTCCTTCCGTCTCTTCTCTCCCACTCCATTTTCTTTTCTCCCTTTTCTCTTCTCCCCTTCTTGCTTCATCTTTCACGGTTTTCACAGGGGGAACCACCCCCTTTGCTTTTTGCTAGGAAGGTGATTTTCTCTTATGAAAATATTTCTATGAAGATGTTGGCAAAGTACACATGTCAGACCCTCTGGTTGGTAAACCAAACAGACTCTATGATCTAGGAATTTAACAACCCCTGTATGTTAAATGTCAACCTAAAAGGAAGGGCCCTATAAAGCTGGTCAGCAATCCACAGGACGGACGAACACTGGTGGCTTTGAGCATCTTCGGAGTTACCTGTGGTAAAACCTTTGTATCCCTCAAAGGCTGTATCTATTTCTCAAATGGTCTTTTATATGTTCCAGGTCCTGTTTCAGAGCATTATTAAATGTATAAAACGGCCAAATGATTGATTGAGTTAGCCAAACACTAGGATTTAAGTTGACATGCATTTGATTTTAGACACTGGCCTTTGATTTGTGTGGCTTTTTTTATGGTCCTGCTGGCACTAGTTGTGCTACTAACAATTAAATTCTTTCCAGCTGAGGGCTTTTTCTTGTTTGCTTTCCAGAATGACTCTGTTCCCCCTGACTGCTCCCCCAATACACCTTTGCTTTAGCTTAACCACATAAAATCCTTTGACAGGTATCTGTAGAGACTCACTTCCCTGACAAGGGAGGTTATTAGAGGCTTCTCAGTACGGGAAAAGTCCTGAGAGGGATTAAATAAGAGAAACATTTTCTGAGTCATTAGATGCTAGACAGGTTAAAATAGCAGAAAAATACCCTGTAGCACTCCATTTGGCATTGGTAATGACTTAATGGTTTTCCAGATTTCTAATATTCTGGGAGGAATGCTTAAACACTTGTGGAGCCTGATTAGCAAACAGCCTCAGTTCCTGTAGCAAAAGAGAGTTGAGACCCTTGGAAGACAGGGAGACCGACAGACAGACAGACAGACAGACAGACAGACAGACAGACAGACAGACAGAAGTGCTTCAGGATTACTCCCAAGGCCTACTTTGTAATGACAATTATGCAAATTGACAGCAAGAGCCATTATCCTCAAAATGTCTGAAAATTGAATAGTTCAATATTCCTCAGAACCTCAACCAGCTACAAAGTAGAGGGTTTTTATTTGTTATGTTGTTTTTCTTTTGCTTTTTGTTTTTTAAATTAAGCTTTTATGGTGGTTAAGATAACACACTTTAGAAGTAGATTGAAGTCCCAGTTTTCTGATTTCTCCCTGGATGGCCCTGTCAATATTCCTTAACTTCTATAAGCCTCAGTGTTCTCATTTATAAAGTAGGAACTATAATGCTGATTGATGACTGTGTGGGATTCACAGGGGCAACTTTTCTCTATTCCCCAACTTTCACTATTTTTAGAGTATAAACATATGCCCTGCCTTAGAGTGGAATTTTTTATTTAATAATTTCCTATTAAACATGCACTATCAGGCAGTATTTATGGACTGTTGAAGATATGCCAGTGAACCAGATTAAGTGGGCCCCTGAACTTATGCAATTATACTCTAATGAGGCCACATAAAATTATCAAGTGATCAAATCCATAAGTGTGCAATAACAGGTTGGAATGAGTATGTTACAGAAAAGCATTTTAGAGAAAAACGACTAATTAAAGGTACAGAAAGTAATAAGGTCAAGAGAAGTCACTTGGCTGAGGTAGCATTAAAAGAAAAAGATAATTTAATAACAACGGTAAAAGAAGAGGAAGACTGTGAACTTGAGAAGTACAGAGGCCAATATGAGAAGGCCAGACAGGGGAGAGTTAGGAGAAATGATGTCAGTTAGTTTTTTTTTTTTTTTTTTTTTAAGAAAATGATAATTTTGGCACTTTGGAGCTTTGAGAAATAAAGAAAGGTCATCAGAAGGATTAAAGAATATGGACTTTATTTTCAGAGACACATTCTGAAAAACGAGAAAATAAAAGGCCTGGTGTCCCAGTCTGTAGAAGGTTTAGGCGACCCTTTTAAGCACACAGGTGTTAAGGAAGTGTTCCCAGCACTAAGTCACTTTGGAGGAAGGACTTGCAGCCTGGAGTCATGTTGAAACAGTGGAACCCTTTCCCCCCTTATGCTCCCTGCTGGGTTCTGAACCTGAAAATCAGCTCAAGTGTGAGAACTGAGCAAAGAGAGACACATTTTTCTTACATGATTGTCACCAGGCCTTTGTCTCCTCCATTCCTGCCTATTATTGCAGGAGTTAGGAAGCACTGTTGGTGGCTGGCTCTGTTTTGTCCCTGAAGAAGAAAGGGTGTATGACTGATCTCCACAGCTTCCTGTGACTCGATGCATCCCCTTTTCATGTCCTTTCATCCGAGCAGTCATTATTACCATGGTGGCTCCCTGGATTTTAATAGCTAGCAGACAGCCCCAATCTCAGGTTAGTAAACTGAACTGAACCTCCACCTCACCTGTATTAGCTTCAGTCTACAACCCCATTTTACCACCTGCCTCCCACCACGTGGCTCCGATGTTCTTCTAAGAAGATAAAAATTCTATTTATCGTATAAAAGGATTTATTGTGTAAAAGAGCACATGGACAGTGATGGTGCATGCCTTTAATCCAAGCACTCAGTAGCAGAGATATGTGAATCTTTATGAGTTCAAGGCCAGCCTGGTCTTCAAAGTGAGTTACAGGACAGCCAGAGAAGTTACACAGAGAAACCCTGTCTTGAAAAGCCAAAAAGAAAAACAGTCACCCAGACATGGATAGAAGTATGGTTCAGGGGCCTCAACCCCTCACTGGTAAATTATTTGCTTCTGGTAGATTCAGAAAGAGTGGGGGGCATTGTTTTCAGTTTTGTTCATGTCCTGTGATACCTCCTCCAGGCTCCAGTGCATGGTTCCAACCCAGTGGTCATGCAGAGAGCCCTGCTTAAATTAAATGAGACAAATATGAAAAAGAAGAAAAAAACAAAAGCAAAGTGTCATGATTCTGCGAAAGAGATGGGTAAGCATGGAGAGTGATGGGTTGATCACAGTGTGAGTGAATGGAGACAAGGTATGCAGAAGGGCACACTCCGAATGTTATACATGTATGAAATTATTGCATAACGACCTTAACTAATACAAGAAATATTTATTAGATAAAGTGCATGACTGAGAGAGGGCCTGAGGAGGAGCAGGCAAGGGAACACTTTAGACCATAGTGAATGTTTAATATCTTTGCAAAGAGAGAATGATTAAGAAGAGTCTCTGCTCATAGTTCTCAGATGTCAAAATGCCTGTGATGGCTATTCTTGGTTATCAACTTGGCTACAGCTGGAATTAACTAAAACCCAAATGTTGGGCATGCCTATGAGGGATTTTTTTTTTTCTTAATTAAACCATTTGAAGTAGGAAGACCCACTTCTAATCCAGATCTTTTGAGATGGGAAGATCCACCTTTAACTTGGATCACATAGTCTGCTGGATAAAGGACATGGAATAAGAGAGCTTCTTCTTTTTGCCTGCTTGCTCTCACTGGCAAACCCATGCATTCTTTCACTGGCATGAGAGTCTACTTCTTTGGAATTTGGACTATTCTGAGGATCAGCTGAGACATCCAGCCTCATGGACTGAACAACTATTGGATCTTTGGACATTCTGTTCATAGGCAGCCATTGTTGGATACAGCCATGGCCTGTAAGTCATTCTATTAAATCTCCTAAGACATCCCCTTCTCTCAACTGTTCTGCATATGTGTGTGTGTGTGTGCATGCACATGCGTGTATGCACACACATATATATGTATTCACACATATGTATGGAGGAGAGAGAGAGATTCACTCTATAAGTTCTATTACTCTAGAGAACTCTGATTAACACAATGTCCACTATTACCACTTAGGGGGAACAATTGTTTGTGGGACCAGCTAAGTAGCCACATATAGAAGTTTCTGGAACCTTGTGCCAAAACAAATCTTTTTTCCTTTGAACTGTTTCTCTCAGGTATTTTGTTACTGTTCAGTCCAGCCAACTAGTCTATTTCATACCTGAGAAGGAAAGATTGAGGAAAGAAACAGGCTAGAGACAGAAGATAATATTGGAAGAGCATTCAGTAAATACTGGGATCAGCCCTACGTTTATTGCTCAAAGTTCTTATACCCCAACAAAAATGGGGGAAAGACAAAAGAACTTCTTACCAATTATACAATAAACAGATGTAATTTCTTCCTTAATTCTCAAAGCATCTAATAACCATACCTTAGTTCAAACCTCCTGATAACTGGTCTTGAGGGTCAAGACATCTAGTAACCACACCTCAGATCAAGTATTCTGTTGTTTAGGCAAGACATCTGGTGACCATACTTTAGGCCAAACATTCTTCAGTAGTCACACCTTAGACCTTAGGACTAAGGTCTTAGGACTTTAACCTTGAAAGATCAAGAATAGGTTTGAACTCTCTGACCTTAAATCAGTATGGAACAGAGTCACTTCCATGGCCCTGGCAGTTACAGTGTTGAAAAGCTGACAGATCGTGTGATAACTTGAGAACTTTCCATTTGGTAATGTGTTAGGGACCCAATGGTCCTCAAATGCCCAGATGCTCCTTTTAAAGCAAAAGACAATTGTTTTCCTTCCTAGCACCCTTTCTCTCCCAAGTAGCACAGCCCATTAGAACTCTTTAAGTTGTCAAGGAGCATTTTCCACACAAAATAATGCCCTGGTCCTTAGGTCAGGGACTATTATAGAATGCCTTCTTTGCGGTCCAGATTAGAAAAAAGAGATTTGCAGCAGGTCAGGACAAGCTGCCTTGATGTATTAGCCACCAAGTCTAGTTGACTTGATGATGCGAGAGGGGCTCTTTGTTGAGAAAAGAGACAGGATGTCATTAATGGAAGCCTAGATAGAAGAAATACTATATAAAATTCCTGTCTCTACAAGAAGTCTATGCTGCAAGGTACCCCACCATAGGGAATGGGTTAGAAGGGGTGAGGGGAGGGGGAGGGGAGGGAGGGGGAACTGGGGTTGGTATGTAAGATAAAAAATAATGAAAAGAAAAGAGAGAAGTCTAAGCCATGTGAAGAAAATCATGTCTTTGAGGAAAACTTATGACTGGACTCCAGTAAACATCAAAATAGATATATTCAAAATTGAGCCTGAGCAAAACTTAAAAAGAAATACTCATGAGCTACACGAGCAAGTATCATACATAGGTCCCCTTGTCAGCATGCATGGTTCCATTGTTACCCCTTTTCCAAATGACAGCTGGCCATATGGTAAGCCATGCCACACAAGTAGCTGAAGAAGGAGAAAAATAAGCTTGGTTTACATATGGGTTGATTCAGTTTATGCATGTGAGCCAAAATACATGGTGGCCCCATTGATCTCACACTCATGGGCAGTCTTAAAAAAGAATGGAGATCAGTATGAGCCTGCAGTAACTGCCATGGATGGAGAAGTTGTCCAAGGTCTATACAGAGATAACTAGGCTAAAACCAATAGCATGGCTGGCTGGAAAGAACCTAAAAGTAATGAACCAGATTATCAAACATAAACAAGATTAGGTGGGGGCATGCATATGTCCATATAGGAGATGCACGAATGATCTACTATATGCCAATGCCTACCAGAAAGCATCTCATCACAGAAATGTTGAAATATCAGCTGTAATAGATGACTCAGCCACTTGGCACTACCTAACCTCCATACCTAACCTCCATGTAGACCATATTGGAATGAGAAAGATGGTCATATAAATAGAATGGCCATGATGGATGGCAGGATTGAGCCATGGAGCCAACAACCTAAACATTCATTTCCTAGGGAGTATTTATTCAAGAAGGTCTCTCACCATTGGCCTTGGGATATCCTGGGTGATTTCTGCACTTTGTGTGTATAACTAGGGATGCTGAATGTTCTGTGTTCTTTAAGCAGCTAGTTGGATGCTGACCACTTTCTGCAGCTTTTGGCCCACACAGTGGATCCTTGGCAAGAGCACAGTCACAACATATTTTTGAGTACTTCTTCTAAAACCCTAGTATTTGAATTTCTAGTGTCCTGGTTATGTCTAGCTTGCTTTATTCGCCAAGATCTAGTAAAATAAGGTCTGCTAATCCAAGTCTGTGGATGAGGAGTTGCTTTGGAGTAACTAATCTTGTAGTCTCTCTCATTAAGCATTCTCATTTGTTCACCACAAATATCTCACTTTTTGTTGCTGATTTTAACAGAGAAAATAAAACGTCATCAATATGGTATTGTCAAGAGCACTTACAATTAAGCCAAGAAATGTCATTACTTTATGTCCTGAAGGCCAGGCATAGACTTGACCGCATTGAATTCTTTCTCTTTTTTCTTTACTATTTAACTTAATTGAGCATACAGAGTAATAGCTTTCATGACATCATCTTCATATATGTGTGTATATATATTTGGGCATGTATAGTGTTATATATATATATATATATATATATATATATATATATATATATATATGCTGTCCTGCTTTCTGCTTGTTTGACTAAATCCAATTTCTGACTAGCATGCACTAGAATTTTGTGGATGTCATCCTGCTTTTTCTGTGCTCTGTCAGTTTGAAAGCAAAAGAACACAAATGTAACTCCCGGGCTTGAAAGGTGACAACTGAGAACATGCAGAAAGACTTGCTGAAGCTCATGGCAATTGAAACAAAAGCTGCCTGTTTCTCCAAATCCCGCAGGGAGAGACATTTTGAAATGAATTCTGCCAGGAGCAGATTACATTGTGTTACAGGCAGTTCTGCCTATCTACTACCCGCCAACAGCTCCAAACTATCCATTCTCCCAGTAAACCAAGTTATGATCGATGAATCACAGAGGGAAAAGAATTTATCTGGAGGTGGTGTAAAAAATGTTCAATTATCTAACTATACTCATGACCCTACACAATGGATTATATAACTGTGCCCACATTTAATTGTAACTGAAACATGGACCAGGTGTGGGGAGGGGAAAGCCAATGAATGCAAAAATAAAGACTCTTAAGGCAAAATTCCCCAAATTAGTTGTAGACTATTGATATAAGATTAAAGTTGTTGAAAATGAGCATTTAGTCCAACCAATTTAATTCTTGTTGTTGAAATGCTATATAAGCTGAACTTATAAATCAACTTTCAGAACATTATTTCATGCATGAGGTACATTCCTTTTATGTTCAAAATAGATGTTTTGTAAATATCATTAAATGAAAAAAGAAAATGAATACTTAGGTATGAAAGTTATGTGTCATTAAATTTTTGGAAAGTTAGAAATGAACATTAAAGCCACCATGCTGTGATGCTGTTTCCTAGTGGCAGTAAGTGCTGCATATTACTTCTGTTTAGGGTGAAAGCTGCCAGAAAAAAAAATTGGGGCTTCTGTTACAGAAAATAGAGTTTTTTATATATGTGGACTTGGGGGTATTCTACTTTATGCCCTTGCTGATTATTTCTGTGTCAATGTGGAGTAACCCTCTTAGCAGGACTCTTACCTTGGTATTTCCAACATGTTACTTCACCTTCTCACATCTTGAATGACGTATTTCCTCCACACCTTTTGCTTTATCCAATACAGAGTTTGTACATTGTTTCAGATTCACCAAATAAGCAATGACATCATTTACAATGTATGATTTTCAAATTTCTTCGTTATTTTGACTTAATTATTTTTTCCTATAGTGCAGTATGGTTTAGAGGAAAGGTCATGGCTATTCTTGCTCTGTTTGGTCTTATAGGACCAATTAGCCCAAGCTAGCCTCCAACTCGCAATCTCTCTGTCTTGGGCTTCCAAGTTCTTGATTCTTGGACCGCCATGCTCTTGATGGTTTACAGTTTCCTGACATAAAGTTAAGAAATGTTCTTCTGTTCTTAGTCTAAGAACATATACAATGACTAAATGGTCAATTAGACAGATTTTTTCCATTTTATAGTTTTTGTTTTCCCTTTATCCATTAAATATCAGCTTCTAATTAATCCACATGTTTCAGGCATACCCAGCACATAAATAATTTTTGCATAGTTAAAGTATATATAGATATTTAAAACATTCTATTATTGTATTTGTGTAGTGGCAGGAAAACATGTCCCTAACATCTGCTTCAGGAGCATAATTAACTGACTTTGCACCTGCCACCACATGTGGGTCAGGACCCACTTCCCCTCAGCTGTTCCCAATGAGTACATGCATATCGTGAGCACAGTGGTCCTGGTCCATGGCTTCCAAGCCACTCCACTGTGCAAGTGGCCTGAGGATTCCTCATTGGCTTGGCTGGGACCTTCTCTCTTCTACTGTCAACAATTCTTGCTCTCTCATTTTCACCCTCCTTTCTCTCTTCTCAGACCACAACCTCTTCTCACCTCTCTTCTCGCCTCACCTGTCTGCTCTTGCTTCTTCCCATTCATCCTTCACAGGAAAGCACCTGTCTTGTCTAACCCACCTCCTGCCTTTTACAGAATCTTGGCCAACACAATTTGGATGGTTGGTTTTTCATTACAAAACATGCTTCTGTGTCAATGTATATAATCTCCCATTATATCCTAATTGGGGGTTTGAAATTGTTTGTGACCTATTGTTTGTGATCACTTCACAGTTCAGATTAATAAAACCTCCCAACAGGTAAGAGTTAGGAAGAATGGCTTCTAGAAGGTGACTTTGTCATGAGGTCTTCACTTGTATAAAAGGGTTTCATGAAGAGTTTATTCCTTCTTAGTCATCTATCTGTTGAACTGTTTGAGGACATGGTTTCTGTTCCCTCCAGAAGATTTGATGAGAAGGCACCATTTTGGAAGCAGAGATTAGACTCTTAGCAAACACAAAGCTTGCTATAGTCTCCAAAAACTTCTGGATTATTTTTTAAGTTACTCAGTCTTGGGTAACAGTTTTTTAGAAACATAAATAGATGACAACATCTATATAATGAACATTTATAATTAGGAAGTCATTTATGATTATTTCACATTCAAATATTAAATGGTTTGGTAGAACTCAACAGCTGAACCATCTTTTCTTGCTATTGTTTTTCAGTGAAGATTTGATTACTGATTAGTTTATAACAACATTGTTTAGGTTTACTGTGTCTTCCTGTTAGCACCTTGACCTTGACTCCTTATCTCCAGAACTTATTTGCAATAATGTATGTTTTTAAACCACCCTGTCTGTGGTGATGTGTTATAACAGATGAACAGAGCAATATAGACTTTTTATTTATCTGCAGTCTAACAGGTTAGAGAGACAGGCTGCTTAGGGACCTTCCTTGCTTGTTTTAGAAAGCCTGTGAAGGTTCCTATATGGACAGAATTGTCACAATCTGTTTGGGTTGATGTAACATACAGTTGCATTGAGTAACTTAGAAACCCATTGCTTACTGTTCCATATGATGGAAGTCTATGATCGAGGCAGCAGCAGATTCTGTGTCTGGGGAGAACCTGCTTTCTGGTTTGTACATGGTGACTTTTTGCTGTGTCCTGCCAGACTGAGTGGCAAATAAACTCCCCAAGACCTGTTTAGTAAGTACTCAAATTCTATCAGTGAAGGCTCTGCCCTCCTGGCCAAGCCAACCTCCCAAAAGTTTGGGAAATAGGTTTCACTGTGTTTTAGGTGAAAACAAACATTCGGACAACAGCCTGAGTAGAAGCTGAGGTCCCTCTCCACTTCTCTAATCATTACTCATGTCACTCTGTTGTCATAGAAAAGGAAGTCTGGATTTTTGGTGTCTGTGTTAAAGGCTGATCAAGGGAAGGCATATGACTGCTATGCATTGAAGGCTACATACACTTGCTTGGCCAGTAGCCTCTTCCATCTGCCACTGCCGTGAGAGAAGACATATCATTTCATATTGTTCTCCTGGTGTCCTCAATGCTCCTGGTAGATTGTTTAGACTTACACTTTCTGCCATCATTCTTTCTTTCCATTGCCTACTGGATTAATATCACACATATAAGAACCAAACATTAACCTCTGCTTTCACCTTAGGTTGTGAGAACACAGTCCCCCTTTGATTAGTTTTCCAAAGATAAGGAAAACGCTAACAGTATAATTAAAGATAAGAATAAAAGAAAACTTAATGAGACTTGAATTCCTGTGAGGTGGATTCCTAGGAGGCCTTCCATTAAAGTCTAATTTCTGACAGTCACAGATAAGGGAGATGAACCCAACCCCCAACACCTCAGTTGCTGGAATGTGATTTTCGACAAAGCTGTCAGGGACTTTGCAGGCTGGGAGCTATTCATCTCAATGGGTATTGGCAGCACTCCTTATTGTCTAGGCCCTTCACACCCTCTGGAAAAACTGTGACTTTAAATTGTACTAAATGCTAAAGGATCACACATCGGAATAAAATGAGTATGTGGCTGAGGGAGTTCCGGTCTTAGAAGACTCGTAAGCAAAGCTGAGTTAGAAAGGAGCGAAATGATGGGGAAGATTAGGACACTGAGAACATTGCAAAAATGATTAGAGGACAGAAAATGTGGCTTAAGATTATGTTTATTTATTTTCCAATACTCTTGATATAAATGAATCATTATGAGTCCATAGACAGAAAAATTACTGTTATCATATAAAGTAAGTTATCATCATATTTATCACTTACATTTCAGAAGTGGGGATCTGGGATACTTACAGAGTTCATTTTTACATTTTGCTGAAGCTGGCTTCAAACTTGCAATAGTCTTCCTGACTCTGCCTTCCAAGTATAGGTGTGGATAATCATGCTGGACATAAAGCTCTTTAGGGGACTAAATGCCTGAGTCTTTTCTCCAGTCACTGCAATCACAATTTCATCCAGCAGTTGTAACATTGTGTGTTAGAGAGTCAGGCACATTAGTGGTCCCTTTCCTACTAGATTATTCTACAGACACAGTGATCAGATATCATCTGTTATCAAATTGGAAGGTTTGCAGGTTTGAACAGGAGCACTATTAATAGTTGTTCTAAGGGCTGGGCATGCAGTTCAGTTGGTGAAATGACTCCTGAGCATGAAAGCATGAGTTTCATTGACACATAACAAAAAGTGCCAGGTGTGTTGCTATGGTGGCTCATGGCTTTTATCCAAGCAGACAGGAAAAAGACACAGGCAGACCACTGTGAGCTCAAAACAAGCCTGTTCTACAGTGAGTTTTGAGCTGTGTAGTGAGACCCTGTCTGGGGGCGGGGGGACAAAAGCAACAACTGGATGTAGTGGCTCACTTGTAATTCCAGTTCTGGGAAGGCATAGGCATACAGAGACACAGATATAGACACCCACAACAACAAAACATACAGAGAGAGAGAGAAGAGAGAGAGAGGAGAGAGAGAGAGAGAGAGAGAGAACACACGGCTACATACAGAGATACATGTAGATACACACAAACACACATAGACACACTCACACATACACACTCAGAGACGTACATACAGAAACACACCGAGAAACATGCATTCACAGAAAACACATACAGGCACACAAATTATAATTTCAAAGGCTTTCTCTGTCCTTGAAATGCCTATGATATGATATAAATTACAGCTAGTGTCACAACCTGTGGCTTTGAGTGAATTCCCTTGACCCCAAATGGAGGGAGATATGAACAAAGAAAAATCATATCTAGTGTCTGCTTATTAGTCCTAAAGGGGAGTGGATAATCACAACATAATAGGATTTTTAATGCAGAGAAGTTCAGGAGGGCTTCTACTCTAGAATGCACAGTCAATAAATCTACTCCCTGCAGACAACTCCTTCTGTCTTCTTTTTACCTCAGTGCTACCCACCCTCTGAAGGCCTGTTCTTATTGCAGGGCCCAGAGGAAGCTTTTGGTGTCTAGACTACTTTTCTATTGCTCCAGGCTTTGAAACCATGCACGCTTGAGTTAGTATGGCTTAAAGTGATTTCCACACAATAATATCCTCAGAAGAAAAGATTGAGGTTTGATTTTGTTAGATTTCTTTCTCCAAACATGAAAACAGCATCTCTATTTACCAGAGGCTTCGTTTTGAATGACAACTAAGCTGGCTGTAAAGGGGAAGTCCTGAGTGACAGGCTGTAAAAATTTTTGTTTTATGTATCTCTATATGTACCTCAGTAGACACACACACAGGTAGGAAGCTCTTATGAGATATATACTCACACATAAAAGCATAATATTGTCCAATTTTATAAATGAAATTTGATGAACTCTATTCCTTCACATCTTTTCCATTGTTTTACAAAGTAGTGTCTCATGTAGTCGATGCTGGACTTGAACTTGGGATGTTGTAGAGGCTGTCCTTGAACTTCTGGTCCTCCTGCCTTAACCTTCCAAGTGCTGGGATTGCAGGTGCACACCCACATCTGGTAGCTAATCTGTGTCTCACTAGAAGGTGTGAATCTGCATCTCAGCCACCGCATACAATTTCAGCTAACATATTGGAGTTTCTACTGTAGCAATGCTAAAATACGTCTTTATTTTTTAATCATAGGAAATATATTTGTCAGTATTCAAATCCTACTTGGACCCAAATCTAACTTAACTGATTTTAAAGAGAGCTGTCAACATTTTGGCTCACATTAACTTCTTATACAGGTGTCATACATGCAGTGGGGTTATGCTTTGGTACGCCCTTCAAACAGAATAAGCAGAATAAGTGTCTTTAAGAAACCTAACCTACTCAACATCCTAACCTGATTGACTCCCCTTGTGTTTGTGTGGCTGTGTAGGAGCCATAGCTGCATCTCCTGTGTCACCATGGCACTGGGCTGGGAAGAGGCCATACTGCAAAGTAAAGTACATCTTCTACTGAATGTCTATCCTTCTGACACATTGTGGAGTCAGCAGTTGTAAGCTGAGCCATCGTTAACTGAGAACCTTTTATACAGCACCTCTTTCATTTTTACTGCGTACATGGCATATGTGTTCATATAAGTGTACATGTATGTGGGTGCTCATGTGTAGACGGAGACCAGGGTCACATTCTCTGCTTTCTGAAAGGGTCTCTCACTGAACCTGGAGCTCACAAAATTGACTTAATTGGCAGTCCGTAGGCCCCAGGGATTCTTCCCCTCCCCTCCCCCACTCATGCTTGTGCTGAAATTGCAGGTGTACACCACCATGTTCTGCTTTTTACATGGGTTCCAGGAGTCCAAACTCAGGTCCTCATGATTCTGCAACAAGAACTTTACCAAATGAGCTATTTCCCAAGCACTTTATAGTATCTATGAATCAATTTTAATTTGTGTGTGTATAAGTGTGTGTGTGTGTGTGTGTGTGTGTGTGTGTGTGTGTGTGTGTGTGTGTGTACACGCAGGCACAAACACACATACATTCACCACAGATTGAATCCAGGGCCTGGGCATGTAATCACAATTCTACTGGTAAACCATACACCCACCCCAAATTCAAATAATAAATAATAAAAAAGAAGCGGTCTCTTTCAAAAGGCTAACTTAAAAACTGTATTGCAAGTGTAAATAAATTGAACCTATAACTTAAAACCCAAGTGTGATCTCTATAAATTAGCCAATAGAACTAAGAGATTGGTTTACATATGACAGAATAACACATCACAGGAGTATTTCTGAAGATTTATTGAAGCAGTAACAAGTTGGTCAGGTATTTACTGGGAAAAAAAGCAGTTTTAATGGTATTCAAAAATACTTTAAAAAGTATTCTAGCACAAGATTTCTTCGTAAACTAGATTGTGTTGTAAACCCTTACTAAATATTTTAGGGTGTCAGTTGTTAGAAACTAGAACTTATTTCTATCCCAAATCTATCTTGCGCTCCTGAAAAACTGTGGTAAAGGCACTTGAAAGCTGTTTCCTTAAGATACGAATTTCTTTTTTCTTCTTGCTGGTATTGTGCTGTTGCACGGTGTGCAGTTTTTATTCAAGGTCATCGTGATGCTGGGAGGTTTCATTGATCACCTGCTCAAAAAGGAAATAAGTCAAACCAGGTAAGGAGACACAGCCCTAAATAGACAAAATGTACTGAGCAGGCTAGGGGGTTATGCTGACTCTTTACAGCAGGATTGATAGAAAAATGCATAGGCAAGGTGGCCTTCTGCAAGCAACAGAGTTATCCAGTGGAGGGTTGTGAGGTGTAATAGAATACTTGAAAACTGTGTTTGGGAAGTTTGCTGTAGCAATCCTAAGCACAATGTGCAAAAGCAACTAAGATGTATTGAAATGTATTTAATAAATGCTTTTTATATTCCTGTGCAAGGTTGAGCTTTCATAATTATAATAAATTGTAACCATTTGTTTCCTGGCACAGAGAGGTAACAAGACACTGATTGACCATATGCCAGTCCTTGTATTATATAAACACGTGGCGGTCACAGAGAGAGAAATGTATGTCCATTGTCAAACCATCCCTAATATTTACTGATGTCATTAGTGAAGCTCTTTAATGAAGTTCATCTAAAAAGTACCTAAAGGGTGTTTAATTCCCATTTCAAGTTACAGACTTCAGAGTGCAGGAAGATTACTGTCTCATCCAAGGACCAAATAATTAGTTGGTCGTCTTATATTGGAGGAATCAGGGCCCATTCTTCCAGTGCCTGCATCTGATATATATGCTTGCGGATTTAAAGGGATCGAGGCATATTTAAAATGGCTCTGTATTTATTCACTATCATTTCTTTTGCCCTTTCCCATATTTTATCTAAAAGATACCAACCTGTCCATCTCTGGTTTCCACCGTCTTAATCAGCAGTGTTCTTTTGGAGTGGGTGTCAACCAGAGGGAGTGACTCCAGATTAGTTTCTGAATTCAAAAGGCAAATAAAAATGAAAAAATTGAAATGTAACCATTTTATCTATAGCAGGATGAGTTTATATTTGCAGCAGTTTAAAGTGATACTCATACACAACCTTTCAAAGCTCCATATGCTTGAAGACACAGGACCCAAGGCCTCCTTCACTCAGACTGAGGTAGTAGGTCACTGTGTGCACCATTAGCAGGAAGCAATCTGAAGTCTACACTGAACTGAGCATATGGAATTCAAGAGTATATTGGATTTGAAATTTAGGCTATTAGTCTAGGAGTACAGCTCAGTGGAAAGGCACCTGCTTAGCTTGAGCCTCTGGCTTTGGTGTTCAACAGTAATGTAAACTATAATTAAAAAAAGGAAATGGGTCCAGCACCAAATGGTCAAGCCTGAAAACATATACATGCAAATAACGTTAAATGAACTGAGCCATTGTATTCATGTATTTAGGAAATACATAGTTAGCTAGCTAGATGGTAAAATTGGTATATATATCAGCAACTAAACAAAACAAAGCCATGAATTCAAAACACAGCCATGTGTGTCAAGAGGTAGTACATGGCAGGGTTTGGAGGGAGAAAAGTGGATAGGAAAATGATGTGATTATATCATAACCTCAAAAAATTGTAGAAAGTAAAATAAAATGGATTTACATGCATACTTATAGAAAAAGGAAACCGTAGATGTTTCATAGACTTTCTTCTCAGATAGCACTGTTCAGGTATTCCTAAAATGTGGATGCCCTGCTACATGGTGATTGGCTCCACCCTTGTGACATTTTTTCCATAAAAGGAAATGACAAGCTTACCTCTCAGGTTCAGGGAAGAGAAGTTGGGAAGAGGCAGAGAAATCCTATAAAAGCAAAGCAAAGAAACATTTAAAAAAAAAAAAAAAACAACAAAAAAAAAAAAACAAAGTACTCCAACAAGAAGAAACAAATTCACACACTTGTAGTTTTCATCCCCTAGGAAATCTGTGGCTGTTAAAGATCTGATTCAGAAACTCTACCCATGGTTGGTCTTATTAGCACATTTTGAGTACTGCAAGCATTTTTCTTCACATGGACTAGAGGAATTCAGAGGGGAAAGTATTGACTTTGGCATGGTAACGGGTTCAAATCCCAGCTCTGCTGTTAATTAGCTCTAACCACAGCAGGTCATACTCTTTCAACCTTAGGTTTCTCATCTATGAAAAGTGCAGCTACCTTGTAGAAATGGTCTCAAGGTTAAATGAAATGCACCTAGAGAGACTGTGACGATTCAGTTCCCACATGCAAGTCTGCCTCCTCTACCTGCTCTCCTCGCCTTCCAGCAGCTTCCTGTAGGTGGCAATCTCAATGTCAAGAGCCATCTTAACATTGAGCAGGTCTTGGTATTCCCGAAGGTGACGAGCCATCTCTTCCTTCATGTTCTGAATCTCATCCTGCAGGCGGCCAATAGTGTCCTGGTAGTTAGCAGCTTCAAGGGCAAAGTTCTCTTCCATCTCACGCATCTGGCGTTCCAGGGACTCATTCTGTGGGAAGGGAGAAGGGCTTCTGATGTGATTTCCCAACCCCAGCTATCCCCAGAACCACGTACAAACCACATACAAACCACGTGCACTAGTTAGAAGAGAACATAGGCACTGAGTCCCATGTTTTGTTTTGAGATAAAAGTTCTATGTGGAGCCTAGCCTAACCTTCAGCTTATAATCCTCCTGCCTCAGTCTCCAAAGTGCTGTGGTTAGAGGAGTGTACTCTTGTGCCCAACTCTAAAATCTCTCTTATTATACTCAATAACATGTCGGCTAAGTCTTTCAAGATATCCACTAACTAATTCTTAAAACTCTCTTGATA
The DNA here is from genome assembly GCA_030556225.1 of Cricetiscus sungorus. Classification (NCBI taxonomy): domain Eukaryota; kingdom Metazoa; phylum Chordata; class Mammalia; order Rodentia; family Cricetidae; genus Cricetiscus; species Cricetiscus sungorus. The sequence continues at coordinate 13,217,935 of JANBXA010000103.1, forward strand.
ATTCATTACATTATCTCACATTATAATGTTATACATTACAATGTTATGTTAATATTATATAATATTGATATTATACTATCTCACATATGTATATGTATATGTATGTGCACTGTATTTGTGTGCACAGGTATCACTGTTAACCTCGTCAACAGAGCGGGCTGAGCTCACCATTCTCTCCCTTTTGTTGCTTGGTGGTACTCACAGTTCCTTTAAGTGCATCCACTTCACAGGTGAGAGACTGCACCTGTCTCCGGTACTCATTTGACTCCTGCTTTGCCTGGCGCAGAGCATCATTGTTCCGGTTGGCAGCCTCAGAGAGGTCAGCAAACTGTCAAGAAGAAATCAGAAAAGGGGATTGCTCACCTTCAAGACTTTTCACTCTCTTAGAAGAGTGATCTCTACTCCAGCTTTGTATTTCCTAAAATGGCTAAATATCTGTTTGGAGCAAACTCTGACGCTGCCATTTTTAAATAGCATTTGCTCCACTGCAATTCTTTACAAGTGCTGGAGGTCCAGAGCTTGGCAGGGAGATGTTCTTTGAAGTAGAGTGGAAGACAATTAGTGGAAAGGGTGTCTGCCATACTACTACAGGAAGCATCAAGCGTGACAAGGACATTATGGCAACAAAGCCAGCTACTGAGGAGAGCGGGGGTGGGGGTATTGATGGAATCAAAGCAGGTGTTTGAAAGAAGAGAGGCTATTGTTCACTTGGGCTCATTCATACCTTGGACTTGTACCATTCCTCTGCCTCCTGGAGGTTCTTGGCAGCCACACTTTCATACTGCTGGCGGACATCACGCAGGGCAGCAGTGAGGTCAGGCTTGGAAACATCCATGTCAATCTGGACATGCTGCTCCTGAATCTGGGCCTGTAGCTCCTGGATCTCCTGAGGAAAGAGCAAACAGCGAGGGGTCAATTGTGGACAACAAAGGTGCAGCTTAGCCTTGTTCGCTCGCTGAAAGTGACATCACTTACTTCATCATGAAGTTTCTTCAAAAAGGCAATCTCTTCTTGCAACGATTCCACTTTACGTTCAAGGTCAAGACGTGCCAGAGAGGCATTGTCAACATCCTGTTTTGAAGAGAGAAAAGATGATGTGGGGGTGCTAAAGTCTATTCTTTATCTTATCTTCTTATATTAAATAGTTTTCATTTTACTGTATATACTTGGATATTTTGCCTGCATGTATTTAAGTACAGTGTGTGTGTGTGTGTGTGTGTGTGTGTGTGTGTGTGTGTGTGTGTGTGTTGCCCATGAAAGCCAGAAGAGGGCATCAGATCCTCTGGAACTGAAGTTTACAGAGCAGCTCTGTGGGTGCTGGGGAATTGAACTCCAGGTCCCCTAGAAGAACAGCCAGTGCTCTTAACCACTGACCCATCTCTATAGACACTTATTTGTTTATTGAAAAACTGACTATGTGAACCCATCCTCCTTACTATAAAGAAGATGCTGAAAATTTCATGACCATTGATAATTTATACATTTAGTATCATATTCCAATATACATTCTTAGCTATAAAAATTAATTGAAAACTATTTTGTCATATTGAAGGTAGCTAGTAGACAACCTAAAAATAGATACATGCATATATATATATACATATATATATATATATATATGCACATGACATGGTATGGCAAACTTTACTGAGTCCACATTTCTGCATATAAAATGTCATTATCAGTTTTAAGCCTGAAAATCAGTGTCACAGTGTTTAATTTTTTTAAATTTTATGATGATCATAGTCAATCAGATTCTACTACTCCATGTCTGCATGGAGTAATAAAAAAAATGTAAGCTTCAAAAAAGTACATATTTTTAAAGGCGTGGTGTGGGGCGACTGAAGGGATGACTTATTTATTAATAGTATGCTGGTTTCTCAGAGGATCTGAGTTTAGTTCCCAGCACCCACATCCAGCAGCTCACAAAGGCTTCTAATTCCAACTCAGGGGATCAAATGCCCTCTTCTGGCCCCATGCATACCTGCACAAATGTGTCATATTCTAACACAAACATATACACGTGAAAGTATTTAAAATATTACCCGCAGGGGGTTTAGCATATAAGCAAGCTCTTTTTGTTTCCTTTGTGGAAACCTTCTGATACCTATCTTTGGAGTCTACAGCAAGTGCTCAGTTATCTGGCATCCAGGTTCCCAGGCTAGACTCACATTAAGTAGCAATTCATCGATCACACTCAGGTCTTGCATTTGCAGAGATGTGCTCATCAGGCACGAAGGAAAAGAGATGATGTAATCCTAAACTGTATTGGTTTTGCCTTTGAAATTCTCCCCTGACTCATCCTATATGGCAACTCTATCTTTCGCAGACATCATTATATCAATTCAGTGACATCAACTTCTATTCCAGGATGGTGGGACAAAACAAATTGAAAATATATGTAAACTCCTTTACAGAGTTTATAAAGTGATCTATTTCAAGAATGTAAAATCTTGCAAGTGAAATTTTTGTTTCCCTTCAAGAGAATGTCAGGATACCTATGTTCCCTTTCTTGGAAGCAACTGTATTTGAAGTATAGTTTATAGCTTTACAGTCCTAAAATGTTGGGTTACACAATCATCCTCAAAGAAAATACTAATTAATAAGAAGGAAATAAGAACTGAGTAGTTGCAACATTCATTTCTGCTTCCCACTAAGCCCTAAAAAAAAAAAAAATCACTGAAATGTGTCTTTTTATTTAAGGGAATGAAACAATTTTACTTAGTTCATAAATAAGAAATGTTGCATATTCACCCAATACCTTGCAGAAAACATTCCTTGGGTGATGACCATATACCCTTAGTGACTAAAATGAGCCACATGTTCTTGTACGCAAATATCTCTCAGCTTCAAAATGTCACCCTAGAGCATTCACGTGGAGAGTTTTGTGGCTGATCCTAATGTGTGTTCCCAAGGATAAGTCTGTACTGGTCATCTTTCTGCTTTGGTATGATGTGAACACCTAACTTTGAAGCAAAAACAAACGAAAATCCCACCTGCATATAAAACTCCATTCTTCAGTCTAGGATTTATTTTTATTTGTGTAGGGTGCTAAACTGTCTACAACCCCATAAAGAGGAGTCTTTCTGGGAGGACTGTAGATTTAAGAACTTTGTATACCACATACTTCACAAGCTTGGGCCAGACATTAGATAAGGGATGTTAGCAAATACTTGTGTCCAATTGGAACTGTGGTTGCATCATTACATATTCAATAAGAATGTAGCCTGTTGCAAAGCTGCTCTGTGAACACAAAGGCTCCTATTATTTCTGTCCAGAGCCACCGCATTTGCTAGAATGTCAGTATCGGCATTCCATAGTGAAGCCCATAGAAACTTTTAATACCCTTCAGCAGCAGAACAGATGGCTTCCTTTCACTCTTGTTAGATTACAAAAATAGTTGTGCAAAGACACTTCAGCTAACTTCCATGCAGTGTCTAACTTCGAAGAAAGAAAGAAAACTTGGCTTAATTCCAGTTAAACTTTCTCATCCTCCAGAGTATTCTACAATTCAAACTGGAGGGTGCAACTGTGACCTTGTGAAAGTTAGCTGATCTGATTTTCACAAACCGTAATCTAATCAAACTGTAAGCGTTCAGAATCAGAATGTCCATGTTTCAAAATTGAAAGGGAAATATTTGGAGGGAGAAGAAAAATCTGGAAACGAAGCAAAATTCCCTCCCCCCACCCCCCCCCGGGATAAAACAAACAACGAAAAGAAACAAAAACAAAACCAAAAATTTTCATGTTGCAAGGAATTTCATGTTGGCCTAAATAGTGGAGTTTTTCGGTCTGTGGACTTTCTGCCACCAGGGGGCTTTACAGGCAGACGTAAAGTTTTGCACCTTTTAACTCTAGGTGAAGTAACTTTTAGAACTGCCAGTGGTTTGGGTGGGTGGGGCTGCTGGCTACAAACCTGTCTGAAGGACTGCAGGGTGCTCTCGGCTTCCTCTCTCTGGAGCATCTCCTCCTGCAATCTGAAGCAGTAGTACAGTAAGCAAAGTGGAATTGGGAAACCGCCAGGGGCTGGGCGGGGCGGCCACACCCAACCACATCACAGCCAAGCCTGGAGGCCAGAGCTGCTGTGACACCTCCACCCACACCAGCGACAGCAGCTTTGTGGAGCTCCTGGCCCTCTGCAGGTGTTAGCTGGAGTTGAAGCACAGCCCAAAGAGACAATCACTGCCTTTCCCTAGACCTGCACGAGGAACCCCAGCATCCCAGCCACCTCTGCCATCTTTGTCTCAAATTCCTCAAGCCCATCCTCTCTTCCTGCCACCAGAAGGGGCTAGAAAACTTTTCTTTAAAAAAAAAAAAAAAAAAAGTTCAGGTGAAAAGCTCGAGTGGAGCCAGAGAGGAAATGTGCACTGCAAAGTTTAGGTTCAGGGCGGGGCTGCTTCCTCTGTGATCCTCCAGACAACCAACAACCCCGCCACATCCCCAAGGGTGTGGCAGCCCTCGAGCAGGGCCCAGGACTCCTCTCCCTCCCACAGCCCCACCACTTGCGTGGATCAGGCCTTACTTCTCTCGCAGCCGCATGATGTCCTCAGCCAGGTTGTCACGCTCCACCTCGACGCGGGCCTTGTCATTGGTGAGCTGATCCACCTGCCGGCGCAGCTCCCGCATCTCCTCCTCATAGAGGTCGCCCAGGCGCGACTTGCCCTGGCCCTTGAGCTGCTCGAGCTCGGCTAGCAGGATTTTATTCTGCTGCTCCAGGAAGCGCACCTTGTCGATGTAGTTGGCGAAGCGGTCATTCAGCTCCTGCAGTTCTACCTTCTCGTTGGTGCGGGTGTTCTTGAACTCGGTGTTAATGGCGTCGGCCAGCGAGAAGTCCACCGAGTCCTGCAGCAGTCGCACGCCCGGCGGCATGCTGCTCCGCAGGCGCGACGCGGAGGAGCGGGTCACATAGGCGCCACCAGGGGATGAGGAATAGAGGCTGCGACTGGTGCTGGGACGCAGCGCGCTGCCCAGGCTGTAGGTGCGGGTGGACGTGGTCACATAGCTCCGATTGGAGCTCTGCCGGCTCGAGGTGCCCGGGCCACCGAACATCCTGCGGTAAGAGGATGAGGACACGGACCTGGTGGACATGGTTTCGAGGGCGAAGGTGGGCTGGGCTGCTGCAGCTGCAACGACTGGCTCCGAAAGGAGAGCAAGGGCGCGGTGGATGCGAACCGTGGGAGCGCTGCTGTCTCTGGGGTCCAGGAGCAAGAGCGGACCCCGCCAAGGGCGCTGCTTTTATAACACTGTTAGGAAAGAGGGTCCCCTCCCACTGCCAACCTAGCCGCGGGGCGCGCCAACCAATGGGCACCCGGAGAGAAGTGAGGAAGGCGGGAGGGAGGGTAAAGAAGGGGGGGGGTGTCCCTCGAGCTTTCTTCCAGGGTTGGCGGTGATCAGATACAGTCCCGCTACTTCTTGGGCAGGGCTAGGACTTTCAGGGGCTTTCCGGAAGATCACCCAAACTCTCTGCTCACCCCTGAGTACTAAGAAAGGAGGGATCGAGGGATGGATGCGTGGGGGGAAGGGGAGCTCCGGAAAGTTGAGCAAAGTGGTCCCTGGCACTGCGCCAAAGGGGCGTGGGACAAGGCGCGCCGGTGGGAGGGGCGCGGTCTCGAAGCTCTTGTCTTCTGGGACTGGGTGGGTGGGGAGACCTGTGAACGAGGAGCAGGAAGAGCCAGCAAAAGCGGTCCTGCAGATCGGAAGGCGGGGAGAGAGAAACAAAGAGGGCCTGAGATTGAGGCGTGGGGCGGCGGAGAAGCACTTAGCCCAAGATACCAGGCTCAGGGCCCGGCACTTGGACACTTTGAAGACTTTGCAGAGGGCTTGTTTTGGGTGGTCATATCCCGGGATCTAACGGACTTAGTCCAACTCCAGAGGGCCAGGATCCAGGGCTTCCTGGTAAAGCCCAGGGGATAGGGGTGGGGTCGCTGAGTCAGTGGTGATGACTCAGGGAGCCCTCCCTGAGGGTGAGATCGTCTAGCGGTTCAGGGAAAACCGTTAGTTGAGATTGACTCCAGACTCTGAGAACTCCAAGCTCGTTGTCCCAAGTTTTTAAACAACTCCGAGCTTGACTTCTTTTTCGATTGTTGTATGGAGACACCACTGGGAGCCCCAGAATACATCCCACCCCTCCCAGACCACGAACACACTCAGAAAGGCTTTTCTTGCAAAGTTCCCTCCCGCATTTCCCTCCCTTCTCTTCTTCCTGCATGAAACCACACCCTAAGTTCTGGGTGAAAGAGGAAACTACCCTAATAGTTTCAAAAACAAGCTCAATGATCATGGCCTTTTCTGATGAGTGGAATTCATTAAAAGATAACCAGAGCCAGACAAGAATTCATTAGGTATTGTTAAAAACAAACAAACAAACAAAACACGTCCAGTTGTCCAATTTGATGAATGAGTTCAAATGAAAGGCAGTTATGTAACTCAAGTGGAAGAAACAGGTTTGTGTTGGTTTTAAGGCAGCGACGCAGGGGACAAGATTCTAGTGACTGGTCTGGACAATGTCACAAATCCTTCATTATTAGTATTATTATTATTATTATTATTATTATTATCCCCCAGCAAGAATTCTTGAAATATAACTTGAAATTGAGATGCAACTATCCATAGAACAAAAGGTTCAGAGGGTGCTTAGATTCAGCGACTGCAACATTTCAAAGAAAAAACAACCGCTCAACTCAAGGCTATTGTTTCACTGTTAGCAAGGAGGCACGACTAAGGGATCTCCATTTTCCCAGGGAGATGGAGCTTCCAGGAAAGGGAAGTCAAGCCCCTTGGGATTAAGCAGAGAAAAAAAAAATCACAGTTGCTTTGGGGAGTACTTTGAAGGGGTATTTATGGAGTACCGAAAAAATTAATTACAAAGGAACTAGGAAATGGGTCCAACTGTGAACAGACAAGGATAAAGAGCTTGTGTTGTATTTTTACTCTTGTTTTTCTTTGGGGCAGAGAGCATTCCCATCTTACCTGGCAATTAAGAGAAATGGCGTAGGAACACTTGGCGGATTGATGTTAGCTTCTCTGTGCAGTACTCTTTGAAGCAGTAATGTGTTTACCTCATCTCAGTTAGAACCGGGGCATGTTTCTGCCAAGGTTGAGGCTGCAGGACCCTCTGCAGCCGGCCCAGCTCTCCTGCTGTGGCTTCCTTTATTCTCTCTTTCAATGAGACACTGTGGGTCCCTCTCAGAAAGCATTCCTGGGGTTAGCCTGTGCCTCACGTTACCGTCCTGTGCACTGAGAGCCTTTTATTCTAGCAAATGTCACCATTGTGAGTTTGCTTGGAATGGCCCATGATGAGAAAAGTGATTTCCCTGAGGGAGGAGAGAGCACAGCCCTTCCCCCTTCACGGCATGTTGATTCCAGGGCAGTGCAGTGGCTTTGTTAGTGGGCTCCAGCTGAATGAGTCACTGTGGAAAATGAGGGCTGGATTCTGGTGTGGTGTGGCAGTGTGCCATGTGGGCACCCACAGCAAACTCCTCAGGTTGTGATGACTTCTTCAGTGGGCTCTGTTCCCCCCCCGCCCCTTGTCACCTGAAGACTATCTCTTCTCTCTGGCCAGTTTCCCTTCTGTAGTCTATGAATATTCTCCTTCTACTGTTGATATTTGCTTATCACCATAATGGTCATGGATGGAACTGTGTGTTTACAAGCACTCACTGTTTGATTTATTCTTTCTCTTAGAAGTTTTTAGAAGGTGTAGACAGACACGTGAAAACTACTGCAAAAATATTTTTACTCATTCATGGAGATGTGGAGGAAGTCATGAGAGTAAGGAAATAATTTGCTTCACTATACACACACGGACACAGAGAATGACACACCCAGAGTGAGGGGGGGCAGTGTCTTACACAGCACTGAACCCAGTAAGTGATATTCACAAAAGATAGAAGTCAGTGTGTTGGGATGAGCATCTTCACCATCACTCACTATGTACTCACTTTTGAAACCAAACAGTCTACGAACATAGCTTTCTCAGTTTTCATATTTATTTTTAATGGCTATGAAAGTCTATCTCAAGTATTTTTAAATGCTAGACTTCTGTGTGATGCAAGTTTGTATATAAATAAGTTAAAGGTCATATGATCTGTAGGCCAGGCAAAACACTATCACTAACGATGATTTTGGAATTTGCAAGCTTTGGGCATGTCAGTTGAACATGGTGAGTTGACTTGACAGATCAGCCAGCTGTGTGGATGGGAGCTTAGTGGCCTATGGGGACTTTGGGAAAGCTGCCTACAGGAGGTCCTGTCAAGAAGACTACAGCTAGCTGAGCTTCTGGGTGGATATAAGGAATGAGAAGGCAAATAAAATGAGATGTAGTGATACAAGCCTGTAACCCTACTACTTGGAAGATGGAGGCAGAAAGATCAGGAGTTTAAGGCTTTTTTTTCTGCATAGCTATTTCAAGGACAGCCTGGGATCCATGACATCCTCTTCTCCATCTAAACAAACAAAATACCCACAAAAGAATAAGTATCCATAGTATCCTATAAATACATGTAGCTTTTATACATAAAAATTATAATCAAAGAGGCTAAAAATGTGACAGAACCTAAGTCATGATAATGAAGATTATAAATAATAAAAAACATTTTGATTTTTATACCTACTGGATGGTAGATATTGTATGTACATTGATCATTCAAGCAGATAGTGTCTTTTCTGTTTGATTTCGTGATGATGGCTATCAGACCATCAACCTAATTCAATTCATGAATAACACTGAGGCATTTACTATGTCCTAGAAACTAAACAAGCAGAGTAATTACTTATATCTTGCTGGTAGGTTCCAGGCTTCTAGAGTTATTTGACACTGGTATATAATAGGTATTTTGTCACTGAACATAATCAGTAATGGGTGGGGCTTGTCTTCACCTTCACTCTAAATGCATACCTTTACTAAGGAGTTAAACATTTTTACCTTAACTCTGCCCTGTTTCTTCAATAGTATTCTAAGCAAAATTAGGCAGCTCATCAAAACCCACCCACTCGTTCGGGCACTTCAGTGAGGAAACAGGACTGGGCGCTTTGCCATTGCCACTCCCTTACCTTTGCATTTCTTGGGTGCAAAGGGAATAGTGTCCCGCTGATACCTGTGGCCACACATCTGTTATATTGCTGTCACTCAAGTTTGGGTGTTTGAGTCCTTTTCTACCTCCTACCTGTGATACTACAGCTGACTTCCACTTCATCCAGATGTCCAGTACTTGCATCAATGCATCTGTCTTGGGTCTTAACCACTTTTTCTTAAAGATTTTGCTTTTAGAACTCCAGGATGATCTAAAGAGGATTGTTCATTCATTTGCTAGGACATAGGCAGTATGAGACGAGAGTGTCTTCACTCCTCTCTACTGTTCTGTTTCCAGTGGCTGGAGGAGACTGCTTGTTGAGTCTGTGAATAAAAGGAAAGAAAGGGCATGAAGCTAATATTCAGCGGCATGTATTACATTCATTCAGTATGTTCATTTCTTTTGATGTGATTGAATTCAAACTTTATGGGAAGTTATGAGCTATATATTTTATAATTTATTATAAATTATAATTATAAATTTTATAATTTATAATATTTGTTGAATATTTGGCCAGTGCTAGACATGCTGCCACAAAGTGGAGAAGACAAGTGTGGTCCATATCTTCTTGTAGTATTATGGTGAGGCTGTGTGATTATAAGGATGATACAACAGAGACAATACTCAAAGAGATTTTTTTTTAAAGCTGTAGTAAAGACCATGATGCCCACAGATTAAACAAAATAATTTGTATCTGTTTTCTAAACTGTATCCCATGCTTCTTAGTCAAGTAAGGTAAGTCAGAAACTTTTCCTACATGTAGGGAATAATTAAGAAGCAAGACAAAAGAAGCAGGTGGCAATGCCTATCATCCCAGCACTTGGGAAGTGGAGGTATTAGGCTGCATACCTAGTTCAAGACCAGCCTGGGCAGGTGAGAACCTTTCTTAAAAAAAACAACAACAAAAAATCATAGAGTGTGATGAATAGTAAGTGCGAACCATGGTGGAGATATGAATAAAATATTGGAGGGTTTAGATGAAGAAATTATACCAATTGAGGGAGACCAGAAAATGTATGTAATGAGATATTTTTTGAAGAATGATATGGTTTCTACAGCAGGTCATGGTGGAGAAAGTATCTCCTAAGCCAGCCAATCAGCATAGGCAAAAATAGGAGCTTCTAAGGAATACCAAGAAGCTCAGAGTTGTTGGATTATAAAACAGAGGAAGGGGGAATGGAACTGGAAGCTAACAAGGCAAGCGTTGGAAGACCAAATGCCAGGGAGAGGAGTTGGTAATTGGTGCAGTGGGCGGTGGGAATTCACTGTGGTCTCTGAGGAGAAAGGCATACTTGTGCTGCATTTTAGGGGTTTACCGTGGCATGCTGTTGATGAATTGGGTAGACTGACTTGAGAACTGTTTGCAGTAGATCAAAGGAAACTGAAGTGAAGGTGATTTTTAGAGGCTGGAGTTAAAGGAAACACAAAAGCACCTCTGAACCTTCTGGACAGGGTAATTAAGAGAATGAGTATATTCTAGGCAGAACAATTTAGGTGGAAAATTAATTTGAGGAAAATGATTATTCATTAATGCCTCTCACCAAGCAAGGCATTTACTGCTTTAATCAATGTAGACTAAAATCTTGTAATGGTGAGGTAGACTTGTTTTCACTCTACATCATTTCTTATCCACTCCAGGAATAGTTCATGATAGTTGTCTTTTACTTCCCATTATCTCCTTTTTAGTGTGTTTAGTTTCCATAGCTACGATGATGAAATTTTGGGTGTCTTTAATATCTCTACACTATTCTTAAAAGAATATAGGACAAAGAAACTTCAAGATACTTCTTCTCTAGGCATGTCTTTCAACTTAGGAAAGGAAAAGCAGATAGTTTTCCGCAGACTTATACATAAAGCCTAACTTCTTAATTGCCTTGTTACAATTGGCAGTAGAGGAAAGAAGTTGGAAAGTGGGTAGATGGAAGGAAACATTTAGCTGCGGTGCAGAAGGGAAACCTAGTGTAGGTATCAAAACAGTCCTAGCAAATGATGCCCAGCAAATGTTGCAGGGAGAGGTACAGCTGAATTCACTCAATTTGTCCACTTATTGGTGGTGGTGGGGGGGGGTAGAAGAGACAGAAGACTGGAGGGCAAAAGTCCCCACCAGCCCAGTTATAAAATTGAGATGCTACTTAAAAAAAACCCTAAATTAAATTGTTGTAGTATATTTACTTGTCGAGACTATTGTAACAAAACTAATACATATTTATCCAGTGCCTTATAGTGTTGTTCGCATCACTTTTTACAGATTAGGGAAGGGCCGGAAGTAAGCATCTCTCCGCTTAAACAGCCTTGGCTGAGAGGTAGGGGTAGTGCAGGCTTCATCCCTGCAGGCACAGAAAGAAGGAAATCCAGGCAGAAGCCCCCTCCCCCGCCTCCAAGAAGAAGATGAACCCTAGAAACCCAGTTCACTTGCCCCTTCTGCAACCACAAGATGTCTTGTGATGTGAAAATGGACCATGCTTGCAACACTGAAGTAATCTCCTGTACCATGTGCCTAGGGGAACTCCAGACAGCCATCACATATCTGTCAGAACCAGTGCCATGCATACAGCGATTGGATAAACACCTTCAAGACAGCCAATCAACACCAGTATCAAGGACCTTCTCCTCAGTAGTCCCTTGCCTAGGTATCAATCCAGAGATGTTCCAGGGCTCCAGGATGTAGGTCCAGGGCTGTGATAGCCCTCCCTCTATGAGCACGGAGTGGATGTGCATGACTAGATGCGTGTGTGGCTGCAGATATGGCTGTAATGGTGGCCCTTGTAAATGGGGTGGAGGTGAGGAGTTTCTGGGTCTCACCAATGCTGCCCAGGGTAGCCCCAGACTTCAGAATCTTATACCTTAAATGCCTCTAAAAACCTTTGAGTTGCTCCCTTCTTCAGACGCTACCTCTACCCGAAGCTTTTGGTCCCTGGCTCCTCTGGTGACAGTTTCCTGACATCCCAGACAAAGAAAGCTGTGAGACCTCCAGTTTCCTCACCCACCTCACCAGCACCTTGCCTTTGCGGAGCTGGATTTCCTGTCCTTCCCACCTCCATGTGCTTGTGATCTGGGAGTCAAGGCTACTGACTACCCTGGTGCCTTGGCTGGACTTTGCCAGGGAGCCTGTTTTCATCTTCCTTTGCTTTTGTATAGAAAGTAGGGGCTGGACTGGGGACAGCTGTCACTCACAAGCCTGTAAATAAAGCAGCCAGTGGGGGGCAGAGGGGGGAAGGGGGAAGACTAGGGAAAAGGTCATGCTAATGTTAGAAAATTTGCCAATTAGGTTAGTATCCTGGGAAATTGCTAATTTGTGGAGGTCATATAGTTACATTTATTTATTTATTTATTTATTTATTTATTTATTTATTTATTTATTTATTTATGGTCCTGGAAGTATTTATGTAAGAAATCAGGTAATAATAAAATGCACTTGTTTTGTAGCACAGTTTTCTTTTACAGAGCTGAAAACATTTTTGTTAGTTTAGTTTTTTAACTTTCATACACATATGCACTGTATTATGGTTATATTAACACCCCATTATCCTCTACTATAACCCCTTCCTTTCCCTCTGAACCTCTTCTAATTCCTCAGTGGCTACAACATGAAAGAAAAGCACACCCCCTTCTCCAGTGGCAACTAACAGTCAATTATTCCTTAGAATAGGATGGGCCATCATGGACCCCTCCTCCAGCCATTATGAAACGTTGAACGGACCAATCTTATTCAGGTAATCATAGCTGCCTAGTGTTCATGATTGCAATATTCATGTCATATCTGAGCCATAGCATTTCATGGCATTCTTCTCCTTCTCCCAGCTGTTAATTGTACTTCCTGTTCTGTGATGTACCCCATGCTTTAGAGGTCACAGATGATATAAATGTTACATTTAGAGCTGTACCTCAACAGTTGCTTAATTTCAGCACTTTGTCTATATCTGAGTTTCTAAATTAACTGTCATTCTTTGCAAAAGGGAGCATTTCTGCTCCAGATTCAGAGTGACACTAGTCTATAGCTATAAATACAAATATTTAGAAGACAATGTAAAAATATATCCTTTCAGGGAAACAACATTAGTACCCCCCTCCTCTTTTAGTCTGTGAGATCTCCAGATGCAGTCTGTTGGTTGGGTTTATAATACTCATTCCTATAAAGTACCTATAGATATCCAATCCAGTCACAAAATTGTTGGTTGTCTATCAAATGGTAGTGCCACTATCACACCAGTATTCACATCTTGCTTGGTGTGTCAGTATTGTAGTATGCATGTCCCATAGCTTGGTGATACTGTTGATGAGTTTCCTCCCCTAGTAGCTTTCATATCACCTTTGTGGCAGGATGAATGCTCATCAGCAGGGATGGAGGGATGCTGGAGTATTTTTGGCGATCTTAGTGTAGTGTTTATCTCTTTGCATCTTCCCCTGCTCTAATGAAGCAACAGGACTCATTTTAGTCCAGATAATGTTGTGCCCTTTTGGAATTATCATAGTAATACGGACTTTTTTAAGGGGTTTTCTGTGTAAATCTCATTTTCTACTTTAGACTCAACCTGTCAGAATGAGTTGATAGTGATGTCACTTGATTCCTGCATACAATTAAATGAATAAAAATGTTGGTCCATGTTTGTTAATAGAAATGAAATAAATGGGACAGAGTTTGAGAGTTTATTACTTCTACAAGCAAGAGCAGTACTGTTGTTTACCCACTCTCTATTAGTTTGAATGGAAGGAGAATTATTTTAACTTTTTGGTCCTTCAGGATACTAATATTGCACAAGCTAAGAATAATGCAAGCGTTGGATGAAATGAGAGGAGACTCAAGAAGTCCAAGGACAACAAGGAGTGTTCAAGGCCAAGGCAAAGCATTACTGATAGAACATGTAGACTTGTTATCTAGTTTTAATTTTTTCCCCAATCATCCTGTTGCTTTTACATATCAGGTTTTTCCTAAAGAATGCTTATCAACATTTTAAAACATAGAGCATGCTTAAAGTATTGGGCATGTGGGAAGGGCACAACCATCACCTACAGCAGTGTAAAGAATAAATAAAAGGAAAAGAGCACATGTGTATTTTTTAAAAACACCCATGAAATCCCAAAGCAGTAACGGCATGATTACTAACAGATTGGGTTGTGCTGAGAGAACCAGAACCCCTCGCCTGTTGATGAGTTTTGAGTGCTTACATGTTCCAGGCTCTCTGCTGGCTGCTAAGAACACAAAAATGTTCTTAGATACTGTGTCTTCTATTTCCTTCATTTCTATAAAGTAATTTGTCTCTAAGGCTTGCTTAATGATGTGTCCACATTGAGATCCAAATGAATTTCCTCATAAAGTCATAAGGCCCTGGGGAAATAACACTGACTTTTACTCCCCAAATCCATGGAAATGTAAACTTTACTGTTTTGTTCTCCTTTGCAAACTACAGTGTGAGTCTTAGTTGCTGGGTTACTAGCTCAAACACAGCCTCCAAACTGCAGCCAGGGAAGTGCAGTTAGCAATTAAGAAAAGGAAATGACTAGTGGGTTTGAAACCCAACATACTGCCCCATTCTTCACATAGTGAAGCATCTCCGTTACTTAGACAACTTTTATCACTAAGGAAGTACTTGTGACTCATCCTCATACAGAATGACTTACTTAAAAATCTGACTGTTCACTAACTTTACCATTATGACTCCTTTCCTTTCTTTGGACTAAGGCAGAAAAAAAAACCCTACATTTGGTGGCATATTATTCATTGGCTGACCCTTATATCATAATGCAATGGGCTCATGGTGATTGGAATAAAAAGGTCAGTGGTTCTTGCAATATGTGAATGTTTTAATGTTGTTGCTAGATACTTATTTCCTAACAAGAGGTAAGATAACATTTCCTATAAATCATTTTGTGCTGAATGTAACATGCTACTTGAAATTGTAGTCATACTTATGATAATTAGAATGCAGAGTTGTTTCATAACATAGCATAAAAGGCCTTATTTTTCCTTTACAAAGATAAAAAATTGAATTGAATTAAGAATCTCCGCTGGGAGATGTGTAGAGGTGATAATTACACAAAGAAATGCTAAGGATATTACTGTGCCAGACTCTTCAGAATTTAATCTACCTACTTGATTTTATAGATGTTGCTTATTAACAATTGAGATTTTTTTCTGTAAAAAAACACTAGAGAAGTTGTAGAAAAATTGTTATTTACAAACAATAGATCTTCAATAATATATCTGGATAATTACTATGGAAAAACATCTTACCCTTGACAGTTACAACAAGCCGAAAGCCAAGAATGTGAGCTCCCTTCAAGAATTTTCTGACTTGGGCTTTGGCTTTGCTGGGAGCCTTGTGGCACCACCCTCCAGTGTGGCTGGGGTGACTCCCTATTAGAACTCATTTCAGGAACCATGCCCTAAGAGCCTGAAATCTTGACAGTGTCACTTTAGCACATACTGTGGAGCTTTCTCTGGAACTCTTCTGTTTCTAATTTGGTGGCTGGAAAAGCTTGAAAGAGGCAATGCGTCATGACAAACATTTCTCTTTTTCTTCCAGATGCAGGCTTCCAGTGTGAAGCCAAATCATGTGTCTGAGTCTTGCCTTCTGAAGCCTTTTCTGGAGAGAAGCTATCGAAAGAACCCTTGTGGGAAGGTACTAGTACAGTGATTCTCCAAGAGTGGTACCCTTATGGTCAACATCATCACTACCTGGGAATTTGTTACAAACAGTCCCCATCTCAGACAAACCTTAGTGGGGCAGTATCAGTGTGATTCTGAGAACCTTGATCATAGTGAGTCATTGGTGTTCGTGGCATATAGAGTATGAATCATGTTGTGGTTGGAGGCTGAGGGAAATTGGTCAGCCTTTGCTTATGAAGGAAGGAGAAAATGATAAAAAGCAGACTTTGGGTGGGTGGCACAGTGCTCATCTGTAATCCCAGCATTTGGGAGATAAAGGAAGGAGAATCAGAAATTCAAAGCCAGCCTCCACTACACAGTGAATTCCAGGTCAACTTCAGCTATATAATACTCTCTCTCTCTCTCTCTCTCTCTCTCTCTCTCTCTCTCTCTCTCTCTCTCTCTCTCTCTCTCTCTCTCTGTTCCATGCATTATTTGTTAGTGTTGCAGGTATGCATTCATGCGTGCACATATGTGTGGAAGACAGAGATTGCCATCAGATGTGTTCCTATTTCACTCTCAACTTATGCCTTTTGTGACAGATTCTTTCACTGAACCTGGAATTCATTGATGGCAGCTGAAAGGTTAGCCAGTAAGTGCTAACCATCTTCCTATTTTAGGGTTCCCTCTTCCAGCATTGGGACCACAAACAAACACAGCTATACCTCATGTTTTATGTTGATATTAGGTATCTGAACTTGGGTCTTCAGGCTTGCCAGGCAAGTAGTTAACTGGCAGTGTCATTTCATCAGTCCTGAAGCTCTATTACAAAAATACAAAATGTATTTTTAAAAGGCTTTTATTGAGTTCAAAATAGAAAATAAATAATAAAAGTCTGGCCTTTCATTTGTTGACTAGTTGCTTGCATGAACCTCAGAGATGGCAATCAAGATGAATAGGTGATTATAACATATACTATGACATGTTTTTGAAGTTCTAAAATCATTGTTCTAAAAAAAAAAAAAAAAAAAAAAGCATTCTACTCCACCAGGTGGTCGTGCACACCTTTAACCCCAGTATTTGGGAGGCAGAGGTAGGTGGATCTCTGACTTTGAGGTCAGCCTGGTCTACAGAGCAAGTTTCAAGACAGCCAGGACGACACAGAAAATCCCTGTCTCATAAAAACAAAACAAAACAAAACAAAACAAAAAAACCTGAAATGCATTCCTTTCCATATTAGGACAGAAATTTAACACAGCTTCATAAAATCCTATATTATTCTTATATTCCACTGACTTAGCCAACTCCATCTGTCTCTTGAGACTTCAGTTTCTACATCTGAAGACCATATGCATTACCATTCTCCATGACTTATCTCATTGGAATGGGACAAATGATTCAGTGTGTGTGCAAGAGACACTGTGCAGTATTGCGTGTATCAAGAAATGAAAACCATCAAGATTGAGAATTATTCATATAGACACTGACATTTAGGGAGTGATTAGAAATTGACACAAAAATTACCTGCTTATTTTAATTTCCCTGTGACCCATGTAACGTTAAGGTTTTATTTGGTCATGTTTTGCTTATTTTTTAACTGTGAATTTATGAACTTCCAATTTTCATTTCTCTATAAAAATTACATTGTGAAAGCTACTCACAGAATCATTGTGAAAACAAAATTAATAAGAATGAGAAGGCAGTTTTGAAAACGCAGACATTACCATTTTTAGATCTTGTCCTGGGGTCTGTTATTTGTTGTGTGGGTTGAAGAAGTTTCATGAGTGTTGACACAATGACATCATCCAGGAGTTGGGACTAAGTATGCACATCAGCAGATTTTATGATTACAAAGATTATCTGTGTTTATTCGTGTACTAATTCAGCTTCAGTGGAATGTTTCCATTTCTTATGAAATGGGGGACATCCACAATCATTTCATTAATGAAAGCAATCTAAAATTGGTATTGTTTCAACTGGTAAATACGTCATCTGTCCTTTCTGGGAGAGATGGGGACTTGAGATGAATTTTAAAGAAAGCAGCAGACATAGGGACAGCTCTCAAAGGGAAACACACACACAGACACACACACACACACACACACACACACACTTCCTTACATACCAGGAGGAAAGAAGAGGTCTCATGCAACTATGTGGTTTAGGATATAGGGTTCTCAAAAAAGTATCATAAACCAATATAGAAGAGAAAAGCAGATATTTACTAAAAAGTTCACTTCATTTCATTACATTAATTATGTATGAAAATCAGTTTACTAAACATGGAAAAGGAGAATGTAGACATGAACTCTGCTCATTTTCCTGAAGGACCTCCTATGCTGAAACAGCAGAATAGATGGCAAAGGAAAAGTACATTTATTTAACTCAGAAAATGAAATATTTTGTGCATCATAAATCATAACAAACCATAAAAATGATGGGGCAGGGATTGTTTTTAATATAGGAACAACCATGAGAAAAAGAGAAAATAAAATGTTATAATTGAGTAAGAAATCCATATTATTCCAGTAGGGAAAAGACAAAAATCAAGTAATTGGCTAAATTAAAAAAAAAACATATGGCCAATAAATGAATGGGCTTCTTTGATATCAATGCA
Organism: Cricetiscus sungorus; assembly: GCA_030556225.1. Classification (NCBI taxonomy): domain Eukaryota; kingdom Metazoa; phylum Chordata; class Mammalia; order Rodentia; family Cricetidae; genus Cricetiscus; species Cricetiscus sungorus. Next base: position 13,236,209 of record JANBXA010000103.1, read on the forward strand.
AAACAAGGTGAACAAAACATGACTTTTCATCTTTTAGCTTATAAAAGAAAGCATTTGTTTAAATGGATGTAGAAGACAATAGTTCCCTGTCATTGCTGGTAGGATTTGGGGTTCTTCCCTTTCTGGAAATCAGTCTGTTCACAGATTTAGGAAATAATTACATATATATATATTTTACAAAGTCACCCTAATTTTAGAGTGTCTGATGAAAATATCAGAAATCTTTGAATGTCAATAATCAGGAATGTTCCTTCATACTGAGTTTTGTACAGAGGGAATTTCCTAAATATTGAATACTAAGAAAATAGGAAAGTATATTTTTCATTTTTTGAGCCATCAAAACAAGGTGTAAAATGCACTCAGAATATGTAAAATTAACAGCTATGAAAGGACAAGACACAATTGAGGTTTACAGAAGATGTCCTTGTATTTATACACTTGTGTTATTTGTTTTTTCCTTCACAACAGGCAGTAAAGATAATATTTAAAAGTTGTTGTGTCTAATGAAGTGAAGAGTCAATAATGATAAAATATGAAGATGCTGAGATTTGTGTGTGTGTGTGTGTGTGTGTGTGTGTGTGAATTAGGAACAAGATTCTGATTTGGGTAAAAGATAATTAGTGCAAATTAAGAAGAAACATTAAAATGTCAGCCATGGGTGTCTCACATCTCCTTTTCTCTTATATGTTTCCCTGTATTCTAAATGATGTGCAATGGCATGAGTGCTTTATCACTAACTGAATGGAGAGAGATTGGGCAGATGAGAGACTCTGAAATTCAGATTGAGCTTCCCACACTCTGGCGTATGTTTATCAGTGCCTTTAGGAGCCTTTTAAAAAGTCTGGATCAAATTAATGATATTAATTGTTTGCATTTTCAAAATCAGAAACTTTTCAAGTGTATATAGGCAACGTTCTTTCTCTCATCCTCTCCCCACACTCTTCTAGGATTTGTTCTCAACTGAAGGGAGTTCAGAAAGCTGTGCTCTGCAGATTCCTGACATTCCTTCCTAACCAGAATCATCTTGAACTGCTAGTGTGAAATTCTTCCTCAAAATACCCGCTATCCTCTCCTCCTTTGTTAGTGGGTGATGTTCATATTTTTTTTTCATAGCTAGTGTTATCATATCACGTTCCTTCTTTAAAATCTGACCATGATTTATAAATCAATCTGTTAACCTGGTAAACACCAATTCATGTGACATTGAGCAAATCACAACATTTTCTTTCTTTTCTTTCTTTCTTTCTTTCTTTCTTTCTTTCTTTCTTTCTTCCTTTCCTTTCTTTTTTTTTTTGTTTGTTTTGTTTTGTTTTTTGTTTTCTTGTAGTGCTATTGATCAAACCCACGGCCTTGCATAGGCTAGGCAAGCACTGTACCACTGAACCTCACCAGCCCTCATTCTTCTACATTTGTACGTGTATTTAGGATTGTTACCACTATCACTGTTACTGTTATTATTCCTTTTTGACACAGAGTCTCATAGCCTAGATTGGCTTGGATCTTGCTAGTAGCCAATGCCTCATGGCCACCACCTGCCTGAGCTGGAAGAATGTTGGGATAACAGGTTTGTACTATCACGATAACTAACACTCAGCCTTTTCTCTTCCTAAAAAACACATTTTTTAAAAGTTAAAAAGATCAATGTTAATAAACATTTTAATAATCTCTACCCTCTTTTGGGGGAAGGGCTTTCAAGACAGGATTTCTCTGTGTAGCTTTGGAGCCTCTCCTGGAACTCACTCTGTAGACCAGACTGGTCCAGACTGACCTTGAACTCACAGAGATTTGCCTGTCTCTAACTCTCAAGTGCTGGGAATAAAGGTATGCACCACCACTGCCTGGCCTTCTCTGCCTTTCTAACAGTTCAGTGAATATTGTTTGACTTAATGTCAGCTTATTAGTAGAACATTCTTCTGCCATCTATAGAAATGTGGCTGATTTTAGCCACTCAGTCCAAGTCTCTTTGGGGAATTTAGATATTTTAACTTAGTAGCAACTACCTAAAATGGAAAGGAGGAACTCATAGTCTATCTGCAGCAAAAAGTTGATTCTACAAGATAAGGGCTGACGGTCTCTGTGTAGCAAGTATGGAAAAGCAGTTTTGAGAAAAAGCTATGTTTGTTTTAGACTCACATGGGTTACTTGGAAAGTTAAACATCACTTTTAAGAAATTAAAATGAATGCAAGCTTTTCTTATATAGAGTAGAGGGATATAATGAAGCCAGGTCTAAGGAATTGAGTGCTATTACATTTTAATTGTTTTATATAACTTTTAGGGCATATGCAAATGATGCCAAATAATACTGATGTGTATCTAAACTAATACTTAAAAAACAATGGCAAAATAGTCAACTCTTGTATAGGATAAGAATTGTAGTTTATCAGTTTTGATAATGTAGCCATTAATCTGAAGATGAAGAATATGAAGAACAAAAGATTTTATGGAGTCTCTGTGCATGTGTGTGTTTTTTTCACATACTGCTGGAGCTGCTTGTATGTTGGTTACCTTTAGCGGATTCTAAATGCTCAGGTGAATTTACTAGAGCAAAGAGGTAACAGCTCTTGATGGCATGAGGCTCTGTTTTCTGTAGTTCTAACATTTGCCATATATCCCCACTTGGAAGAATGAAGGCTGTAATAGGATATAGTAAGGGAAAATGTCTTGTTAAGCAACTCACAGATTGACCTCTTGGTAATATACCCTTTGGGGCAATGTGTGTTTGTGTGTGTGTGTGTGTGTGTGTGTGTGTGTGTGTGTGTGTGTGTGTGTGTGCGTGCTGGAAATTGGACCCAGGGCCTTGTGCATGCTAGGCAAGCTATTACTCTATCACTGAACTATGACCTCAGAACATAATACATTCCTTTTGTCAATAAGCTACAGTATTATTAGGAAAAATAGGCTAAATCATACGTTATGGCAAAGTCATTTAGAAAACACAAAAGATGCAAGATGGTTCAGCAGGTAAAAGAGATTGCTTCCAAGCCTGATGACACGGGTTTTATCTCAGATGCCCACATAATGGAAGGAGAAGATCAATTCTTTCTGATTGTCGTCTTATTGCCACACATGTGGGTGCTCACACACACTCATACATACCCACATTCACATACCTACATCCACCCCCCACACACACACCAGTAAATATGTATAGATAAATAAAACAGCTGTAGAAACGATTCTGGTGCTGGATCATGAGCTGGACTTCCAGGTTCTCCCCAAAGCTGTGCCATCAGGCATGACTCACAAGCTTTCAGAGTCTTTGTATTTTATCTCGACAGCTCAGAATGGATTAAAACAGTGATTTACAACCTAGTTCCCATGAAGTCATTTAGAGGTAGCCACAAGATGGATAGGGTAGAAGAGGTGATCAGGTATTATTCTCAGTATGGTAGCATTAGTCAGGTGTGTGTGTGTGTGTGTGTGTGTGTGTGTGTGTGCACACACGCGCGTGCGTGTGTGTGTGTGTGTGTGTGTATGCATTTGTCTGTGTATATGTGTGTGAGCTTATGTATGTGTGTGTGTACATGTGTCTATGTGCATTTATGTCTTTGTGTGCATGTGTGTATATGTATATGTGTCTGTTCATATATGTCTGTTCTTGAACATGTATGTTTCTGTGTGTGTGCATCTCTGTGTATGTTCATGGATATGTATGTCTGTGTGTATCTACATGTGTGCACCTGTTCTGTTTTACCACATATCTGTACACTTATTCTAATTAAAACTTCTTTTGAAAAAATGTTCTATCTATAGGATTGGGAAAAACACTGAACCAAAAAATTGTTAAGGTTCCTTCTACCTCAAATTTTTTTTGAGCCTTTGAAAAAGGTTTTGAATACAGACTCCCATTATTTTTACTAAAACATAATCCTTAAAATTTGCATGAAACATTTTTCAGCTAGCAATTTCAGAAACATCAAAGAACAAAATCGGTATCATAACCTATAACTGAGGTAAATAATCAGGTAAATAAATCATAGTTTGTACATTTTCAGAGACCCTGTAAGTTTCCTTTGGAGTCTATCTTTTAAAAATGTCACTTTTCTCTTTGTGGGAAGCAGGAGTTGGTAATATTCACAGCTGTATGTTGTAGAATATACTTTTCAGCAGGAAATTACTTATCCTTAATGTCATCAGGAAGTTAACTTTCCATCTGGTCTTTTTCTCATGAGAGTTTATTCTGTCCCAGATAGAATACATTTTCTTTCCTGTTTCTTTTCCTAGGTGACAATCTATCAGCAAGGACAGTGGAAATGAGATGGAATGTTTGCTGGGAAAAAAAAATGCTCTTGCCCTCATTTTTTCCATAGTCTTTTGAGATACCTATTTTAAAACAATGTTTAGTTTCCTTTCTGTTGTGTGAAAATACTGAGTAGATGTAACTTAGGGGAGGAGAGGATCCAGTGTGTTTACAGTTCTGGGTCATAATCAATCATCGAGGAAAATCAGGTAGAAACTTGAGCAGAAGCTGGAAGTAGAAACTGTGGGGAAGGCTGCTTGCTGGCTTGCTCTCAGGGTCATGTTTGTCTGGCTTTTTTTTTATACAGCTTAGGGTCACCTACCCAAGGAATGGAGCCCTCCTACATCAACTTATAATCCAAACAATCTGCCACAGACATGCCTACAGGCCAATCTGATCTTGGAAATGCCTCAATTGAGACTCCTTCTCAAGTGACTCTAGACTATGTCCACTTGATAGCTGTGTTCAGTTGACAGTCAGTGTCTAGCTATCAATTAACTGTTTGAATATGAAATGTCATTTAGTTCCACAATTTTAGGCAAAGGGTGACTGGAGCCATTGCTTTAACTCTGAGGTGAGGGAGAATATCATGGAAGTGGGAAATATGAGGAAGCTGTTCACTTTATGGTGTCCAGGAAGCAGAAGAAAGATAGGAAGGGGCCAGGAACAAGATGTGCAGTCAAAGACAGAAACCCAATGATCCATTTCCTTCCACTTAGTCCTCACAACCTAGTGGTCCATTCACCTATGAACAGTCTATTGACAAAGTCAGCATCCCCGTGTTCCTATCACTTCTCAACAGAACCAACACCAACAGGAAGTAATCCTTCTACATATAGCACTTGGGGCCATTTTATCTCCAAATAATAATGTTAGGCTAAGTATTTTTAATCAGTATTTAATCTAAAACCCTGTGTTCTATTATTGCTGAATTTTTTATGTTTAGTCTCAAAGAAGTGAAATGACTCTCCTCAAACCACACTGGAAGGAAATTCAAGGCTGTCATTCCCATCTATATTCTGGCTCTTGAGATTGCATTCTTATCCATAACACAATTCATTACAGAATCATTTCTTCAAAGTCAGTACAGAGGCATACTTTAGAACATTTCTTCAGGATATAATTTCCTCTCCTGAGGACAGTTATTGTTAATTTATTCTAAATGATGACTTTCTCATTTCCTCTGCAATCTATAAGAACCATTCTTTTTATGTGTAAATGTTACTTGATCTTTTCTAAAGTTGGCATAGCAGGGTATTGTCTCTTGAGATGCGGGCCTATATAGGAATCCAAAACACTTTTTTTTTTTCATTTGAAAAAGTTTTTTTTCATTTTACATACCAACCTCAGTTCTCCCTCCCTTCTCTTCTCCCATCCTCCTGTTCCCCCCTTCCCACCCTACCCTTTCCCCATCGATTCCTCAGAGTGGGTAAGGCTTTCCTTGGGGAGTCAACAAAGTCTGGCATACCAAGTTGAGTTGAGACAGGACTAAGCCCCTCCCCCCTGTATCAAGGTATCTTACCATAGAGAATGGGCTCCAAAAAGCCAGTTCATGCACCAAGGATAGGTCCTGGTTCCACTGCCAGGGCCCCCACAATAGATCAAGCCACCTAAGTGCCACCCACATTCAGAGTGTTTAGTTCCATCCCATGCAGGTTCCCCAGCTGTCAGTCCATAGTCTGTGAGCTCCCACTAGCTCCTGTCAGATGGCTCTGTGGTTTTCCCAATTATGAACTTGACCTCCACTGTTCACGTGATCCCTAACCCCTCTCTTCAACTAACTCCAGGAGCTCAGCCCAGTGTTTGGCTGTGGGTCACTGCAAAAATTGCTCAACGTGCTTAGCCATCAGGAAAATGCAAATCAAAATGACTCTGAGATACCATCGTATACCTATCAGAATAGCTAAGATCAAAAACATAGATGACAGCTTATGCTGGAGAGATTGTGGAGTAAGGAGAACACTCCTCCACTGATGGTGGGAGTGCAAACTTATACAGCTGTGCGTGCCCATAAAGATGGTAGCACTCTGTCTTGGCATAAGAACAGAGAGTTCAAAACTGTCCTCAGCAAGTCATAAGACCTAAAGGTCAAAGGTGTGGCTATAGTAGGATGTTTGGCTGTCTTATTCTAAATAACAACAGACCTAAATCTAAGGTGTGGCTACTCCTGACAACTAGGCTAGGGAAGGAGAAGTTGATCCTGAGAGGTGTGGCTACTCCTGTCCTCAAGGTTAGGGAACAAGAAGTTGAAGCTAAGGTGTGGTTACTGAACCCTTGGAATAAGTGAGGAAGAAAAGTCTGTTTGTTCCATATATGTGATACTGTGTTTCCCTTTTTGGATAAGGTATATAAGAGTGGTGAAAAATAAACTCATGGCATTTCAGCATTGACTGATCTGCCCTCCTGACTTTTATTCTGTGTTTCTGTCTTTTCTTTATTGTCCATAGCTACCCTTTCCCTCATCTATACACCCCCCCACTCAGGTATGAAATTCTTTCTCTCATCCACAGACTCCCTCTCAGGTATGAACTTGAGGCTGCTCAGCTGGTTCTGATTGCAGCCCCACAGAAACAGTTCCTGATATACAGCCATTTTGGAAATCGGTATAGCAGTTCCTCAGAAAATTGGGAATCAATCTCAAGACCCAGTGATACCACTTTGGTTATATACTCAAAGGATGCACAATCATACCACAAGAACATTTGCTCAACTATGTATATTTATAAAAGCATTATTTTTTGTTTGTTTGTTTGTTTGTTTTGGGGGGGGAGTTCAAGTTTTTCTGTGTAGCTTTAGAGCCTGTCCTGGAACACACTCTATAGACCAGGCTGGCTTGGGACCCACAGAGCTCTGCCTGCCTCTGCCTCTGGAGCGCTGCGATTAAAGTCATATGTCACTACCACCTGGCTAGCAGCATTATTTGTAACAGCCAGAACCAGAAACAACCTAGATGCCCCTCAACCAAAGAATGGATAAAGAAAATATGGTACATTTACACAGTGAAAAAAATCAATGCCATCCAAATCACATTTCACTTGCAAATAGTCACTTGGATAACAGAAACTCAGAAAAATTATGTTAAGAAAAATTATGCTAAAATTATGTTAAGACATCAGTAAGTTTTGATAGATATTAATGACAGGCAGGAGAGAAATAAGGATTCCAAAACATTCAAAGAACCCCCCTCAATGATTGAGCGTATGCTATTATTATTTTAATATACTTGTGATTTTCATATTGTGTCCTTAACTATTTGTGACACATACATAACTGTATTTTCTTGGTGTTCTTGTACATTGATTTAGCAATTTTCCATTGTAAGAGAAATTTCACTAAAAATTCGAAGTTTTGGTATTGGTTTCTATTTTTAAACTTTCTCCTATATCTACTAATATTACATTCTTATTCAGTGACTCCCCACTGTGTTGCCACTAACCAAGCCTCCCTATTGCCCCTTCAAAGAACACAAATCTGTACCACCATGATGTACCATCATGAATGTACATGTATCATGCATTAGTGCATTTGCATCACAGAACATGAGTAAAGGTCAGAGGACCACTAGCAGATTCTGTTCTCTCCTTCTACCATGTGGGTCCTGGGTATTGAACTCAGATTGTCAAGTTTGGTGGCAAACACCTTTACCTCCATCTCTCTAGCCCTAGTTTCCATTCTTTAAGTAACTATCACATGCAATTAACTTTAGAGGAGAAATGTCATGTTAAAAAAAGACATGGTTCATGTGAGGTGAAAATTGGGCCAGAAGAAATGGAAAGGGTTTAGTCTTAGAAACAAGGAGGTCGACATTTCATCAGGCAAGGGAGCCCCTGTAATTGAAATGAACTGGACTTTCTATCCTGAGTCTAGTAAAAATGTTCCACGAGATGTCTAGGCAAGGCAAAGAACTTAGCAAACAATATAAGCAGAGAAGAGAAGGGATGTTTAGGGAGTACCAAGTAGTTATAAGAGCAGAGACCAAGAAAGAAGAGAAAGTTAAGGCCACAATGTGAAGACACTCAAAAGACATTGTCACCAGCCACTGTGGAGTATGGTCCTTTGACCCCCAGAGAGCTATTATTTTCATTAACTTTGCCATATATGTATGTGCTGCCTTTCCCTATTGAGTAAGATCGTTTGTCATAGTGACTTAGATTTACAGCCTTACTTCATATATTGGTTGTTGAGTATAAATATATTTCTGTGACTATATAGTTTCCTTTACATTTTTATTTATGGATATCTATTGATGACATTTATATTATATGATCAACCTTAGAAAAACTTCTTGTTAGTTATATGTTAGAGTGTATATAGTTTCTATAAGTTGAATTGGTTAAATACTCGATTTCCTTAAGACATTTCAAAAGATTTCTGTTTAGGCATTTCAATTTGGGGGCTAGATCAGAGTCTACTTTTCAGCTACTAATTCAGACATGGTGTACTGGAACTGCAGAGCTCTTAGTAACCATCTCTTCCCTCTTTCTCTCCATCTTACAGAAAAGAAAATCAGGTTATCTCATAGTCACACAACTAGTTACTGGCAATGCCAAGGCTAAATCCTAGTTTGGTGTTTTCCTACTACCCAGCACCCTTTTTATGCAAATAAGTGACCAACAAATGCAGAGCACATAAAGGACAATGCATATTAGTTATTTAAAAACTTAATTTTATAGACCACAGCAAAACGTAACAACCAGTTCTAAAATTCAGACATACTAGTGTACTTTTAGTAACAAAATGTCATGAGTCAACATGCAAAGTTTCTAATGGATCAGACAAATTTATTACAAATCATATTCTCAAATTTTTCCTAACAACACTTAACGTTAACTATGGCGACATTAAGAAGAAATAAAAGACGCTCTTCACAGTAAGAATATTTTCTTTTCTCCAAATGACTGCTTAGTCACTGTAAAGTGTAGCCTCCACAATCAGTCTGGGACTATATATTGAGGAACATAGTCCTAATACTTGGAATTCTAAAAACAGCCATGGCTATGTGATATTAATAGCATATGTGTCATTTTGAAAAATTAATTAATTTTTAGAACATCTTGGTCACCACAGCAGTGTCAGGTATAGGTTACATCTTGTGGAGTGAGTGGGCCTTCAGTCAAGCAGATTCTGGCTGGTTACTCTCACAGAATTTGTGCCACCATTGCACTAACATAACTTGCGGGAAGGACAGCATGGTAGAGCAAAAGGTTTGACTATTCTTAAAGGTAGGCTGCATGCCAAGCAGTAGATGGCCAACAGGAAATGAACTCAATGGCGTCTATGCAGTTTGTCTCATAATATTGTGTCAGGTTCTTCCTTCTTCTTTTTAATTATCCTAATATTTTTATTTTATCTATATATTTTTATTCTCTTTTTATCTACTAAGGTCCTTTGCATATATATTATAGTTTCCAGTTTAGTGTTTTTATGAGTGCAAATAAGTAGGTCTGTTTCTCGTGCCTTCTCTTGGGCTCTTTTTTTCTTTTTTGCTTTGCTCAGTATCAGTATGGTAGCTTTTGTTTTATTTTATTTTATTATTATCCCATAGAAGCCTAATTGTTTTCTGATGCAAGACAGGAAAGCGGTGGATCTGAATGAGAGGGGAGGTAGGGAGGAGATAGGGGGAGTAGAGAGAGGGACAATTGTAATCCCGATATATTGTGTGTGTGTGTGGGGGGGGGGGACTATTTTCAATAAAAGAAAGAAAAGACAGCATATGTTGGGGGCATTTCCCAAGGTAAAATAGAATTAATCCTATTATCATTTATATCAAGGATCCTTTCTATTATTAATGCACATCCAGGACTTTGCTGTACATAATTCTGGAGCCTTCTTTAGGGAAGAGTCTGGTAAGATTTATTCCAAAATGAAAATCACACCCTAGAGAAAGTAGCCAGGATTTAACTCCATACCCTAGCACGGGCACACCAGGAAGCATGTGGTATGTGCTTGAGTCCTCAGAAATGCTTGATCGGTCAGACTTCAAAAGAACAGGGCAGGACTCTCTCTAATCAGCAATTCACTTCAAAGCTCTCTACTGTAGGGTTTCCTTCTCACTCAAGGCCACAAAAAAACAACAAACAAGGAAGATATAGCACAAATCAGGCCACGAGGAGGATGCCTCTCACTTGGTAGGCGCTTCCTCACCCCAGCCAGCCCCTAGGCTCTGAGTCTGCGGCCTGAGCAACAGGAGGTTGAGGAACTGAAAAGCCGCGGAACCAGAAGCGAGGGGGGTGGAGCGGACAGGGGGGTTAGGAGACGCGGAGGACCGGTAGGCCTAGTTTCCAGGCCGCGGTCGCGGTTGCGAAGGGATGGAACCTCTGCGTGTCCTGGAGCTCTACAGTGGCATTGGTGGCATGCACCACGCGCTGCGAGGTGAGAGCGGACAGAAAACTTCTCAGACTCACTCCGGGCCGCAGGTTCCGGCTCTCGCGCCGCCGAGGGGCGGAGCGGTGGGGCGGGACCTGGTAGCAGCCGACCTCGGTTGCCCTGGAAACCACCTCAGCGCCGCCCTGGTCCGCCCCTCAAGGCAGCGGCTCCCCTACTCTGGCCCCAAGCTTTGTAGCCCAAGAGGGCCGGGAGCCCCAGACTGTTTGTGAGGCGGGATTCTTGGGACTGTGAAGTCAAATGATCCTAATTTGGTTCAAAGTTAAGGGACAAGGCGAGCCCTTTGTCCAGTGCCAAGGGCCTAATTCTAGGGTGGCTGTCATTGACCTCAGAGGAAGTCACGAAAACGGGAGAGGGTGGTTTGGAGCAAGGCGATAATTACAATTCAAGACAGAAAATTTAAAATATTAGGGTGTAGGGGTAGCAAAAGGGGGAGGGCGCATGTTTAAATCTGTGGAAAGAAACGTGCCTTCCGCAGGCCTACCCAGATGACAGAGAACCGGGATCAAATTTTGCCACTCTGGCCTTACGTTTTCGAACATGTCATTTGGTTTTGGATGTGTAAAATAGAACTTCCAGAAAGGGACCTCGAGAATTAAAGATAGGGTAAGGTGACTAACACATTGTAGCTATTTAGGAATTAGGTTGCTGTCACCTTCATTTTGAGGATGTTTAGTTTCTTTGCAATCTATCCACTTTCTGTGATATTGACTCAAAAACACTTACTTTATGAACTCCATTTGCCATGTTCTGTGTGCTAGACACCTATTTGTAGTGGCAAACTTTGGATGTGTATGTGTTTATGTTCTCAAGTTGCTAAGACAGGGACAAAACAGAAATTTCTCTGCTTCCCTTTTTAGTAGCACGAGTAATGATAGGGTAAGAAGCACACAGCTTCTAGTGGTTTGAGCTTATACATGTTTTTCAACAAATACTGACTTTTGAATCTATACTAGGTTAGGACTATTGAATGTTTTACTACTTTATCTGTTTTTTTACATTTGTTTATCATACTAAAATTAAGCAAGCTAGGGAAACTTGTACTATCTGATTTACTAATTTTGCACAGTCATACATGTTAGCATTTCCTTCATATCTTGAAACTTTTTAACACAATTTTAAAAGCCACATAATACTTTTTAAAAATAAACTATATAATACATTTTGAACTTGTAGATTTCTCCTAAGTTTTTTTCCTCAAACACAGTGTGCTACCAATAAATCCTTGAGTGTAAATCTCTATTCTTTTTTTCTTAAAACATGCTTATGAATTTTGGATTAAGTCATCCAACAATGAAGGTTAGAATCACAGTCGTTTCTTATCTGGACTATGAGCTCTGTTTTCTGGCTACCCGGCTACCCTCCTGTCTAGGCTCAGTGGGGTCGGTGGGCTTTCTGTGTTCCTTCACTCTTCTAATTTCTAAGTCCCTTCTTAGTTCTAGCCTTTACTTTTGCTGCTGTTGTCACTTGGAGTGTTGCATTCCCAGACTTTTCTGTGATGGCTTCCCCCCCACTCCCACCCCCACTCATCTTATGACCTATTAAGAGATGCCTGCCCCGCAGCTTTTTTTTTTTTTTTCTTTCAAGCCAAGGTTTTTCTGTATTGCTTTGAACCCCATTCACCTGCCTCTGCCTCCCAAGTGCTTCGATTAAAGGTATGCGACACCAAAGCCCGGCCCAAAGCAGCTTTTATACTTCCCCCTAGATCTATGGTTTGAGGTTTACTTATAAAAAATGTCTTGATCATATTAATGAAAATATTTATCTAGTGTTTATCTGTTTGAGGAACTTTAGTTTTAAGTTGGTCTATAATGAAATACACTCTGGTGTGTTCTTGTATTTATGTAGCTAATGAAGATTAATAACAGTGGCAGAAGGCTTTGACTTTTCTTATGTCAGGACCTGTTCTGACTCTATAATAAGCTAGCTTAGTGGCAGACCCAGTATCCCAACTTAGGTCTGCCTATCAGATCTTTTAACCATTCTCTGTTGCTATCATTGATCCCATTTACTAACTTACTTGAAGAAGAGCAGTAGTAAGAATGTTAAATGCCCATTTGTCTACTTCTGGACAATGTTTGCAATGAGACATTTTATTGTTGTAATGTATCTATACACAATACTTACACATACTAAAATGTATCACTTTGTGTTTCAGTGTACAGTTTAGCAACAACAATTGTGTTTATAAAGTCATACAAACATTACCAATATTATTTTTCAGAACATTTTCAGTATCCTAGACAGAAGCATTCATCCACTTAAAAATATCTCTGCACTCCTATACCCCTTCCTCAAGCTACTAATGTCTCTATTCTACTTTGGCCTATGAATTGTCTATTCTAGGTATCTCATAAGTAGAATCATCTAACTATCCTTTGATGTCTGGCTTATTTTAACACTTCACGCAAGATTTACAAAGCTCATCCATGTTGTAGTATTGCCAATACCTCATCCCTTTTTATGGATGAATAATATATTGTTGTATATATAACAATATTGTTTATTCATTATTAGTAGATGTTTAAATTTTTCAGCTTATTTTCTTGCTATTGTGAATAATGTCTCTCTGAATATTGGCATATAAATATATGTTTGGATTCTTGCTTTGTATTCTCTTGGGTGTATTCTTAAGAATGGACAAACCCAAATGTGCTCTGCCTCAGTATCTTCTTCCATAAAATGAGAGCACAGAAATACCTCGGTATTAGAAGGGAGTTGTAAGAGTATAAATTTATTTTTAGGAAGTATTTAAAGGCCTGGGGGTTGGCTCAGGGGGCAAGAACACTTGTTCCCCAAGCCAGAGGACCTGAGTTTAAACCCCAAGCACCCATGTAAAAAGCATGGTTACATGCACCTGAAGCCACAGCATTCCAAGGGAGAGACAGGTGGATCCTAAGAGCTCACTGGTCAACTGAAAATGACATCTGCTTCACTGGAGACTCTGTCTCAAAGCATTAAAATGGAAAGCAATGAAGGAAGACACTCATCGTCCTGCTGTGGTCTCTGTGCATGGACACATGCAGACACACACGTGCACACACAAGCACACACATGCACACATGGACAAGGCATTTACATAGTGCTTAAAATGTAGGAAATACTCAATACATATGGAGCAACTTATTGTTGCTCATGAGTCATAAAGTTATAGAAAGTTATTACATATTGTTTAAAAAATAATCTTTGTGAGAAATTGATAAATATTTGAAGTTGCCTGACTGCTGAAGGATATTTGGTCACACTGTGAACCCTGAGATTGTGTTATTTATTGGAATAACATGTTTCTAGTAGTGGTATGACTGAGCCCTAGCATACAGGTTTAATCCAAGACCTTTTTGCTTGAATATTATAAACAGGGTTAAATAAAGTCAACTATAGGTCAAAAGGCAGAGCAAGCAACCAGTTGACAGGAAGTAAACATTAGATTATTAATTAAAAACCCATAGATATGCAGAGGATGGACAGAGAGATGCACAGGAAGTAGAAGGAAGGGACTATGAGTGTGGGAGATATTTGTTTGGGGGAGGGATGGATGGTCAGACAGGACAGGCTTCTAGAACAAATGCAGAGGAGGAAGATCAGCTGAGTGCTGTCTCTACCTCTCTGAGCTAGCAGGCTTTCACCCCAGCATCTGGCCCTGAAGTCTTTGTTTGTTTTTTTTTTTTTTTTTGTTTTTGAGACAGGGGTTCTCTGTGGCTTTGGAGGCTGTCTTGGAACTAGCTCTTGTAGACCAGGCTGCTCTTGAACTCACAGAGATCCGCCTGCCTCTGCCTCCCAAGTGCTGGGATTAAAGGCTTGCGGCACCACTGCCTGGCCTGGCTCCAAAGTCTTTATTGGTAAAATCAAACAATTGAGACTTTGTTAAAAACAACATCTGGCCTTCCAATACCTTGCTTTTCTTTGAGAGTTAAAATCATGCCTTTTTTTTTTTTTTTTTTTTGAAGTCAGTTGAATAATGATTGACTCCATAATGCTTGTGTGAAAATTTGGAAGTTATTTAGTGTTTCTGAGTGTAGATGCCTTATCTGTGAGATGGACTGCATTGTGAGAGTTAAGGAAAAGATGTAGGAAATATAAAGGTACTAAGTAAATGTTTTCTTCTTTGTTTTATGTTCCCCAGTTAACTGGTTTCACTGTGGTGTTTTGCCTTACTGATAAAATAAGTTCATAATTATGATAACTTCATGACATTTTTGTATTATCGTTTGAAATGCCAAGTTAATATTGATGAAAGGCATATGCTTCCAAAGGAATTAACTATTAAGCAAACAGGACTCAGAATGGTAAATTGAAACAGGATTTTCAGAGGTTAGTTTGGGAGGGGGTCTTATTTATTTATTTTTTTAATGATTGATACCCCACAAACACACTGCATATGTGTCTGTGTGTGGGTATTGAAGGAGACCATTAGAGGTTGTTAGATTTCCTGGTGTTGGAGTCACAGGTATTCATTAGCCACTCAACATAGGTACTAGGAACTGAACAGGACTTATCTGTAAGAGCAGTAAAGTGCTCCTAACCACTGAACCATCTCTCCAGCTCATAAAGTTACATTTTATGGCAGTTTTGATAGTTAACTAGAGATGGAGTAGTATTTTGTGCTCTCCTATAGTTTTCATTAACTTTTACCTGAATATGTCAAACATTGTGAATTTATTGATTATTGACAAAACATCCACAAAGAACATTGTAGATATTTTATAGTGGTGGGACAGTTACCAAATTGTTCTGTTCCCTCAAAGCAAATTTACAAAATACAAATCCAGAATCTGCAATCGATTGGATCCCATGTGTTTATATTGCTTGTTCACTATTTACATAGTTTATTTCCTTTGAATTCTAACATTAATTGTTTTCCTGTCTATAAAGGACTGAAAAGAACTTTAACTTTTAGTTTTTATTTTCATTGAGTCAGTGGGATAAAGTCATTTGTTTTACTGTTGCTTATATTTGTGTTCACAGCCTAAAAGATGTGTTTTAAGGAGTATCTTTTGTTGGTTATCTTTGATAGTTTCTTTTTATTTCTCAGGTTCATAACAAAAAGACCATTAAATTCTTTTATTCAAATATCAGAAAAGTTAATTTGTTTGTTTGCTTTGTACTGATTGTAAAAGTAGTGCATTTTCTGGGTCATGGTGGGGCATGCCTGTTATCCTAACTTTCAGAATATGAGCCCAGGGATCAAGAGCTTGTGTGGACTACGTGGTGAGAGCATGTCTCTAAAACCAATTTAGACCTAATAAAATAAACAAACTAAGAAGCAGTTCATTCTTACTCTCTTTAAAAAGTGAATAGTACAAACAGGCAAAGATTCTATCTCCTGCAAATTTCATCATGAAAATAGCCTCTGATAACATTTGCTGTTTTCCCTGTTGTGATGTGCACAAACCACACACATAGACTTCAACGCTTGGGTCATGACTCAACAGGATATTCTGTAATTAGCTTTGGCAGTGAACAGGATGGTTTTTTCTTTGTATCAATAGATGTGGATTGTCTTTAAATATCTGTTCCCATGCATGCATGCAGTTTACATGTATATCTTTTCACACTTGTCCACATTTTTCTTTAGTACTAATTTCCAGGTAACTAGGTCTAATAACTAGAAAAATGTGTAGATTGTAGGACTGAACATATTACATGTTCCGTAAAAATATCGGGGATACCTTTACTTAACTGTATTTAGTGTCCACATATAGAAATAGGTTATGAGTTGGCCTTTGGTGAAGTTCCTGCTTCCATCTTGAAGAATCCTCCCTTCTTAACTCAGTTTAGGGCACCTAGGAAATGTTGATTAAAAGATGTGCTTTTGTTTGCAGATGTGTAGCTAGTTGATTAATCAGGTTGTTGAGATGATAGGGTCCTGCCTTGGGAGCTGGCATTTAAAATGCATTTCCTCATAAGAGCAAAGATGTGTCAATGTGCATTCATTTGAGTGGCTATTAGGAGTATTTCCTGCAAATGACAAAACTCACCCCAAAGTAGTTGGCGTAAAAGTTTTAAATATAGACTCATTTAAATGTTGCCTCTAAATTTGGGGTAGAACTAGAAGTAGTGACCCAAACTATATCACTAGGGATTATTTTCTTTAGTTATACATCTCAGTTATACTTCAGATGGATTGGCCGCATGCACAGCCATCCTGGATTTTTATGTGGGAGTTAGGGATTCAAATTCAAGCTTTCATGGTTTCAGATCAAGACCTCTTACCCAGTGAATCATCTTATGAGCTCCCAACACCCTACCGTGTAGTTAGCAATATAGTTGTTAGGAAAGCAAATAAACAACGGCAGAACAGGAATTTTCCTCTTGCATTAGTTTTCTGCTTCTGTGAATTTGACACCGAGGTCCAAGTCAAAGAATGGCAGGTCATGGAAGATGATCTGAAGATCCACCCTCTTTTCCTAAATACTCATTGCGTTTGGAGAACAGAAAGTTTCATTAGAAGTTTTTTTGTTTTTTTTTGTTTTTTTTTTAATTTGGACTATCTTCCTGCAAATTAGACAAAACAAGTAATACATGTTCTATGGGGAAGGGTTGCCCTGCCTCTGCCTGGTCTCTGTTGTCTGCCTATGGGTTGATAGCAGGGCCAGGAAAGTTTGCTTTTCTCAGCACTGTTCTGAGGTCATACTTTAGTCAGTTTTTATTTAATATTTATAGTGGTGGTTAAAGCCTTCTAGTTACTGCTGCAAAAGCTTTCTGCCTATGCTACTTTAAAATCATGTAAAAAAAAATAACACTTCTGAAATTTGTCTCTGAATAGTTACAACTTAAATTTTCTCACTGGTCTAGTTTTCTAGCTTTAATAATGATAAACATTACACCACCACCATCACTATTTTGTCTGTAACTTTTTCAGATAAATGCTAAGTGATGAGTGAGATTTTTAATAATTACAAGTATCTCCTGTTGCTAGAGATTTTATTGACTCTGTTTCATTTATTTTTAATAGGGCCTCTTATGGGAACTGTTTTAAATATCCATTTCATTAACGAGGAAATTGAAGTTTATAGGATTAGTACATTATTTTCCCAACACTGTGTAGCTTGGGAGAATTTCAATATGGATTCCTCTTCCTCTGTCCACTGTACAGTGCTGACTGCTTGCCAGGATTTCTCTTGATGAGCCTGGTGATTATAAGCTCAGTGTGGATGTCATCAGCCAAAATGCAGCTGTTTACATTTAAATTAAGATGACACTAGAGAGAAATTTAGTCCCTTAATTGTGCTGGTCTCAGGCTAAATGCTTAATACCTGCTCATATGTGTATCATATCAGACCATGCAAATATGGAATGTTTTTTGGTCAATTCTTAATTTTAGCTATCTATATTTAGAAACAAAAATTTTAGGGGCAATGTCTGCCCTGGAAAATCAAGACTCCTTAACCTTAAGGGTTGTATCTGAGGACTAAGGGTGGTGCTGGTGCTATGTCACACTCTATGGCCCTGATAAAACAGACCCTTGAGTGACCTTTCCCTGTTGATCTTCTGAGGAACACGGTGGGTATGGGAGGGGGGCTGTAGTGGCTGTTTCCTCACAGGAACACTGCATTAATTGAGCTTTCCCAAACACTTCCAGGAAAAGATTTTTTGTGCCTCAATTTCCTTTCTGAAGTTCCCCTCAGAATTCATCCCTGCTTTTTTGAACTGTGTTGTACTTTCTAATGTGACATCTTTAGTTTTTATGCCTTGAAAGGCCCTTGTGTGTTCCTTTTTAACAGTAACTTGCCATCTTCCATGTCAATTCTTCAGATCCTCTCTGTCGTTATTTTATTGCAAAATAATGTTTAAGTTCTAAGATGCAGTGTCAAGAGCATAATCAGATCTCAGCTCACATATCTCAGCATACTCCTGTGTGGTGTGGCCTTCTGTACCAGTGGGGTGTTGGCAGAAGTACTCTATGGAGGGCCTTGACCCAGAGTAAACAAGGTTGTCAGTTAGCTAAACTTGTAAGGCTTTCAGAGGAAACGTGTGTGTGTGTGTGTGTGTGTGTGTGTGTGTGTGTGTGTGTGTGTGTTTGTGGTGGGGGTCGGGCTTAGTTTCCCCTTTATGTGTCGAAATAATTTCTTAGCACTGTCTAGAGTCTAGATATGTAAACAACTTTTAAGAAGAGCCAGGCAATATATTTGCTAATAACAATAAAAACATTTGAAGGTGTTTTTATGTGTTTTGTATGTATGTGTGTATTTTGGGAGGCATGTGTTGCATGGTCGTTTGTGTGGGGTGTCCATTCTCTCCACTATGTGGTCCCTGGGATCAAGTGCATGTTGTCAGGCTCAGATGGCAGAGATGATGGTCCAACTGTCTCAATGACCCCAATTGGCAAATATTTTAAATTAAAAGTCTTTACAGGTCCACTTATACCTAATGTTCTTATTCCCAATTAAGCTGTCACTCTGAATAAAAGAATAGACCTTGGAATATACTCATCTGATCTACCATTTCACAACTAGAGGTCAGTGTTAACATACCTACCTGATTAAATGTCTCAGGTGTGAGTTTGAGATCATTCAAACATTTACCTAATGTTTATCTGGGCCAGGTCAGAAGGTAGATGAAAGAAAGACAAAAGTTCTGAAGTTATTTCATCGTGAACTGTTTAATTCTACATTTTAATTTAAAAACTTTTGATATTTCTCCCACGTAACAGTTTATCTATTAGGCTAGTCATAGAATGATTTGCAGCTTTTGCTACCAGCTAAATTCTTCCCTATAGCTTCTCCAGAAGCCTCAATCGGAAAAGAAGGAAACCATTGCCACTCGAAACTTTAAAACTTCAGTCTTCAGAAATGGAAACATAATGTCCTTGTCATTTCCATATAGATCATCAACGATGTGCATTGTGTTTCTCTGACAAAAATGTCTCACCTAAAATAAATAAATAAATAAAATAAAGTACTCCCTTTTAATAAATATGAAATCCAGAAAATTAACTGAAATGTCATGGATAAAACCCATGCACAGCATTGGATCAAAGGCCAGAAAGCACATCCTCCTCTGCCCCTGCTTCCAGAACCCTGCTGAGTTCCTTTCTCAGTTCTAGCTTCTTTGAGAATTACTCATGGGTCTCAAGTGAGAGAGCTCCCATGGCACAATTCTAGAGCATTCTTTCCACTTCTGCATTTTCACCTTTGAAGTTTCATAACTTGTCTCTGCTGCTCAAAGGCTTTTGGAGTCTCTGGATTTCAAACATTTTATTATAGAATATTAAGATGGCTTTCTCTGAAGTCCAGTTTAAGATGTTGCTGAAACTGATCAGCTTGCTTTTTCTATTGTTGTGTAGAGTTTAATTTCTCCTAAGAAGCTTACCTAAATATTTTTTAAATACCTACATATACCTAAACAATTGTTTTTAAATCAAGTTGAAGTTAGCATTAGTAATATCCTAGTACAGGGTAAACATCCCAATCTAAACAGTAAACTGTGACATACTCCAAAATCAAATACTTTTTAATAGTCAACTTGACTCCACAAGTGGATAATTCCACTCTATCGAATATAATTAGAGTAAATAAAATGCCCAGAAACCAATTTTATATAAAATTATGGTCATTGACATGGTTTAGCAGTGGCTGAATGAGTAAAGGCTTACAAACATACAAAATAAATAAGTAACAAACAAACAAATAATAAGTAAAAAAAATTAAATTAAAATTTAAAATTTCTTCCAAGTTATATAGGCATATAGGAAACAAATGAATTTTGTGTTTATACTTGGTCCTACCTTTAAGCTATCTTGCTATGTATATGCACATATTTCAAAATCTGAAACATTCCTGGTTTTCAGACACCCTCTCTCTCTCTGTCTCTCTCTCTCTGTCTCTCTGTCTCTCTCTCTCTCTCTCTCTCTCTCTCTCTCTCTCTCTCTTTGTGTGTGTGTGTGTGTGTTTTCCTAATACAAATAACTTTTTTTGATAGTGCAGTAGGTTGTAATTTTTAACAATGTAAAGTGTGTGCACCAGGCCATGAGAGCAGTGCATTTGCTTATTGACTTTAAAACTCATTCTTTCCTGAGAATCACTTTTCAGTTCATCAGGTTTTGGATCTTCACATGAAACACTCATTTGGCAATTGCTTTTTGTCAGGCTTTATGTCCCCTGGGCATATGACACAAGAACATAAAATTACTTATTGACTATGATATGGATTCAGCACATGATTAGATTTTCAGTCACCCTGAAAAAAGATGAAAGTCCTGCTAACCACCCACAGGCCACCCCGCCTGCTTCAGTGGGGAGCTGCTACTCCATGGAGATTGTAATCTGTCTTATTTAGGAAAGTTGATTCTGAGTTCTTGTAGTGGTTAGTGGTTAGAACTAGTAAGAATCATGATTTTTAAAATTAATCTTTGTATACCTTTTGGCTTAGAAACCTTTTTGCTTTAGGCTTTAAAGTCTTTTGTGTTTTTAAACAAGGATATAATTTATAGCCTCAAATATATCCTAAATCAAGAAACTAGCTATTACATTTAAAGTCAGCCAGAGGCAGCCACCTGCGGTGTTAAGAAGTTTAGTGCCTGTGTATAAGGACAGAGGACTGTCCTTTTCCACAGAAAGGAGGTACCTGCAGGATAGCTAAGTGATTTGGGCCTACCAGACACAATATTTACTTGGAGATGTTTATGCCCCTGTTTTCTTTCGAGCCTGTCTTTTTCTAGGTTTCAGTAGCTTTCCCAACATGGAGGTCTTTCTCTGCCTTTTGTTCTGAGCTCTGTGCAGGAGCTTGCTTTGTGAGTTCTAGCTCCTTCAACCCTGATTTTCCTTCTCTTTAAATGTCTGGACCAGTTAAAGCTGATGATTGTTAGTTAACAAATGGCTACTACTAAAGAGCTGTTGGATCTACTGGTAATCTCATTGTGTTAACCAATGGTTTCCCCAAGTTTCAGGAGCTTCAGTGTTTGCAAGTCCCATATTTTCTACTGATTTTGAACAAGGTCTATGCATAATTGATTTTGTACATGGTTTGAGGTAACAGGGTGGTAGCCATGAGGTATAGCAACAGCCACACTTACAAAGTTCAAACTTTTAGTTACAACCAAAAATATGTTCATATTCTTTGAATCCAAAGCTGTGTTGAGAGTGTATTTTCTCAGCAGCAAAGCGTACCTTAATATGAGTATCTCCTCCTCTCTAGTCTCTTTTTTATTAATTAATTTTTATTTAAATTACAAATAATCTTATTTTACATACCAATCCCAGTTTCTTCTCCCTCCCATCCTCCCATCCTCCCATCCTCCCATCCCTCCCCCATCTTCCTATCCCACCTCTATACACTCTTTGGGGAGGATGAGGCCTTCCAGCTGAGATCATCAAAGTCTGTCACATCATTTGGGGCAGGGTCTACCTCTCCTCTGTGTATCTAGGCTGAGAGACTTTCTTAGTCAGTCTCTTATGCTCTGTCAAAGACATACATTTTTAGGCTCTGATCCTTTTACATTGGACACCAATGAATTGACATCATTTCAAAATTAAACTCTAAGCAGGCTGTTCTGTTGTATGTAAGTTATATCTCAGTGAAGCTATTATTACAAAATAAACATATTAAAAGCATTTTCAGAGGTATCATGAATCAGCTTTTTCTTAATATGGGAGGGTGAGAAGATGTGGTCATTTATTTATATAAAGTTCTAAATAATAGGGCTTCTAGAGTGTATTATATGTTCCTGTTTTTTATTTAACTTTGAAAGCTGTGTTTGGCATAAACATGTGGCTTAATGAGTAAGGAAAGCTATCATCTGGGACAATGTGAGAGAGTTGAAGTTTCATTCTCAGCACTCAATCTGCTGCCAGAGTGACCTGGAGGTAGTGCTGGAAGCCCCACTTCCTGCCTGCGCTCTTGCCTGGCTGGTTCTTTACTGTAGTCTGAGATCAAGCTGGGTAGCTGAGGGAGAAAGTTGGTGCACTGCTGGACCCTGCAGTTTCAGTTCTTCTTTATGATGGGGTGATGATATTCCATTTGTCATTACAGAGAGTTGTGTCCCTGCACATGTGGTGGCTGCTATTGATGTGAACACTGTCGCTAATGAAGTATACAAGCATAATTTTCCTCACACACACTTGCTGGCAAAGACAATTGAAGTGAGTAAATATTATTTTAATACATATAATAGCAGTGAAAATGCATATTTCTAACAATTCCTAAATACTTGTTTCTAGTGGCTTACTTGGAAAATAAATCATGCAAATGAAAGTTTAGGAGAAGAATGAATGTTTTAAAGTCTAAGTAAAAGAGAGAGTAAATTATGTAAAAATATCACTTAAAGAGTGAGGTCAAGATTTTGGTCTCTGAAAAGATTGACAGGACCACACTTAACTTCCAGATGCTTGGTTCTGTGGTGACAGTAAACATCAATGGTTCACATTCAGTTACTAGTTATGTAATACTTACAGCATATGGCAACAGTACGGAAGGAGTTCGTTGGTTATTACTTTTAGAATGCTCATTAGCAAACTTGTCAGAGTTAATTTAGTTCACCTACCATGGACTCTGTTTTAAAAAGATTATGAATAGTAGATGGCCAACACAAAATGAACTCCATGGTATTTTTGGAGATTTTGTCTTACAATGCTTTGACTGGACTTTCTTTTTCTCTCTTCCTTTTTTTTTTTTTTTTTTTAGCTTGCTTGAGTTTTGCTTATCTATTAAATTTCCCAACTTTTGCTTTTATAGGTTTTGTGTGTGTATTTTGCTTTTTCTTTCTTTTCTTTTTTGTCTGTTTATTCTTTTTTTTTTTTAACTTTTATTATTGAGCTGTTTGTTTTCTAAAGAGAAAGAAGGCATGCCATTAGATGGGTAGGGAGGTCGGGAGGATCTGGGAGGAGATGAGGGAGGGGAAATCATGGCCACTATGAAAGAATTATTTTCAATAAAAATAAATAATAAGTAAAAATGTGAATATAAACATCCCAGTCTTTCCTATTGTTTGTATGTTTGTTTGTGTGTGTGTGTGTGTGTGCATGCGTGTGTGTGAGACAGAGAAATTGTGCATACAATGGTGTGTGTGTGTGTGTGAGAGAGAGAGAGAGAGAGAGAGAGAAATTGTGCATACAATGGTGTGTGTGTGTGTGTGAGAGAGAGAGAGAGAGAGAGAGAGACAGAGAAATTGTGCATACAATGGTGTGTGTGTGTGTGTGAGAGAGAGAGAGAGAGAGAGAGAGAGAGACAGAGAAATTGTGCATACAATGTGTGTGTGTGTGTGTGTGTGTGTGTGTGTGTGTGTGTGTGTGTGTAGGTCAGAGGACAACTTGCAGGTGTTGATCCTCTACTTCCACTATGTGGCTTCTGAGGATTGAACATCAGGCTCGGGGACAAGTAGGTGCCTTTGTCCACACCCTTACTGTGGAAGACTAGCAGCAGCTAGTCAGCTGATAGGTGAGTTTTCCCATTGACATTGATGGAAGTAATGTAAGGTGCTAAAGCACTGTGGCAAACTTTCTTATATCATAACTTTGAAGATCATTGT
This sequence comes from Cricetiscus sungorus, assembly GCA_030556225.1. Classification (NCBI taxonomy): domain Eukaryota; kingdom Metazoa; phylum Chordata; class Mammalia; order Rodentia; family Cricetidae; genus Cricetiscus; species Cricetiscus sungorus. Next base: position 13,260,299 of record JANBXA010000103.1, read on the forward strand.
ATGCAGCTTAGTAATTCCATTCCTAGATGTTTTTCCACACAAGGGAATGGGAAAACCCAATAGAGACCAATATTTCTTACTATGAAAATAAGGCCTCAACTTCTTATTGTATAAAATTTACATGCAAAATTTTCCTAAAGCCATCGATCATGCATAGTAAAGTGGCATCCAGGCAAGGTGTGCAGTTTATTACCTATTTATATGAGGCATGTAAGTTTTCCGGATTAAATTTATTTGTTCAGACTGTGTATAATAAATATTTTCTCTAATTCTATAGCTTGTCTTTTCTTTAGCTAATTTCATCAAAGAGTAGAAGTTATATTATAGGAATACCATCAAAGAGTAGAAGTTATATTATAGGAATTTGTGTTTTCTTCACAGGAGTTTTTTCAGTGTACTCTGTGAAACCTTTCCATTCTCCAAAATCTTCTGGTTTTTTTGTTTGTTTTCTTCTAGATTTGGTTTTTGCATTTGGATCTGTGATCCATTCAGACTTACTTTTTCCATACAGAATGCAGAATAGGTTAAACTCTTTTTTCCTTAAGGGAATGTAAAGTCAATCATTTGCTAAAGAGTAGTCTTCTCTTAGTCAGTTTCCCTGTTATAAGAAATAAATTACATATATATGGGTGCATTTCCAGGCCCTTTTCTCAGAAGGATGATGGCGGTAGGTTTTTTGTTGTTGTTTTGTTTTTTGTTTAGTTTTGTTTTCTGAAACAGGGTTTCTCTATAGCTTTGGAGTCTGTCCTAGAACCCACTCAGTAGACCAGGCTGGCCTCAAACTCACAGAGATCCACCTGCCTCTGCCTCTCAAATACTGGGATTTGAGACCGATGGCAGTAGTTTTTAATACATACCGAATACAGTCAATGTTAATTCTCTGTTGAAATACTGCCATACCTAGGTTCTCTACTTGGTACTAAGTGATTCTTAATCTTATGTAAAATCTGACCATTATATGTCTTCAGTAATTGTTCTTTCCCTGCCAGATGTTCTTTGCTCCATCATAAGGCGTTATGACTATTGTGTGCACAGACTGATTGATAGTTAGAGACTCAGTGGCACAGCTGTGCAGTTTATGTATAGCTTCCTTCATCCCATGACACATTCTAGTCACCTTGATCTCCATCCCTGAACTCCTTTCTGTCTCTCCCTCACTTGTTTAGATTACTTGGTTCTGTTTGGGAGTTGCCTCCCTTCACCGCTGTCTAGAAATAATTACTTAGCAGAAAGCCGAGGCAATTGTAAGATCCCACTTAAATTTTTCAATTTCTTCCCAGCAATGGTAGCCTGCACTAACTGGAGTCAACTATCTACAAAAAGAAGTAGCTCTTCCTTACATTTAATACAGCTTTCTAGGGCTTCAGATGTTGTTTTTGTTTTTGTTTTTGTTATTGTTTTGTTTTGTTTTTAAATGAAGGTTAAGTTGTTAGAATTTAAACTCTTACAGAATTTCATTGTAGTCATTCACTGCCAGGTTCTTTCAACCTTTCTGCCCCCCTTTTAAGATGATCCTGACCGTGTGTGTGTGTGTGTGTGTGTGTGTGTGTGTGTGTGCACTTTATAGAAGTCTCATTTAAGGCTGAGCACAGCACTCTGTTAACCTCTATCTACTCCTCCTCTTCTCTGATGGGGCTTCTCAGATGTACTAATAAGAGTAAGTCATCAGGAGTCAGTTTAGTACTATGTCAATTTAGCAGAGTAGTAGTAATAGGTTCTCACCTATGACCCACAATCTGTCTAGCTACAGATTTTTGACCTTGATTACAGTACAAGGCATGATAATAACTAATAACAATGCAATTCATAAGCACCATAGCCAACCAGAATCAGTATAGACTTCTCATCATGAAGGTAGCAGTATAAACACATTCAGAATAAGGATACCCAAAATATATAATTCTGAATTGATTCAACAAACTGACTTAGGTATATTTTGATTCCATAACTTCCATGAGATAGCAAATGGTACCACTGGATATTTTATTAAAAATTTCATTACAAATTTAATATAAATATTTTAAAGTAGATGTAACGAAGTATAACTCGAATCAACAAATTCTCAGTATAGTACCCACTGAATGTTTTACTTTCAACAATTCAATATCCTGATGTACTCTTTAAGAGAAATCATGAGAAACTATGTGTATTTGGGTCTATTGAGATGCCCAGATATGTACAAATAGAAGTTTGAGGGATTCAAACTTTAATTATATTTCCTTGCTATCTCTAATAGATAATGGTAAACCATAATATATACACAGTCTATAAAATTATTAGAGACAAGAAAAGGGTTGGGGAAAGCACTTCTAGCTCACTTGAAGGAGAGTTAGTTCATTAATGTGTGTGTTTATAAGGGGAAAAGAGGACTATTTTTTATTTTATACTACAGTCAAGAAATAAGAACTATGTATGACATATGACTTGTATTCACATATGTATGCTATGACATGGTTAAGTCAAGCAAATTGGCAATTCTTCCCCCAAAATTCTTACTTTGTGTGAGACTGCTGGGCAGGTACAGAGTAAATCACCATGCTGTCCAATAGATCACCCAAACTTACTCTGGTGTCTTACCTGAGGCTTGATATTCTTCGGCCATTCTTTCAACCAGTTTACTCTTTGCCTCTGTGAGTTTGACTTTTTTATTTAACATATGCAGGTGAGGTCATAAAGTATCAGCCAGAATCTAACTTAAGAGAAAACACTCATTTATCTTGTGTCTCCATGGATCAGCACCAAGGTAGAGGCTGTCTCCCTGATCACAGTGTAAGGACAGGGTGTGTGGGAGGCAAAGAAATGGAAGAGTGCACAGTCCCGCGAGACAGTGGGGAGATTCTCTAGGCTCCTCCTCTCTCTAGCAGGCAGTAGCAGGTGACTTCCGATAAGCAAATGAAGAAATGAAGTCATTTATAATAAATGAACACTCTGGGACTAGAAAGATAGCTAGTGTGCTAAGAGCATGGTTGTCCAGAGTAGCAAGATCTTGACAGCAATTCCCTTATGAGACTGGGATACAGTCTTACCTGTGCGCTGGGTCTGTCTTGAGGAAGGCAGCTTTCTCCAGAAATGCTGCCAGAAAAGTTGTCATTGTCATCCATGGTCAGGCTGAGATATTACACATAGGTTCATAACCATCTGTGGAACTCCTTAGTCAGAAAGCTGTAGATAAAGCCAAAGTATTCAGCTAATTTAGAAAGCTAGCAAGTGAGAAGTTACTAGTGGCTAGTGTGTAAATGTCATGAACAGACACTTCATTGAGCTTGTTCTTTGCTGAATACAACAATGCCTGTCATATAAATGGTACTCAGAAATAATAATGAGTTGATTTATAAAAAAAAATGCTTAATGAATGAACATATTGTACTTATATAGTGAACAGAGAAATACCAGAAAAATACTAATAAAGGATGAAAGGGGGTTCAAAGCTGACATTAGATAAATGACTCATTGGTAATTGGTTCACAAAATACCTTCACAGGGCAGGAAAGGATAAGAAATATCCAACCATAAGTTTTCATTGTTTATCAAGTCTATGCTACAAGATAGGAAAACTATTGACTTGTGAGTACAGACTCCATTATTACAAATAAAACATGAGCAAGTGGATCAGAAACATATCTGAAGGATGCCTTCAGTGTGCCCAAGGTGGGCTTTCTTTCAGAAATGCACCAGTATCAAGAGTAAGGAGTCTATTGATATGATTTAATGAGATCCTTATTAAAAAGAAGAAAACTATGTCTGAAAGCCTTCATAAGATTTGGTGTCTTTTTCTGAACATTTTATTATCTTGTAGCAAAGTTAGAAAATAATGAGCACTTCTCAAGATTCATATGCTATTTCTTGGCCTTATGCATGTCACTAACTTTTAATTCAGCAGAGACAGCTGACACGTTCATTTCCAGGTTAACTCACTCTTTTATAGAATTCAGAACATAAAATTTCCTGCTTTATCAAAACACTTAAGTGTGTTAGGGATTTGTTATACTAATTAGGGAGATTGTGATACTGGGCTATTCTTTTTACATCTCTAGCCAAGAGTGCTTAATGAGAATTGGCAAGTCCCTGACATGTGTTTCTCATTGTTTATCTTCTATGTGTACACATATATATGTTTTTATGTGCATGTGTAAATGGAACCAATTAGGGATCATTTTAATTAATTTTGTCCTATTACTGTTACTCTGCTAAACTGACAGAGTGCTAAACTGAATATCCTGGCTGTTCATTACATCACATTTGAGAAACAGAGAAGTACATTGATAGATGCTTAAAGAGTCCCCAGACTGTTGCCAAATATAGTCAATTATAAAATAAAGTTTTACTTGGTCAAGTCCAAAAACAATAGTGTTACACCTGAGACCTGCTATAGGAAGGTGTAAAGGAAGGCACTGTTTTTCCAGACAAGATTGCTTTGGGAAGTTGGTGTAACTGAAGCTGCACTGATTGATATCCTTAGTTCTAATTGTTTAGTATTTTTCTCTTCATTCTATGTGTGTTTTTTCTTCCAAATGTTCATTCCTTAGGGTATTTCACTGGAAGAGTTTGACAAGCTATCTTTCAATATGATTTTAATGAGCCCTCCATGTCAGCCATTTACAAGGTATGTATAATAAATAGTTTCTGTTATAGAAGTTGCATGAGGCCCTGGGTTCAAATTATAACACACATACACATACACAGTTCACCACAAATAAGAAAAGACAGGGGAGAGAAAGAGGGAAGAAAGGAGAAGGGAAGAATGAAGAACTTTGAAGACCATAAGATGCACTTTCATAGCTTTAAAATACTTTGTAAATGTACCTTTCATTCACTCATATTTATAATTGAGCATCAAATATAGGAATCAACAAATGTAGTCAGAAGAGCAAGATAATTTGATCAACATTAAGTGCATAATGATGTTATAAGTATACCTAAGGTACATTTATTTTGTTTCAAATTACCTTTATTGCTTTTAACTCTTGAGCTTTTGAGCATTCAAAGCCAATTCTGATTAGTGAAACTGAATTTCCTTAAGAAATATTTTATTTGTAAATAACTTATGTAAAAAATTGAAAGCTAGTTTAGCATACATTTGCAAATTGTATATTTCTCAAAATTAACATTATAATTCAGATTTTTTCATAGCCACATTATAATTTCTCATTTTAGATTTATATAGTAATTGTTAACAATATGTCCCAAGGAATTGTGTCTTAAGCCAAATTAATTTTCTTTATTAAAAAATAATTATTTTAAGTAGCTATATTAATAGTCTTATTGTTTCTAATTTGTAGATTAGAAACTGAGTCATAGAAAGGTTAACTTTCCCATGACTATACAGTTAGACAAAGCTCAGAACCATTATTTATTAATAATTTGTGTTTGTATTAATATTACTAGCTGAAGTATTATATGTAACAAATATTTTAATTTAGATGAATATTCCTATGCTGTATTTCAACATCTTTGAACTTGAGGAAGCTTATCTTCCTGAAGGTTATTGTGCCCATATGCCATACTGTATGCTTGATACTGTAGTTCCTGATCTTTGGAGTTTATAATTGAAAGGAATGACTCATAAATTAGTGCTATATAATTGTGACATTTGGTACTGTAAGAGCTGTGAAAGTGCCACGAGAACACTGAGGAGAAAGTTACACATGTCATACCCAGAGAGGGGAATTCTTGCCATCAGAGCTGTGTCTAAAAGCAGTGTGAGAGTTTGTCAGAGAAGGCGGAGGGCATTGCGTATGAAGGTGGCTTTAAGCATATTGGAGAGTGTGTCCTAGTGTGCCGAGAACAGAATTCAGCCTGAGTGTATGTACTGCTGTAGTATGCCCAGGATCTTCCCTCCTACAGTCTTTACTGTATGTTAGACTAATTCCCCCTGCTGATGTCAGGACTAATTCTATAGTTGTTATCTTAACTCAGAGTAGAAAAGAACAATGTAAAAACTGAAGATTTCTGAGGAATTTGTTTAAGTCCATTTTAATCTCCAGCCTTTAAGCCTCAGACCCACTGATAGACTTATAGAGATGACACATAGCTTAGGACCATGAAGCTATTGAGCACCTAAGTGGAGACCTGACCCTCTGGTCCTGTTATTCAGACCCCATCCAAGTGTTTCTTTCTACTTGAACCTTGGCCATGCTGTGAACTTTGTCTGGTTTGTTTGCTAGCCCAGTGCTACCAGATTCCATGTGCTGAGCCTAGGTTATCTAAACCCTGAGATCAAGGGTCTGTTTACACCGGACAAGATTATCTCAGTATCCCTTATTGTCTAATCTGCTGAAATGGTGGTTATCTCCAGTGTCATCTGTTCCAGATTACTACACACCCGACCAGCTTGTTTTTCTTCCTTTTCTGTTTTGTTTTTTTTTATGGTAAAGATCAACTTATTTAACTTCTCTTAGTTAACTAAGTCTTTTTGGTATCTTATAAAACTTTTGATAAACTTTTTTTTGTGTGTGTGTGTTTCCTTTGCTTTTTTAGAATTGGCCTACAGGGGGATATGACTGATCCAAGGACTAATAGCTTCTTGTATATTCTAGATATTCTCCCAAGGTAAAAATTTGGATTTTTGTGAAGTTACCTTAAATTTAAAAATATGAGTATGGAAGGTTATAATGTTTGTTATTTTATAGGGATTAGCAATTACTACATGCACCCTTCTTTTGTCACAGCTCAGCTAATAAAATGACAGTAAATATTTCAGAATTTCATGCTTGCCTCTGTAATGAGTGGCAAAACCATCCGCAGCCAGCTAAGTTTTGTTGCCTCTGCGCATTCGCTCTAGTCATGCAGGTGATGCCCGTGCTAGTGAACGCTGCCACCGTGACTAAAGGACAACCCTTGAGCTGTGCTGTGCAGAAGCCCGGTGAAAGCCAGGTGTGAACTTCAGTGGAAGTTAACTCCTGGTGTAAACTCTTTCAAGTATACCATGCCTTGGGGAAAATGAATAAAATAGGACTTAAAATTCATTTAAAAAAATCTAGAAAACTATTTAAACTCACATTTTTCACAAGTTGTGATTTTGTTTTTACATCTTGGTAACAACATATTTGTATTTATGTTTGTTTTGGTTTTTAGATTACAAAAATTACCCAAGTATATTCTTTTAGAAAATGTTAAAGGCTTTGAAGTATCATCTACAAGGTAAACAAATATATTTGTCTTGAATATGTCTTAGACTTGGGGAAGGAAAGTGTGGTCAGGGTGTAATATATGAAAGAAGATTAGAAAACAGAAGATTTGCTAAATTGAAAAATAAAAAATAAAATGCAATTTCTCAAGTAATGACTCTAAGTGGCTTGAGTAGAGTTGGGCTTTTCTTGATGATGAAGTGTTGTATGTGTTGTTATATAAGAATGCCATGTCTCAGCAAGGGCTGGGAGCTTTTCTCTCTGACTCCTTTTCTCTTTGCAGAGAGCTGTTGATACAAACGATAGAAGCCTGTGGCTTTCAGCATCAAGAGTTTCTATTATCGCCTTCCTCTGTAGGTATCACAATTACAAACTCTTATATAAGTGATCATTTAAGGGCTTCCCCCACTGGGAATTTGATGTTATAAACAAAATAGATGTATTTTTAATATTTCATCTAAGTGTAAAATTGGCTCAGACATGGCTCTTACTTTCTGAGGAATGTGGTGCATGCTTGTTGATTTGTTTGTACATAAAATAGATTCATTAAATCTCATGCATTTTTCTTTTGGAAAATAAAGAATTACAGTTTTGAAAATGAATGGAGTCTTACATGTCTGAATTAGGTGCCTAGCATGAAGCAATGTTCAAAGTAATCTGAGACTTAAAGAAAAGTGGACATATTATTTATAATTCCTTATTGTTACATGACATTAGGTTGCAAGCACTGATTTTATTTAATGTCAGAAATCAAAGCACTTGTTATTTGAAAGATTGATTTTGTAAATGTTGCTGTATTTGCCATTTTCTTTTTAGTTTCTTATCATCATTATCTATGTTATATAGTTCTTTGTCCACAAATGGAAAGAAAATCTAGTTGAAATTTTAATATATAAGTTGTCAAAACTGACAGTGCAACTAACTGATCTTTTCAACTTTATTTCAAATCATTGCCTCTTCTAGAGTATGGTAAATTCTCCTCTTTAAAAAAAAAAGTAATGATAAGAATATCTATATTTAAATTTAATGCTTTTACTACTATTATATTATCAATAACAAATACAATGTCTTTATTTCTTCTTACTTGTGAATTATGACCCATGAATACATGACTTGGCTGGTATAACCATCATTTATTCAAAGGCACAGAGCAGTAATGTAGCTGGCTTATATCCCTCTGTAGAGAAGTCTTCCAAAAATTAATAGCAGCATTTGCTCTGGGAGACATGACGTACATATCTATCTGGCTCTTTATGCTAAGTGCTGAAGTTGCTACAAATCCTCTCATTTCATATGGTAACTAACCTTTTTCTGTTTTTCTGTTTTGCTTGCAGCTTGGTATTCCAAACTCAAGGCTACGATATTTTCTCATTGCAAAGCTTCAGTCAGAGCCTTTACCTTTTCAGGCCCCTGGTCAGGTTTGTTGCTGGTGATGCTGCTGTTACTGTTTACTTGTGAATGAGTCTCAGTCTGCCCATTTCTTCTCAGTAACTACTTAGGGCTTCTGTGCCTATAGAGTATACAGGCCATCTTTATGTATATTGCCAAGCCTCTGCTTCTCCTGGTGTTTACTTTTATCTCTCTCCTCTCTTTAGTTTACTTTTTGCTAAACTAAATAAAACTAAAACTAAAACAACCCTTTGTAAGATTAAAAATTATCATTGGTATTATTATCCCTTGTTTCCTCTATAACTTCAAGGACCACTGACTTTTATTTTGTCATTTTCTCTTCCCAGTAAAAGGCATTGATCAGTTTTGCTAAAATGTAATGTGCTGACTTTAAAATGGCCTGCTTAAACATATTTATTATACTTTCACTGATGTCAATATTACTTACCTTAATTGGTTAAAATGTAGTAATGATTAGTATAAGCTGATCATTAGCTTATACAAATACCCAACTGCCAAGTTGGGGTTCTTGATGAATAATTTTGTGTTTTCGTAAGAAATGAGAGAAGATACCAGAGTTTCAATGGCTCAAAGAACTTTGCTCTGTATGGCCATCACCTGTAGAGCTCAACAGCCAGGCAGTCTGCTAGTGAAGGCTAGTTACTGCCTTGACTCCTGTGACAGACGTTCTTTCTCATACTGGACAGTTTCAGAAACAATGCAAAAAGTGTATTAAGGAAGACTTAAACACCAAAAATTTCTTGAGTATTTTTCTCATTTATAAAATAGAAGTTTATACAAGATCATGAGTTTGCAAATCAGATCATCCCCACTGCCCACTCCTCCCCATGGAACCTACTACTCTGAGTGAAAAACAGTTTTATTTTACATTTGAGGATGCTGCAGCATTTCCTTTTTAATGAAGGAGCTTGATAATCTTTAGTTCTGTGCACATTCTCCAATGCCAGCATTGCTTTTTAAACTTCTTTTCCAGTTGTGCTTCTATGTTTATATTTTGTGAGCTTTTCCATTATTAAGCATACCTACCAAACAGAAATTCCATGAAATAAGTCCTCTGCAGCTGTGTGATTAATAACTTATGGCAATAACTCATAAAAATACAAGCAAACCACAATGTCTGTCTTTTTAATTAATGTCAACCTTATAGAGGCTAAAAAGGTTTCCATGTGTTCTGTTGACTATTGATTTATCTTTTATTTTAAATAAAACTTTTTTTGATAACTTTTTAATTTAAATTTGAAACAAGCTTGTATTACATGTCAATCCCAGTTCCTCCCAGTTTCTGCACTCTCCCATCCTCCCATGTTCCTTCCACCAACCCCAGTCCCATCCCCTTTCTGCTTCCCACGAAGGATGAGGGACTTCCTTGGGGAGTCTTCAAAGTCTGTCATATCATTAAGTAAAACTTTTGATAGCTTGTATTTTTGTTTTATTTAATGCCAGGTACTGTTGGAATTTCCTAAAATTGCAACTATACAGCCACAAAGCTATGCAGTAGTTGCAGAAAATGCATTAAGAGTGAAGAGACCTGAGCCAAGCACCTGCTTTGATAGCAGCAGCACACAGTGTTCCGGGAAAGATACCATTCTTTTTAAGCTTGAAACTGCAGAAGAAATTGACAGGAAGCACCATCAGGACAACGACCTCTCTGTGCAGATGCTGAAAGATTTTCTTGAAGAGGAGGACACAAATCAGTACTTTTTGCCACCAAAGTTACTGCTTCGTTATGCTCTTTTACTAGATATTGTTAAGCCCACTTCCAGAAGGTCCATGTGCTTTACCAAAGGGTAAGTTTGAAAGAATTCCCTCCATTTTGTGTCTAAAATCATGTTTTGTAGCTTGTCTTTTAGTTTTTCTCAGAACAAGATGTGTTTGATAAAATGTTTCTTTTAGACTGACTACTTTCCTTAATTGCCAGTAGAACACACGTGAACATTCTTCATGCAGAACATTCTGGGCACCACCCACAGTGTTCATGGAAGACAAGGTCATTTGTGAATGATCTTTGTACAGCTTAGTTACTTGTCTTAACATGATTTCTGTAGTTTGTGAATTGGTAATTTTACCACCTTTCTTTCTGTAAGACACCTCAAACCTCGAGAGTGAGGTCTATCAGTATATCAAAAGAAATTATATTTTAGTTTAAAGAAATAAAATTGAATCATCCAGTTACAATTTAAATCTAAAACTTAAGTGAGCCTTTAAATGTATTCTCATGTTCCAAAATTCAAAAGTTACTAGGATTATAAAACTCCCTACTACATCTGTCTCTTGGCCAAGTAGTGTCTTTTGTTACCAGCCTGTGGTATCAATGTACTGTACGGCCTTCGAAAGGTGTTCTTGCTAATATTGCTCCCTGAGATGAACATAAAAAGAAATTTTATTTTTTTTTTTTTTTTTTATTACCATGCCAACAGTGCCCATACTCCTAATGTCGCAGCCACAAACTGAGACTTGATTCCATCAAAGTTTACTCTTGAGAAACAGTGAGTTATTTGGGCCTCCTTCCAGAGCACAGGTGAAGAGTTACTTAAAGGGGTATGGGTCCTCCTGAGCCCCAGCACACTACACCTGGAAAGTGTTTACCCAGTTGGGATGATGGCTTGCCTGTATCTCACAGATGGAGGATCCTGTGTCTAGTCTTCCCTGGCCTATATACTGTAGGCCTCCCCAGTACCATGTGCAGTGAAGGCAGAGTTGCACAGAACAAGCTATAAGGAGCAGTGCATGAGCACGTGAAGCCTGTGGCCCTCCCCACCCCCACAAGGGGCAGAAACAGTCAGCAGGCAGGCACATCTGGAGGGCTCTTTCTTAAGAGGAATGGAAATGGCTTGCAGGATAATCACTCCTAATCTTCTTTGGATATTGTCATGGTAATATAAAAATACATTTTATGTTTGTGGTAAAAGAGGATCATAATTTGTTTTATTTGTTACCTATAGTTGAACATTTTGTGTTTTGCTTTGGGTTGTTTCTTGACTTATGACAAATTTTGACAATTAAACAAACAAACAGAGTAATGAGGAAATTGGGCTTTTTAGAAAAAAAAAGCTAAAGATGCTGTCTCTATTTTGCACATGGCCCTCAACGTCATTCGTTGGGTGGGCAGTTGTGTGATGTGACAGTTCAAACTGTCTTTTTGCATGCTAGTTTTTAGTATGTGGAAAAGGAAATGTTTTCCTACACCTATGTAGACTCAGGCTGATTTTATGATCTGCCCCATGCTTCTAGGAGAAAAGATTTATTACTTTAAAAAGACTCCACTCAGCTGTTGTCTGTTATCAAGTCCAATAGGCTCTCTTTAGGACTCTCATAAAATAGTAATAAAAAGCAACCTTGATATTCCTTTGTAATAAAGATGACATAAAAGAAGCCTTACTGTGGCAGTCTCTTCTGCTGAAGATGGCACACACATGTTTAACTGTGTAGTGCATATGAAAAGCCAGTGTGAAACAGTTACTTTCCCCTGGTGTACTTTTCTGCCTATAGTTTAAATTGTCCTTACTGAGAAAAGGAAGTGTTCATGTGATAGAAAGACAGCTTAGCAACAACAGAAAAATAATGCTATACCTTTCATTTCTGAAATATTTTATACTTCTTATACAATTTTAAAACTAATTCTTTTTTATTTTTAATTTCTTTATTTATTTTTCTTATCTTACATATGGATCCCAGGTCGCTCTCCCTCCCTCTCTCCCTCCTTTCCTCCCTACCTGCCTCTCTCCCACCCTCCCATGCCCCCTGACCACCCTCCCATCCCCCCCCCCCAGCTCCACAGGTAAGATGATGCCTTCCAGGAGGGGTCATCAAAATCTGCCAAGTCATTTGGAGTAGGGACTAGGCCCTCCCTCCTGCCTCTAGATTAAGGGAGTATCCCTCCATGAGGAATGTGCTCCCAAAGTCCTTTTTGTGCACCAGGGATACATCCTGGTTCCATTGTCAGAGGTCCCTCAGACTGCCCAGGCCTTCTAACTGAGACCCATGTCCAGGGGCTCTGAGTCGGTCCCATGCTGGTTTCCCAGCTATCAGTCTGGGGTCCCATTAGCTCTTCCTTGTTCAGGTCAGCTGTCTCTGTGGGTTTCTGTAGCCTGGTTTTGTCCTCCCTCTCTGCATCTGGATTAAAACTAATTCTTAAATGAAAATGATAGTAAAAGGATACTGAGCTAGTAAGAGTTAAACTCAGGGTCAGTGAACCATGTCTGTGTGGTATTAGGGAGCTGGAGATTTTTGATGCTGAGACAACTTATAATTCAGGCATTATAAAAATAATAGCAATACGTTTTCATCTATGCATTTGGTTTAATGAGGCAGGGTATATTTTCTAACAGGTAACATTGCAGATATGACAATTAATACAAAAATGCTAATACCTCATTCAGTGGTATCCATATAGCTCAACTGCCACATTTAGTTTCTGAGAAGTTTAAATAAAATTATGTCTTTTGTCTTATTTTAAATTATAAAGCATATTTATGTGATACTAGTAAAGTTGTTTCATAAGAATATAAATGTATGTCATTCAAGAAATATTTTGTCACTTAAAATATTTTTTAGAAAAAGATCTTAGTGGATTCATGGGTCAGTACAGTGTTTTTAATAACCACAAGGGCCAGCATTAGAACCCCAGAATACATGTCAAATATAGCTAGGCATGGTGGTTTGTGCCTGCAATCTCAGCTCTGGGGAAGTAAGACCAGCAGATCTCTGGGCCTCACTGGCTGGTCAGCTTAACCTATTTAGTTGTGTTTGATACCAGCAGGAGAGTCTGTCTCCAAACATTGGATTGTGCATGATACCCAGAGCTGTTCTAGTACCTTCAGACACATACATGTAGATACATATCTACATACACATAAACAGTCACACAGACTCACACATGAACACACACACACATACACACACACACACACACATACAGGAGAGAGAGAAATATTTAGCATTTAAATACATTAGGTGTTATGTTGTTATGTATTATTCATGTCCATTTTTCAGGTATGGAAGCTACATTGAAGGGACAGGCTCAGTGTTACAGACCGCAGAGGATGTGCAGGTACCATGTATGTTTTAAACTAAAACTTTCCATTTAATAACATTACTTTTAATATTTAATTTAAGAAGATTAAAATAATTTTAAATGTTCAACTGAGAGTGACTGTGCTTGTTGCTAATACACACACACACACACACACACACACACACACACACTATTTCTTTTCTGTGAGGTTATTCTTTTACTTACTGATTTTCTTGTTAACATTATGAAATTGCTTTTGTTAGTTGACTCAGTTTCCTATAGGTTTATATAATTTTCTAATTTATATATTTACTGATGTGTCTTAGTTTCCTGATCTGTTTAATGTGAGCCATTTTTTTCCATGTCTGTTGCCATTATTGAGCCATTCTTACAGCTGTTGCATACGCTTATACATTTCACTACTATGTATGTGTCTCAGCACATTGCTTGTCCACTGCTCTTAAAGCTAAGTCTGGTCCTAGAGTATTTTTTAGCTTCTCATGGATTTTTTTTTTCTAACAGATTGAGAATGTCTTTAAATCTCTTAATGATTTGCCTCCAGAAGAAAAAATTGCAAAGTTGTCAACACTTAAACTGCGATATTTCACACCTAGAGAAATTGCGAATCTTCAGGGATTTCCTCCAGAATTTGGTATGTGGAATCCATGTAGATCACAGCTTTCTTTCCTTTCTTTATTAAAGCTCTCAGCATTTCGTTAGGAACTTACTTGTGTATTTTATGAATGAATCCTCCCTCCTTTCTGCTGTGATAGCTTTGGCATTTTTCTTACTTGTCCTCACTTAATTCATGTCTCATGACCCTACTGACCCTATTTTTTCCTTTAAGTCCAGTAGTGAGTCAGTCCACTCAGGCTGAGGTGCAAAATGGTGATTACTAACTGCCTCAGCAGTGGGTAGAATCCCCTTTCTATTTATGTCTTTGTTTCCATAGGTCTGAACTTAATAATTCCACACGCGATTGGGGTGGGATGGGGTAGGAAATCCCTTCAATTGGCTTATGTTCTTGTTATTTTTATTAACTCAGGGCCTTAAGTATGCTACACCAAACAACATTCCATGCCATCCTTTTGCATTTATTTTTATAATGAGACAGGTTCTTTTTAAGTGGACCAGGCCTGCTTTTTAAAACACCAAATGGTCCTTGAAACTCATGATCCTCCTGCCTCAGCCCCTCAGTAGCTGGGATTACAGGCTGTACCAGCAGGCTCAGTCAGCTAGGCTCCACTGGCATTTTCACATAAGGACGTAAATGCTAGTTAAGTTAACCAGTTGTTGGACAGAGTTTGTATTTGTGGTTATTTTTTCACTAAGGTAAAGATACATTATCAGTTATTTGCTTTTGTTCTCTACTATAAGGAATGTAAGGGGCTCTTAAGAACTTTAGGGGATCTACAGCAGGGGAATGCACAAACAAAAGCAAAGATAGAGGGAAGACAAAGTCCTAACTCCACCATAGTGCTGGAAATCCAGGGATTAGTGCCATGGAGCCTGGAGACTGCCCTGTGGGCTTACAGTGGCCCCAGGCCCTGCCCTGACCCATTGTCACCAGCACTCTCAGCTCCAAGAGATCCATGTTTTCTTACTCAGGGGCTCAGAGTGCTCCCCATACCTGCCTAAACAAGCAAAGGCAAAACTAGAGCTACCCAGCATGCATCCAGGGCTGGGGAGGAGGAAATCTGCCTCTGTGAACTCTGATTGAGGATTTGAATATAGAAGGGAAACTTTAATAAGTCCAGTAGAGTTAATATTGGTGCATGTTTGTGAGGTGAATAATGGGTGAAAGAGACTGGGTTTCAGGTTCTAAGTGGCAAACTTACAGATGAGGTCTTGGAACCCAGTCCTCTTGTCCACTGACAACAAGCCGACCATACCACTTAACTGCTCTCAGTATTTGCTTCTGTGACATAATCACAGCTACCAGGCTGATTTTCCCCTCCCTGTCCTTTAAAAGTTTATCATTGTTGCAGTTAGTATTTACAAATTTAGGTGTGTGTGTGTGTGTGTGTGTGTGTGTGTGTGTGTGTGTGTGTGTGTGTGTAACAATACCAATTGAAAAAGAGAGACCATAATTTTGAGAGGGAGGAAGGGTGGTGGCATAGGACAGACAAATGGGAGAAAAGGGAAGGCAAAATGCTGTAATTATATTGTTTTTTTTTTTTAAGAAAGAAAAATTATTACTTTTTTCTTTTTCTCCCCCCTTTTTTTTTTGGTCACCTCATTTGATCCTCAATATTTTAGAGATCGTTACTAAATAAAGGCAGACTTTTCTTGTCTTAGTACATGTCAGAAAGGGAGAAAATTATAGAAGATGAGGGTTGGACTCAATTCTGGCTTCCAGTCTGCTTTCCTAGTTACCATTCTCTTCATATTTTGAACAAGCAGATGTACTCTGCACTACTTAAAAGAAAGACTATTGATTGTCTAATCAATGAGTTCCTAAATCTCAGTATATTCTAGAGGTGTGGTCACCATGGTAATATTGAAACTTGGGAAGGGATTTGGAGGGCCAGAGTCAGACCAAGCTAGAATCTTTGTTCACCTGTTCTACCTTAGATTAACTTTTCTCTTTTATTTTACTTGTTTGTAAAATGTAGATAATTATAACACCTACTTTATGAAGTATTATGGCAGTTGACTGAGTTAGTGTGTTTAAATGCTTATATAATGTCCTAGAAAAATTATATTGATTTTAGTTTTTAAGTTATAGAGAAATAATTTTGAAATATTTCATTTATTTTTTTGCTTGTGTATTTGTGTATACATATATGCATCTGCCATGATGTGTATGTATAGTATACCTTGGAGGAGTTGGTTCTCTCTTTTTACCATATGGGTCTCATGAACTCATAGGTCTTTAGGTAATGCTATTGAGACATCTAGGTAGACCCTAGAGATGGGTACTTTTTATTTTGTAAATTTCATGAATACTTTTTCTGTTTTGAAATTTGAGGTGAATACAATAGAATTTCTTGAGGTTTTTCAAATATATATGTGCATAAAATACATGTGAAGAGTTTTAATTTTTATTCAATTTAATTTTTAACACTTTTTAGATTAAAATATAATCACATCATTTTCCCCTTCCCTTTCATACCTCAACCCCCCCACATGTGTTCCCTCCTTGTTCTTTTTCAAATTCATGGCCTAGCTTTTGTTATTGTCACATATTTTAAATTGCTGAATGCTCTTTTAAAATATATGATATGCTTGTGTTGACAATCTTGTCCAGATGCTACCATAAAACAAGAAATAGCTGTCCTTCATGTATGCTTCCAGCATTGGCTGTGAGTACAAAACTGGACATGGTGTGAGCCATTTGCCCTCTGGCAATGATGGATTCATATTGATTTTTCTGTCCGTTTTGTCCTGGTATCTTGTGAGTGACAACTAGCATATTTGTGACTAGCTGGCTTTAGAAGAGAGACATAACCTTTACTGGGAGAAAGCAACTATCTTGACCTTGTGCATTATATGTGGTTTTGTTTCTGAAGAATGTCATTACTTTAATATATCTATGCTTTTTAAAAATTACCATTTAACTTAGAAACTATAATTTTCCCATTTCTTAGTTTAGTCTTTAATATCTGTATAAAATAGAATTCTGTTTCTAAATTCTTCCTTCCTTTTAGTGTAGTCTTAATATTGCAAAGAATCATTCCCTGGGATAGTGTAAAAGGTTATTTGTAAACACATTTGTATCTCTGGTATTTTGAACTAATTTTTGAGATCAGTAATGTGCTTGCCTATGCCTCACTATCTGTAGGATATAAGCTTTACAATCATGCTTAATTGCAGATGACAGCTTTATTGTAGTAATTATTGTTATATTATTACATTTAATATAGAGTCTAGTATTGGTGAAGCTACTTTACATAATGGTCCTTCACTACAAATATATGAAAATTTACTATTCTTTTTTAAAATTAATTTTTATTTAAATTAAAAACAATCTACATACCAACTCAAGTTTCCTCTCTGTTCCATTCTCCCATTCTCCCCACCAACCTCCATCCACTCCTCAGGGAGAGTGAGGCCTCTCATGGGAGATCATCAAAGTCTATCACATTATTTGGAGCAGGACCTAGGCCCGTCCCCCTGAATCTAGGCTGAGAGAGTACCCCTTCATAAGGAACAGGCTCCCAAAATCCATTCGTGCACTAGGGATAAATACTAGTTCCACTGCCAGAGGCCCCATAGATTGCCCAGGCCCCGCAACTGACACCCACATTCAAGGGGCCTGGTTTAGTCTTATGCAGGTTTCCCCAGCTGTCAGACTGGAGTCTGTGAGCTCCCACTTGCTCAGGTCAGCTGTCTCTGTGGATTTCCCCAGCATGGTCTTGACCCCTTTGCTCATCACTCCTCCCTCTCTACAACTGGATTCCAGGAGTTTAGCTCAGTGCTTAGTTATGAGTCTCTGCTTCTACTTCCATCAGCTTTATAATGGCATTTATAGTAGTCATCAATCTCATTATCAGGGAAGGGCATTTAAGGTAGCCTCTCCACTATTGCTTAGATTCTTAGTTGGGGTTATCCTTGTGGATCCCTTGAGATTTTCCTAGTGCCAGATTTCTTGTTAAGCCCACAATGGCTCTCTTTATTAAGGTATCTCATTCATTGCCCTGCTTTGCTGTTCTTCCCCACAACTGAACCTTCCTGATCCCTCATATTCTCCTCTCCACCCTTCTTCTCCCCTCCACTTTCTCCTCCCTCCCTCCTGCCCTACCCCATGCTCACAATTTACTCAGGAGATCTTGTCCCTTTCTCTTTCTCTGTGGTCCATGTATGGCTCTCTTTGGGTCCTTGCTTCCTAGCTTCTCTGGGGCTGTGGATTGTAGGCTGGTTATCCTTTGCTCTATGTCTAATATATCCACTTATGAGTGAGTACATATCACATTTTCTTTTTGTGTCTGGGTTACCTCATTTCTAGTTCCATCTATTCTCCTGAAAATTTCAAGATGTCTTTTTTTTTTTTTTTTTTTTTTTTTTTGCTGAGTAGTACTCCATTACTCCATTATGTAAATGTACCATTTTCTTTATCCATTCTTTGGTTGAGGGGCATCTCGGTTGATACCAGGTTCTGGCTATTACAAGCTGGTCCTGAGGCCCTTGAGACCCAAATAAACACACATATGCTATATTAATTTTAAACCTGTTGGCCAATGACTAAGGCTTTTTATTGGCTAGCTCTGTCTTAATTATTAACCCATTTCTATTAATCTAAGTACTTCCATGTGATCTTAACTTACCAGAGAAGGGTCTGAAACTATTACTCCTTTGGCAGCCTACATGATAACTGTATGGCCAGCCCTCTCTGCCTACCTTTCCCAGAATTCTTCTTGTCTCCTAGTTCCTTCTATCTTCCTGCATCATTGGCTGAACAGTGTTTTATTCATTAAACAATAAGAGAAACATATATATACAGAAGGACAACCCCCATCAGTTATTAGAGAAATGCAAGTAAAACCACGGTGAAATATTTCTTCTATCTACATTGCTAACATTTCTGCATGCATTAAATTAATATATGACTCAGCAGTTTTGCCTAGATACATATCATAGAAAAACTTCCATAATATGTATATAATATTATATATAATATCCCAAAGTAGAAACAACTCAAATGTTTGCCAGTGAATAAATAAAGTTTGTCTTATCCATTAAAATATTAAGTAATAAAAAGTAAGTACTAGCATTTGCTAAAATGTGAATGAACCTTAAAAATATAACTTTAAAAAGACATACATAAAACATAGCCCTTGGTTCCATGTATAGGAAATTAGAATAGACAAATCTGTAGTAGCATCAAAAAGTAGAGGTTGGGAATGGACAAAGACAAGGAACAGGGAGTGACAACAGCTGATGGGTGTAAGGGTTTTTTATTTTGAATTAATGAAAATGAAGATGTTTGAGAACTCTATTCTAAAATTTATGAAGTATATATTTTAAAAGGGTAAATTTCATGGTACGAAGAGCTCTAGGAAAGTGTTGTTAAATAAATAAATTTGCCAAGAAAAATAATAGCAACCATTTTCCAAAGTGTAATATCACATATTTCTGTGAACTCTGAGTGTGTTTGCATTAAACATATTCTGATATTATATGATATAACTGTCTTATACAACACCTTATTGTAGTAACATTATAGCATGATGTTACACAGTATTCGGGTCTCCAAATTATTTATTTGTAAAACTTTGTGGTCATATTTGCAATTTGCCATTTTTTTGTCTTTAGCTATGAGTATACTTTCTGAGTATTGTGTCCTTAGGCAATTTCATGTGTGAGCATCATAGAGTATGCTTACACAAACACAACTACAATGTCACAAGGTAATACATTGCATAGGTGCTCCATTATGCACAGTGCCTTCGTTGACCATGACACTGCCAAGAAGATGTGAATGTATTTTAAAAATGACATTGTGCCTTTACTAAAAGGTATCTTCTATTTCTGGAAATTAGGATTGTGAGTGAATGTACTGTAAACACCACCTCTGTTTTCTAGGATTTCCTGAGAAGATAACTGTGAAGCAGCGTTACCGTCTCCTTGGCAACAGCCTCAATGTGCATGTAGTAGCAAAACTCATCACAATCCTGTGTGAATAATTTGGATATACCTCTGAGAAATGTCATAGTATTCCTCTAATTCTAGACAGTAATTCTAAAATGCTAATTTGAACTAATTCATATAAAATTTAACTAAATTATTTTAATAGCATTTTAGTGGGTAATTGAGAACTTATTCAATGCATTCAAGTTGTTTTCTTAAATTTATATTACTGTATCCCCAAAACTTCACTTTGCTGTATTGCTTTATGGGCAAATATTTTTATAAAACTTTTACATATGTATATTAAATATCTTTCACATAATGCTACAAGCAAATTAAGAATGTTTAAATTTTATCAGTTTTAGTACTTTATAAAGTATGACATGAATGATAATATAATGATCCTTAGATACTCATTTTGTATGTCAACTTTAAAGTAGTTTTATGTATGGCAAACCAAGCGGTATGGATGTGGAGGCTTCATCCCTTTTGAAGTGTCAGAAGGTGCTATGCATGCTCCTGGGAGGAAAACAATCATCATTCTTAACTAGCTGTGACCCCAGGGAGCTACAATAATAACTATCCTGTTAGGATGTGCCCATGGATGTTATGAGAAGAACCAACTGCTGTCTGGTTTGATTTAAGGCCTGATCCATGAGATGGGATCCATACCTGGCATTGTTGTCTGGTTCAACAACCTGTGGCCAGATATGTCCTGGACCCTAGAGGATAACCCACTTCTATTATTCTGCTAAATTGACATAGTATTAAATGATTTCTGCTGGTTTATTATTATGTCACAGATTGGTGTTTCCCTCAACACTCATCAGGGGAGCTTCTTTCAGTAGATGGCAATACAGAACCCAAAACTGGTTAGCACACAGAGACTTAGAGACTGGAATGCTCAGTACTAAATGGGACAGCTCACACTCTGCCCTGCAATGCATGGCTCAGGGGTCTTTGCAGAAGAGGGAGCAGAAAGATTTTAAGAGCTACAAGCAGTTTAAGAAACCAGTGTTTTCCAGGCACAGCAGAACTGTGCTGTGAACTGATAAATGAACATGTGAACTCATAGCCACTGTAACAGCATTCACAATGACCTGCATGAGCTTCAATCCCATAAAGGATCCCAGCATTGAAAGTGCTAAAGTGGGTATCAAGTCACATTTTAGCTGAGAAGCTATTGGCATTTGATAGCTGCTGGGACAGAAGAGTCAGTTTTCTTCAAGGGTGTGATTCCTGGTATATGGATCACACTCCAGGGCAGACTTATACTCGAGAATATTTGAGCAACACAAATTGGACTTGCTTTTTTAAAAAAAAAGAAGACACAGAGTAATGCAATAGGGAAGGAAGGTGAATATGATCCAAATAAATTGCACAACATTCTCAAAGAATTAGTATTTTAAAAAGTAAAACATTGTTTTAAAGTTGATATATCCTAGCTGATAACTGATTCTAATTCTTGCTTACTGCATGTTTTATTGAGTTCTAGTCTTTTTTAGACAAATGCAATGCAAGCATTTTAAACCAAATTATCATCATCCAAATAAGACATCAGTCTGAAGAATATACTATAAAATATGTTCTTAATTATATCTTTGTCAAAAGGCCTCAGAAAATGCAAATGCAGGTGAATTAGCTATCTTCATTAATCTTTTTTTTTTTTTTTTTTTTTTTTTTGAGACTGGGTCTCACTGTGTAACCCTGGCAGATCTGGAACTTGCTATGTAAAGCAGTCTGGCTTCTAACTTAGAGGGATCCATCTCTCCCAGCCTGCAAGCTAGAATTAAAGGCCAGTGCTACTACCCCAGCCTCATCTTTAATTTTAATCGGAAGATTAAAAAAACAAAACAAAAAAACAAAAACTCATTGTTCTGTCTTCATTTACACATACTTCCTTCTAGTTTGCTATTACCAGAGTGTTTTTTCTTTGTGAGCCTCGGATTAAATTTGTCTGTCATTTTAGCTCATGTGGCAGAAAGATTATAGAAAGAAAACTTGCCACCATTTCTATATGGTACTACCCCATCCTTTGAAGTTGGGATTATAATTTTTGTACTCCCACACCTGGCTATGGGGGGATGTGCCTAGTTGATGGCATGAATGTGAGGCAAACATGAGCAACTGAAGTACACGTCTAGGCCAATTCGGGTTTTTAAAGAGGTACGTGTATTTGTTGGAGAAGCTTTTCACTTTCCCCAACAGCCTGCATGCCTACTAAGCACCCATGTAATGATGGGTGCTTCTGAGCCCAATGCTAGTTGCATAGTTAGAGGGTAGGATTCTCTCAAAGAAATTACATCCTGTCTTTGGCTTAAATCTGAGCCTGAGTTAGCTAGGAGAATTCTGAGGAGGGAGACATGAAACTATGGAGAATTAAAACTGGTTTAGTTTAGTTACCTTAGCACAGAATAAAGCAGCAGTCACTCTTCAGCCAGCATCACACATGTGCTAAGTGATGCATTATTGTATCTCCATCCAAACCAGTTATTCTGCTTACTGCCTTGTTTTGACAATGTCATTATGTAGAATCATGAAGTTTCCACGAGCCCAGTCAAATTAGCAAGGTCCCAGTTTTGAGCTCACATGGAGTATTCAAATGTGTTTTCCTGTGTTGTTTAAGTTGCTAACAGAAGTATGGCTTATGCTGCCCTTGTACCTTAGTGACAGTGAGCTCTGAGTAGAAGATAAAGAAGAATTTCCATGGAATTTGACCTTCAGCTTAGAGCTGCATTAATTATGTAACTTTTAAGAAGCTTTGCCTATGGCTTTGAACTTGGAATGAAGGTTACGGGCTGAGCAGTCTCTTGAAGGTTTCAATAATGATAGTTTGGATTATTCTTAAAAACCTGACCTTTGGGCCTCTTGTCTAGTTCATCTTTCCTGTCAGCATTTACTGCCTGTGTGCACAGCATACAGTCCTCATGTCAACTTGACAAGAGTCCCTGATCTGATTTTTTCCCTCATTCATCATCTGTGTCTAGTATATACCAGTAAGATGTTATTTGGAAGAATCCTTTACGTGGTTTACAATATACATCACATGCATTTTCCCACTTCAGGTTATAACAGTCAACCTCTTGGTACCATCTTCCCTCTTTTCTTTGCTACTAAAAGTTTAAAATTTCTTATAAAAGAATATTTTCCCTGAGTGTTTCTATCTCTGGGACTTTTAGAACATTTTACCACAGGATATGTATGCTCTTGAAAATATACAATCATGATTTGAACTATATCATCTTTTTGTGAGTTTTTAAAATTTAGTATCAATTTATCCTAGTTAATTTACCTCAAGAATTAAAATATTCAGCCAGACATGGTTGCAAACACCTTTAATATAAGCACTAGAGTGGCAGAGGTCAATGGATCTCTGTGAGTTCAAGGCCAACCTGGTCCACACAGTGAGTTCCAGGACAGCTAGAGCTATGTAGAAAGACCCTGTCTTGAAAGGAAAAAATAATTAAAATACTAAGTACAGATGTATAAAATAATAAATATCTGAACAAAATTCTGCCCCTTAGTACATATTAGTTGCATCTTTATGGCCTCCATGTTAAACCTCAGGAGACAAGGGCCAGTCACTTGGAAGTGAATATATAGTCTCTAAGAAATCCTATTGGAATCAGCATGCTCTTAAGGTAGAACCCACTGTGACTCCCCGGAAGCCAACATCCTTAGGAAAGAAAAGTCAGGAGTCTATTAGAGAGACCACACTCAATGAGGAGAGAGTCTGTTTCTGTGGATTCCTGATAGGAAGCTAACCTTGAACAGAGTCATGAGAACCTCCACAATGGCCCTGTGGAAGACTTTAGGCAATGCTGGGTGGTGTCCAAGCAGGACTTGATCCATACACTGCAGATTTCAGCAGCATTCCAGTCTACCTTATCAGAGAAACCCCTTAGAGACTATCAGCAACTTTTAGGTTTTAGACAAATAGCATAATATTGAGAATTTTAGAGATGCTATATATATACATCTAATCAGATATGACCTTTTCTGTTATTTTGTTTCTAATTTTATTCTCAATTGTAAAATACAAAAATATAATCTTTATAAGTATTGATTAATGAGATACTTGGAGAATTAGAATTCCAAAGTTCTGTTGACTGGGACTACAGCAAACTTACTTAGAAATAATATTTTTTAAACTATTGCTTGTAAGCTTTACATGTTCTTTCTAAATTGACTTTTTTTGTCCAGAATGTTGAAGCATTTTCTAGTGTCTCTTGAGTGTTGAGGTTCCATTTACCCCTCACTGGTGAGAAAAGCAATTCTTCTTCTTCTTCTTCTTCTTCTTCTTCTTCTTCTTCTTCTTCTTCTTCTTCTTCTTCTTCTTCTTCTTCTTCTTCTTCTTCTTCTTCTTCTTCTTCTTCTTCTTCTTCTTCTTCTTCTTCTTCTTCTTCTTTACTTTTTTGAGTCAGGGTTTCTCTGTGTAACAGCCCTGGCTGTTCTGGAACTCACTTTGTAGACCAGGCTGGCCTTGAACTCACAGAGATCCTCCTGCCTCTGCCTCCCAAGGACTGGGATTAAGGTGTCCTCCACTGCCTGGAGAGAATAAATTCTTAAGTAGTACATTGATGGGAGATGTCATTCTGTAAATATATTTCTCTTATTGGTTAATGAATAAAGCCCTGTTGGCCAATAGGGAAGCAAGATAGGTGGGACTAGGGGACAAGCAGGATTCTGGGAGAGGTAGTAGAGGAGTCAAGATGTAGGATGTGAGAGAAGAGGTCCAGACCCTCTCTCTGGTAGATAACACCACATGGAAACACTTTGATTGATAGAAATGAGTTAATATTTAAGACAGAGCTAGCCAATAAGAAATGCTAGTAACCAGCCAACAGATTCATAATTAATAAAGCGACTCTGTGTGTTATTTTGGGACTAATGCGGCTCTGGGAACAGGCTGGCAGGAAACTGCTTGTAACAGTTCATGCTAGATATTTTCTCTCTGCCTTTTTTTTTGGGGGGGGTTGTTTCTGGGATTTTCTACTCACTTTAGAGCATAGTTAAATTCTGAAGCCTCAAAAGGAAACTGGATAGGGAGGATCTATGGTACTACAGAGTCAATATTCCACTGGGGTACTGCCTCTGTTAAAACTTGTAGGAATTCTCCAGTATAGTGAATTCCATTGTGGTATTTTGATACATGCATATAAATACTTTACTTACACCCCCTGCTGCCCTCTCTTCTTCCTCTTAGCTTTAAATATGTTTGTTCAAGAAATACAACCATTTGCAGAAAGCTGTTTTGCTGTCTCCTCCCCCTTGTTCTCAAATAAATTTGTTTTCTACTTACCATAGCTTCTGAGTCTTCTTTTAGTTTCTAAAAAAAAAAAAAAAAAAAAACAAACTTTATCATATTTATTTATTGTGTCTTTATGTGTGTTCTTGAGTGCATACACATTCCATGGCATGCACATAAAAGTCAAAGGACAACTTGGAAGGAATCTGTTCCTTCTTGCCATGTGGATCCTCGGGGCACCGGGCTTGGTGGCTGAGTCATCTTGCTGGCCCCAAGTCTGACTTTCAGCTGCATCCAATACTTCCCTCAAATAGAACATAGCTGATTCCTAAAGTTTCAAAAACTCTTATTTTCCCTATAAAGGGGAACATAGAAAGTTTTATGCACACCAGAGGAAAGACTGCTGTTCCCAGAGGACTCTTTCCCTTTCAACCTTACACTGCTGTCATAGCTTCACTTCCATGCACATAGTTTCATTGTGTACTCCCTCTGCATTTGGGTGGCATTTGGTGTCTGTTCATACTGGGAAGAATTAAAATCACCAGTGGAAGTGGTTATTTAGCTGGGTTGGCTCTACAATTAGATGAGATCACCTAGAGGGGAAGAGGCTGAAAGAGGACAGGTCTGAGTTGCACTGTCCTTGAAGGGAGATTTAGACTATCTCTCATTGTAGAAACTGCTTGTTTCTCAGAGATTCTAATCCTTTCTTAAACTTCTCTTTACTGATGACACTCAGAAGAGTCAGATCAGGCATTTCTAGAATCTTCATGCTAGGCATTTTTCAACTGGGATAGAATACTGTAACATCAAATTTAGCAAGAGACCAAAAACCCAAAAAGTTTTATTTTAAAATCAGTTTTCATGACTTCAACAGTTCTCTTTATTAGCTATGTTAGTTTTAGCTTACCAAGTTCACACCCCAGAGACCAAGGTCCTGGTCACTTTCTTTGCCATTAGGTTTCCCATTCATCATCTTCAGTTAAAAGTGGCCTTTCGGGGCAAACCCTCTGATGAACAGAGATGCATTGTGCTCTAGAGAATATAAGCTGCTGTGAGAGTGAGATCTGTGTGAGTGGTGTGTGTGTGTGTGTGTGTGCAGAGGTAGAGTTCAGCATCAGTTCAGCATCTTCCTCCACTCCACCCCACTTCATTTTTAGAGACCAGATCCTCAGTGAAGTTGGAGCTCATCATTTTGACTAAACTGGCTGCCCTCAAGCCCAGGGATATCTGCCTGTTCCTACCTACTCCCTGACCCCGGGGGTCATAGGCACACACGTTGGGCTTTTAAAATGTGGATGGTAAAGATCTGTACTCAGGTCCTTGTGCTTCTGCAGCAAGGACTTCATTCACTGAGCCAGCTTCTCGGCCTACAGGGATGATGTTTTTAACGCTTTTCCCCCACTACTATTTACCTAGTAGTACTGTCACATAGACAATACTCAAATATTTGCTGAATGCATGTGACTATAGTAGAAATGGACTCAAAGCTATAAAGTTTAAACTTACAGCCTATTATTGCCACTTTTTCCATCTTCAGGTACCCAAATATACTCCAATTTGGAACACATGACTGTATAATAACCTCTAGGATATGCTTTTGCTTTAGTACAGATAAAAACTAATCTTAAAATACCGTGTTTTGGTTTCTAAGATTGACCAGAGAATGTAAATTTATGCTTGTTTCTCTCTCAGTATGATTTTAGACTGTGTAAATGTAATTATATAATTAGACAAGAGGTAGCAGAACTCTGCGGATGGGAAGAAAAACACAAGCTGGCATTGGCAAGAGGAATGACAGTTACAAGATGTCTTCTGACATCTCTGCCATACAGAAAAGGGGTGACTCAGTGTTAGTGGTCCCCAACATACAGCCTAGAAACAGAAGGCAGCTGGGGAAGCTCACAGCACTCCAGATAGAACTGCATCTTGTTCACAACACCAGGACAATGGCATCATCTGCTACCAGTGTGTTCAAAGCCCCACGGAGAAGCATTCAATCCCAGCGTCCCAGATCCTACATCTGCTCAAGAGTTATTAGCCAATGATACTGACAAGAGGATCAAACCACAGAGATGCCTGACCCTGGAAGTCTTCCTCATTAGGGTTTATGCACTCTCGTCTATCAGAATCACCAGGTTAGCCTGGCCAAGGAACATGATACTTTAAAGCAGTAGCATCAATGGACCATTGAGACCTCGTCAAGACCAGCTAAACCGAGAAGACTAAAATAACAAAGACCCTACAAAGTAAGCTGTCATCAGAATAATAGCTCACAAATGTAAGCTAAGACCTCTGTGGTGAATATAAATATACAAATTACCTGCTAAAGTAAAAGATTAAAGTAGGACCCTGTTGTATACCTGTAAATGCAACACTTGGCAATCTGGGACAGGAGGATTACAGGTTTGGAACCAGTCTGGCCTACAAAGGAAGTTCCAGGCTAATCTGGGTTATAGGAAGGGCTTGTCTAAAAACTACAATAATAAAATCCAGGATCCATAGTCTCATAACATATAATAATCTGAAGTCAGAGACAACCACAATTTGAATTAGAAAGACATGACAATAGCAAGATATCCCAGATGCTGAGAAAGCTAGTTAATTTTCAGCTTCATTTCCACTGTGGTTTCACAGAATACAATTCCCTACCTCCTAGACATTTTCCCTAGAGGACAAAGGCTGCATCTTTCCCAGTTCTGTACTCATGGCTCATTTCTCAGCTGCTAGTATTGGGTGCCTAATAAATAATTGTCTGGTTACTTGAATATGAATGTGCTTGGCAACATCATTGTAATTTCTTTCATAACTTGGGGAAGTTTTTAATAATTCTGTTAGTCAATCAACACAGGAGGGACAAGGTGATGTTATTGGATAAAGTATTTAATGCCAAAATCATGTACAAGTCTTACAGAATTATTTATGACTCTTCTAAACATAGTCTAGGAACTGTTGACAAAGCCTGATTTAGAAGTGCCTCTGTAATAAATATAGACCAAGCCACCATAAAGAAAACATCCAAAGGGGCAAAGGTTTTGTTTTATGTAGATCTTAGAATAATGATACTGGAAAAGACTTAGAGGTGAGGTCAACCCATCCTTCTTCCTGCCCTTGATGACAACGCCTTAAATCTTCCCACGGGTTGGTGCTACACTTCAATTAACAAATCCACTGGCAATGACAGGCCTTTGGAAAGCATTGGCCTTGTTAAGTCACCCCCATCATAGATCACATAGGCTAAGCAAAACTTCCTCTAAGATAAAGGTGCCTCTGTGTGCCACGTTTATGTGTATCTTCTTAATTAAAATCACAAGAGGTCTTAAGAGTGCCCAGGATCAGTGAAATTTGATCCCTCCATAGAGATACTCTTGCCTCCTATCATCAAATGTAATATTTATTGAAAATGTACTTTACCCTCTTCGGAAAATATCATAGCCACTGTAAGTGTTTTGGCCATTGTTTATTGCCTTCACTTGGTCATTCACACTGGAGTCTAGGTGCAGGCATCTTCAATTATAGTACAAATGGTGTCTACTCTTACTCCATTGTGAGAATTTGAGTAAAAAACTAATTGTATCCTTTTAAGTTGGTGGGGAAGGGAGTATTATGGGGTGATCCATGGATGTCTCCACCAAAGATAACCCTTATCTTACTGCTGTACAACTTAATGGAAATCCAGCTTTGACTGGTCCCTAGAAAGTGCTCTAGCCCAGGTGAAGCTGGAGGTACAGAGCTGTGTTATTTTCAACCAGCTTTTGAGGCCCCAGAAATTCATATTTATTTTGCTCTATTCCCTGTTTGTAAGAAATTCCTTACTCACAGTGATGGGAGACTGCCAGACATGTTTATGTTTCTGGAACATGTTAACTGAGGGAGCCTATAGTACGTGGCATTTTATCACACATGGCATCAACACCCCGGTGTTTGATACCCAAAACTTTATTCTCTTCTTTTTCCTCTGTAATTAGGAGCTTTTGGATTATTTTTGTAATTTTTTTTTGGCAGGATTGTTGTAGTTTAAAAAAAACAAAAGTATATCAACTCTCAATAATATATAACAGTCTTGTTGATTTATTAGTGATGCACTGACCATTTGGATGGAGCAGCAGAGCTCCATATAGGACCTGGTATCTTTCACAAAGCAAAATACATTTGCATGTACTTGGCTAAAGATATGAAAGAGAATAGAGGCCAGTGAGTGTTCGTCAAGTATAACAAGCACCATTAAGAACTTGGTCAGGCCCAATAGCTTTATTTTAATGGGTTAAAGATGTTTATGGGGAAATTCTTGGGTGTTTTAAGCAACAAATCTCATGTTCAGTTCCTTTCCCCATTATTTAGTAACTCTTAAAGTAAATCTTCCTTATTCAAAGGCGCAGCTGGAGAAAAATCTCCTCCATGCTGTTTTTGAGACTCCTATTTGGCCCTACTGACTGTTCTTGAAGATACTTGGACTGAAGTTAATCTTGCTTTTTATCTCCTAAGGCGGAGTTGTTACCTACTTTCCGGATCCACTGTGCCTTGTCTTCAGACAGCAACTGACCTTTGCTCTACTCTGCTATCTCCAGATACTTTCTTCACTCAGAGTCCACAATGAATGGTTCTCTTCTGGAATCCATTACAAAAGGAGATCATGGGCTCCTACTTGTACCTAATGTTTTCTCAAATTAACATATGAACAACCATGAGTTCTGTATTTTGTTGTTAGTCTACTCATCTGTTTATTTTTGCTTTAAGGAACCTAAACCTGAGAGAAGTTGGAGACTGAGTGATAAACTATATCTGTTTATTAATGAGTGACATGATAGCAACATTGCATATGTAGTGAACAGTTCTTACATACCACATATTAAGTGTGTTCTGCAGTTTTATGACTCTTTAGTGCTGTGATCCCCTTTCTGCTATGGGAAAATGTGATGAAGAAATGAGAGGGGCCAGTGAACATGGACGATGAGTCTTAGGCTTTCCCCACCAGCTGGATGCTACGCTCTAGATGTGAGCCTTTGGAGGAAAGCAACTTGCCCTTATTTTATACTAAATTTGTAGCTTCAGGAAGGTGGCTAATACAGAAAGGCAGGTGTGGAATTTTAGTAAATATGTTCTGGATTTGGGAGTAGACAGGAGCTTTCTCAGTTAGGCAAAGCTGGAATTTCATGGTTGTGGAGAGGAGGTCCTTCTGAAGGTCATGCTTTGTAAAAGGGTTTTGCTTTTGTTGAAGAACTGTGCATACAGCAAGGGAACAGAATGAGTGATAATGTCCTAGAGTGAACGATTGATTTTTATATTGCTTCCAGTGTCATCTGAAACAGAGAGTCTGACTTACGTATTGATTTAAGGAAAAGCTGAGTCAATGAGCTGCATGTAAAATCCCAACTCTTCATCAAAGTCAGCCAGACCTTGAAAGAATTTTCCTAGGGTTTTTGTTGTTGTTTTCTAACATAAAAGATGATTAAGAGGCACAGACCTAGATTGGAATTAGAGTAAGGATTTCACCTTGCTAAATAATAAGCACATTATTAAAATGGGGAAAATGCAGTAAAAGAGGGAGTTTTTAATTAAAGCCACACAGGAGACTTTGGCACTAGAAAAGTCTGCTGTGTCAGGGATGAAATAGTTTGTTCAGACCTACAGAGTCGGAATTGTCCTCTGTACAGGAAAACACCAGCCTGTCTTATCATTGTCCAAACTTGCCGAATAGTTTCCATTGTCAAACTTCCTTCTTATCTCTGTGCCAGTGGTTAAACTTCAAGCACTGGGTCATTGTGTAACATTTATCTGTTATTATTTATGAGAAAGCTGCTGGGTGTTTTTTTTTTTTTATAACATTCAATACTAACCTTAGTATTTCATGTCATCCCTTTGTATGGCAGCTGTGATGGTTTGAATGAGAGTGTCTCCCATAGAATTTCATATTTGGACACTTCCTCCTTAGTTGCTCTCACTGTTTGGAGAGATTTAGGAATTGTAGCCTTGGTGGAAAAAGTACTGGAGGCAGGCCTTGAGTGTTTGAGGATTCCTACCATGGCCAGTTCTCTCTGCTTGCAGTTCAAGCCTCCATGAATATCTGCTGTCATGCTTATCCACCATAATGATGATGGACATTTGTCCCTGTGGAGCCACAAACACAAATAAACCCTTCCTTCACACACACACACACACACACCAAACACACACACACACACACACACACACACACACACACACACACACACACATATATATATATATATATATTCTTATTTTACATGTTGATCCCAGTTCCCCTCCCCCTCCCTCTCTCCCATTACCCCCCGGCCCCCTCCCATCCCAGCCCCCCACTCCACAGGGAGGGTGATGCCTTCCAGGAGAGGTCATCAAAATCTGTCAAGTCACTTGGAGTAGGGACTAGGCCCTCCTTCCTGTCTCTAAGATAGGGAATATCCCTCCTTGGGGAATGTGCTCCCAAAGTCCTTTTGTGCACCAGGGATACATCCTGGTTCCACTGTCAGAGGTCCCTTAGACTTCCAAGGCCTTTAACTGAGAACCAAGTTCAGGGGGTCTGAGTCGGTTCAATGCTGGTTTCCCAGCTATCAGTCTGGGGGTCCATTAGTTCCCCCTTGTTCAGGTCAGGTGACTCTGTGAAACCCTTCCTTCTATTTGTTGCCTTGGTTATGGTTTATCACAGCAATGGAAAGCACTGTGAATACAGTGGCATTTACAAATATAAGACAAATCATTTTAAGTCATTTATAGCTTACACTCATAAGAGGTTCTCTATTCCCAACATGCAGTTCTATAAATCATACAAACAACGTATCAAGTATTTATTATTTGTCATAAATATCCCCTCATGTTTTCTTAATGACAATGCCTTCCACACAACCATGAACAACTCCTGATTGGTTTCTATTGATATACTTTTGTCTTTTCTATATTTTCATATTGAATGATACAATCTATAAGTCTTCTTTTTTCATTTATATGTTATTACTTGAAAATACTCTTAAATGATTACTTTTATATGTTGTGAAAAACATATATATTATATGTGTATAATATATATGTTGTGAAAAAATACTTGCAAGATATATATTTGGAAAAACTTGAATTTAGACATGTTAACTCTTAAATAACATTGGTTATCTGATAGCAAATGGTCAGCCCTGAAAACACACACAGGAAACATTACAGGAAGAATATGGCAGGATTTGAAGGTAGGAAAGCAGAAAGTGAAATGATGCAATTGTATTGTAATTAAAGACAGACAAAATATTTGAACAGACAAATCACCAAATAAGATGTACAAATAACAAAAATAATTAAAAGATTTATATTTCCAATCATTAGGAAACTACCACTTGAATCATAATGAGATACCACTACATACCAACTAAAATGGCTAGAAGTTAAACACCAACAATGCCAAATGATGGGCAGAGTGTGGAACAACTGAGCACTCAGACATATTTCAGAGGTTCTAAGAAAACAAAACAAAAATAAAATAGCAACACTGAAATATGGGAGAAATTTGGAAGACTTTAAAACCGAAATAAAAGTAGTAAATATCTGAATAACATAGACAAAGTTTGCTGTATACTGTACTGTGTAATCATCCCTGACCACAGAGCATCCATTTAACTGTGCATATTAATCAATACAATGGTAATTGCCAAGGGATATCTTTAGAGTTGAATTTTTAATGTGGTTGTTCCTCAAATCTCAAATATTCAAATATGGTTTTGTTTTCTTTTGTATATGTATTACTGTGTGTTCATGGAAGGTTAGAGTACATCAATAACTAATCAAGACTTCTCCAAATACAACATAACACATCCTTCACTATTCCAAGTAGTTCTTGTAGTTTCCATAAAGAATCAGAGATGAACATGCATGCTCTATGCTCTCAAACTGTGTCATTCAGCTGAAAGAGAGTCCAGCCCAGTGTGGAAGCTGAGTAGTAGATTTTGTATACGGCTTAGTAGAAGAGGAAAAGTCAATAGTTCTGGGACCCAGAGATGGGGAATCACAGATTCTAGTGTGTGTCAACAGTTTTCAGGAGATTCCTTGAATGCCACCTCCTCAGGGATGCTATCCTGCCCATTATGGTAGGTAGATCTTTTTCCCCAAGTCTCTTTATACCTTATCACCCTTTTATCCCACTTATTTTATTTGAGGCTAGCCTGTACATTTATTTCTTCATTCATTTTTCATTCATTCATTCATTCTTCATTCATTTTTTTTCTTCTTGCCCCAGAGTTAAAGTTCCTTGCATTAATTGATAGTTCCCAATGAATAATACAGTCTCACGTAACTTACGTGTTCTAGAAATGTCATCTCAATGAAATAAAATCCAATTAACTAAGAGTAAATTAGGAAGTAATAGTAAAGGTCTGAAGAAATTATTAGAAATTAACCTCTAAGAAAAATCTCCTGTCTGTCATAAGGGTGAATTGATAGAACCCATGTAAATTCCAACACAGAGACTGGCACATAGCGAGCCCAGAATTGTAGCAACAACAAAGGCTGTGATAAGGATAGATCCCCTCACCATAGCAATAGCATAAGATGTACCCACTTTGTTGGCTCCATCTCTGATAATATTATTTTTTTTTATTTGCCAAAAACATCTTTTACTTCCTCAACCTTCTTGCTACTCTCTCATTTTTCTATTAATGGCCCAAGAACGTTGGGGTTTAAACCGAAGAACTAATCCTGAAATAATCTACTTCTTAAAAGGTGTCTAGGTTCTAATAGTTTTGGTAATGTTTCAGTTCTGTGTGATTTTGGATTCAGCAAAATGATGAATTGCAATTTTGGATTAATTGAAATTTTAAAACTTTTATGTTCAGCCTCAAATACTATGTGCTCTATTATATTTATCTCTCTGTTTTAAGCTATTTTGGTATTTAAACGTATGCACATGCATGCATGCAAGTGTGTACAGGTGTTCACATAGGCTAGAGAGGTAAGAACACCTTGGAGCTGGAGTTACAGACAGACAGTTGTAAGTTACTGAAAGTGGGTTCTGGGGATAGAACTCTGGCCCTTTGGCAGAACAGTACATGCTCTAAACCACTGAGCCATCTCTCCGGCCCATTACATCACATCTATCTCTTAAAATAAACAACCAAACCTGTCACCATTTTATCTCAATATCAGCTTGAAGGAAAATCCACTTGAAATATATTTTCTTTGGCTTATGTTAGTTAAATTATAGTGGTCAAATATGACAGGAGTCAAACACTGTCACATTTATCCACTATATCAAACAGTGCAGCTGTATTTGAGAAATTAATATTTTAAAAACTTAAATGGAAATTCAATTTTTTCAAAAATTGTCATTCTATATTTTTAGAACAATGAATTTAGATGAACAACATCTTTTCTTTTCATGAGATGATTTATTTGTTTATGTATTTAATGTGTGTGTGAGGGAGGGAGCCAGAGAGGACACACACACACACACACACACACACACACACACACACACACACACAGACACACACACACACACACACACACACACACACAGAGAGAGAGAGAGAGAGAGAGAGAGAGAGAGAGAGAGAGAGAGAGAGAGAGAGAGAGAGAGATATGATCAGGAACCTGGATCTTTGTGACTTCCCAAGTGGAAGAGAAAGAAGAATCAGAAGAATGGACAT
The DNA here is from genome assembly GCA_030556225.1 of Cricetiscus sungorus. NCBI lineage: Eukaryota > Metazoa > Chordata > Mammalia > Rodentia > Cricetidae > Cricetiscus > Cricetiscus sungorus. Next base: position 13,295,306 of record JANBXA010000103.1, read on the forward strand.
AAAGAGCAGCAAGCTAGGGCAAAGATAACTCTTCTCCAGAAACCTCTAGAAGTCGAGTTATTTTCAGTCAGTCCAGGTAGATGCAGCTCCCTTGAGCTTCAGTTGGCTTGGTCAAAGCCCATGTTGAACCAGAGCTCTGGGAAGGCCCCGAGATGCTAAAATAGAGAAGTTGAGGGCGATGCTGGTAGCTGCCTGCTGGGCCGTAGACCCTGGAGTTATGCCTCATGGGAATGTCTCCTGGGCTCTGGGAGCTTTGCTCTATCAAGTGCAGCATCTACAGATGGCAGCAACATAGGAATACCTATAGTTTCAATGTAAGAATCATGGGAAAATATACATGGCCATATTTTAGTTTTGCAGTTGAGTGGCAGTAAGTGCCCATGCTGGTACTTCAACCATCATCTCTATCCCTCATCATAGCCTTTCATCTTTCCAAGTGAATCTCCACACGCATGAAACCGTGAGCTCTCATTGTCCTGCACTCTGCCCTGTGGGAGCCACCATTCCATTTTCTGTATCGTTGAACTTGTCTAATCCAAGCACCTCATAAGTAATATCTTACTGGTTATTTTTTATTTTGGAATTGTTAATTCAATATCTTTCGGGTTTATCCACATTGAAGCGTGTATCAAATTTTCTTTTTTATGGCTCAAAAATATTCTATTGTACATTGGATATGGCAGTGTAAACCTGTAATTTCAGCAATTGGAGAAGTGAAGGCAGAGGGATCACAAGTTTGAGGCCAGCCTAGCCTACATTATCACAATAAAGTAAATCAAAATCCCATCATCTGTATGTACCCCTTTTAATTGAGTCATCTGTGAATGGGCACTTGGGTTGACTGTGCTTTTGCCTGTTGGAAGTAATACTTCTGTGAACATTGCAGTGCAGGTACCTTGTTGAGTCCCTGTTTTCAATGATTATATGTGTAAACCTGAAAGTGAAATCACTAGATCATATGTAATGTCATCACTGAATTTCTGAGGAACTCCTGTGCTTTTTTCTAGAACAACAACACCATTTCTCTTCCAAAGCATCAAATTTTCCATTTCTGCCAGCATTTGTGTTCTGTTTTTCAATGATATTGAGCTTACTGGGTATGGAGTTATAGCCCATTATGGTTTTCTTTTTGATTCCCCCAATGAGTATAGATGTCAACCATATCTCTGTGAATGTTTATAAGTCTTTTCTGGGGGTTTGGGGGAGTGCCCATTCAGTTCCTTCGCTCATTTTAAAAATTGTGTTGTTTGTTTTGCTGCTGAATTGTGGGAATTATTTTAAAATACTAGATATTAATCTTTTGGTATTTTATGGTTTCCAAATATTTCCTCCAATTCTTTGGGTGACTTTAAAAATACTTTTATTTCTTCTGTGGGGATTTCATATATGTATGCCATGCATTTTGATCATATTCATCCTACTGCCCTCTCCTATCTTCTCACTGAGCCCCTTCTTTCTAACAAGCTCTCTTCCTATTTTCAAGCCTTTCTGTGGATGTGACCTGCTGAGTTTAATTAGGGTAGCCTACAGAAACATGGGTAGGGGTTATTTCCAAGAGCACAAGCTCCTCCACGGTGCTTCCCACTGATGAAAGGTGGTTCTCTCTGAAGTCACCTTTTAATTTTCTTGAAAAGTGTCCTTCCTGGTGTGCAACAGCTTTGAATTTTGATATAGAATCTTTCTCTTCTGGCTTTCTTTTCCTTTTACTGCTCTTATTTTTGTTGTTCAGGGACAAGAAATTATTCCAAATTCAGAGGTATTATTTTTCCCCTGTTTTCTGCTATTAGTTTTTATAGTGCATTTAGCAGTAACGTTTATGCATGGTGTGAGATAAGAAATCAACTTCTTTTGCAGAAATTCTATTTCTCCAGCACTATTTGCCAAAGGCTGAGTGTCTTCCAAGCAAGGACTCTTTCCATGGATGTTTCTAAAGCTGCTGGTTACTGTTTCAAAGGTTAAACAAATACTGATTAAGTCGTACATCTCTTAAGATAGATTTTGACCCCTCACGAGTTGAACAGTACTGGAGATCTAAGATCATTGACATCTCAGGAAGGACAAAATAACTTAAGCCTTCTTGGAAAGCCCGGAAAGTTAAAGAATATTCTGCTGATCAAAGTACAGCCTCCGGTTCGCCGCTCTCAAATTCCCAGACTCAGTTGGCTGGGGCCGTCTCCCTCTTGCCTGGCGGGCTGGGAGGCTGGTGCGGAACATGTCCTCACATTTTCTCTGGGGTTTTGTTACTTTATTGATGATAGTCAAATTACATGGCGCAACTGGAGAACTTGACCAGAATCGACAGAAAAGGATTGCTGATCTCCACCAGTAAGTAGACACAGGGCTAATTTCTACTAATAGACTGGGGTATGTCCTCGCCGTCTGTCACAAGTAACAGGAGAAGCAGAAGTGCAGTGTTTCTGGAGGAAAGAGTGACGGTGGAAAGCCAACAAGGAGGAGAGTGGTGCTAGTATAAGGAATTGTTTCTTATTCACAATTATTCTTTGTCCAATTGCAAATGAGTCACATCCACAATTCCTGGGAAATAGCATTAAGAAATCCTCAGAGAACGAATGATAGAGAAGATTTGGCTGGGTGGAATGCAAGGGGAAGATATAGAAAATCTATTGCTATTTAGCCAGAAACTGGTTTAAAATTTAAAACTAGATGTGCTAATTACTGATAAATTCTCTCATTGAATTGTAAAGGCCTCGGATGACTACAGAAGGGGGAAATTTAGTGTTTCTTACGAGCTCTGCCCAAAACATTGAATTTAGAACTGGATCCCTGGGAAAAGTCAAATTAAACAATGAAGACCTTGGTGAATGTATACATCAGGTAATGCACTGGGAAAATACAGATGCTGCTTTGTTTGTCCATCTGCTGTAACATAGTTGTCCAGCTCTGTATTAGTCGGCACTTTAAGTCCTAAGCATAGAGAACAAAACTGGAAGATAAGGTCCCAGAAAGAAGTCCTATGAAGGATTCATGGTGGGAAGAGAGGGCTCAGTTACAGAAGAGGAGGTTCACTGTGCAGGGCTGGACCCCACAGTCCAGAGCAAAGCCAGAAAGAAAAACTGCAACTCCTGATGCAACTCCTGATGAGGAGGGGACCAGAGGCAGGCGCACATGTGTTCCGCAGCACCTTAGCCACAGCAGAGGGTCACTCCCTCTCATGCTGTATTGAATGTTTTCAGTACTCAGAATTGATGGCAGCACACAGTGTGTCAGCCATAATGTTAGAGCCAGCTGTTAGAGCTGTGTCTGGGTCACACTCTGGTTGTGTATTATATTGTTTAACTCTTAGGACTTCCCCATGAAGCTGTTTATCATTACTTCACTTATGAATTACAAGTGTGATTAAATCAGTTTTTAATATCAAAAAATGCACAATGAACAATTAGGGCAAGATTTAAAATTCCAAAAAAGTCTCATTCAAAACCATATATTGTTGTGGTATTGGGAACTGAACCCAGTATTTCCACATGTAGGCAAGTTCTCTATCATTGAGCTATATAGGCAGACCACCGTGCTTCTTAATAAACAGCCTAAAATGTTAGTACATCCTGGGAATGCGCGGTATGTTGCTGTAGAAGAGAGTCAATGGGATTGTGCTATCTCTATTTTGGTCTAATTATTTTATGTGGCATTGCTCTGGCTTTAATGCTTGCTCCTGTAAGATGAAAATGGTCTTTTACTACTGTTATCCTTCTTTTTTTTTCTTCTTTTTTTCATTTCTTTTTAAAATTAGATACAGAGAAACAAAGATGACATTGTAGACTTAAAGAGGAATGCAACTGGTCTTCCTCAAAATATACTGAGTCAAGTCCATCAACTTAACTCCAAGGTAAGGCTGGCACATGCATTGCACACACCATAAAAAATGAGTTCTTGTTAACCTGACTTTGTAAGTAATGCATTTTTCAGGTGATGAATCAACTCTGTTCCATATTTAGATATTTACCATTGTAATTGTGAACGAAGTGGCATAAATGTATTGAAGGGTAAGGAATGGTAACAGGCAGAAGGCAGTAAGCACTAAGGCGGGGACTAGCTGTAAGGCTTGGCTTTGTTGGAGTCCTGATAACATCTTCCTTACTGACGCAGGGGGTTATCACTGTCATTTGTGCCACAATCACCATGTAAAAGAAGCATGGAGTCAGCTTATCAGGACTTGTACTTCTTTATAAAAGAACTTTAAGAATTTACGGGCATGGGGAGGGGGGAGGAATAATATGAAAAGGAGCCCCAGAAGGGAGAGGAATAAGGAAGGGAAAAGTGATGAATAAAAGAATAAAAACCAGAACAAAGCACAAAGCGGAGTTTCTATGGGAGAATCACAGCAAAGGTCAGCATCAGATGTGCGATGTCTGCGCTAGCTAATTCATGCTCTCTCCCCCCCCCCCCTTCCACAGCTTGTAGATCTTGAGAGAAATTTTCAGAGTTTGCAGCAGGTAAGTCCTGTGACTAGACATTCACTGAAAATATATAAACACTATTTCCAAGGTAGGTATGGCTGCTACTCCACTGTAACCCTAGTACTCAGGAGATTGGGCAGGAGGATTGAGAGTTTCAACCCAGCTTGGGGTGCACAGTAAGTTACAAGCCAGCTAGTGTGACCTTTCCTAAAAAAGAAAATTAAAATAAATAAATAAAAGAGAAGTCAATGGTCTATTTTAAGGGAAAGATGGTCAATAAAAGACTTGATTTTCCATTGTTTGATTCCTGTTCCAACCTGTTTCCTAGGAGCTCTCAGCCCTCTGGCCCCTCCCCTAACTGCCCTCCTTTAGCCATGCTGCTGTGGGCTTACTTGTGTACTCTTAGAAAGCTAGTGATATCCTAACTGACATCAATAACTGTGCTTCAAAAAGTCACATAGCCTCTTCACACTGAGCTTCGAATTCCGGGCTTGTGCACAATGTTCTTAGTTTCCTTAAAACGACCTGACAATTCAGCTTGAAGCACTCCCCAGAGCAAATACCCTCTAACCTTGCCTTGTGTATGCCTAACTATGTAAGGTTATGCGTTTCGCCTTATGACTAAAGGCTTCTGCTGAAACCATAACTCTCTGCCCCGAAAATGGATAGAGTCTATCAATTCTTAAACGTTCCATGTGACATTTTTGCAGTTTCCAACCAGTAGTATCTGCTCTAATCATCACAATTTATTTCCATGGCGATTGAAACATTGTCTCCTACTTTGGGAGTTAACTTTGATGAACAGGTTCAAGTTCCCTTTTTACCACTGACAATGGATTGTACCTCAACTTTCATCTCTTCATAGCTGTGCACAGCAGAATGAGCAGGGAACAGTGTGTGTTGTGGAGCAAAGCAGCATGGGAGTTTTCTAATTCCTACAATGCTGGTCAAGAACCAAAGATTATGATCAAAATGAGCATCTGCCATCCCCTTCCCCACCACTCAGGAAGAGTTTTTATCAATTTCAAACGTCAGCTTCTTTCTGCTTTTGGATTGGACCAGGGCTTTACAGTCAGCACAGTTCCTCTGCATTGTCTCCTTCTGTTAGCTGATTTCCCTTCCTGCAAGAGACCCCCACAATCTCTGGCGTTTTAATCACTAGACAGCGTGCCATTGTTCACTAGAAGACTCCTAAGTTTGTGGCAACTGTTCTTAATAATGTCCTTTGATCCTTTAATGGACACAGCTTATTGTGGTTTTGGAACAAATGAGGGAAGAAAGCAGAGTTCATAATGAGACACACACATAGTCCTGTGATTCAGGACAAGGGCAGAGAAAGAATGGGCTGTGCAGGAAACCTCACTGGGACAACTGCTGATCTAGCTCTGAATTTAACCACAGACCGAAGTCAATTTCCTCTGAGCCTTTGGCTATACATGTGTATGGATACAATGAACATTCTGTCCCTGTTTTAAACAGGATTTTGCTAAAGCCAATATAGTAAATTGCCTCGATTGCACCATTACTTGTCCTCTATGAAGCAGTTACCTCTACACCCCCAAGTCTTAACAAATTTTACAGAATTGAAAAGTAGTCGCTGACCAAAAGGGTGTGATCCCCTTGTGCGACCTACCTCTGTGTGAACAAAGGTAGGTTTGTTTGCTGCGCTGGTCTAAAGGCAGTCAGGTGAGAAGAGGGCGGAAGGTGTATCTTAGCTGGCCACATTTCAAACAAAGGGGCTTGGAGAGAAAAGAGTTCAGTCATCTGAGCCAATGGCAGGAGGGGTGGTAATAAAAGATGACCAGTTTTCAAAGGCTTATCTAGAGGTACCTGAGATAAGACCACTAGGCAAAAGGATGGAAATTTCCATTTCATTTTCTTAGTGCAATAAAACATCCATTGCCGACATCCATACTTGAAAGCTTTATTCCCACCTAGTAGCATGCATTTCTCAGTTGAATGATGCTTCTAAGGAACAGGGAATTATCTACCCATCCATGTCTAAAGTATGTAAAGTGTTAAGGAAAATGAGCATGATTGATATTTTCACAAGAGAAATGACTTGAAGGGGAATGTGAGTTATTAGAGGAAGTCTGGAGGAAACCTTCACCCAAACTGAAGCCTGCCCTGCGCTTTGTGCCAGGAACAGTACCATTCTGTCACCGACTTTGCTGCCTGCCTTGTTTTTCAGAATGTTGAGAGGAAGGTTTGCAGTAGCAATCCCTGCCGCAATGGTGGCACCTGCGTCAGTCTGCACAACTCCTTTCTCTGTATCTGCCCTCCGCAGTGGGAGGTGAGTCACATTGTCTTTGACTTAAAATTCACAGAACTGCTGCCAGGTGAGCCAGCAGGGTCAGCATTGGTGTCTTTGGACTCATTCAGACAGATCTAATTATCCACCAGTTTTTGGGATTCTGTGACCTCAGGGGTCAGAATGAATTGTGCCAAATGTAAGGAAAGTTGACAACTTAACCCACTGAATCCTGGGCCATCTTGAGCAGCTCTCTCAAATGGATAAATAAAAGGTAGGGCATGGTAGCTCTGTTAGCATTGACTTCAGCAGTTCAGCGCTGCAGAGAGCATGGACTGGGTCTTGGAGCACATGAGGAAGTACTCTTGACCCCGTTAAGCAGTAGTGAGAACACTGCTAGTGACATCAACACAAAGATCACTATCTGTTCCAAGACTCATCTATGAAAGCATTCTCCTTATGTGGTCACTGTGATGTTGTGAGGAACTCCTTGCTTCCATTGGGTCCAATCTGAGCTCTAGAGGATGCTTAGCCCAAGGTTAATATTATTAATATTGTATTTGACTTTACCAAGGAGTTACCACCCACGTATAAGTTATTAAATATATTATGTTAATATTATTTCATAAAAGCCCATGTCCTGTGGCATCTGACTGAGTTCTTTACATCTCTTCAGGGTCTTTTCTGCTCAGATGATGTTAATGAGTGTGCGATTTACTCGGGAACACCCTTTGGCTGCCAGAGTGGATCCACCTGTGTGAATACAATGGGGAGTTTCAGGTAACTGTTTTGAAATGTCATGTGTATTTCTGAGGGAGAAGAACACCAAATAATAAAAAAATCAAAATTAATATCTATAGCACCAGAAAAACTAGGGGCCCCATAGGAATTGCATGCCTTTTATTGAACATAATCATAGATATTTTTGCTCAAAAGAATAAAAACCTTTAGCCTTATGAAGAAATCATTTTGGCAGCATCTCTGAAGAAGGCAACCACTATGGTTGCCACAGAGCAGTCAACAGAGCATGGTAAAAAAGCTGAGCTGATGCATGAACAAGAGGCAGAACCTTAAGGGCTCACTCTACGTTAATAAACTCCACTCATGTAAACTTCTGCTAGGCATGCTAATAAATCCAATTATTGTGCAAAATACACAGTGACCTCGCTCTTAAGTCTAATACTACGTGACCTGAAAGGCCTTACCATAGTGCACCATGAGCTGAGGCATTAACGAGGGCCACAGCTTTGAAGGGACAACCAGTGAATTCATTTGAGGACTTTGCTGTTTGGACTTTGGATCTAACTGATAGATGCTGATGTCACTGCTGTCATTCATCTTCTGGCTCCAGCTGATTCCCTTGAGAGCATCATTTCATGGTTTCTGTTTATGGGCATCTATCAAGCAGAATTTCCATTTGGAGATATCAGTGACGACTGTCCCAACTTAACTCCTACTACACAAAATTGCTTGCCTCCCCAGTGTCTAGTAATGTCCTAGAGATTAGATAAGGTTCCAATCTTCCTTTATCATTGCTGTCTTTTGGTGTATTCTGTGCCAGTAGAGTGAAGGTTGTGTGGGTGGAACAGGAGCCATCCACATGAGCCATTGCTATTGCTTTTCAGAGCATTCATTTTTACTTCTACTCCTGTAAAAGTAGAAAGGGGGATGGGAACCTGTAGCCTACATAATTCACAACTCTCCGTTCCATGTCAAGGATGAGACACACAAGGAAAGGTGAGAGGAAGAGGGTGAGAATGAGAGGGCCAGTGACAGGGGAGGGACAAAGGGAGATGAGTGTTTTTTGTTGAGAGAGTAAAAATTCAAGATTCCTCCAATTATATGGTAAGTTTCTCATTAGGTGGTAGTGTCCCTTTGCAAATGGTGTTAGGAAAACACAGGGACTTCTTGTGACTCTGGGCTGCTTACTATCTCTAGTCTCTACCCCTCATGGCTTTGCTGGGGAGCATTAGAGAGCAGAACATTTAACTATGCCCTCTTCTTGGTATGAGAATAGTTTATGAGGCCTCGAGAATCTCAGTTGAGTACTTACATCTTAAGCACACGAATTCAGGTGTATCCCATAATGTGTATATGTTTTATGTTTTACTGTGTGTGAGTAGGCACACACAGCTCTTCACAAATGAGCACCCATGTATGTGGAAGCCAGAGAACAACCTCAGATGTCTCTCCTCAGGTGCCACCCACCTTGGTTTTTTTTCTTTCTTTCTTTCTTACTTTTTTTTTGTAAGTTTTTACTATTATTTCATTTTATTTGCCTGAGTGCTCTGTCTATATGTATGCCTGTACACCATCATGCATACCTGGTGCCCACAGAGCCCAAAGAGGAATTTGTTACCTGGATTTGGATGCTGGGAATCAAACCCAGGTACTCTAGAAGATTAGTAAGTGCTCTTAAGTGCCCACCCACCTTTCTAGCCTCTCATCTTGTTTTGTGAGGCAGAGTCTCTCATTGGCTTGGAAAATGCCATGTAGATCAGGCTGGCTATCCAGCAAGACTCAGGGATCTACCTCTCTCTTTTCTGTTCCCAGATCAAGATTATAAGCACAAGCCACTGTGCCTACACAATTTTTTAAAAAAGATTGATTCTGGCCATGGAACCCTGGTCTTCATGCTTACAAGACAAACAATTCACTGGCTAAGCCATAACCCTATCCTTGAATAACACCTTGAAGGGATAAAATAGGGTATATAATGCTCATGAGCATAAAATTTAGTTATTGCTTTGTGAATCAGTATGTAATAAAACAATGAACACTTAACATTTATTGAATTCTGTTAATTATGTGAGGTTAAAATACTTAATAATCACTAGTTTCATTGAGGTTAGAAATCCCTTTGGGAAACCACTACATGGATTTGTTAAGGAAGACACAAGCTGCTGTAGAATGATCTGGATCTGCAGTGTGTAGGTATGGTATGCAAAGCTGACTCCAGTTCGAGAGCCACCTCAAGTTAAAAACTCTGTCAGTTTAGTTGGGGGAAATGGAATTCTTAACAATTAATTTTAACAAGACTAATCATGCATAATTATAAATACCTTTGAGAAGCTGAGGCACAGTGCAATACTGATGAGTTGGGGTCCCTGTTTCATGGGCATTTTTTTTTTTTTTTTTTTGGTAAAAATTCTTTGGAGAGGCAGGAGTAGAATAAAGTAAAACTTTACCTGCTCACACTAATTCTTGTGGCTTGAGTCCTGCCTCCAGCTACTGTGAGAGCTAACAGAAAGATGGTTTTCCTTTTCTTTGTGTTATTTTTTCATCTTTGTTGTAAATGTTATGATTGCTTTCTGACTTATTTTATATGTAAGACAGCTCTTGGGGTCTGACATATTGACATCTGTAGATGGTATATGTACTTGGCGTGTAGCTCTACTATGCTTTCTAGGAAGAAAATATGCTGTGTTTGTTCCCCAGGCACATGAAGCTGCTTTGGTATATCTTATTTTATATCCATATCATTGGTAAATTGTGTAGCATAATCCTGTTAGTTATTAAACTTATTATCTCTTTCGGTTACTCAGTATACTGATATTGAGCCATGGACTCTAAAACAAGTTATCTAAGACTATGGAAGGATATTTGGTATCTTTTCAATTGACTGGCGCATTTATAGTTACTCAGGAATGGAAAGCCTAGTTTTATTCTGTTAGAATAAAACTGGAAATAAAAGGCTTTTGCAAGAACTTGTAACAAAGGGCTCAGCCAGAAGGGGGGGGGTGGGTAATAAAGAAAAAGGTGCTGACCTAACAGGATCCCTGAATCCTATGACAGAATAAAACTGACTCCTGATCTCAACACACACACTGTGGTATGCACATACCCACACTCAAATCTGCACATCATATATATATACATATATATATGTATATATATGTATATGTATATATATATACACACACACACACACACCCAATAAATAAAATTTAAAAGTAATTTATATCAAAGGCAGGCATATCAGTAAGGTGGTTTTAAAATACATATGGCTTTTATTATTGCTTCACAGGTATTTATATGATGATTTACCCTTTTCCTTCAAAAGCCATACTGAGTCATTTTGAAAACATATTTTACATATTTACATGCAAATACTGTCATATTAAAAAGACACAATTGTAAAGTCTTAATATTTACTTTACCCATGAGAACAGAACTGTGGCATGGAAAAATAATGGAGCTGGAGTAAAACGGACTTGAGTTTTTATTTGGCTTCTCTCAGATATTACCTCTGTGGCTGGCAATGCATATCTGTAAAAATACAATTAACATACTTGCCTTTGAAGATCATGACAAGGAAGTCTGTGGGTTACTTGGTTTATTTTCTGTCTCCTCTCCCTCCTCTTATTATATAAATTTAAATGAAAGAAGTCTACCTTATATTTGATTAAAAAGAGTCTAAGTTTAGTGTACACTCATCTCCAAGCAATAATAGTTAGGCAGAAGGCAGTGGGAATTAAGGTTGCCCTCGGGTACATGGCCATAATCTGCTCTGCCATCTTAAGTAATTTTCCAGTGGTTAAGTCCTTAGCTGTAAGAGAAACACACTTCAGAGGACTTGTTAGAGAGGAATGCCTTTAGAAGGGTCGTGATTTAGTAGTAGTCAGAGGAGAACAGTAAATATGTTTGTTCAAGACTTAAATCTGTGTCACCTTGTCCCAGATGTTCCCAAACATTCAGATATCCTTTACGTTGGAAACACATTTAAAAAAAACTTATAATGATTGGTTATGATATTTTTTACATGTCAAATGTATGGATAAAACAGAAAAATATTTAGCAATGAATCAAATGCTTAAATATGTATAAGATATGCTCAGTGTTTCATGGAGCTGCAGCAATAAATTCTTTTAATCTCAACTCATCAAACAGTACTTTCAAAGGTCAGATGTCTGTAAACCAGTACTTTCAAAGGTCAGATGTCTGTAAACCATAGGTGACATTGAGTAGTGATTCTCTATGAGTTGATTTGCAAAGATTACATGTTCATTCAATGCTCTGCTTGGAGAAGAACTGGAAAATTTTAGTCAAAGACTGCAGCTGACAAAGCTGTAGTGCTGGTTTATCATTAACAGTATCATTAACAGTATTGGTTTGTAATGTGTACATTTCTTACTGACGCTAATAAACAATTTCTGGTAATAAAAACACAAATCCTGACACTGTGCTCTTGTATAACCAATAGATGTGACTGCACACCTGATACGTATGGACCCCAGTGTTCATCCAAATACAATGACTGTGAACAGGGCTCTAAGCAGCTCTGTAAGCATGGCATCTGTGAGGACTTACAGCGAATGCAACATGGACAGGTGTGTGTTTTCTCTCTCAGTGCTCCTTGTGGAAGGCACAGTTCGTCTTTCCACATCCTGTTGGTAACTCTGTACCAGCATGAGGCTGGGAGTGACCACAGAGATGACGTCACTTCTGTCCCTTAACAAGACACACAGGGAAGGAGGGAGATGTCATATACAGAAACCTGGACTCAGAAAATAGAAAATAAGGCTGTTATGTAAAACATGAAGCTTCTTATTATTTCTTCATGCGTTTCTCCATGAGGCATGACCTCCTGACCTGTGGGTTTAACAGTGACAAGACATGCAAACATTACAGGCTATCTTGTCAACAGCATCTTATGTCTGAATAGTTCTGGCCTTGAGTCCCTCCTCCCCACATGAGTGGTGTAAACTTTATGGGTCTACATCTCTGGTGTCCCTTTGTGCTCTGGGTTCTGTATGCCTAATGCTCAGGGTAGCCTGACCAGTTTTGCTTTTCATACGAATTTTAGTTATTTATTCTTAATTCACTTTAAAATTTATTGTGTGGTAGAAAGAAGTTCCTTCTAGCAGTAGGGCAATAGGATAAGGAATAAAGGGAGGGGTGGACAGAAGATTTTCAAAAAAGAAATGATTGTCCCAAGTCTATGCCTACTTGGTGTTTATCCCTTTGAAAACATAGCCAACGGAGTTCATTGGCTTTAATTATAGATCTTGATTATTGTTGCTTTCTCCTGGGCATCTTTGGGATAAATTATAGGATCCTCTTAGTCTGAAATAAAGATGTTTCCTTCTCCAGAGTCTAGTCTAAATGCTTAAGTCATATGTGAAGGGAAAGACCCCACTCAACTGGCCTGATGGAAATGAACGTTGGACAGTAAAGAGTTTGGGGTCTGGTGAGATTCTCCCTTCCTCCTGGTTGCTTACTTACTTTATTGTTTTCCTGCCAGCCAAATTTTAGCTGCATCTGTGATGCTGGGTGGACAGTGGCACCGAATGGCATTGCCTGCACAGAGGACAAAGATGAATGCAGCCTCCAACCTTCACCTTGTGCAGACCATGTGCAGTGTTTCAACACCCTAGGCTCTTTCTATTGTGGGGCCTGCCCAAAAGGTACATTCTTGGGGACACATGCTAGGCTCTGAATATCACACAGACACAGTACCAGAATCAATTTCCCTCTACCAATTATGGATAAGAAGATCCTCTTTTGGAAGTGTCTAAACCTAGCTACGTGTCCTATTCAAGATCATCTCACTGCTAGAGCAGGTCCCTGGTGGAGCTGGGAGATAAGTCAAAGTGCTAACATCCTTCCTTGGGGTACAACTAGACATAGAATTTGAAGCGTCTAATCTTGTATTGTGGTGGCTGTCAACTGGCTAGATCAGTGGTTAAAAGTCATGCACTGTGACCCCACTTCTCCTACTAGCCAGCCATTTGTAAACTTGGCTAACTTCCTTGGCTATTTTGTGTCTCTGCTATAAAAGTAAGTAGTTCTTACTTTTGTGTGTTGTAAATAGAGGTGGTCAGTTTTCTCAGGCCTGAGGACTGAATCTTTAAGGGAAGCTGTTGTGTTGAATTGCTGAAGAATTTGAACCTGGTACTCAGAGATGGCCCAAGTTTGAATCCCAAGCTTCCTCTCTTAATGACACAAGATCACCACTACCACTCAGCACAGATTTGTAGGGCATGTGCCATGAGAAAAGCACTGTGCTGGGATGTGGATTAGCTGTGACCCAGACTTCTGGGAGCTTATTGGACCATTTTCTATCCTGGATAGACTTAGAGAGTGGCTTGTAGATGGAAAACCATAACAACAGCTATTCTTCCATGAAAATGCCATTAAAGTGCCATGTAAGTGTAGGCAAATGTTACATTTCTACAGCTGCAACAAATGCCATGTCATGGTAAGAAAACTGTTGATGTTTTAGATATGAGGAGTTGAGGATTGGAGAGATTAAATAACTTCTCCACAAAGCATGCAGTAGGACAGATCCTGATCCAGGTCTGCCTGGCCCTTGATCTGAGCTGAGTTGCAGTGCACCCTGTCACTGTCACACCATCCTGTCACTGTCACACCAAGGCAAGTGCACACCTAGTGCTTTCAGTTAGAGACTTGTAGTTCAGTGAGTACCTGCATGGTGCTGGTTTAGAACTGAAAGAAGGAATCACTCCTCCCTGCCCCATCTCTGAGGAGCAAAACTTGCAAATAGCTGAATTCTTGAAGGTAATTTATGACAATCCTTAAGTGATAGAAATCAGAAAAATTGATGGTTTAAATTAGAGAACGGGCAGTATGTGCTTAATTCTTCTTTTTCTTATTTGAAGAAAACAAGAAACAGAAACTTATTTAAAAAAACTAAGAGCAAAGTTTTTGTTTTTAATCACTACATTTCCCCCAAGTGTTTTCTATATGCTGCTTATAAATGTAAAGAACTGCAAGAATACCTGTATAAAAGGGAAGCAAGATACCATGTCTTGAAAGAGCATCATTAGGGGCAGAGTGCATTTCCATCAGCTAAACATCAGTGCTCAGACATGATAATTTTTTGTCATTATATGAAGGGATACCCCACTTAGATCCAATATTATAAATATGCTAAAGATTTGAAGACATTTATTTAAACATGATTATTATGATAATGAATCATGAAAGTAATACTAATGTTATCATGATTGATTACAACATAAATATCTAAAGATGATTCTCTCCTGACCTTCAATCTCATCCTCCATTTTCTTAGTTTGTAGAAACAAAGGTACAGTTTTAAGCAATTCATAGTTTTATTAATGTCAATATTCTACAAGCAAACCCCATTTACTCACTACCTTGCCAGTATTAGATTTTATACATTTAGAACAATTTTTGGACAACCTAGTAGGAACCTCTGATTTTAATTCATAATTTTGTGTGGAACAAAATTTCCTTCATTAATTTTATTATTCTTTAAATATTTCAATATTAATTAATTAACTTGTGTTGGGGGTATATTCCATAACATTCCTATAGAGGTCAGAGGACAATTGGAGTTAGTTCTCTCCTTCTATCATGTGGGTCCCAGGGATTGAACTCAAACAATAGGCTTAGTGACAACCTACTGAGCCCTGAACTAATTTGTGTACATCTTAACTACCTGTATTCCTTACTTGTTAATTTAACAGTGCTAATCTTGTGAATCTTCTCAATATTCTTTTCTAGGCTGGCAAGGAAATGGTTATGAATGCCACGATATCAATGAATGTGAGATAAACAATGGCGGCTGCTCTGTGGCTCCATTTGTGCCCTGTCATAACACGCCTGGATCTTTCACCTGTGGCAACTGCCCACCAGGTACTGCACCAAGCTTCCTGATGCCACTCCTGCCAGTATGCTTAGAATAGAATCTGTGCTTACTTTAGAATGATTTCTAAGAAAAGGAAAGGGAAGGTCCAGAACGCTTAATTTAAGGTGTGGATTCAGCATGCAATAGTATAACAAAGTAAGAAGGGCATGGGAAACAATGTCAGCAAGCAGTGAGAAAATGCAGGATGGGGAAGTACTTCTGTGAGAATCTTTACATCCTTCACTCAAGTGTTACCACACATATGCATTTATTTAATTCATACACTTGTGGACTATTCACAAATTAGGCTACAGACATCATACATGTTAGTTTCCTTTTTCTCATCCTCTAGTTTAAATAGAACTAGTCTCCAAGAAGTTCTTGACATTGTTTCTCAGCCTCTGTGTGCTTTGGTCAGGTTTCAGCGGTAATGGGAGAAAGTGCACGCCCTTGGATATCTGCTCGATCAATAACGGAGGCTGTCATCCAGATGCGTCCTGCTCCTCAGCACTTGGTACAGGTAAATACTCTCCCCCTCTTTGTCCTTGGATGTTTCAGTCAAACCCTCTCAACAATTAAATATTCTAAAAATAAGATTTTTTTTTCCTCTCCTTGAAATGCCTTTGGGAGAGAGAAAATTCTCATTCTGTAGCCCAGTTGACCTTGAAATCATGTAATCCTCCTGTCTTGGCCTCCCAAGTGCTGGTGTTATAGGCATGAACTACCATTTACAACTGTCAAAATTCTTATTTTGAACTTCCAACAAAAATCCAACCCATTTCAAAACGCCATGCATGTTGAAATAAAAACAATCTGATACCCTTGAATGATCTACTTTGATTAGAAGTTGTTTCCAATGATAATTAACCCAAATAATTAATTAATGACTTTTGTTAACAGGACAGAGAAAGGGAAGGACATGCTACATTCTTTTATAGATCTTATTTTTGTGTCGTTGGCTGGAATTTGCCATCTGGCTACACCTTGCAGCAGAGAATATATAGCATTTATTTCAAGCATCATGGACCCAGCTAAAATAAGGAGTTTACTTCTGGGAAAGGGGTAGTGAATCTTATTGTATAGTTGCTGTGGTACTGCATAAAAGAGGGCCAGCTCATCTATGCAGCAGCACACCTCTCTGAGAATTATATTATTGTATGTCCCAGCAAACAGTTGGTGAAATATTTATGTATCCCAGCTCTGATAATCACAGCTATCATTTTTTGTCTTGATACATTTTATAGCCAACAGTTAATTGCTTTTTTTTTTATTCGTTTGTTTGTTGTTTGTTTGAGACCAGGTTTCTCTGTGTAGTCCTGGTTATCCTAGAACTTACTCTGTAAACCAGGCTAGACTCAAATTCAGAGTTCTGCCTGCCTCTGCCTCCTCAGTACTGAGATTAAAGGTGTGTGCCACTGCTGCCTAGCTTATTGCTCATTTCTTTTAAACTGTGCTTTTGTATGGCTAATTAATAATAATGTTCACATTTTTATTGAACACCTTTTCTGATTTGTACATGCTCACTTGCTTCCTTGTTAATTTGCAATTTTCATTTTTCTGAGAAAATCATCTTCCCTGTACTTTCTTAATATCATGTTGTTCTTGTAATTTTGCATGGGTATTTTCTATTTAGAGGCTTAAGAATTTCATAGCCCAAGAACAAATCAGTTTTCTTATCTTTCTTGTGTTAGTATCATGTTGAGACGGTCTTTCCTATTGAACTCTTTACAATTCATCTAGCTGTATTTTTCTTACGTTTTCTTTCACTACATCCAGATCTTCTACAGTTTTAAAATTTATTGTTCACGTATGCACCAAATGGAAACCCAAATTATTTTTGTCCACATGGATAGACCTAACCTCATCTATTAAATAATATGTAACACTCCTTGATTTTTCAAATTGTTTTTACTAATGCATATTTAATGTACATATATAGATAAGGATATATATGTATACATGTTTTAATGTTATCTTAGCTTTACCTCATTCATGTCATAATTATTAGTGGTCCGGAAAGATTCAGTTACTTTACATTTTTTGATCAATTTTTTCCTCTGTTTAAATAGTCATTGCTTGAATTTTGTAACATAGAAGCAAAGAGCTTAAAAAACTGTTGAAGAAACATCAGTGTTTGAATTTTGTTGATCGTGTTACTAGACTATTTTAATTTGTAGTTTCCCTGATAATTCCTTTGAATGCCTTAAATTCATTTTTCAATGAAATAGTACATAGGTGTGGTCTGCATGTGCATGTGCATAGGACATGAGGGCTGCCCATTGTGTGCTAATCCTGCTATACCTGAGGCCACATCTATAAAGTTTCTCTGGACTCTTACATTCACACTGTGTGTCCTTGGTCAGGACGTTCTGCAAACACTCTATTTTTATTGTAAAAATATAAATATTTATAACAGGATCTGTTTATAGGGTTGTCTAGAGGACTGAGCAATCTCTTTATAAGTGTAGACACATGCACTTGCAGCAGACACTGTTGCCATAAAACTCTTATTTTCTACTAAGCATCTCTTCCTAATGAAGAA
This sequence comes from Cricetiscus sungorus, assembly GCA_030556225.1. Classification (NCBI taxonomy): domain Eukaryota; kingdom Metazoa; phylum Chordata; class Mammalia; order Rodentia; family Cricetidae; genus Cricetiscus; species Cricetiscus sungorus. The sequence continues at coordinate 13,313,131 of JANBXA010000103.1, forward strand.
ATCCCATTTTCCTTTTTTTTTTTAACCTTCCCTTCCCCTCTAGATCATCTGTCATATGAGAAGATAGCATGATTGCAAATATATATACAAGAAATTAGAAACATGGAGTGTTTTGATTTTTGTTTGTTTTGTTTGTTTGTTTTTGTTTTTCGAGACAAACTTTGGAGCCTAACCTGGAACTCGCTCAGTAAAAGTTTCATCTTTTTTTCATCTTGCTTTCTTTTGCCTGACCATAGGAAAAGATTCACTTGACCTTGATAGATTCTTGTCTAGACACCAGAGCTGAGTTTTATGACAGTGTCTGCACTTACACATCCATTTTTATTTCTGAACAGGGTTTTTGCCTCTCTGCACCTGTCCTCCAGGACATACAGGAAATGGTTTTGGGCCAAATGGATGCATACCCCTCAGTAATATCTGCTCAAGTCACCCCTGTCTTCATGGACAGTGCATAGTGAGTCTTCCTCCTCTGGGGATATTAAAAACTTGCAAATAATCACTATTTAATCGGTATGATTCGTAAGTCTAAAGATAACAATTCAAACTTTATGCTAAGGTCTCTCATTCACAGATTACAAATAGGTAGTAACTTTGTGTTTCCCAGGAAAACCATTAAGTTGAATTTTAAAGAATATTTATTTATTTTTATGTGTATATGTGTGCCCTTGCATGGACTAGTATCCATCATTTGCATGTAGGTGTCTGCAAAGGCAAGAAGGTGTCATATTTCCTAGAACTAGAATTAGAGGCACTTGTGAGCTGCCTGATATGTGTAATAGGAATTGAATCCTGACCCTCTACAAAAGCACTAAACCCTTTGTAACTTTGAGCTATATCTTCAGCCATGACTTATTTTTATCAATTATTTTCAGAATATTAAGTGAATTCTATATTTTATGGGGATAAATATGACTAATTATGCTTAGTAATTAATGAATTTCTCTACTGGAGAATATATGGTATATTTAATTTCCATTAAATATATACCTTATGTTGTTACTTTTTTTGACTTGGGTTGGTTATGTTATATAGTCTGCCCATTTGTTTTATATTATGATGCATTTATTTTTTTTCTTAGGAAACAGTATCAGGTTATTTCTGTAAGTGTGACTCAGGCTGGTCTGGAACCAACTGCACGGAAAATATTAATGAGTGTGTGAGCAACCCCTGTTTGAATGGAGGCACCTGTATCGATGGTATCAATGGCTTCACTTGTGACTGCACAAGTTCCTGGACTGGGTATTACTGCCAGACACCCCAAAGAGGTATGGGAAACCATCCCATGAGCCACAAATACTCTCAGTTTAGGGACATCATCTTCCAATAAGCCTTTTGCATATTTGCCAATGTAACCTGATTTCTTACCAGTTTAGATGTTAAGACATAGATTTCTCCTTGCAGAAATAACATAGAATTCACAAGGTGGAAATTTATAAATCTTGTTTTAAACAAGAAACATTTTCTTCAAAAATATTGTTAGTATTTTTCATGCTTGTTATATTCTCTCAGAATGTACCATATACTCGAGCCTTTCCCTTTCGGTTTCCCTAGAGAAAGACATCTAATGTTCACAGAAGACCCTTCTATCTTACCATTCTCCTATTTGCTGGTGCCTTGGTTCTTCATTGTCTAATTAATCATGGTTTAGGTTGTTTTTCATTAATCTTCCATGAACAGCCTTCATTCTATCCATGTCACCATGTTTTTTCTCTAGTTCCCTAGAAATTCTCTCATTCAAGTCATACAATATTCTTTTGCCACTTGACAACATGTTCTTTTATTTACTCTATTTCTCCTGATGATCCCCACAAATCCCTCCTTTATTTCCCATACGGATGCATCTATTACTTAGACAGCACACTTAGATTCCTTCTCCAAGACTCCTCTAACTACTCCACCCTCTCTTTTCTTAACTCCTGCATTGGAATTGGTGCATTTACTGAGGTCTTACTAAATGTTAGGGCAATGATAAAATATCAAAGCATAAAACATCATCTTCACTTATCTGCTCACTGTATAATCAGAGAGCTAAGCTTGCCATGGAGCAGCAGGAAGAGGGCATAAGATGGCAGAACTACTGGGTGTGATTGAATTATGGGGTAAAGTCTAGTTCATCAAGGTTTGGAGAATGGCAGCCAAAGAAAATAAAGGAGTCGAGTGGTTTGTAGACAACGTGATGGATATGAAATGGACTTGGATACAAGGCAGGATATGGCTTGATGTCAACCAAAAGGGACCAGAGAAGAGGAAATTTCAGAGTGGAAGATGCCTGGCCTCTTCCTTTTGACAATCTATGAAAAACATAGTTCATTTTTTTTTTCAGCTTGTGGAGGGATCCTCTCAGGGACTCAAGGAAACTTTGCCTACCAGAGTCCTAATGATACCTATGTCCACGATGTTAACTGTTTCTGGGTTGTCAGGACTGATGAGGAAAAGGTAAACATAATAATTGTTTTCCATGAGCAGATTTCATTCGTACATTTAAACATTCCATACCTATGGCATATGTAGGCATGTATACACACATATAAAGTATTTATGTTGATAATTAAACTCTCACATATTGAATATTTGGTGAGTGCTGGACTTTGGGCTAGACATTTTGTTCATCTTTCTCTAACTTCATACAAATTATTTTAAATAAATAATATCTATATTTTATAGTTGAAATAATAAAAGATAAGAGAAGCTTTGTGGGTTTCTGTTTTGTTTTTATTTTACTACTACCTAGTTTATAAGAGGAATAGATACATTTCCAAGTCAAATTTGGTTTTAGAGTCCATTGTGGGCTTTTTGTTTGTTTGTTTACCTCTGGTAAGGCCGGATTCCCAGCATTGGTGGTCTAGCTGTAGGTCAGAAGTTAATCTGTAATACCATACTTTTACTGCAAAAGTAGCATTTGAAGATGACCACAGACCTCAGTGGATTGTCATGAAATGGTGGCAACTAGTATTAAGATGGCTTCCTTAGGAAGTATTTGCTCTATGGTTGATTCCATACGCTTCATACACATCAATGTACTTTAAACTCTAAAGCTAGGAAGTATTAACCCATTTTATGCATGCATAAAGGGGGCCTAGAATGTTTGAGACATTTGTCTAGATATGTGTGTGTGTGTTTGTTTTGTTTATTTGTTTGTTTTGTAACATATGTAACCATATGTTACATACATAACAGCCTCAGGCCATCTGATTTCAAAGTTCATGACTCTGAGCTCCTACATGAACAATTAAAACTGATCTGAGCCCATGATTTTTATCATTCCTTAAAACTCAGATTTCCAAAGTATTTGTTTTTATGCAGTTCTTAGACTTAAATTGGTATGCCTTAATGGTTAAGATTCTCCCTTGAAATTTCATTAAATTTCCCCAGCAAATAATGCTATAAAGAACATTGTGTGAGGATCAGAAAATACTATTTCTCTTAAGGAAAGGCAGCCAGTTGCAGCTTGGTCATTACACAATAGAATAAATTCCAGAAAACTCTCCCACTGGGTATGTTGTGTGAATTTCCTTCCTTCCATTTAGTTCTAGTGAATTCCATTTCCCGACATTGAAATATATTTTTCCAGGGAAAAGATTTTATGTGAAAATTTTTGTATGTTCATTACCATTTTTATGAAAATTATCTCATTTTTCATGATATAATTTTATATATTTATGTATTAACATATAATATAATAGAAGATATAAACAACTAATTGATATTTGTTTGATTTCCATTTAAATTCAAGTTAGAAAATAATGTAATATAAGAAACATTAAAATATCCTAACATAGAATTTTAAAGACATCTTAAAATTATTTATCCTAGCTGACTAACATTGTGATTTTAGATTCTTGTGAAAATTAAATCTAACAGCCTTCTTTTAGATGTTTATTTTAAAATAGAGCTATCAATTTAAAATCTTTTGTATTTTATGACATTCATAATGTGCACTTATTTGCTCCATTCTACTTTTGTGCTTAGTAGTTTAAACATCATTACCCTTTTCCTGTTTTCATCTCTGGATGCTGTTTGCACTTTGATGATGTCCAGCTCCTGAAGACCTTCCCCAGGGCCACTCACCCCACATTTGAGTCTTAGTCTGGGCTGAAAAACCTGAGACCCTTGTGCCATCAATATGGGGTGGGGTGAGCACATTCTACAGGTTCTTCAGGGGCTCGGGAAAGATTCTTAGGAATGTAAGTCTCAGACATTTGGACTTAAGGTATATTTTTTTCAAATGAACATTTCACTTTTTTGTTTTAGAAACACTCTTGACCATCCACTTAATAGATTAGTCAGTATTGTCTATATTTCATTAAGATTTTTCAAAGTGGATTCATGGTGTTAGTACTTTTTTTTGTGGAACAAAATATGATCATGATTATTTGATGATGCATACAATATATATATATATATATATATATATAATGAATCAGTTAAGGTAAATAGCATTTCCACCTCATCAGAGTCTTTTTCATATTTCTATATGAATTAAAATTTGGTTTGAGTGATTTTAAAGTCAGCCCTTTACATGTAGATATGGTGCACACATTGAGAGTGACTAGGGCTCCATGGCTCTATCTCTTTATGTAAATGCTTGCTAGCTAGTGGAAGAAACAATTTAGCATTAACATGGAAATGCTTTTCTGTTCTTCCAGGTTCTGCATGTCACTTTCACTTTTTTTGACTTAGAATTGTCAGATAATTGTCCCCGGGAGTTTCTTCAGATCCATGATGGAGATTCTTCAGCAGCCTTCCCACTTGGGAGATACTGTGGCTCCAAGCCCCCACAGGGGGTCCACAGCAGTGGCAATGCTCTCTATTTTCATCTCTACTCTGAACACATAAGGCTTGGGAGAGGCTTTGCAGCCAGGTGGGAGGAAAAGAAGCCAGGTGAGTGCCAAAGGAGGAGAAAGCAAAACAGATTTTCATGATGTTGTGACATTTTGTGGACCTAGAAATAATGCAATATTTTACATAATTATTTTAAAAACTAATAATTTTATAATGAATTTGAGAACAGAAAAAAAAATGGTGTGTGTTGCATAGTTTAAAACAGATGAGTAGTAGTGAGGCTCTTATTAAATTACTAGACAGAATTTTTTGGGTTGTTTTAATATAATACTTGTATTAATTGTTTCAGAACTTAACACAATTTATTGTTAATATATTTATTTCCTCTCTTTCCCCTAATTTCTCACAGGTCCACCATTACCTTGCTCAACTTCATGTCACTTTCTTTTCTCAAGTCCAATTTGTGTTTCCTATATACTCTTAGAGATAGAGTCCTCCCTGGGGCTGCTGGGGTGAAGGTCACCAAAACCCATCAAATCTGCATTTTTTTTTTTTAATGGAGCACACCTTAAATCTATGCAGAATGTGATTGGTTGCCCATAACTGATTCATGTCATTATGCCACCCATGGATATATCTTGTACAGGTCATTATTGTAGTTTATAGGGTTCATAGATGAAATTTTGCCCCAGCAAAATAGAACCTTCTAGAACTATGAAAGCTAGCCAACATGGAGGAAACTTCTTGGTTAGTACCAATTTGATTTCTCCATGTCATATGACCAAAGGATATAGTATCTTCATCAATATGCTCTCACCATCAATCAGAAAACCATTGTTATAACTTCTGGTAAATTTACTGCAAGAATGTCACTGGGGTCATTTTCTGTTCACTTTTGTAATAGTTCTTATTTTAATGACCTCTTGATAATTGATAATTCTTTTTCATTGTTCTTAGACTTTTGTTTTGTCCCTGTTCTGTTGTTGTTTGTTTTTCTTTTCTGACATAGGGTCTCACTGTTTTGTTCCAGCTAGTCTGGAACTCACTTTATGGACCAGGCTAGCCTTGGCCTCACAATGATCCTCCTACCTCTGTCTTCCAATTGAGGGAGCTGAAAGTTTCTGCCACTAGACTCAGCTGTTGTGTTATATTATAGTCAGTTGGGATCTGCTGTTTATAAGCTTTCATAGATTTCAGTTTAAGTTCTAAGATTCTTTTCTATTTTTCATGTGCCAGCGTGTCATCTGTGAGGAAGGATATTGTTAATCTTTCATATTTTTCAAAGTCTTACTTATTTTCCATTACTTATTGCCTTGGCTAAAACCTGTAATAGGATGCTAAGATAAAGTAGGGAGTAGAGTTTTTGTCTTTTTCCTGACTACATAGGGTAAACATTTTTTTTTCATTGAATACAACGTTAAATGTAAATGTTTGTAGGTGACTTTTATCAAACCAAGGGTACTTCCTCCTGTTCCAATTATTACCTAGCATATGAATGAAAAAATTCAGGGTTATGGAATCTTAATTATTTTATTTTGTAGGCCTGAACTTTGGAAAGGTGTTAGCTAATTCTGTAGTTCTGTGAAGGTCCAAGTAGTCTACACAGTAAAAATGGATTACTTGAGCTTGATAAATCGGGCTCTTGTCTGAAATGTGAGGCTCTAGATTTGAGCCCCAGCACTAAGTAAAACAGCCTTTGTCATATGGGCAACAATATTTTCCTTTCAATGAGAGTTCTATCAGGCCGTTGCCCCTCTATAGGTGTTCATTTATGTCTATTGCCATCTCCCAGAGAAAGCCCTACAAAAAGCCAGGTAGGTGCTGACAGCTGTAGCCAGTTCTTCAAAGTCATATTGTGTTACTTCTACCCCTTTACTGTGCTGAATTCATCTCAGACCTACTAATATCAAAGGTGAACTTTTTTTTGTCTCTTACATTTAGAAAGCTTAACTTACTGTTGCTTTTATAATTTTCCTGAGATCGTGACTTAAAAGGTTTGGAAAGTGATTTCTGGCCTTTTAAAGGTATTTTTAAAATACCTTTTTAGGTGCTGAGGAGAGGCTTAGTGGGTAGAGTGCTTTCTATCAAATTACAAGGCAAGAGCGACAACCTGCCTGTAACCCCAACTTTTGGGAGGTGGAGAAAGTTGATCCTCAGAGTAAGCTGGCTAGCTAGATGAACCAAATTGGCAGACTCTAGGTTCAAGTGAGAAGGCTTGCCTCAATACGTAAGGTAGTGTGTTATGAGAAAAATACCTGAAGTCAAGCCCTGACCTCTTCAAACACATACACACATGCATATCACATACTCACATGCAACAAAATACATTAATGTATGCACGGAAGTGAAGCATTTTTACTCAGTTTTATTTTTATCCATAGGTTTTAATGTAAATTTTTATAATATTTAGTTTAAGATATTTTCCTATTTTTATTTTGGTTTCTCAGTGACCATTAATTATCCGTGTGGTCACTTAGTAATGAAGCAGTGTTATCCAGTGTTTGAAATTTGCTTCATGGACTGTTTTTATTTTGGTATTTCCAATATGGTGAGGAAAAACATGAATTTGGCAGTAATTGGATATGGCCATCTATATATGTTAACTTAGTGAATTTGGTCAGTAGCTTTGTTCAAATATTTTATCTCTCCAGTGAGTTAAGATGTTTGCTCTACTGATGCAAGAACTGCACTGAACTACCAAGCTGCGATTATAGAGCTCATTTATTTTGTTCTGACAACTTTGCTTAATATATTTTATTTGATTTTCCTTTTCTACTTATTTCAAATATTTATTTTTCCTTTTCCTTCTGTATGTAGTGAGAATGTCTAAGAACTGCTCTCTGAGCAAATGTTAAATACATCATGTTGTGCTAACTATAGGTACCATGCTGAGCATTAGCGGTCCAGAGTTGAGCCTGCAGTGTAATTTACTGCACTTGCTCCCTGGTGTACCCCTGACAACGGCCATTCTAGTTCTAATATCCCTGTCACCTCTCAATATATAAAAGGTCATGGCTGTACATCACTGCCTTCTCTCTCTTTTATGCCTCCCCCCTTTCAATCAGTTCTCATTTTTCTTTTCTTTCTTTTCTTTCTTCCTTCCTTCCTTTCTTTCTTTCATTCATTCTTCCCCCCCCCCTTGATTCATTTGTTTACTTTCTTTTGGAATTTTTGGAATATCTAGGTATACAAGGTCCTGTCTTGTTTATTTATTTATTTATTTGTTTGTTTGTTTATTATTTTTTCTTATTTTACATATCGATCCCAGTTCCCTCTCCCTCCTCCCCAATACCCCCCCCATCCCATACCCATCACTTCACAGAGATGATGATGCCTTCCAGGCTGGGTCAAAAAAAATTTGTCAAGTCATTTGGAGTAGGAACTAGGTCCTCCCTCCTGCCTCTAGGCTAAGGGAGTATCCCTCCATGGGGAATGTGCTCCCAAAGACTACAAGGTCCTGTCTTCTGCTGTGTTCAATATAATGCTAAAAATCACCATGTAAAGATTTCTCTGTTGCAGATAGCACATTTTTAATTTTCTTCTTGTATTTTGTTTTCTTATTTATTGAAAATAGACATTTTCTCAATTATATATCCTGATTACAGCCCCCCACCACTACTCTCAGTTCCTCTCCTCCTCCCCTACCATATCCATTCCCTTTCTATCTCTCGTAAGAAAACAAACAGGCTTCTAAGGGACTATAATATAATATAATAATATAATGTGATATGGTGTGATGTGACGATATGATAAAACAAAAACTAACTCACCAAAAAAAAAAAAATTAAAATTGTTTAGGACAAGGCAAACAGACAGAAGGAAAAGAGCCCAAGAGAAGGCACAAGATATAGACTCACTCACTCACACACTCAGGAATCCCATAAAAACACTTAACTGGAAACCATAATATGTACGCAGAGGACCTGATGCAGACCCATCCCTGTGCATGCTGCCTCAGTCTTTGTGAGTTCTTATGAGCTTTCAGTTGACTTAGAGAGCCTTGTTTTCTTCATGTCCTCCACCCTGTCTAACTTTTGGATTCCTTCTGCCTTTTTTCCCATGGGGTTCCCTAAGCCCTGAGGGGGGGGGTTGATTGAGATATCCAATTTATGGCTGAATGTTCTAAGATCTCAAACTCTCTGCATAATGTTTTGTTGTGGGCCTCTGTATTTGCTCCCATTTGCTACAGGAAAAAGTTTCTCTGATGAAGGTTGAGCAGGTACCGATCTATGAGTGTAGAAGACTGTCCTTAGGAGTCATTTCATTGATGCTTTTTTTCTTTTCCTTTCCTTTTTAAGGACAGTAGCATTAGGTTTTCCCCTAGGTTCTGGTCCATCTATTCTTTGATTCTTGGTCTCTCAAGCAGTGCTAGGTATTGGTTGCATCTCATGTAGTGAGCCTTAAGTGATGTCAGTTATTGGTAGGCTACTCCCACAAGCTTTGTGCTACCATTGCTCTAGAGTATCTGGCAGTCAGAACACCATCATAGATCAAAGGATTTGTGGCTGGCTTGGTGTTTACATTTCTCTTTCGATAGCTTGCAGGGTACCTTCCCATATTAAAGATGCTAGAACATAGAAGAGGAAGCTCTATGTAAGCACCAGCTAAACTTCCCCATGTTCAGTTAGCTGTGTAGGTACTTTCTTCAGCAATGGGACCTTGCCATAATTTGTGAACAGCAGCCTACAGTTTTGTCAACAGTCTGGGTTGATTGGGACTCTGTAGGACCCCTTTGACCAATAGCTCAATTAGATGCAATCCAATCCTGATATTAGAAACTTCATTTGGTGACCAGACATACCCAGTCTCACACACACACACACACACACACACACACACACACACACACACACACACACACACACACACAGAAGCTTCTTCTGTATCTATACTACTTCCTAACTAGTCCTTAATTTTAGCAGTCTGTCTTTGTATTCCATTCCTCATCCCCCTCTTCACTTTATTCTCCTGTTCCATCTCGTCCCCACACTGGTACAACAAACACCTTGTATATTGACCTTATTCCCACTTTTCCTCTGTGCCTTTGGGATTGTTCAGTCAAAAAGCACGCAGAAGGTTTTGCTATTTTATGTGACATTTTTGCACAAATTTGCAATGGTCAGACCATCCTATATTCTTAGAATAATGGGGGGCAGTGACTATTTCAGCACAGGCAGTCTAGTAATTTGTTTTAAAAAGTCTGGACTTTCATCACTTGAGAGTCAATAAACCTTAGCTGAGTGGTAGCAGAGATCCTGGACATTTTCCTACATGTACAAGGAATCTTTTCAGTGTACTTTCCATATTGCTACTCTTTTTTGAAATTTTCTACATTATGGGTGGTAACTGTTACTTATTACATCTACATTTGATCTTTAACATTTTACATTGATTATATTATTTTACAAATTAAGAAGTTTTATACTCACAGTAGATTTAAATTTTATAAAATGTACTTTCTCTGAACTTGGATGTTCCCTGTGAGGAGCGATGAAAACTGCGTAACTAATTGTCTCAGGTTTTGCTTTGGTAATAAAAGCTTTGTCTGAGTAGTGTACATGAATATCTTATTTTATGCACTTATAATGTCACCTTAGTTTATTTCTTTCTTTCGTTCTTTCCTTCTTTCTTTCTTCCTTCCTTTCTTTCTTCCTCCTCCTCCTCCTCCTCCTCCTCCTCCTTCTTCTTTCTTCTTCTTCTTTTGTTTGTTTGTTTTTTGTTTTTGTTTTTGTTTTCGAGACAGGATTTCTCTTTGGCTTTGGAGGCTGCCCTGGAACTAGTTCTTACAGACCAGACTGGTCTTGAACTCACAGAGATTCGCCTGCCTCTGCCTTCCGAGTACTGGGATTAAAAATGTGTGCCACCTCTGCCCAGCTAGTTCATTTCTTTCTAAAAGTATGTTTATAAAAGTCTGGATTATTTGCCATTTCTGTCTTACTAGCCACCTTACTAGCCACATGTTACTAGTAGCATTCCTTACTAGCCACCACAGATTCTTTATTGAATGTGACTATTAAAGAGAAAGAATTCTTCTTAACATTTCCAGTCATTGACCAGACCATAAGGAGTTGGTGTGGTGTGCTGGAGATGTTGCCAGGAAGCCCAATTCAGTGCCCTACTTGCTTCATTCCTGAGAAGGTGACTTGATCACCCTATACATTTAAATATCTTCATTTATAAAGTGAACAACATATTTATTTTATAATTTATATATTATATAATTTATATATGATTTACATATTATAAGACAATTTATTTTATAGTTGTATAATATACAAATATAATAATTTGTTGTAGTATATGAAAATCCTTCTCAAAGAAAATTATGTGTTCCTTAACTATTTTGGAATATAAAGTGTTCTATTTGTTGAAAGATATAGGGGCTGATAGAAGTTCCAGAATTTTTAGAGTTTATATATAGAAACTAATCTACTAGGGTAAAGAACTGAATCTATATTGTCATTATTTTTGTCTCAGAAGGCTCAGCTTTGTGTTTTAAATCACATAACCATACAATGTTCTGTAGGTACAGAGTTCCTGCATGGATGACTTGTTTACTTATCAGTTTATGGTAGATTTATAGCGTGACACTATAGCTCAAAGGACTATGTAATTTATGACGGCCTCCTAACCTAATTTCTTCATAATTATGTAAAAGATCTTGCCTTCTGATAGCAGAGTCTGTGAGAATTCTGTGTGAATTTAGTCCACATATGAACTTGGTCATTTTCCTTCTTATTTCAGAGTGTGGCGGCACACTGACTGGTGATTATGGCTCTATTACATCTCCGGGATATCCTGGAAACTACCCTCCAGGAAGAGATTGTGTCTGGCACATTCTAGTCAGTCCTGGCTCCTTGATAACATTTACCTTTGGGACCTTGAGCCTGGAGAGCCACAATGACTGCAGTAAAGATTATTTGGAGGTAAAACAAAACAAAACAAAACAAAAAACCTCTACATTTAGATAGGCCTTGGTATGGTATGATTGGTATGGTATTATCAGGACATGGATTAATGATGCCCATGGGTGGCCCTGGTTTTTTACCAATACTTAGGCAGCTGATGCTAAATTTTTAATCTCAATAACACTAGTTTGTTACTCCATTTCTAGGTCTGCCTTGAGTGTGGAAGAATGTGCCTTGCCTTCCCCCATCCCTAACTAGATTCAGGTTTCTGGAGTGAGAATAAATCCTGAGCAATGGCTGTCTCCTCCAACACAGATTCTAATTTTTAGTTGTCCAAGGCAAGCCCTCAGGGTGTCCTGCCACTTCATTTTAGTGGGCCATAATTATTCTGTGGGAAGTATTGTCAGTGTTAAATCTCACTGGAAAATGTTGAGAAGAGCAGAGTCAGCCTGCTCTATCCCATTAGCAAAGACTTATCATATAGACAAGAAAAGGCCTGTTACATTAAAATTCCATACACAATTAGATCCATCACAAACGTAGCTTTCCACTGGTAGACTGGAAAGGTCACTAAGGAGATTGAGTCCTTAGGTGCTTCCTGTACTTTTGTACTGTAAATCTCAGTACCCCACAGCACTGCTAAAGAGACAGTGAGCCTTTCTCAACCCATTAGAAAAGGATGGAGTGCTGTGGAATTATTCATAAAGGATGAAGGATGCAGCTGCCAAGCAGGTCTCCAAAGCTGAAGTCATTAGTTATTAGCAGTGGTAATAATGGATTTGAAACCTTTGGGGATGACTCAAAGATCAACTTCTCCTTGGAAAGTCTTAGGAAAATATCATTTTAAAAGCTGACAGTAAAAAGTGAGTTATTGTGAAATTAATATTCAATAAATTCTATCAAATTAAGATGAAAGACTTTTTATTCATACATATTAATTCGTACATTTAATTCGTACATATCACATTATAGAAAGTATCAATCATCTGGACAATATTGAACTCCCTCCGTGTTTCAAGGAACTAGTTACAAGTATAAAAAAATAAAGTAGCATTGTCCTATAAATTTGCTGCCAATGGAAAAGTTAATTTGAGTAAATGGAATTGACTATATGAGAATATTCTTCAGTTTATTCATTCCATGGTGTTCTATATAGTATAGACTTTTTGTAAATATGTTAGAATCATTGAGTAGTCAATGTGATTTATTCAATGCATAAAAAGCCAACAAGAGTTTTTTTAAGGAATGGAGATTACACAAGACCCTTTGTTCAAGCCTCAGTCCTGCTAAGAAAATGGAGAGTGAGGAGGAGGAAAAGATACAGGAGAGGAGAGGAGAGGGGAGGGGAAGAGAGAAGAGGAGAGGAGAGGAGGGGAGAGGAGGAAACCATTGAGTTGAGGTTACATTATGGAGTTGAGGTTACATCATTAGAGTTTGGATAGGTGAAATTGTTCAGCTGGTAAAAGCACTTGTTCAGTAAGCCTGAGGACCTGAGTTTAATTACCAGATCTGACAATGGAAGGGGAGAACTACTTAATGAATGTTGTCTTCTGACCTCCATAAGAATGCTCTGGCCCACAATACACATACAAACTTATAGAACACACACACACACACACACACACACACACACACACACACTCACTCACACTCACACTCATATATATGAGTGTGTATACATACACCTATACCTGTAACTCACATACACACTCTCACAGGCACAGAATTCACACACATGAGAACATAGGAAAAGAATTTGTAAGTTGACACATTTGGCATACAGTATGCTACTATGTACATTGCTGAATGAGCATCACAGCTGTGCTTTTAAAGCATCACTATGCTTATTCTCTTCCACCTGCATCTCTGTGTACTCACCCAAGTGTCAGATCATTTTGCATCAATACTTTTCAATCTCTTATTTCCTTGAAATACTCACTTTCTTCTTCTAAATTACTAGGATTTCTTATTTTAGGGGATAGGAAACCATGAAAGAAAACACTAACTTTACATCACCATTTAAAAAAAAAAAAATCCAAAGCATGTATTTTGCCACAGAGTTGAAATTCCAGCAGTAGATGAGGATTTTGACAGGACCATGAGGACACATTCTTTACCGAACACTGACTGAGTGTTAGTCTTCTATATGACAGGGAAACTTCCTAAATGATAGATTTTGTTAATCCGGTACTTTAGATTGCTCTGCCTTGCTACCATACCTAAATGACAGATTTTTCTGAAACGTATGTCCCAAGCACCTTGGTTAGTGAGAACCTGACTACTTCCAACATAATGGCTTGTTCTCTTGTTTTTAGATTCGAGATGGTCCTTTTCAACAAGACCCCGTTCTTGGGAAATTCTGCACTTCTCTGTCTACCGCGCCGCTCCAGACTACAGGCCCTGCTGCCAGCATTCATTTCCATTCTGATGCTGACATTACTGACAAAGGCTTCCACATCACCTATCTAACCACACCCTGTGAGTACCCTGCCCACGCAGACTGGCTGTATACTGGGAGTGCGGTGCTGTGGTCACAGCTGCATACTGTGGCGATGCCTAAAATGAAGGCTTTCTTAGATTAGTGACATGACTTTGTGAGTATTTCTCATACCACTTTAGATTCATTTTTCATCTCCACAATGTTAAGTACAACAGTACCCCTTAACCCTTCAATTATGGGATCCATATTAAGGAACCCATAGTTCTAACTAATTCAGAACTTCAATTCTCTAGTAGCATTGCCTGTTTTGCTGCATGCAAGATTGCTCATGAGAAGAGTGCAGGCTGTTTGAGAAACATCTAGCATCATTCTTGGATCAAGCCCAGTGCACAGAAACCACCTTCCAGGAAGCTATTCCAGATCCTATAGTTTGCTTCCATACACCTAGCTATGATGCTTTCAGTTACATTCATACCTAGAAACAAAGAACAAAAATGAAATAGTCTGTGACCTTCTTTAGAGAATTTTGCTTTTGACACCTGTTACTGTGTTCTCAGTGAGAACTCATGGGGTAAACACCTTGTACATCTCCGTATCAGGAAGAACAGTAAGGATTCTCATTGGTCCCCTTCCTCCATTGCTCTGGCTTCAGGCTGAACACACAGTTATGTACACACACATATGTAATCTTATGATGAGTGGCATGGACTTACACATGGTGGACAAAGCAGGGTGGGTATCTAAATGTAGGCATGAGCTAATAGTTTTGAAAATTGAATCTAATATATCAAGTCAGAGGGATGTAATCTCCATGACCATTTCCTCTCTCCTTTGTTCTCTTCAGCCGATCTGCACTGTGGTGGAAACTACACAAGCGCAGAGGGTGAGCTCCTCCTTCCTCTCCTGACTGGACCTTTCAATCACAACAGACAGTGTGTCTATCTCATCACACAGCCTGAAGGAGAGAAAATAGATATCAGCTTCACCCACGTGGAGCTGGAGAGCCAAATGGGCTGTACTCACACTTACATCGAGGTAACGTTTCCACCCACTTCTCTTCTGGGACACTAATTACTGCTTTCACATTCCTTAGAGTGGTGGTCTTCAAATGGCTGTCAAGATCATCAGAGAGCTTATCAGAAATGGCATTTTATACCTTTTCTCTGAACAAGCACCATGGGGAGTGGGAAGCTGCCAGGTGAAGCAAGAGTTCAAGAGCAAGTGTTCTAGGGCATCTAAAAGAATCTGTCTAGCACAGACTGAAAGAAGGTAAAGCAAGAGCCTGATAAGGGAGCCAAAGAAGCACTAAGAGGAGAGTTGAAACTAGAAACTCATACTAGTGATGAGTCATAAGCTCTAATCACTAAGGCACATGCACGTGAATGAACATAACTAGATTTACTGATATGGTTATAATTTCAGATAAATTTCCTAGAGCAATTTTATGTGCCAGACACCACAACATAGAGAAAGTCAAATATTTGCCCATATTGCCCAGCCAGTCTTTACACAGAATTATGATAACTCATTAAATCTTCACATCTCAGGAATCCAAGGCTCAGAGACGTTAAGTTACCTGCCCACAATTGTTGTTTAGTGAGTAGCAGTTTGAATTTAAGAGTCGGACTAGTCTCTTGCAAGAACAGACTTGTAATGGTGTGCCTTTAACCACGGAGGAGCTTAGACTTCCCTAGAGAGATGACTCTGTGAATCCCATACCCTACTCTCAAGTCTCAGGAGACCACATAGGTAGGTACAGTAGTTGTCTGAGACAAGCAAAAACATCACTGTGATATTGAAGGACTCTGCGGAATTTCTGTACATTCCTGCAGAGATTTTTCTGCTGGCTATAGGATCAGCACATCTGTCAGTACATCTGGAATGATAGAGCCTCTGTGTCTTTGATGAACACTCTCCATGAATTTCTACCCATCTACCGAATTCTTTAAAATGTTGGAGGGAAGGGCAAAAATTACAGAACTGGCACTCAACTACTTAATTTTGCAAAGCAGAGTGGCTGGATATTTTGTAGTTAGAATGAGACTGGGTTCAATGATTTAAATTATTACTTGGTACTGTTGTTAGAGGTCAGTGAAACCTTGGACAGTTCTTTGAGTACTTTTGTTCCTACTTCAGTAAGATGCCTTATTTATTTCTTTAACCTTTGGGAGAATAAAACCAAGAACAGGAATAAGTAAAACTTTATAGGTTATTACAAAGCATTATAAAAATATAATGTCTCCTAGACCAAATTTTTGCTTTTGCACTGATCTTTTCAGTCCAGAATCAGCCAGCAAGACTCTTTCATGGCCAGCTGTATAAGCATTTACATTCTGATGTGTGCACCACCTCATAAGGCTTTGATGGAGATTATAAAAGAACATTGTTATGTTAAACAACAATAAAAACCACATTCACACACACATGTGCATGCACACACGCTTGCATGCACACACATACGTGTGCATGCACACACACAAGCATGTATATATGCACACACACAGTCATGCACACACAGACACACACATCTCAACTAAAGTTTTGACTTCTAAAAACACATTTCGCCCATGGTTAGTGTGACCTGGTTACAAATAGAAGAGTTCAAAGGAAGATTAACTTTTAGTTCATTTGTTCTTGCCTAAGAGAGCTTTTAAATTATATACAACATTACAATAAATGTGACAGAAACATCTTTCTAGAATACAAAGCCTCTCTTATTAATATTTTGTAAGTGGCTTAAGTCATGAGGACTACTATGAATGAAGGACACAGGATAATAATGAAAGTTTAAATTTTTATTCCAGAAAAATTGTAGGCTGAGTAAGAATGTCTAAAGTATATGACATTAAGGCTGATGCTTAAAACAGGCCAAGGAGGAAAATGAATGGAATTTTACACTCCACTTATATTCCAAACAATATTCCCCATATTTCACTCGGGGAAACTAGAAAAGGATCATTACAGGACAGGCTGACAGAATGGGAGGGCATGCCTTTGAGAGAAACAGAAGAGTTTGTGGGACGATCTTTCTTCTTAGAACTGTCCTGTATCCTTGCACAGCCTCAGGGGTCAGCTCTGATTAGGATGGAGAGAGAATGAAAGAAAGCAAACACACCAATATATGGAGGAGCTGGGATCAGGTGTGCTCTGCTCTCTGATGGAGAAAATGAAGCATCCCAGAAGCACAACTTACTAATTATCTACAGTTGGGCAGAAAAGCAGGGGTTTTGTATACAGATGAACAAGGAGGTCGGTTATTATATACAAATAAACAAGGAAGCAGACTATTATATACCAATGAACAAGGAGGCAGGTTTAGCTGACCTCAGTAGGAGCCGTCTCTATAGGAGAGCAGCCTTCAGGCCACAGATATCCACGTGGAGAGAGCTATGGTGGACATTCTCTGCACACACTGCCAGCATCTGCACATAGACCCAGAGCAAGGCTTTGCCATACCTCTGAGACTCATCTAGGGGAAGGCTTTGCCACTCTCCTGTGGGTCTGAGGCTAAGGTCCATGGATGCCACATCCATGTCAACAGCTCATATTCACTCAGGACTTTACTTTCTCAGGGCTTCCTCCACTCTCCATAAATTCTATATTTATAATTAAACATTAAAAAAATTATAAAGGAGTGAAATAAGAGGAAAATATGGATCTCTTGACTTCATCTCTGTTACAACTGGTCTGAAATAGCTTTTCTGGGTCTACAGGTGGAGAGCTAGCAAGACAAATATCCAAGAGAAAGGGGTTGCTAGATACAGTGAACAACACAGCCCCAAACACTGAATGATATATGATAAACTAAAAAAACTGAAAACAGACTACAGGAACTAGAATCATAAAAAAGGAAAGAATTAGGCAAGCATTAATCCTATGTGGCCATACAAGCTGTGATAAAGAGGTTGGGTTGTGTTCTGAGAGCCTGGGAAGATTATTAGCAGACTCTTAGCACAGTACCTAGTAGTGAGTGGTCATTACAAAACAATGATGAGAATGATGGGAAGGAGAAAGGGAAGCTTGCATGCTGTGGTTTAGAATCAGTAGACAAGATAGTCTAAGAAAAAATAGATTGTATTTTCTTGATTTTATAAACTAAATTTTAAAATCTGATAATTTTATTGATAGAGCTATTGGAACCAATACTATTTTATGAGATCTCAAATGTTCTTAAAATGCTAAAATGCTAGCCACAAAGTGGTCAAACATGCTAATAAAAAAATAAAAAGTAATAGCCAATATTAATGATGATAATAATAATATAAATAGGTCATGCCTGTTGTCACTCACCTTCTATCCCTTGCATATCATTCTTTTATTTGGAGTGAAGCACCAGTCCTTTTCCATTCACCTGTATTAGCCGAACATTGTTAAGATCAAGTCCCCTGCCACCAAATTGTTGATCAGCCTGCAATTCAATTCACGAAGAGTATGTCAACACATTTAATGTTATTATATGGTCAGATTCTGTTTTCAGCCCTTGGATGGGGGCAAACCTCCTAGTTTTAGCATATTTGGTTTGCTTTGAATTAAGTTTTCATACCTAAATGGATTTTAGAATTTGTAGTATAAAAACAAATCCAGACAGTTAGCACACAGAGAAATGCACATGTGCATTAAGGTATGGCTTGGGGACCTGATCTATTCTAGATATCAAAGTCTGCTACTTACTCAGCTCTACAACCTGCACTTAAATTTTTATATGAATTATGTTTTGCGGCCCAGTTAATCTTAGCTCTCTGTACAGGAAGTAGTTCCTTTATAAGAACTCAGGTTTAAAAGGTAGTTTTTTCTTTAGGAGCTAGTTCAACCTATAAATGCCATTTGCAATACTTCATAGGCTAAATACCCTGGGTTGCTCATTAATATCCTGGGGTTCTGACATTCAGTATTTACAAAATGAATAAATAAATCCTTGAGAGGCAGATAGCAATATTCACTTGGTGAAGAAATTACCTTGCAAGCATAAAGGTCTGAGTTGGATCTCTAAACTGTATGGAGGCACACATTTGTAATCCCAGCAGTGGGGTGTCTGGGACAAAAGGCTCCCCACTGAGGTTAGTCAGTCTAACTTCATTTGTGAGTTCCAGAGCAGAGACAGACACCATCTCAAAGGAGGTAGATGATGTTTCTAAGGATGAGACCTTAAGGTGTCCTTCAGCCTCCACTTGTGCTCTTACACACACACACACACACACACACACACATACACAACACACACACACACACACACACACACACACACACTCATTTACATGTGCACCTGTGTAAACACAAGGACTTACACATATACAGTGAAACAAAATAAACCCTTGAGAAACCTGAGCCTTGGTCACAGAAAGGCATCTTGCATTGACCATGTGATTCCTTTGTAAATGTGACCACTAAATGAATAAATTTATTGTGCTTCCCTGCAAGTGAAAATTGCATGGCATCCATGACTTCTCAAAGGAAGAGAAACTTTATAACTACAAACCCAGTTTCAATATTAGGTATCCATCTTCAGGTTGTGCTATAATAAGCAATTATTAACATGACTCAGGCAAATAAAAAAAATGATAACAAACAGAACATATCCCATGGTTCAAACTATGTTTATTTTCTGTCCCTGTCAACATGTTGGTTTGGGATCTGTTCTGCTTGAGGCTCTGCTGCTGTCTCCTAGAGCTTTGGCTTTGTAGGACCAGGTCCCTGGTCTCTGGACAGGAAAGAGTAAACAGTCACCCAATGACAGCCAGGGCCTCTACAAGGAAATAGGTTCATCTTATCTACTCGAATTCCTCAATGCTGAGCAATTCCTGCAGTGAACCTCACAGTCATGGGAAGGATTAAGTGTTAGTACTCCATCAGGAGACATGACAAGTCTCATGCAGAGAACAGATATTCAATCCTCTCACATAAAAGAAGCATGTGATTATGAAATACAAAATTGTTTCTTCTAGATTCCAAGCACAAAGAAAAAGAAAAGAGTTTGTTTTTGTTTTGTTTTTTTTTTTTTTTTTGGTTCTTTTATTTTTTTGGTTTGGTTGGTTTTTGTTGTTGCTGTTGTTGTTTTGTTTTGTTTTGTTTTGTTTTGATGAGAATATGAATTTACATATCCTAGGATATTAACTACAAATGAATTTGGGGTCAGTTAGAGCATTTGGTAAGTTTTATTTCAGTATCTCTGTTTAAAATGTGGTGGTTAAATATTGCTATACCTTGGATCCAGGAAGAGTACAGGTTTCCAGAATTAATAATGCTTCCTTCCACAAGGAGAGAAACACAGCCAAAATCAATTGCACCTTCCAGGTTGAGAGCCCTTGAGGCCTGTAAGTTCCTCATATGACATCTGGATAGCAGCTGCATTCTCCTTGCTAATGTCCTTGAGTTTCACTAATCAGGACCCAGGGGACCAGCCCACTTCAGCTTGCTCTGATGTTTTTCTTCCTTCTTGTCATCTTTTAATGGACTAATAGAAAAGAGAGACAATGATCACAGAGGAAGCTAATAGAACCCTGGGGATTAGAGGACAGGACACTAACTTCCTCGTATTTCATGTATTTTAGTCTTCAAGAGCTGAAGTATGTATTCTGTCCCTGTTAAAGACCTAATTGTTAGATTACGCAGCTTTCTCATTAACTGACAAACAGGAATTTGTCAAATACTGTAAGAACCTCTCTGCAGAAGGTTTTGTTTTGTTTACTTGGTTGGTTGTTTTGTTTTTGCTAGATACTTGAAAGGACACTTTCTCTTCCCTCTGAAACTTGCTGTTTGGTCAAACAGTGTAATTTGACTGAAGTCTAAGAAATTTGTGTTGCAGATGTCAAGAGCTTAGCGTAAGGAACTGGGATGAGCCTGCCTCAGTGGAACAGAATGTGATTACCTCATGTGGCCGAGCCTTTAAAATAGTTCTAGTTCCCATCTTCTGAGAACATCCTTGGCTATGAATCCACATGCAAATCTGTCTGCATCTCAGATGCTCTTATAACAGCATTTGTAATTCTGTATATTGACAGGTACCCTTCCAGACCTTAGCACTTCCACCAGTTTTGGATGAGAGGAACAAGGTCATAATATCCCACCAACCTCTCATTTACTACCCACTGCCCTTAACCTAAATAATTCTCACTGACCTCAGCTTTAAAAGTTATGTGTCCTGAGTATTCCTTAACTCCCTGCACACAAAGAGCTTTTCTAATATAACATCTTATTATGTTATCATTTTACTATTCTGAAATGAAATCCATCTATACATATTTCTACATATTATATTAAAAACATTAAGTTATGAGTAAAATTAAGGCAATAAAATGTATTGCACTATGTGAGAGGCCTAGACAAGCTTCAGTGTGAGATAGAACAGAGTCAGCTGTTTATCTCCTACACTACCAGGAATTCTCCTGAGTAAACGCAGGCTCATGTGCCAGTAACTGATCTCTCTGAAAAGTGAGATCCTCCTGGCAGCTCTCTGGAAGGAAGATGAAAGTACTTTTTCATTTGTATTTTACTTGTCATCCTGGAAAATTGTGAATATTATAAATTTCCAAAAGTACTTTATGTTATATATGTAAAACGGAACTAGATTTTGTGCTCAACAGCAACACTTTCACCTAAGTGAAAATCACACAGGATGCTAGAGAATCCTTGTGTGTGACTGTCACCTATCAGACTCTTAACTAATCTATGCTTGTCATGCCCCACCAACATCAGAATAATAGATTTTTAAAAATGCTCTAACATTTCCCCAAATGCCTAATTATAGTGGCCAGAGTGTTTAGCACAGGTTAAGGAACCATGCTGAGCCCTGGCCCTGCACAAACATCACATTTGCCACAGCTTCAGAGAGTATCTGTGCCTGTCTCAAGTTCGTCTAGGGCTCTCTGCCAGCATAGTGCTCGCTGCTTGCAGAGACCTTGATATGCTAATCGAGAGCAGATTAATATTAGGGGCGTGCCATCCTGCAGAATAATTTCATGGAACTAAAGTCTCTGGTGTATTCTTTGTACAATTCCCGACTGTGCGGGAGAATCTCCAGTGTTCCACTTTTAGAAATGTCAGAAATCACAAAAATTCTTCTTTAGTTGATGTTTTATCACCAGAAGTGTTGGGAAACTACTATCTCACAGATCCTTTTCCAGCGCATTATTTAGGCTTAGATGTAGTAACTTGCTAAGGTTATCAAGTCAGGAGGCTGATGACAGATGGGGACAAGAATTGGGCCATTGACACAGTTTGTGGCCACTGCACTGACCTAATTTTATTACATGTATTTATTTGTTTGTGTATGTGTTGGGAGTTGCATTACAGCTCGCATGTAGAAAGAACAGGAATCAAACTTGGGTCCTCAGGCTTAGCACTTTACCCACTGAGCTCGTGCTCTGTAAATTTATTTATCTAGAACTGTGTTTAGAGTCTGTATATTAATAAGTTAAATTGATCCATGGTTTTTATTTTTTACTGTTTATGTTAGAATTTGGTAGTAGAGAGCTGTGCCATGCCTGGGGGCCTTTGAACAAGTGTTATGCAGGAGTTATCTGTTCCATAAAGGTTGAGAAGGACTTAACAAATATACGTCATCTTCTCACGGTGCTTCCTTCTTGGGAAAGGGGGGGGGGAAGGAACTGGTTAGTGATGTTCCACTTACCCATGGTGCAGTATTCCTATTTTCCTCTAATTCAGATAAAATTTATATAATTTTATGAAAATAATCTATCCTGAGCATTCAAAGACTGGCAAAGAACTATATACAGAATTACAGTTAATTCATTGTATGTTTCTTAGACTCTGTTATGTTTATAATTTTTATTTTGTATACTTAGACATATTTCTGGTTTTCTTATGTGTCTAAAATTTGCCTTTGGAATTCCCATTCTCAACTGTCCTTTTAAAAAACTGTTCTTCAATTTATTGATGATTCTGCTTCCTTTTATATTTTAATTATTAGGTTTTACTGTTAATTTTTATGTTTTCTTAACATTTTAATGGTTTTATTCTTTTTTTTGTATTGATTCTCTAGGTTCTCTCTGTGTATCTCTTTCCCCTTCCTCCTGACTTTTGGGGTGGGAGGGGTAATGAACACAGTTTATTCCTTTAATTGCAGATTTAATTGAACTCTTATCTTTTGATATGCTATATTCTTGGCTCTTGTTGTTTGGGGAAACTGTAGTCACAGATTTATTTTCTCTTTGATATTGTGGAAATTATTAGCACATGCTAAGAATTATGAAGTTATGAACTGTATTGACTAAAGATTTTATCAATATTTAGTACTACTAGTTTGTACTACTTCTAAATATTATATAGACACTACCTAAATTAAGCTTTTATTTGTTTTAGATGTGCCATTGACTAGTCTCCAAATACTGCCTGACTTCTAAAGTGACTTTTCTGATTAGCGGTACAAATCCTTCTTTACTTTTCTGCTTAGGTTGGAGACCACAACAACTTACTTGAAAAGGTCTGTGGCAATGCAAGCCTGCTACCCATTAGATCAATATCTAACAAAGTCTGGATCAGGCTGAGAATAGATGCTTTAATCCAGAAGGCGAGTTTCAGAGCTGACTATCAAGTTGGTAAGGAAGCTTCTGCTTTCTTTGTGTGTGTGTGTGTGTGTGTGTGTGTGTGTGTGTGTGTGTGTGTGTGTGTGTGCCTATTGAGGCCAACACATTGATGTTGAATCTCTTCTTCAACTCTTTCTCACCTTATTGAGACAGGGTCCTCCTCTGAACCTAGAACTCTATGATTCAGCTGGATTGGCTGGCCAGTAAGCTCTAGGGAGCCATCTATCTCTGTGCTCACCCTTTCCCCTACCACCCTAGAGCTGATTGCATACACAGCATTGTACCAAGCTTCATAGTTGCTGGGGAACAGAATTCATGCATATGCAGCAAGCACTTTATTGACTGAGTCATGTTTTCAACCTTATCTTTTTAAGAATTATTTTACTATTTTATGTGAATTGGCTTTTTGTCTTCATGAATGTCTGAACACAGCATGTGTGCCTGATGCTCTCAGAGTTCAGGAGAAGTGTCGGATTCCCTGGGATTGGAGTTGAAGCTGGTTGTAAGCTGACACACAGGTGCTGGGAATCAAACCCAGGTCCTCTAAGAGAAGCCAGTGCTTTTAACTACTAGCCATCCCTCTAGCCCCTTAATGTCCTTTTTACTTGTTTATTAATGTCAAATTTATAGTATTCTAACATTTTAATTTTTAGTTTATTTTAGTTATTGTATGTTCTTGAATGGCACAGAAAATATTCCCAAAGAAGTGTCACATTCTGCTGTTTCTTTAAGCAGAGTTAGATTTGTAATGAAATTGAAGCCACGAGTTCTTTATTTCTGAGCAAATATGGTTATTGTTTTTCCATTTATAGCTTGTGGGGGTGAATTAACAGGAGAAGGAGTCATTCACTCACCTTTTCATCCTAATGCATATCCTGGACAAAGAACCTGTAGGTGGACCATCTCCCAACCCCCCAAACAGATTGTTATCCTCAACTTCACCAACTTCCAGATTGGAACTTCTGCCCCCTGCGATACTGACTACATCGAGGTAAGAGTGAAATACCATTGAATTCCACTAAAGCCTCTGTATGCTGTTTATATGAAAAGGACTATTGCTTGTACACACCAATATCTCATAAATATAGATATGAAGTTTCTTAGCAGAACACTACTTAATAGAATACATTATGTACATGATTATAGAACATGATGAAGGGGGATTTATACTAGCATGTGTAGAATATTATTATGTCCTAAAAATCAGTGAACATTATAGTACAGAATATAACAGTAATAGACAATATATTCGCTAAATAAAATGCAAAAAGAACCCCCACTTGACAGAATTTGACTGCTTCTTATGATAAAAACAGTTTTAAAAACTGTGGAAAGAGAAACTTTCTTAATTTGATATAGAGCACCAAAACCATACAGATACCATCATATACAGTGTTGGAGTTACTAAATGCTTTGCCTCTGTTATTGGTTGAAAGACAGACATGTCATTTCATCACTTCTGCTCAGCACTGTACTGGAAACTCTTGCTAGAGAAATGATGCAAGAATAAAATACACCCTGAATGGAAACAAAAAATAAGACTTGTTCTACTCACAGTTCTCAAAAGGGACTTATTCTGCATGCCCCACCACCACACACACATAGTGATTACTAATAGCTTCACCACCAAGGGCAACAGTTTCCCAAATTAGGCATTTAATAAAAATTAACTTGGCTATATCTACTTTTCCTCAGGTTGGTAGCAGTTCGGTCTTAGGATCTCCTGGAAATGAAAAGTTTTGTGGCACAAACATACCATCATTGTATACATCTGTGTATAATGTTCTCTATGTCACATTTGTGAAAAGTTCTTCTGTGGAAAATCGTGGCTTCACGGCTAAGTACAGTACTGAGAATTTAGGTAAGAACATATCTCTCTATCCCCTTCTGTGCTTTTATCAAAATAAATGGGCAGTTAAATTAGGGATGTTTGTCTATGTGTATAAGGCTCTAGGTTCAATCTCCACCTCTGGAAAGACAATTTCATAAAATAAACGAATTATATAAAATCAATTATTCGGTGAAAAATTCTGAAGTACGTTTAAAAACAAAGACTATACTTTCAACAAATATTTACCAAGTTATCATGTATCCATTAATAAAAGAGAAGACTACATTATCATACTTAGCAGATAAGAAGAAACAGTTTTATTTTGTGCTTTTAACAAATTATAATAAGCACATTTTATTTTGGGACCTGTGTACCTTATTCATTAACTTGTTATTATTATTGTTATTATTTTAACAGAATGTGGAGAAGTTCTTACAGCAGCAATGGGAACTATTGAAAGTCCTGGTTATCCAAATATCTACCCAAGCGGTGTAAATTGTACTTGGCATATAGTAGTCCAGCAAGGCCAACTGATTCGTTTGACATTTGACTCATTTAACCTGGAGTTTCATTACAACTGCATAAATGATTACCTGGAAGTTTATGACACTGGTGCTCAGCTGTCTCTTGGGAGGTAAGAATGTTCTGTTGTTTATGCTAAACTTTGAAGCATAACATATAGACTTTTGTACATAGACAAAGTCAGTACTGCACTTACATCATTTTATATATATATATAAATTCTCAAGTCTGTGTTATAAATCGGCAACATATTTTGACCTTATATACTATCTTATTGACAAATACATGATTTAGTATAATCATCATTTCACTTGTAATAACACAAAGTATCATGATATGTCATCAACTATAGTCACCTTGCCTTGTAATAGATATCTTGGGATGTCATCTCCTTTCTATCTTTTATAAATATCTTTCCTTCCTCCCAGTTATACTTAGGCTCTGGTAAGCACCATTACGTTATCTACTTTTTAAGAATCCATGTATCAGTGATATCATGTGGTACTACTGTTTCTATGCCTGGTTTATTTAACATAATATAATGTCCTCTAAATTTACCTAATTTTTTCTGAGTAGCTAGACTGCATTCCTTGTTAAACAGTATCCTATGATACTTACACACACACACACACACACACACACACATATACATATATATATATATATATGTCACATTTTCTTTATTCATTTATCTATGATAGGCATAGGGTGTTTCTATATCTTTGCTATTGTGCATAAGTCAGTAATAAACACAAGAATGTAGTTACATCTGCAGCATCCTGATTTAATTACCTTCAGATACAGTCTCAGTAGTAAGATCACTTGACCATAAGATAGTTACATTTTTAACTTCTGAAGAAATTCTATATAGCTTTCCACAATGACTCATTCACATTCTCACTAACAGTGCATAAGGGTTATTTTTTTTCTCTGCATTCCCAACAACAACAACAAAATCTCTATTTTTAAAAAAATAATTTATTTGACTTTGTGTTGATGTAAAGTTATCAGATCCCCTGGAACTGGAGTTACAGACAGTTGTGAGCTGCCATGTGGGTGCTGGGAATTGAGCTCAGGTCCTCTGGAAGAGCAGCCAGTGCTCTGAACCACTGAGCCATCTCTCCAGCCCCCCAAAGTCTCTTTTTTTATACCAGTCATCATAACAGGATGAGTCTGGGGTGGAGTTTTTAATGCTCTGTAGCTGTGACCAAGCTCCCAATTAAATGCTTACTTTTATTAGAGTTACCTTGGTCATGATGTTTCTTCACAGCAATAGAACAGTAACTAAGACAGTGATAACATATCATTGTGGTCTTGAGTTTTCATTTCCTTGTTAATGAGTAATAACACCCCCTTTTTTCATAGATGCATAACTCATTTCTATGTATTGTTAGGGATAATGCCCATTCAGGGCATCTGCCCATTATATTGATCAGATTATTTCCTGTTCTCATTACTAAGTGTTTTGTATTACTCATATATCTTGGGTATTAACTGTTTCTCCAATGCATAGTTTTCCAGTAATGGAAAACTATGGACTGAATCTGCATTCTGCTGGGTTCCTAGCTATGCAGAGGATTTGTAGGTTGTTAGAATTCCATCTGTCTGTCTTGACCTGCCTGTGCTTTTGAGGTTATATCTATAGAAATCCTTGTCCAGACCCATATCATAAGGTGTTTTTCCTGTGTCTCTCTAGTCTAGTCACTCCACATTAACTCTTTAACACACTTTGAGGTGATTTTATTTATTTAATTTTTCTGCATATGCATGTTCATGTTGCCCAGCACTTGGTACCACATAACTATGCAGAGTCTGCGCATCTATCTATATATTGATTTTTCCAGACCTTCTAGATCTATGTAATACAGTTGTAATTATTTTAATGTCTCTACTCAATCAATGATTATGTAATTACATACTATGTTTTAGTTGATTATTCTCTCTCATTATGAGTTAAGTTTTCCTATTTCTTTTGTGGACTTGATTATTTGATAGGTTGTTAAGAATTTTCAATTTTATGTTTTGGGCACCAACCATTATAATTATTGTAAAAATATTATTGGATTTTGTCCTGTAATATTATTAAGTCACTTGAATCAAAGTCAGTCCTTCCCAGTGTCCTTTTAATTCATTTATTTCCTGTCCTTGACAACTTCCCCTCCTTCTTTATAGTATCTTGAGAACCACTTATATATTTCTCCCTCAGTTTCAGAATTTTTAGTGCAAAGTTAAATTCAGTCTCCATCATTAAGTGTGTGTTGAAAGCAGAGTTATTCTGATTGCTTTTTAAATATTTATTTGTTTGTTTGTATCAGTTTATTTTATTGGCTGTATGTATGTCTTTGTATCACATGAGTAGTGCCCACAGAGACCAGAATTGGATCCCTTGGAACTGGAGTTACATACAGTTACTAATCTCTATGTAGATGCTGGATATTGAATCCATATCCTGTAGAAGAGTAGACAGTACACATAACTGCTTAGCCGTTTTTCCAGCCTCCTTTGTTATGAAGGAACAATGACATGGTTTACTAATTATACCTTTACCTTTCCACAGGCTAGCTGTTAAGACAGTAGGCAGCTTATACAAGAAGTCATTGTCCAGACACTGTTTTCAATGCTTATGTACAGTATAGTAACTGATGATGATGTTAAGAACTGTGTGAAGCAGACAAAGAAAATGAGGCAGAGCAATTGAGCTATGTGGCCAAAGTCATGATGCCCCTGAGTGACAGGACCAGCTGGGGCTTGTGCTGGATGAATTTAGGTGCATTAATTCTCTATATTACAGTTTCATGAATGAGTTTCTTAGTATAGTATGTTAACAGCAGGCTAATGCTGTCCCTGCTTAACTTCCCATTTATGTCAAGGCACTCAGCTGGACACACAACTCTTTAAGTTAGGGAATCATGAATAAGTGTGTTTATACTGTTACTGAAATGTATTGGTTTTGAGGTTGGTAGGAAATAGGTAACAACCTGCTATATCATCTTTACATGTCCTAAATTTTTGGAATATTGGTTCAAACGTACTATGTGTCTAAAAAAAATCTGTTTATCTCTTCTTTCTTTGTTTGGAACAGATATTGTGGAAAATCCATCCCACCTTCTCTTACCAGCAGTTCCCATTCAATAAAGCTGATGTTTGTGTCTGACTCTGCTCTTTCACATGAAGGATTTTCAATAAACTACGAAGCATTTGATGCATCATCAGGTAACATTGTCTATTGCAAAAGAGATCTAATGTCTAAAACACAGAAATACCTGAAATAAAGTATAAAAACAATGACAATTAAAAATAGGGTAATTCTGCTATCTGAGCTGGGTGCCATTTTAGGAATTCTGGGCCTTCATATTTATAGCATACTTAGAAAGTTACTCGATGGAGAAAAGTAGCATACAGTGCATATTCACAGCAGGCAAATGGCCCCTCCAATTGCTAAGTATTGCACATTTCTGGGCCTGGACCTATTCTTTCCAGGAGTCTTGTGTCCAGCCATCTTTGAGGTGCTCTTCTCTAAAGCTCTTACTCCATAATAAAGAAAAAGTTTCCACTCCGAGATTCTAGCCAGCATTTCACTTTCTTCTCCTTCAGGGAGTTTGGTCATTGTACTTTGATCCAGGCAAAAATAGTTTAGCTTCTGTGTTCTGGAACATTGGCTTTAGAAATTGAGAGTGCACGAGATTTGTATATGTCCATCTCTGGTGAAACTCACTTTAGCAGATAGCTCATTATCCAGTCCAAGCACATGGGGAAATCACATCCCAAGGATTTAAAATATAGTGTGTTATGTTGTGTAATTGACATTTTTAGCTGGGCCTTATTCAGGTGGTTAACAGCCAAAAACCAAAGTGGATTTCTCAGGAAATTACAGTGTGTGTGCAATTTTCCATCCTTCTGTAGTTTCATCTCTCTCATATGTTTGGCCCTAAACCACACTGAATATTAGATTTGGAGTAAGTCAGTTGAGCTTCATGAGGCACAATTTTCTCATATGTGTAATTAAAAGATTAGATGTGATGATCTTGGATATGTTTTCTGGTTCTAATCCCCTATGAACATAATTTTAATTTGCTGCATGAATACACTCGTTGTATCTTAAGTAACACACAATTCAGGCAGTGCCTCCTGAAAATATCACGGAGATCTTCATAGCAGTATGCAAAATGAAACATAGGTCTATAATGACTGAAATGCTTGTGTTAACATCACACCAGCTTGGAAGGCAGTATGAAGGGACATCTGAAAGCCATTAACAGAACCTGGGGAGGACAAATTTAAAACTTGATGAAGTTGTTCAGAAAGATAAGATGCAGGCAAAACTCAACAAAGCAACAGGTAAGCTAGTCAGAAAGGAAACTGATAGGAAAACCAGAGTTTGGAGTATGCTCAACTACTATGTATGCTCAGAATACATGGCTGGGCTTAGTCTCTCCTAAACCCAGCTAACACAGAAGAAAAGGAAAAGGGGAGAAATGAGAGGGGAGAAATGAAAAAACCAAGTGTTAGGAAAGAAGACACTGAAGGAGCAACTAACTGCAAAGACCCTCTGCCCTGCTTCCTCTGTGTTAGTCATTACTCCAGCCCCCACTTGGTCCAGACAGAGCTGAAGTCAGTCAAGGGAGCAAATTCTTTATGACTCTTGACTGTTCTCTGTGTGTCTGTTTTTGCTGGATGAGCTCATAGGACTGGTTAACACACTCATACCATTTGAAATAGCAATTGGATGATGGGACCCAGAAAGTCATTTGGGCAGCTGGATTGCATGAGTTGTTGAGGCCAGCCCAGCTCAGGGCACAGCTGGCTCAAGAGATGGGAATGGAGGTTAAGTGGATGGTGGCCAGGCAATTGGCTAGTGCTCTCAGGAGCCTGGGTAAAGTGAGCTGCTGGCTGGAAGGATAGAGGTAAGGACTGTCTTCTAGAGTAGTGTATTCTTCTGGGTGTTTTCTTCTGGGTAAAATCATGTCAGATAAAAGTATCAGAGGACACCTAA
Organism: Cricetiscus sungorus; assembly: GCA_030556225.1. Lineage (NCBI taxonomy): Eukaryota > Metazoa > Chordata > Mammalia > Rodentia > Cricetidae > Cricetiscus > Cricetiscus sungorus. Next base: position 13,344,149 of record JANBXA010000103.1, read on the forward strand.
TCACTGGCTTGTAGGCTATTTTATTCCTTTGGCAGAAGTTATTTTTTGAACGATGATGATATCTTGGACTGCTGCCTAGTTTCTTAGCACAGTCCACAGACGTTTCCCCATGAATCTGTCCTGCCATCATTTGATGGAGCCAAAATTTCCTGATTTGAATCCAGTTACACTTCCATCTGTAGCTCCTGCCATAAGGCCATGATGTCAGCCCTTAAATATGCGTTTGGGAGGAAGGATATCAGCTTGTTGTTCATACTCTAATTCCTCCCTAGGCATTCTGCTGTAGCTCTTATTCAAATGTGCCTGGGCAGATAGAAACAAAGACATAACAAAAATAACAATGTTCAGTAGAAACTCATCAGAACTCCTTACCACCGATTATAACTTTCAGCATTTACTGGCATGAAGTAGAAAATATTTAAATATTGAAATAATATAATTGATATACTTTACCATTTAAGTTGTAATCATATGCTATTAACATCTATTACTTGTCCATTGATCAAATATAGAACTAATAAGAAAGAAACTTACAAATATAAACAAGAGCAGAAATGAACTTAAACTTTAAGATTAAGCGATATCTATTTAGCAGCTACTCCACTATTTTTCAAACTAATTCCTGGTTCATTCATTAAAAATGTGGAGTTGGATGAAAACAAAAGAGTGGAAAGTATCAGATTTTCCATACAAAGTTGGGCATCTCGTCATGAAATCTATCTAAAACTCTCAGTAGATATGATTGGATTTTATTTTTATAATGTGCCAATAAAGTACAAAGCACAGTCTACCCCAATTAATCTTTGAGTGAGGGAGATAGCAGTCTAGAATATTGAATGTGTCATCTAAGAAAAAATAGCTCTCTTGTTAAGAGTCAAACTAAACAACCTGGATTCACTATGCAGTCCATTTCTGTTGTCTTTCATAACCAGGCCACTGGTCATGGTAGAACTGTGGTGAATGTTGCTTACTTTTTGCAAGGAGAAGAGCTTCACAATCATGCAGAGATGTGGCTAATCTGGTCCAAAGTACAATATTATAAACAAATATAAAAAGGTGAATCCACTGGGCTTTCCCACCCATCTCATTCCCTCTTATACCCCAGTGAGTGTTTAGTGCTAGTTTTCATCATCACCTTGGAATGAGCCCAGAAAGGGAATGCATAAAGTTGAGAAATGATAGCAAGAAGACCATAGGGAATTTATTCCAAGAAATGGGTAGAGAACATTCTGTTTCTATTTTTAAATTTCAATGTGGTAAGAAAAACACTCTCAGACTCTATTGGTCATTTTTAAAAATCTTCAGAAAGAGGAAGTTGTCTTCTTATAAACTCAGCTATCAGCTTTTAATTAGAAATTCTGATTAAGGTCTAGAGTAAACTTTTACTGAGAAATTCAAGTAGATCAAGTTGAATTCATCTTTATAGTTCATAAAAAAACTATTACAAAATAACATAATGAGTATTTATGCTCATGTTTGGAGGTCCTATTCACTTAGACTGAAAGTAAGGTCAAAGAGAGTCCATCCGTTGTTAGTCCCAGCTTGACTTGGAATACCTTGGGCAAGTGTCAGGCTTCCCTTGATTGTATATCTCAATCTGAAACTTCTGTTATTACATGCTTAGATACATTTTTTATTAATAATATAATTTAAAAATTTTACATGTCGATCCCAGTTTCCTTTCCCTCCCTCTCTCCCTCCTTCTTCCCTCTCTCCCTCCCTCCCCCTCTCCCTCCCTCCCTCACTCTTACCCTCTTTCCCCTGTGACATTCACCCTGGCTACCCTCCTCTCCCATCTCCCGGACCCCCATTCCACTTGAGGGCTATGCTTTCCAGGTTGGGTCATATAAATCTGTCAAGTCATTTGAAGTAGAGACTAGGTAGGACTTCTCTTCTGTCTCTAGGTTAAGGGGGTATCCCTCCATAAGGGATGTGTCTGCAAGGTCCTTTTGTGCACCAGGTATAGATCCTGTTTCTAATGTCGCTCAGATACATATTTTGGAAGATATTTTTTCAAATATATTAATCTCTAAAATAGTTTCAGCTAATAAATCTTAAGTATTTTCTTATGTTTGTGTGTACAAAGAGTAGCCTAGCACTTCTCTTCTGGGCTTGTGTGTGTGCATATGCATGCTCTTGCAAGAGAAATAACCTATGTGTTGGTCCTTAGAATGAAAACAGTTCTTAATTGTCATATTTTTTAGTCCCTTACCAGTCTAGGTTGACATTTCCTCTGTAGAAAAAAACTAGAAATTATAGGACTGGGGAGGTGGCTCAATGGGCAAAGTACCTGTTGCATAAGCATGAGGACCTGACTTCAAACCTCAGATACCTGTAAAAATGTAAAGCTGAGACTGGTGGTCTATCATCTCAGTGCTGTGGGTGTGGACAAGCCAGATTCAGGGAGTTGCTAGGACAAACGGCAAGCTTGGGTTAAATAAGGGAATCTTTCTCAAAAACTAAGTGGAGAAGTAATTGAAGAAGACATCTGACAGTCAAGCTCTACCTCTGCACATACCCGCCCTCCCACACACACACAAGTACACACTTGTGCACATACACAAAAAAACACAAACTGGGATTATTAAAGAATTCAGGATTTAAAGAGTTCAATTTTTATCTTGTATCCAAACTAAAAGAATTTAAAAACTTAATCTCAAACAGCCTCAGCCCTCTTCCACACCTCTTTAACTAAAGGGGATGTCTATGTTGTTTCACAGTACATGGAAAAGTAAAAGGAGACATTCAATGTAAAATTACATTTCAGTAGGCTGGAAGGATAGCTCAGTGATATAGTGCCTGCTTGAGTTGAGACCCTTGCCACCTATGTAAAAAAGCCAGGCATGAATGTGATCTCATGCACCTACAACCCCAATGCTGGGAAGGAGGAGACAGGAGGATTCCTGGAGTCTGCTGGACAGTGAGCCTGGCAGAATCGGTGAGCTTTGGGTTCAGTGACAGACCCTGTTTGAAAAAACTAAGGTGGAGAAGTGATGAAGGGAACACTGGCATTGACAGTTGACTCTCACATGCACTCAAACACATGAACATGTATGCATAGGGACACATAAATCATATTGTGTATGTAAAGGCCCAGGGCCTTGCCAGATTTAAAATGAGATTGCTGATGCCCACACAGTTCTGTAATAGCTGCTCTGCCTTTATTTGTGATCATCTGATAGGTCATCTGTGAGGACAAAGAAAAGGCAGATGAGCACTAAGCCTCTCTTCTCACAGGCTGTGCATATAACCTGTTCTTTTGACTGGAAAAATATTTGTCCTTTTATGGTTAATGGACTTCTGTTTCTTATCTAGGAAATGTTTGCTTGTCAAAATTATGAGGACTTCCTCTGTGAGTCTCCTAGAAGTTTTATAGTTTGAACTTTTAGGTGCTGCAATTCATCTAAATTTCCCAGTATGGTCTAAGTTAAGTTTCCAAGACCATTCATTTAGAAAAATTATATTCAGCTGTGCAAGGAAGTGTCTTGACCCTATTTCCCCCAACTCTACCCCTCCCCAGAATTCCCTTTAAGCCATTGCTGGAAGCAGTTGTCCATGTGTATTTTGTGAGTGTTTCCAGAATGCCATGATGTCCACATGGGGCTTTATAGAAACAGGATAGTACATTACATAACATTATAAGCTCCTGCTCTATGAAAATGTAGAGTGGAGATTTCTACGACATATACTTTTAAAAACTTTTCTTTTGGCAATCTTAGATCCTTTGCATTACCATGTCTTTTGTTTTTTATTATTTTTTTGAAATTGCCTGAAATCCTATTGACTTCATAGATCAAGCTGAGATTACAAGGCATCCCAAACTGTCTTCATTCTATGACCATATTTTAACTTGCTTGTTTGTGTGTGTGTGTGTGTGTATATATATATATATATGTATATACATATACATATATGTATATATATATATATATAGTGCATCCCAGTTTGGCTGATACACCATCCCAAACTGATTTTCAAATGTTTATCTTGAATTATGTAAACTTTTGAAATGCAGGTTTTAGTGTCAGCACATTTTTTTGGATTCATAATCTACATTGATTGTCCCAATTGTGACTTACTGTTTTGTTTTACACTGCCTTCCTTCCTCCTTGTTTCCTATTGCAGTAAGCACAACTGCAAGATGCTTAACAGAGAGGGTGAGGTTGGACATATTCTCATTCTTCATTTTGGCCAGAAAACATTTAATCTTCTACTCCTTAAGTTCTGGGGTTTTAATAGATTACTCTCTTATTTCTGTTTGATGGATGCTTATTTCTCCAAATGATGTAATCAGATTTTTTTTTAAAAAAATCCATTTATTATGGTGAATTATGTTGCTTGGTTTTCCAGCATCAAATAGTCCTATACTCCTAGTGTGAGCAATACTTGCTATAATACGGTCTTTACATCTGGAACTGTTTTTCTTAATTACTGTTTTGTTGGTCTTGTTTGAGCATAACAGTAATATTTAGCCTTACAAAATGAACGAGAGGCATGTTAATTTCTCTCTCTCTCTCTCTCTCTCTCTCTCTCTCTCTCTCTCTCTCTCTCTCTCTCTCTCTCTCTTTCTTTCTTTCTTTCTTTCTTTTAGACCAGGCTGGCTTCAAACTCACAGAGGTCTGCCTGCCTCTGCCTCCTGAGTGGAGTGCTGGGATTAAAGGCGTGTGCCACCAACACCTGGCCTCCTCTTAATTTCTAAACCTGAGTAGTGTAACTATTCCCTTAACTTGCTTGGCTATCACCAGGGGCTATACACTATAGTTTTCTTTATAGAACTGTTTTTTATGACACATTGTATTTCTTTGATGGATTGAGTCCACAGAAGCTCTTTTTTCTTTTGAGTCAACTATGGCAGTTTGTGGCTGTGAACAAATCTGTCAAATTTATTTGCATTGTTTTTGTGAGCCTAGTCTTTTACTGATTTTCCTCTTTCACTCTTTAATTATAGTCTATTGCACTTGATTTCAGTTCTCATCTGTGTATTTTATTGTGTTATTTATTTAATTTGTTTTCTTGAGAGCTTGTTCAAAAGTTCTGGTAGGTGGGGCATGAAGTTAGTCTTCTTTTTGACTATAGAATGGTGGTCTTCTGTCTTCTGTCGCATAGGGATTTCCTCGGATCCAGAGCGCAGGTGGGACAGAGGGAAGGACACACATGTTGCTGGGGATGGGGGTTGCCCACCTAAACAGAGTCACTATAGCTGTCCTCACAGCAGATGGCCCTCAAGTCCTGTTTGCTTTTCTTTTTCTATTTTCTTTGGGTGAATATTAACTAATGTTGTTTTCTAATTGGAGAGAGGATTTGCTTTAAATATTTGAGTAACTGGCTAACACTAGAAACTGTGTGTAGACTCATGGGTTTGTCAGTTATGTCACTTAAGGGACATTGTGTCCTAAATTCAATTTACAATCTATTAGTTTGATGAATTTTTATATAGTAATGTTCGTGGCTGGGTATGGAGCATTTAGGATAAACCTCTTCCCATTCCTTGTACTGTTCTCTCTCATCCTCACTTTTACCTTCATTTACTTGCTTATTTCTTGCCTCCCTTTTTGGGTGAACTATCACTGTGAGCCTTCTCAATTAAGTAAAGCCTTGATTTTTAGAGTAAGCACAAATATTTGATAAATATTCCTTCATGTGACCCACATAGGTAGTAGAGCCTATAACATTTTACACGTGCCCTTGTGTTCCCAATACCAATAATGTTCCCCCCATCTGGATGAATATATGGCACAATTGGGGAAATGTAACTACACAGCTTCAGCATTTATTTAACTTGCACTAAAATATAATAGTTCATTCTCTCCTACAGCACAGTTAAACTAGACTTTCTTGATAAAACATCTCAAATTGTAAGGGCATAAGGGAGTGATAGGTTTCTTATTGAGCAGAGTCTAAAAAGACTGAACAGGCCAAGTTCAAACAACTGGAACTGTGTTAAATTATGATGCAGCCTTCCAGGTAGGCTGCTAATTATTTCATGGTAATAATTAAACATACGCTTCAAAATTATACTTTTCTTATACCCATTCTGTTTTGAAATATAATGATGACTATTGCCACATGTTTATGTTTAGGTGGATACTTTAGCTGCATCATCTCATTCTCATAATGCAATACCCAAAGTTAGTAACCATTACCATCATAGAAATGACAGAACTGAGATCAGGAGACGAGTAACTTGCTCGTTTCCATACCATGTCTGTACCTAAGACAGGCTTTGATGGAATGTCCCTTCAACGGAAGGTGTGTCTTACCACACCTAGCGCTGGTCTCCATACCTCCTCCATTGCTACTTAGTCATTTATCATAAATACACACATTTATAAAGGTAAGTTATGAAGAGAAGTACAGAACTGTATCATTTTTAAACTCCCTGATGTCTGCATAGTTTAACCTAATTTTAATGTTTATAGTAATTTATATAATTTAGAATAATTGTAACACTTCTAGGACCAAAACTGTTATTCTGTCAAAATATATGTAACTTTGTCTGCAACATTGTTAAGATTTAGTATTTCTGTGCATCTGAAATTTTAAAAATATTGTTTCAAAATGAAATCAGTCTTTGAACATTAAGAAAACACTACTGAAATTCAAGTACAGGGACACAAATTAATGCATGACACATTACTGGATGCATGCAAATGTATAAATTTTTCAATTTTCTCTCTCTGTTTCTTTTCACAGTGTGCTTAAAAGAATATACAGATGATTCTGGGACACTCACCTCCCCCAACTTCCCCCATAATTACCCCAATAACTTGGATTGCACCTACAGGATCACAGTAGGATTCAACCAACAGATTGCATTGAATTTTACAAACTTCGACTTGGAAAGCAAAGTGGGGACATATTGTATAGATTTTGTGGAAATCAGGTGTGGGCTTTTATATCATTATAACCTTTATTTTCATCAATAATCCCAGAAAAGATGAAAGAAACATGGAAAGTTTTGCAAATTTATCTTATACATTCTTTATTACAACATGAAATGTGTCTATTTAAGCATGATACAGAAGAAAAGGAGAAATTGCATAAGAGTTGATAGTTATTTGAGATTTTACTTTCTTGATTTAAACTATGTTTACATTCATGTGTGTGAGTGTGATTATGTGCATGGAAGTGTGGTGCCTGTAGTGGGCCAGAAGAGGATGTTTGATCCTCTGGAGTTACAGGTGGTTGTAAGCTATCCATTGTGAATACTGGGACTTGAACTCTGGCCCTTTGTAAGATCAGTAAGTAATCTTCACTACTGCGTCATCTTCTCAACCCCCGATAGTTATTTCAGATTCTTACATCAAGAATATTTTGCAATAAACTTCAGATTTTATTTAGGAAGGAAACAGAAATACTACTACTCCATAAAATGTGATAGTCACTATTGTTGAAACCTAATTTCATTTCCATTGCTGTGATAAAATATCTTGACCAAAAGGAGGAAGGCTTTATCATAGCACACGATTTCAGGTTCTAGTCTGTCAAAACATGTGAGCAAGGTGCCAGGAACTCAGCTAATCACATCATACCGACAGTCAAGAGCAAAAAGAAATGAATGCATGCACACTTCTTGCTAGCGTACTTCATTATTGTGCTCTGCTCTATTTCTCTGTGTCATATAGTTCAGGAACCCCTGCCTAGGGAACGATGTCACCTACAGTGGGCTGACTCTTCCCATGTTGGTTAATTTAAGTAAGACACCACCTCCACAGACATGGCCACAGGCCAACCCAGCAGCCTCATTAAGATTCCTATCCCAGATGATTCTGGGTTGTGTCAAGTTGATAATCAATACCTACCATGATAGTCAAGTACCTTCATTCTTTATGTAAAGCCAGCCTAACTATTTGGGTCTTTGCTGTTTATTTAAGCAAATTATATCACTAGAATCACTGGTATAATAGTAACCTTACATTTTTTTTATAAAAAAAATAAGTCTAGAATTGTGGATTTCAGTGCTTAAAATTTTCATTTACTATTTGTACTCTGAGCAAATGTATTTTTTAATTGTATTTATTACTGGCAATGGTATATTAGTAGATATCTACCTATATATACTCTATATCATTACATGAAGTGATACTAGGCTGACTATTTTGGTAAGCAACTGTATCAAATATTTTAGTTGCTACTTCAAACTTGGAATCTTTTAATACTTTATAATAAATTTTATTCTTTGCTATAAAGTAAAATACTCAATTAACAAATTATAATTGAACCATATTAGGCTAAACTAACATAATTTTATTTGATGGGAGGGGGAGTTTAAGAGTCCCATTCTATAGTAAGGTGGTTCAGAATGTACTAGATAGTCCCGGCTGCCCTCAAACTCACAGAAATCCTCCTGACTCAGCCTACTGAGTACTACGATTATAGATGTGAACTTTCATGCTCAGCTTAATTTTCTTAATTTATACTAACTAAGTACTTGGTGTTAACATTCAATAGATCATCTTTTAAAAAATTTAAAATCCTCAAAACTTCTTAGGAAAATAATTATTTCTACAATTGTTCCAAATATTGCCAACATCTTGAAGATTTCTAAATCAGTATGAAATATGTAATATTTCTTTAAAATTAAAAATATTGGTTTATACTTTGGATAATTGGTTCTACATCCTGCATTCCCTGGTCTATTTGCCAGAGGCTTTGATAAGGTGAATCTCAAATACATCATCTCTGCAGCTGGTATAAAGATGCCAAACAAGCCATAAGTAACAGACACTCTTTATGAAGCCATTCAAAGACTACTCAATAAAAAATGAGACTCGAGAACTCGACCTCGTATTGTTTAAAGTAGTGTTTCGGAGATGCCAGCTGAGGAGACCAGCAGCTCATCTGCCCCCCCATACTTTGATTATGTTGTGTGTTTATTGTATGTTGCAAACTGTAAGTTAACCCATTTTCATTTCTGTACCTGTCACAGAGATGGAGGCTATGAAACTTCACCACTCCTTGGAAGTTACTGTGGCTCAGATTTGCCTCCTCCAATCATCTCTCACAGTAACAAGCTGTGGCTAAAGTTTAAGACTGACAGCACAGACCGCTACTCCGGTTTCTCAGCTTCCTGGGCTGGATCATCAACAGGTAAGTAGCAAAGACCTGGCTTTTTACTGGAGAAGCCAAACTGGTTGGTTTCTTCATTATCATGCCACTTGTCAGTTTTCCTAGTTAACTTTCATCATTCTTTATAATAAATTGCAACATCACAAATGTTTTTGGATTAATAGCAGCATATATTTTGAAGGAAGAAGAAAGTTCTAGTTCCCCAGAAAATTTTATCAAGTTACTCGTCTTCACGAGTCTATCAATATTTAACAGAACTTTACTTGATCTGCTCTGAGATGCTTTAGAGAGAGGAACACAGGGTGGGCATGGTGGTAAACGCCTCGAATTCCAGCCCCAGGGAGGCAGAGGCAGGAGGATCCCATGTTTGAGGGCAGCTTGGACTACAAAATGAGTTCTTGTCTCGAAAACCGAGGTTTGAGGTGTGAGACTCAGTAGTAGAGCTCATGCTTACCATGTGTAAGGCTCTGAGCTCCATCCCCAGCACTGGACAGGTCAGCATGCAAAGAAGAGCTGAGTAGCTGCAGGATGATTTAGCCAAGGTTAATCTTGCAGGGAAAAAAGGCCGTGTTTCATTTTCTGTCTTCCCTCGCAGGCTGTGGCGGCAAACTCACCACCTCCACAGGGCTGTTCACATCCCCCAACTACCCAATGCCCTACTACCATAGCTCTGAGTGCTACTGGCAGCTGGAAGCCAGCCATGGCAGCCCTTTCCTGCTGGAATTCCAAGACTTTCACCTGGAGCATCACCCCAACTGCTCTCTGGATTACTTGGCTGTATGTACAATGAGTCTCTGTGCTGTTTGATGCTCCCCTCTTTCTCACAAGATGCACTTAAAAAATATTTTTAAGACTCAAAAGGATTTAAGAGGAGCATTCACATAAAAGATTTAAACAAAGTAAAACCTTAAAGAAATGTGGAAAAAAATGACAATCTTCTACATAGAATGTACTGAGTAATTTGATGCATTAATTATTTAAGGTATTTTACTATAAGCCATAAAGATTTGGTAAAAATATCCCGAGTAGCTATGGACTTTATCCTGACCATATCTATATGACATTTTATATGTGTTGATGTAAACTAGAGTAGATAGTAAACTCGTGTAGCAATGTCTTCTTATAGTTTCTGCAATTTACCATGCTCCTCTAGAATCCTGTAAATAAAATGGGTTGAGGTTTCACAAATCATACATTTTATAATTAAAAAACAAGACATATCACTTATGGTCTCAGAGTTTGTACCAAACTTCCATTTCACATGTTCAGATTTCAATCTCAGTTCATTTACTTACTGTTACATATTTCAGTTCATTGTCCAAGTTTGGAGACACATTGATATAATTTAGGACTATTTTTTTTTGTTAAAGAATACATATATTTTTGTCCCCATTTCTTTACTGAAAAGTCCTTTACATTCATAGCCTTGACCGTCTAATGTGTCTTATTAAAGGTGTATGATGGCCCAAGTACCAGCTCCCATCTGATAAGTAAACTCTGTGGAGATACCACACCAGCTCCCATCCGTTCCAGCAGAGATAGCATATTGTTGAAACTGAGGACAGATGAAGGCCAGCAAGGACGTGGCTTTGAAGTAAAATACTCACAGAGTAAGTACAAATTCCAGCAGCAAAGAACCCCCAGATAACGTTAACCAGTGGATTGAGCCTTTGAAATTAGTCTGGGATTCTTACATGAAAACTTTGGAGTCACTGGAAGGAAAAATGTCTACCCATTAAACCCAATTTCATATCACTAAAATATCTGGTAAACCAGGAAACTGAGGATAGTTTTTGCTATCCAGAGACAGCTGTAGTTCAGCTCAGGATCATGTAACACTCTAATGACTGCTAGTTCTCACTTGTGGCACAATTTACAATCCTTTAATGAGACATTGGTCCAGTGAACAAATTAACCTCACAGCCTAGGTTCTACCTTCTGCCTTAGTTTTATTAAATAGAGAAGCATGCATGGGGAAGGTATGATCTTTATTACGGACCGTACCTTTCCATTCCCTCTCTTGTCCACTTCCTTCACCTGGCATATTGAGTTTTTATGTATAGCCTTGTTCTTCAGAAACCAATCATTATTTTATATGCAAATAGCTTCTTATCTGATTGAGCATGTGGTAGTTCCTTTAATTGTGTTATTGCTTTGCCTCTCTTTCTCTTGGTTATTATCAGGTTATTAAAGCCTCTCTGTTTTGTTTGTTTGTTTCTTTTCCTTCTAATAGTTTTTATATATAGGATATTAGTCCTTACAGACAGAGCAGAGGCTGGGGATGTAGATCCCTTGGCAGAGTACTTATTTGGCATGAAGTTCTAAATTCCATCTCCAACACATCATAAAACTAATTGTGTTCACAGGTTTGTAGGATCCCAGTATTTGAGAAGTTGAGGCAAGAGGATCAGAAGTTCAAGGTCATCCTTAACTATGTAGCTAGTTCAATGCTAGCTTGTGCTACATAAGATCTTGCCCCCCAGCCTGCCCTGTCCCAAAACAAAACAAAAAGCCACTTGCCATTTGACATTAGAGAGTTTTCAGGCAGTGTGATTTGTGACAAGTGAGAGCCACCTGTGTGGGGTTGGAATACAGACTGTTGCTTTGACCTGGCCACCAGGCCTGTGATTCCGGTTGCCTATGGCCATACTCTCGCACACACATCTAAAGGAAAAAATATTATTGAGAAAACCTCTGTTAACAAAAGTGTAGCCTAAAGACTCAGGAGAATACACTGGGTATCATGCCTGCTACAGCAACGGAAGAAGCCGAAGGGCCATATGCTGTGCCCCGAATCTCTAAGCAGTGCCACCACATTCAGGGTGGAGTAGGGAATAATCTAGGGACCACATCGCAGAGATAGCACTGGAACATCATAAATAAAGAGAAAGAAAATAATTTTTAAAAATATAAACAATAAGAAGAGTGATGCATTTACTTTGTTCAGGTCATTTTGATAGGTTGATTTGGTGCTTGATCTCAGGATTAGACATAGCTAGAGCTGCTTGTGTGGTTTTGATGAAAATTCATCTTAAGCAAATTGTTCATAATTGAGAAATTTTTGGGCTCCTTCTGTTCACTAGGAATTTCACAGTGAGTAACTTTGTTGAGACTCATGCAGATAGCTGCATGTTCTAGCTGTTACTTATGTACCATTCACAAAAGCCGTGTGTTGCTAACTTTTGAGTTCAAAGGTCATAATGATCATTTATTCCAAATGTTTCAGGTAGAAAACAGAAACAGATGCTACATGCTTCTAAATGCAGCAGAGAAATCAAAGAAGAACCACATTATGTGTCGAACAATGTATAGGAACTAATGTCTATTTTAATATAGCTGTTCCATTTTCATGACATTTTGATGCTTCAGTTCACCTAAATATTATTTCTCATCATTCTAAATGGAGACTCCTCAGCATAAAAATGGCATGCCATGTATACATATATATTTATTAATCTAGAGGGAAAAGTGGGAAAATCTTGATGTCTTCTTAAACAGGAATCTCATATACATCTCAGAGACATTATGACATATGTGGAAGTTGTTCTTAACAGTTATGGCTGGTTTTTTTCTCCCAGCATGTGACAATGTAATAATAGTGAATAAAACCTATGGCATCTTGGAGAGCATAAATCATCCAGAGCCCTATGACCTTAATCAGCATTGTAACTGGACCATCCAAGCAACAACAGGCAACACTGTGAACTACACATTTCTGGAATTTGATGTAGAAGAGGGTGTAAACTGCTCCCTGGATTATGTAGAGGTAAGTGTTCTGAAGCTCAATACAAATTCTGTCTTCATATCAAGTAAAAAAAAAAAAAATCTATGCTAGTTCTTCGTACTTTTCAGAATCCAGTCCCTAATCATGGCCTGTGTGTCTGTAATATATCAACTACCAGTGTTATGTGAATGGATGTGTTTCATGCCTCTCATTGCACCATTTTAACTTTAACCTAAAAGTACTATCTTGTTTGTTATTTTCATGCTTTATCTCTAGGCATAAGAGAAAACGTTTGAATATGTTTAATACCTAATTTCCTGGTACTAAGTATTATTTTTATATTTTAAAATTTAAGTTTACTTAAGTCAATATTCAGTTTGCAAAACAGACATTTTATTTGTTATAAAAACAACTATCTATATCATTAATTTCTTTATACAATCTTATGCAGTGAAGTTGTTTTAGTATTAGATGTAGAATATGAAGTAATCTACTATTTTTATCATGGGAAATTTCATTTAAGAAAGTTGTTCTGATGATTTTTATAAGCAACTTTCAAAAGTATAGATTTTAATAATTAAGAAGATACTTATTCTGTTTATTTTAGTATTAATATCCACATGAGTGAATATTAACTTAGATCTTGGTTTATACTCTCATGTGTCAAACAACCATTTCATTTAAAAAATTGGCATATATTTGATATCTATTTTCTATGGTTAATAACATCACTTGTTGAGTTAGCTTACATATTACTTTTATTTACCTCTTAGCTATTAACATATGATGCACTGCTGTGTCCACATCTGCTGCTTTTCCTGGAAATCTTTTCTGAAGTGAAGGGGACCTACTCTAACTATATAGGTCATTTTCCCCAAGATTTCCACCAACTATATGACTTAATGCAGTTTTTTTAAGATTATTATAGAGAGGATGTAGCTAGGAACAGAGTGCTCACCTGGAATGTGCAAAGTCCCAGGTTCGATACTTGTTGAAAGTACACATGATCTCCTCTGCAAAGCTTTACCTATAAGCTGAGGCTATATTCCCAGGGAAGCAACCTTTGCAAATTTCCCTAGCTTTCTTTCACCAATTTTAATAAAAGATGAATGTGGTTATATTATTGTTTGAGATCACCATGCCTTTTCCAAATACTTCATTAGCTTTAAAAACAAAGAAAAAAGAACATTTTTTTTTTTGAGAGTGAGAGAGAGAGACTTTTGCTTGAAGTCAAGAACATAAGGAGATTCTTTTGTTTTGGGGGCAGTTCTTTTGAATTAATAACAACAACATCAATCAAAATTTTACCCAGGTGTGGGTAAAATTACCCAGCTTACAGATTTATATCTGGGGCAGGAAGATTGTCAGCCTGAAGCCAATCTGAGGCATAATAATAAGATTATGTCACAGTAAAAAGGAGAACAATCAAGCAAACATAAAGCACCCCCTCATTTTCTATGTAGAAGAAAAAGTATGTAGAAATAGTATTTACAAATTAGAAAGCTATATATACTAGTTTCCATCAGAAAATATGATGCACTACACAGCAGATTTACAGGCATGAAGTTCGAATGACATTTGTTGTTTGGCTTTTAGGTTTCAGAACAGGGTCTCCTGTTGTAGGTCAGGTTAGCCTCAGACTTGCTGGGTAGCCAAGGTTGGCCTTGAGAGCCTATTTCTGCTGCCTCCACCAATGAAACAAGAGGATTGTAGGTAAAAATAATGGCTGGCTTGTCAATGGTTTCAAGATCTAATTAACTTTCTCTCAAGGCTGTAGTATAACGATAGTTACTAATTAATGAGAACGAGCTGAATTCCACACTAATATTTTGCAAATTCCCTAAACATTCAGTCCAGTCCTACAGCTTTGAGCACCAACCACAGCGTGCGACAGAAGTGAGATGTTGGGTGTGTAACAAACAGAATGCTGAGTGGGCACCATTGTAATCTGAGATGGAGCAGTGCAGACAGCTAAAGAGAAGAGGAAGTGAACAGACTAGTCTCTAGTTGGGAGGAAGCACAGGGAGTAAATGAAATGAACATTTCCAGGAACTTCACCCACTTCTTTGGACTTGCCTGAGGGTACAATGGTAACAAAACATCTCATCAAGTAATTTTTAGAGTGTTTGAAAACTCAAATAAGAATACTTGTTTCAACAGCTACAAAACAGCTCATTAGAGACCCCTTGTGATGGTGTACCTGTCACATTCCAGACACATCATTTCTCTTGTACAACATTGATGGTAAACGTGCAGAAAGACAGAATGGGAAACAGAAGTTCAGAAAAGCCTTCCAAAGAATGACACTATTGCCAGAGGAAAGAGCTTTTTTTCCATTGCTATAAGCCAAGGGGCAAGACCAGAGCCGTAGCTGCAGAGGCTGGTCTAGGATGGGAAATTTAAAAACACAACCATTTAAGGAGAAAAAAGCCTCAGTCAGAAAATCTCTAGCTTGCATTATTTTAATAACTTCTAGTTAAAGGTTTTTTTTCTTCTTCAAGTGACTTAGTCAATTCTCCCAATGAGTGACAATTACTGGGCACAGAAATTAGTTATTTTGAAGTAATAAAACTGAAACTATAAAAAGGTTGGATTGGGTCCAGCCCGAACTTCACTGGGAAAGGAACCTCTGCCCGTTATTGTTTTATCCTCTGACCAAAACAAAACACATGGCTTAGAAATGAAACCTCAGTGGGAGTGCAGGGCATTTGTTTAGGCAAGCTGGACACTGGCCATGCAACTATATGAAGTCAATCTCAGGGATTCAGGCGGTGTCTCACACCGTGATTTCATTTTTGTCCTGGGTCTCCATTTAGAGGACATTTCTAATAGATGACTGAAGTTATAGAGAGAAACAGATTGGGGAGAAATCAGCACACTGATGTATAAATGCCCCAGGCAAGTGTTAAAGGTGTTGGGTCAATGGGGTTTAGAGGAGTCAATGGCGAGAAGAGGACAGAGAAAGGGGGTTGGCTCAGTGAAACAAAGAGAGGAATATGGAAGTTGTAAGAGACTATAGTCAGAGTGGTCCAGGGAGGTGAGGGCTGAGACAGTTCGTTGGAAGATCAGTGTGATTGAACAGGGCCTGTGTTGTAGATTAGCAGGAGGCAGATGGCCATGAGGAGACATAATGTGCAGAAAGTGAGGGTCTGGGTTCTTTGCCTCAAACCAGCATAGGAGGCCAGGACCTCTTTTGTCTAACCCTCTCGTAGGTTTCCTTAACTGGTCCTCAGGTGACAAACTTCCATGGGAGTCCCTCTCTACTTGGTCTTTTGCATGCTGGAGTATCCTAAATGTGGCCCTAGAACTGGATAGAACCCCCACTTCATGGGCAGAGATGTCTTCCCTGGGAGGATGTTATCTGCTTAAAATGTTCCCAGGAGTATAGGCAGAAGTTACATGAGGTTTATTACCACCCAAGTTGTATCATGACATGTAATCTCCCAGTTGCTTCTTGGGTGAATTGTTATAGCTGATAAGTTTTGTGGTTAATAAGTTTCATTCACCTAAGTTTTAAAAAGTCCCAAAGGGCATTGCTCCTAATAAGTTATGTTTGAATGTCTGAGAATTTCTTCACATCATGATCCCCCTAAATCCACATCCATTACTCTATAGAACATTATTCACTATCCATTACTTAAGGGCATACAACTGCTTCCAAAATAATTGATAAAGAGTTGGAAGAATGAGGAAGTGTGAAGGATCTAGGAGGAAATGAGGAAAGGGAAAAATAATCAGAATATACTGTATGAAAAGAAATTATTTTCAACTAAAAAATAATTAATAAAAATGTCACACAGGGTGGCGCCTGTTTCAAATACTCTCGTATACTGATTTTAGTTTAAATATATCTATTGTTGAATATGTGGGGGCTATCACTATTTAAAACCCAGGTTATAATAATACTACTATTTACTAAGCATATATTATAGCTGGGTAACACAAGAAACGTTCTCATTTTACATGTAAGAAGAGTTCTACAGATGTGAGTTTTCCATAATAACTAAGGAATAAGAGGCAGGTATGCTGAACACCAGGCACCGTGCCTTGGGCCAGTGCCATTGACTGCAACACTTCTTCACAAATCATATATGCTCTTTCCTAACTTTCTGTTACCGTCACAGAAATCATGAGGAAATGCCCATGGGTCCCTCACATCTACTGTTCTGACACTGTTGTCAAAAGGGATAGATGCTGTTTACCATGTCTTTTTCACAGAAATGGTCTTTTATGATAATAATAATAATAACAACTTATTTATATATGCTAAAATCACTTGCATTGTCTAATTTAGAATATCAGATGAAATTCCTGTCAACCTTACTCATTTGTGAGGTGTCAGAACAAATTTTTCTATATTTTGCAAACTGAAGGACATTTTCTATAGAACTTGGGTGGTTTTTCTAGCATTCATTTTTCTTCATAATAGTCACATCAGGTGTATCTCACTCACAGTAAGGCAGGTGAAAGGATTAGTAATGTTTGCTGTGGGGTTGCAGATGTGAGGGGCATAGGCCACACAGGAGAGCCCAAGAATCCCAGAAAGGCCCAAGAGTGAACTCTCTGCCCTCTTTTATTTTGTGAAGCTCTGTTGCTGCTCAATGGGTGTTCCCACTTTTCTTCAAAAGTTCCACAGAATTTCCACATCCTTGTCCTTGCAACTTCAACAAAAACACTGAAATAATGACTGTGCACAGTGTACTAATGTCAAACACTTCCAATCAATGGCTCAGCTTTTAACACTTAGCAGCAAAGGTGTGGGTCCAGCTTGCATACACATGGTCCCTCTTCACATGTGGTGTCTCTAAGCAATGGCAAACATTCTGAGCAGGACCATGATTCTGCTGTCACTCTAAGACACTTTACGACAACCAAGAATTCACCAAGATGACAAATTCTTTCTGTAATCAGTAAGTACTGCAGAATAGAGTTCACTTATTCCTGCAGATTTGTGGAGAGATTTGTTTTGAGTATCTCCCCTATCTCCTGAACTGAAATTCTATGTCTCTTCCTCCAGTTTCAGAATCAAACTAACTCTCATCTCCCTCCACTGTGTCAAGTTCCTCCTTATCTGAAGGCATCTCCCAGTCAACTCAGTCATCCTCTGCTTACTCTAACCATAGCTTTAAAAACTAGGACCCTTTTTCTGGTTACAACAGACCCCAACATTTAGCTGATTAGTACACGAGCTCATAAGGCTAGTCAGAAAACTTTTGTAGGTTGCTTGATTTCTTCAAGGGCTTCCCCTTTTGTTAACCCTCTACTCCCATGTCATTTCTGACTCATGGGTATAACTTTTAATAACATGTCACTTACTTGGAATTTTCTTTTCCCTCTCTAGTCCTTCCCTTCAAAAATGTATTCTTTTTTCCTTGAGCTATCTTGAGGTAGATGGCCTTCTATTTCACTTTGAAGTCAGTCACCCCAATCTTAGAGTCACAACTGGTGTACTCAGCTATTCTCGGTCCTTATGAACAACTTGAACTAGGCACCAATGTTTTGTCACTTCCACAACAACTACTTTTACAGAAACAGTACAACCAGAATAGCACTTGTCTTCACTCTCTGAGAAATAAGCATGTAAATAATTTAACAAATCCTGTTGTTTTGTCAAAACAAGATATCTAACAAGTGCCCGCATGAATGATTGGTCTTCCAGTTGCCATTTCTGCAGGTCATTTGGGTGCAGCAGTATGAGTATGGTGTTGACATGCTTTCCTTGTAGAGGCTGCAGTCTAGGAAGTGGAGATGTGGCTTGATGGTTAAGAGCTCTTGAGCACAAACAGGAGAGCCAGAGTTCAGATCTCACAGCATACCAATAATGCCATGAGAAGAAGGGGTGGAAGACTGCTGGGAAGGATCACCAGGGTTTTCTGCCTTGCAGCCTGGATGAGAAAGAACATGAACCTCACGTTCAGTGAGAGACCCTTGTCTCAAAAAAAAAAAGGACAGAGAATGATAAAGGACACCTGATACTCACTTATGGTCACATCATGTAGACACAGAGTTCTCATACATGTGCACACACATAGATACCTAGATAGATAGATATAGACAGATAGATAGATAAGACAGAACTTTAAATGAATTGCTGTCTCTATTGATTTTAAAAATTACATTTTAAACTGGCCATTAAATCTAGCTGCATTCCAAAATCAAGTAGGGATCTTATTTGATAGAGAAGCATTTTCCAAGACCCCTACCTCAGATTTCACCAGAACCCAGAAGTATTCTAGCAAACAAGGCCCCACAAACCTTTGACCAGCACTAGAGATCACTGTAGCCCACTCTGTCATGAGTGATAGTGATATCTTCATTTCAAAGCTCTACTGGGAAGTGTTCTGATAGGCATCTTAGTATCTCTACCATTGTGTACAATTAAATACTTCTCTTTAAAGTGAACTTTACTTTCCCATAGCTACAGAGGTACTTGTACTCTCAGAAGGCCTTGTAACGATATTACAGCTACCACATCACATAAAAAGTGTCAGCTTGATGGTCCAATGTTTGTATTCAAACTCTGAATTTTGAAGCCTTTATTTTTCCTATTTGGCATCTTTGTTACTGTAGTTTTTGTCTTGGGGTTTTTGCTGTGATGAAAGATCATGACTAAAACAACTTGAAGAAGAAAGAGGGTTTTTGCCTTATACTTTCATAGCACTCTTCACCACTGAAGAAGTCAGGAAGGAACTCACACAAGGCAGGATCCTGGAGGCAGGAGGTGATGCAGAGGCCATGAAGAATATTGATTACTGGCTTGCTCCCTCTGGCTTGCTCAGTCTGATTTCTTACAGAACCCAGGATCACCTGCCAGGGATGACTCCACCCACAATGGTCTGGGCTTTCCCTCATCAATCACTAATTAGGAAAACGCCTTAGAGTCAGATCTTATGGAGATATTTTCTCAATTGAGATTTCTTCCTTTTAGATAACTGCAGCTTGTGTCAAGCTGACATATGACTAGCCATCACAGTCTTCCATCTTGTCCTTTCTGTCCCTTCCCCTTTTCAACTTAAGAAAGTTTCAGGTTCTTCTGCTTATGCCAGTGCCTTCTGACAAATGCATTTCTCTCGCATGCCTCTCCAGTGTGTAAAATCTCTTTCATCTCTTGCCAAATCCTTACTGCTGTAATCCTGCTCATCAGATGTTTATATCATTATATATTCCACTCTCAGGTCCTCTTTTCAATTGTAAAATAACCACTATACCACAGAAACTTTCTATTGTAAAACAATGCATTTGAATTAAAGAATGGATCATAGAACTCATCACCAATGTCCCTGAACGCTCCAGTTTGATACCACATCCCTATATCTCAGTCCGAAGCAATATTTCCCATCTCACAACAATGAATCAAATGATACTGTAATTACCCAATGCAGTTTGAGCTGCATTCGTGGAGAACTTGCTGGTGGTTCATGAAACAGTGTTTATTTCTCAATCACGTCAGAGTCATAACAGTTACTCTTAGGTTTTCATCTAGTGATTCATGAACACAAACAGCAGGGAAGTCAATTCAGGGTACCTACATAGCTCTGTGCTACAGAAGTTGGTATATGATTCACACATAGGAACTTTGTATTGAAGTGAATTAGGGAAATGCTGAGTTAAGCACAATTCGGTAGAGCTGGTTATTTTGCTTTTCCCTGGCTCTGTTACTTCTTCAAGCTGTCACTATCCTATTATGCACCATCCAGACAGTAGGAAATATTTTAAACACCTACACTATGGAGATACAACTCTTTATCATTAGTTTCTCATGGCATAATGGGTGGAAATAGATGCTAATATATCACACAATAAAAATTCTACCATAAACTGTGCTACCTGCTGAGAGGGGAAGCTGATGGGTGATCTGAGGGCTCCATTGAGGGAAGCAAACAAGCTCTTCTGAGGATCAGAGAAGGCAAACCCAAGGAAGAAGGGTACCCAGGTATCAGAAAGGTTTAGGACTAGCAATGGAAAGCATATCTACAGATCTGAAGTAAGCTCACAGGGGCCTGCAACGTGTCTATGGGAAGGCCAAGCATTTCACTGTTCTTTTGACAAACAGCAAGTCTTTCAAGGGCCAGATCAGGGAAATAGCATGTTCAGATAAGCATTCTTAATATCATAATATTTTCTTTGTATGAGTATGTATGTGGTTTGTATTTTGAGCCAGAGTTGTCCTTGAACTCCTAATTCTCTTCTCTCAGCCTTCTAAGTGTTGGGATTACAGCCAAGTGCCACCATGTTGGTTTGGGATGGACATTTTTAAAAGATGACTCTGGTTATTTGAATAATATGGAGCTCTATGAGGGGGCTTACTGTGGAAAAAGAGAGTGATGGGGCTAAGTCTTGTATTGCTGTGGAGAAAGAATGTTCAAATTGAGGAATTTTGCTCTAGAATTGTTTTCTTGACTGTTCTTGCCCCATACTCATGGAGAGAGCTTAACAACCATTCTTGGCCATTCCAAATCTTCTCAAGACATTTGAGGAAGATGTTTCCACCCTTATTACAACATCCTTTTGTAAAAATGCCACCTGTGTGTCTCCACCTGACTGGCAACTCAGCCTAGTGAGATCTGTCTCCCCCATACCCCACCACGGGCCCAGGGTGGGGCTGTTCAGCAACTCCCACAATTCACTTGGGCTGTCTTTAACTTCCATGTCCTCTTACTCCACATATTCAGCAGTGCTTAGGACTTTGGCTTCTCCTTCTTTCTTGGGATCTGTTTAAAGACAAAATTCCTTTATCCAGTTAGCTTTTCTTCATAGCCTCTCCAGTATGGGAAGTGAAAAAAGATGCTTGTATTTGTGCATTGATGCTGACCACATGACTACATAACTGCTTCTATGCAGGACTCCAGAACAATTGCTCAGTATCCAGAAATTCTAGTTTCAAGATAAATAATAACCTTATTTAGTTCTCCATGGAAATATCATTGGAAATAGTTCTTTCTTATGCTGTTGGAGAGCACATTACCAGAATGGAATCTGTTTAAGCAGGCATAATCAAATCAGTTTAAATTGCTGACTGCTGTGGGCTGCTAAGAAGGAAAGAGTGTTCTTCAAATATCCCTTTACCAGAAGTGATGCCTGGTCATTGGACCCCATACAGTCCTGCTCGGCCCTTTCCATGATAGTTCAGAAAGAAAATTCTAGAGCCAGTGAGCCTGGATTAAAACCTAAGCTTAAGGAACGCTGGATGAGTTGTTCAGATTCTATGTGCCTCGTTTTCCTCGGTAAAATGGAGCGATTAGAGTAAATGAGCTAAGAAGCTTGGAGAATGAGAACAACACACAACAAACAAATGCTGCCTTTTGTTACTGCCAGTGACGAAAGTGATGGTCCTGAGCCAGACACAGGGATCCATACAGCATCCATCCTGCAGGCTGAGGAAATTAACAGCCCCTCTTCCGGTTTCATCCTTTTCTTCGTGCAGCCACATTCTTTAGTGCACATTGGCACCTTTCACAAAGGACACATGGTAGATCACAACACCCACATTCTAACCCATGTCTCTAACTGAAGCTCTGAGGAAATACAATGAAGAAAGGTGAGATTTCTTTGACACACTAGAAGTTTTGTAAGCTGTCATTACAGCTCTTAAAACTGTGTTGTTTTCTGTAATCCCTTAACAGAGAATGAGGACTTTTGCTTATAACTTAACAATTTTTGTTTTTAGAAAGAAAATTTTGGTGAAGGAAACAATAATATTTTCCCTTGACTAGTTGGTGAATTTCATGATTCTGCATTATTTAAACCTGCACACATCTCAGCCTGTAGAACTCTATAGTAGAGATGACAATACTATCTTCATTCCAGAGCTGCTAGGCATTTTAACCTAGAATAATGCCCAGCAGAGAATGCAGGCCCAGAAACAGTGCATTGTTCTCTAGCATGAACGAAATCTCACGGAGTGTCATTTGCCCTCTGGAACCTTTTGTGCTAAGTACATAGCTATAGCTGAGACCTGAAGAGTTGTTTCAGTTGCTAAGGTCTTGTCACACAAGCATGAGGACATGAGTTCAGATTCCTCTATGGAAGCTTGGATGTGAGAACACACCTCACATCTCTATAATCCTAGCCCTGCGGGATAGGGATGAAGAATCAGGAGCGTCCCTGGATATGGCCAGCCAACCTAGTTGGGGAGAAACTTTGTCTGAAAATACAGAGAGCAACTGAAGCACCCAGTGTTGATCTCTGGCCTCCACATAGCAGCACACATGTGGACTGAGTGAGACCCACGAGGTCATGAAAACATCCTCCACAAGCATACTTAACTACCCACCCCGCAGGCTATAGTCTGCAAGATAGTGTTCCTAACTATGATTAACAGACTATGACACAGGAGTGTCCCCACGTGTGGAGACCAGGGCTCCCTCCCTCTGCCTCTCCACCCTTACAAAGGCCACACACACAGGGTTCCTCTGCATGAATCTGAGCAGCCTGGTAATTAAAACCTCACTTCCTGGTTAGAGCAAAGCAGAAAAGCAAAGGAGATTCTGTGTGAGCCGCAATGGGTCTGACTCTCTTTGATCAGCAGGGCTACTCCTTGCTGCACACTTCCCGAGCAGATGAGTCACTTCCTAGAACTGTCCTTTAGGGGAAGTCCGCTTCTAGGACTTCAGCAGTCTGCTTATGGCTCAGAGAAGCAAGTAGGCCTCCTGCCACTCACAAGCAAGTGTGAGTAGCAGCTGTGTGCCAGGCATTCCATTTTCTTCTTGACACCAGCTGTGAGACCCCCCCACCCCCACCCGCACTCTGCTAGGAGAATGTTCATTCAGAACTTTTGAGAAGTGTAGCAAACAAGGCTGCACTCTCTTATGTCACAAAGCAATCCAAGGCACATCTTACACAAAATGTTGACTCCAAGTTGTCTGGGGAAAAAATGTGATTTTTTTTTAATTTTAAAAATTTAAGATACCTTTATTTTAATGTGATCCAAATTATTTTGGGGTAGGGAATGGAGTCTGGTAGCATATACCTATCTATAATCAAAGCACTCAAGAGGCTGAGGCAGGAGGATCAGTTTAAGGGCAGACTGCTACATAAAACCCCTGTCCTTAGGGAAAGGGTGTGGGGGGAAAGCTACTCTTTTCTGGTGATCCTCATGATGAAGAATTTTCAAGTGACTAATGTGCTATACAGAGGCACCATCCCTCAAAAGACAGCCTGCTCTTGGGTTCAAAATAGCTATGGTTCCTACTCTCTATCTCCTCTCAGATTTAAAGCAAGGGATACAGATGACTAAGAACCAAACTTATCAATTTCCTGAACTACCTTTGAGCCCGTTGAAATTCTTTTTATGTGCTCACAGTTCCCTCCTGGTGTTGGTATGTCCCTGCCTCTTTTTTTTTTTTTTTTTTTTCCACACTCAGGCCAAAGGCAGAAAAACATAGAGACTGCTACCAGGCTTGCAGGCACACTGCATCGGTAAGACCATGTTTGCAGGTACCTTGCACTGGTAAGACCATGTTCGCAGGCACACTGTACCTGTACCGGTAGAACCATGTTTGCAGTCACAAGGCTGAATTTTAAATATTATAAATACCGGTTATGGATTTTGGTTTATTTTTTAAAATTAGGAAGATCTCCAATTACAGCATTATAGGTATTATAATACATATATACAACATACATTATCATTTTTAGTTGGCATGTAGAATAATCACTGCATTGTCATAGCCATTTTAACCTACCTGGCAGGACCTCCTCCATAGTTCCCCTGTGTTTTCTTTTCCTATGTTAAGAACATGTAATAACATTTTAATTTCAGTTCTTATTTAACAGCTTTCCCCTTTTTGCTGTGGCAGCTTGGGGGAAGAGGCAGGTACACACATTTCAGGTCTCTAAGGCTCAGGGCTCTATGATTTCATGTGTTTCTATCAACTGGACTTTTCTGTCCCAGAGTCCATCTGCAACAGATACAGAGACTTTTAGAAGACACAATAATATATTTTTAGAGCGTTTAGTATTTCATTATGACAAGACACTTGGCAGGAGGAAGGCTGTAGCTTATGGAATTAACCATTTATGTAGTCACAGGAGAGTATTCTTGGTTTTTAAAGCCTTTCTCTTCTCCCTGGGGGAGGAATTAGGCACTCACTGCTTCATCAGTTGCTATAAAAACCAATACTTATGAAGATCTTTAGCCTCTAGACTACTAATTGTTAATGAAGAATTACAATAATTAGTAATGAAAAGTTTGTTACTATGAAAAAGGAAATAATCAGGACAAATAGAGTTTGAAGATAATGTTGGAACAGATTGCTTTCCATAACAACTTTTTAGTACAGCAATGCTGATGTTTGATCCTGAGTGCAAAAAAGAGAGATGGAAATAGCAGAATATTTTTAGTGGGCCAGCTGGGTGTCTGACAACCAAGAGGAATGTGGAATTCTAGCATAGGGAAAACATTACCAAGATGTACTTATATTATGATGTCAATAGTTCCCCAAAATAATGCATTAAAAATAAATTTAATCAAAAAAGAACACACAGTCAGTCATTGCAGGAGATTGAGAAAACATGGAAAAACCTAGAGAAAACAAAAAATAAAGTTGTACCACTACTAAGAATATTTCCTGTTCTCTTTTTATGTTTATTTTATTTTAATATTCATAAATAATCTCATGCATTCTACCTTGTTATGACATTTTTCTACGGGACATATCTGTTATGTTTGTTGTTTTATACATTTTCATTCCGTTACCACAGTGCAGCCTGCTATGGAACATTTAGTGTCCTTCCAATCTTCACTTTTCTAAACAATTCTGAGATAAACATCTACATAGTTAAAAGTTAGCCTAAACCCGTGGCTATACACTGATTTAAAACAAAGAAAGAAAAAGAAAACAGAAAAAATAAGCATGCAAAAAACACAGCAAAAGAACCAAAATCAACCTTTTTGGCTTCTTATGTGATTCGTAGAAAGCAGGATTTAAAACTCTAAATACAGTAAGAGTAGATCGAGACCAGGCAGCCCACAGACAGGCCACTAAGCCATCTGGACTTCAGATAAACCTCTAATTCAAAGCGTACAAAATAATTCAGAATGTGGCACTCTGCTGGTCTGTTCCTCACATGCAAAGCCTGGTGTTATGAGTAATCATTGACTTTAGATGAGTATTTCACATTTCCTGCCCCACCCGGACAGCACATGGCAGCATAGCTTTTCCTGTAGTGAAGCGATGTGTGTAAGCCTCAGACAACAGTGTACTGTGAATGAGTATCTGTATATCAGGAGAGGTACCAAGCTTCCAAAGAGCCATAGTGGCACAGTCTTGGGTGTATCCTGCACTATCAGCCCTCTTCAACATTTGTCTAATTTACCTTCTGCAGCCCAATGATATATCCCCGACTCACCCTGGGTTTTTCCTGTTCCTGATGACAACTTTTTATCCAACCCTGTGATTTTCCTTTGTCAGAATTACAGAAACATACCAAAACCCTTAAAATTTAAAGCAAACTATAAAGATCCCATGCTTTCTGAGATAATGTGTGTAAAACTTAACGACATCCATTAGGATTACTCTTGTGCTTTAGATGTGCTTTAGCTCCTAGGTGGTGTAATTTCCCAGCCTGTACAACACCTTGGGTTCATCTTCAGCACTGGAAAAATAATGAGTCAATGCTACAGGCATTCTACAGGGTTTTTTGTTGTTGTTATTGTTCTTTGTTTGCTTGTTTGATGGGGGTGAACAGGTCTTTCCAGAATTCAGCAGCCCCAGCCCTCTAGTGTTCCAAGGCCAGCAGGAGCTGCAGGGTAGATAGGAGAAAGGTCACTAAAAAAGGAAAAGCATTATTTTGCTTCAGCATGCCTATCCCCTTCTCATCTCATCATGCTAGCCTCAGCAGCTTCTGATGTCCTCTTTCTTATAAGGCCATCCCCTGCTATGATGGACCACACTTTTTCCCACTCCTGCACACACACACACTTTACTTCCTTCACCACACACAGGATGATTTGCAGCTCACTCTACACCCAGGAATGTCAGGGATGGCTGCAGTGGCCACTCAAATCGAGGTTGCCACAGTAATGTGATGCAAGAAAGGGCAATTCATTTCCAGGCTTGATTAATTTCTTCCCTGTCTTCTTAGCCAGTGACCATTCTAAGTGCTACACATGAGTCAGCCTCAACTGTCTAGACTCATATTTCATTTTGCTAAGCTACTTTTGTGTGGTTTCTTTAGAAAAATGAAAAAAAAAAAAACTAATTTGGTTCCCTTTATGTCTGACCAAAAGTTAAAGAACATTTCAAGCATACTCAACATGCCAGGCCTTGTCATTTGTCACAAAGCTGTAAGAGCCATGTGATACCAAACTTACACATTCATAAAGAAAGTTTAGATTCAAGAAATTAGTAATTTTCTCAAGACTGTATGCTAAACAAAGTTCCTATCGCTAGACTATGCCTGACTCTGACAAGGTTGACTGTGGGTGTCCTGACAAAGAAATGACTTGACTGCTTTCATCAATTACACTTGACTTCAAAGGCCCATGTAAGGAGTTTAATCAGCTTCCTTGAGTTAACTGGTGTCTCTCTTTAGATAGAGAAAGGGGAATCTCTGCTTGCATCTGAAAATTCTTCTTTACACCATATAAATTATTTCAGTTACATGTTCAGATTTGAAGGCATTTTCATTGGAAGTTTCAAGATTTATATATAATAGGATGGGACTAAATTTTTCTAAGTTTACTCCAATTTTTATGGTATCAAAGTTGAAAGGAAAGGAAAAATAATACATAAAGAATGAATTCTGTGTTAATCTGAAGTAGAAAGGGCTGCTTCAATGATCTCATTCCCATTCTAAAAGATTTAAAAAAATGTCTATCTATTGATCTACTCATATGTGGTAGGTATGTAATTACCATTTTCATTTCTTATAGTCACAAATTTTCAAAGTTACCAAAGAGAATCATAAAATAAGGCAAAGAGTCTTGAAGACCACGAGTCCTGAAGAACATGTTCGTGAGAGTTCTTGGAGTTAGTGGGGGGGGGGAGGGATGCTGCTGTGGTCAGAGCATGTTGCACAAGGCTCTGCTCACTTAGAACCCAATTTTAAGTGATTCTAAAAAGTGCCCACAAAGCCAGGGGACTTTTTGTTGTTGGTTGGTTGGTTAGTTCTTTGTTTTGTTTTGTTTTTAAGATAGGATCTGTCTACGTAGCCCTGGTTGTCCTAGAACTCACTGTGTAGACAAAGCTGGTCTCAAACTCATAGAGCTCCACCTACCTCTGCCTTCCAAGTACTGGTATTAAAGGTGTGTGCCACCATGCCTGAAAACAGTGTCCTTTAATCTCCAGGCCAATGAGATGGTTCAGCAAGTGAAGGCACTTGCCTCTCAAAGGGTGGCAACTTGAGTTTGATTCCTACATACCATGGTAGAAGGGGAAGATTAATTCCTCAACCTCATCCTCTGACCTCCAGAAGTGCATCAATGCACATGGCCCCATACAAATGTCATACACAAATATACACATGCAATAAAACAAATTTAAAACAAACTATCTTAAGTGGGCCAGTGAGATGGGTCAGCAGGTAAAAGGCACTTGCTGTGAATACCTGAAGCTGAGTCCAATTCCCAGAAACCAAGTGATGGAAAGAGAAAATAGATTTCTGGAAGTTTTTCTGTAGTCGCTATGTGCATGATGTTTCACTTGCATACCCGCACTCATGCACATATATCATACACAAACACGAAATAGTAAACAAATAATAAAATTTTAAGGAAACCTAATCTCACAATAATTGGACTATCTCTGTCATATGTTAACATGCAATATATGTCTCAAATTCTTTATCATATGCTTTTGTGACCCTTAATATTGAAAGGGTCCCATTTCATATTGTAATGGAGTCTGAACTTGCTAATGGTCTCTGTGTTTGCACCAGATTTTCAACCACACAGAGGAAGTGACATAGTAGCCCAGCATGCTGGGAAGTGTAGCCTGGCCAAGGAATTCCTTCTTCTCTGTGTCTGGAGAAGTGTAGAGACTTTTGTTGTTGTTGGGGTGTAGGTGAGGGGAACTTGAACCACAGACATTATATATGAATTGTTTTTCTAAAAGAAAAACTGAAAAGATTGATTAAGAAGGCCTTATGATACACAATCTCACATTTGAAAAGTGTTTGATGGCCAAAGTTACAAAGTGAGAATCATTTCAAGAATTTTTTTTTAAAAAAATAGTGATACAAATTAGAACTCATATTCAAAGTGAGGAAATCTCACCCACAGTTTTTAGTTTCCTACTCAGAACTTCTTGGTGGTTCTACAGAATAGACCTCAGGCTCACTGAAAGCAGAAGAAATCATGGTTTTTACCAGGCCCCAAACAGCAAGTTTTCTGGTGGTGGCTATGAGTCACAGCTGGAATGTCCTGTGGTTAACATTCTGTGCTGAAAACAGAATCAAGAGCAGCAAGACACCAACTGGTTTCCATGGTGACTGGTATTTGTGTACTTTGAAAAATGACTGTTACTTTTTGTGTGGTGAGTTTACTCAGGAATGAATTGTGGAGGTGACATTAGCCATCTGTGTGAATATAAACAAAAAAAATCTGATTTAATTAAATGTAAATGTTGAAAGGACATAAGACTGAGGGAATGAGGTGCCCCCCCTCTAGTAAAGAATTGTTGTACACTAATTAGTTCATTAATTTATCTGACATTTTACTTAAGTATTTTCAAATCTGTCCGCTTGACGTTTATTGCAATATATCATTCCATTCTTCCCAGATGAAAAAGACACTTAGTTATCATTCATCAGTGTTTCCAAAACTCCATCCTCCTTGCCCACCTACCCTTCCCAGTCCCATGCACAATGCACCACTTGAAGACCACTGACTTCTGGCATTTAGGGGATCTTCTTTGATGAAGAAATCCCATTAAACAGAAGAAAAATTTCCCTCTACATCATGTAAAAGAACACAGCTTTTAACCCTGTTAAGCAATGGAGAAAAACAATGCTCTATATAATAGTGTATAATGACCTTGTATGGAATCACACTATGTTCCTCGGTTTGCTGCTATCCAGTGCTTACTATAATCCACCATGTTGAGAGTTCTTATGGTTATAAAGGAGTTTACCTTAAGTTTTTGCAGGTTAAAGATGAAGTAATTGCAGCTTTCGTCACTGCACCACAACCCATAGTTAGAATCTCTTGGGTTTAAAGACTCTAAGTGAAAGACTTGTTTATTATGTCAGTATTTGGAGACAGTGTATTTTTTGTATTCAGTTTCAAAGCAGACTTCATGCAATAAAGCTAACAAAAACTCTCAAATTGAGAGAAATATTCGGCAATGAGACAGTGACTCAGGAACATTCCCAGGGCAGCCTGGGAGCACTCCCCGTACAGCCTGGCTTTCTCTTGCCCCTACCTCCAGTTTGCAGAAGGTGACAGAGCCCAAGACTTGAAGTGAAGGGCTTTTGCTTTAATTTCTTCTTTTCTGATTTTTTGTTGTGTTTGCTTTCTCTCTTTCTTCCTCTTTCTTTCTTTCTTTCTTTCTTTCTTTCTTTCTTTCTTTCTTTCTTTCTATCTCTCTTTTTCCTTCCCTCCCCCCTCTTCCTCCCTCCTTCCTTCCTTTCTTCCTTCCTCCTTTGTTTCTTTCTTTCTTTCTATCATTCTTTCTTTCTTTCTCTCTCTCTTCCTCCCTTCCCCTTCTTCTTTCTTTCTCTCTCTCTTCTTCTCTTCCCCTTCTTTCTTTCTTTCTTTCTCTCTCTCTCTGTCTCTCTCTCTCTCTGTCTCTCTCTCTCTCTCTCTTTCTTCCTTTCTTTCTTATCTTTTCCTTTCTTTCACTCTCCATCCTTCGTCTGGTTCTTGCCAATATGTAACATTCTCAGAGCTTCTATTACTAAAGAAAACACCATGTCCAAAAGCAACTTGGGGAGGAAAGGGTCATTTCAACCTGTATCTCCACATCACAGTCCATCACTGAGGGAAGTCAGAGCAGGAACCTGGAGGCAAGAACTGGAAGCAGGGGCCATGAAGGAACATTGCTTACTGGCTTGCTCTTTGTGGCTTGCTCAGTCTGCTTTCTTAGAGCACCCAGGAGCACCAGCCCAGGGATTGCACCACCCACTGTCAGCTGCCCCCTCCCACATCATTAATCAAGAAAATGCTCCCTCCCTAGGCTTACCAAGAAGCCATTCTGGTGAGGGTGTTTTTCAATTGAGGGTCTATCCTCTCAAATGACTAGGCTGTGTCAAGTTTATATAAAAGTACCCAGTACATGTAATATACTAGAAACCTGATAAGAATGTGTTTTTAAAGTAAGAGTGTTTATTAACAAGTAAAAAAAAAAAAGGTAAAATAATAAACCTGAGAAATGAATACTATCTTATTTGTTTACTGAAAACAAATGGATTTAGTACCAACTGGTAAATGGCATATTGGATTCTGCTTCCCATTTAAAATCTCTGCAGACCTTCCTCACATCTCACAAGCATGATGAACAAGTGGTTGAGAATTTGATGAGATGGACCCACATTCAGAGATCATGATTTGTTATGATCCTGAACAGAATGACACCTAGGTCTCCACTCTGCAGAATGACTTCAAAGTGATCCTTTTACTGCACAAAATTATTGGACTGATATTTACAATTTACAATTGTATGATTCAGTCCTTAAAGTAAATGCACTGGTGGCAGAAACCAGAGTGTCCATTCACTGGATTTGTACTGGAATCTACCCTCATAATGCTTTGCCTTTAACAGAGGGAAAGGAAATCCAGGAGTGGCCTGCTCCCTAAGGAAACTCATAGTCAGTAGGGGCAAGAGGATTCTGTGCCCATCACTAACAAGGGAGGGGTGAGAGGTGATACTGAGCCCTGCCTTAGGAAGGGAGGAGCTGTGACTGCCTGCCTAGAAGGACAAGCCACATGCTAAGGTTTTACTAGGCATGGTGGCTCACTGCTATAAACCCACCACATGAAAACAGGAGGCAGGTGAATTGCTACAAGTTTAAACCATGCTAGGTTACATGGTGAATATTCAGCCTTCCAGGGCTACAGAGGGAGACCCTATCTTAAAACAAGCTAAAATAAAAACCCAAAGTTCATTCAAAGGTGAAAAAGATTCACATGTAATCATTGAAATTAAGAAAGGTTCCACTGAAGTACTTTGTAAAATGCGGCTGTAAGGTTTTCATGTCTGAGTCAATGTGTTTAAAGCACATACATCACATTTTGGTTAATAAAAGTAACTTCACCAGTTGGAAAGCCATTGAGTTCATATTAGTCATGTGCTCATAGAGGCACCAGAAGTGCAGCCACTAAAAGCTAGTACCCAAGAAAGGCTGAGGATAAAGCTTAGTGACAGAGTGCTTGCTGGCACATGAGACAGGCCAATCTCCAATGGGAAAATATCGTGGAAAGAAGAATAATCAGAGGTCCGGCTCAGCGGTCTTTAATCCCAGCACTTGGGAGGCAGAGGCAGGTGGATTTGAGTTCAAGACCAGCCTGATCTACAGAGTGAGTTCCAGGACAGTCAGGACTATATAGAGAGACTCTCAAAAACAACAACAAAGAGTAATCGGGGAACTTCATTTAGCAAGTATGTTCCATTTTGTTATCGCAGGCAGCTCTTTCTAAGGGTAATCAGAACAAAGTGATTAATTTGGATTCCTGGGAATGAAGAAGAAATCTAATGATTTGCCAGAAGGAGGTCACATTTTGAGGATGGCATTTGTTTTCCTAAGTGAAAAGAGAAAAATGAGTTTTCTCATTTTTTTAAGTCAGATATATGTCTATCATCTATCTATCTATCTATCTATCTATCTATCTATCTATCTATCTATCTCTATATAGTGATATGTTTATTAAATGAGACATCAGGAAGGCTGTAGAAATATGTCCATGGAATGATGAGCAATGACCTAAGCAGAAAAATTCAAGGGAAGAAATGTAAATGGCCATTGGACATGTGAGCAGAGCGAATCCAAAAGGCTTTAGGCTTGTAGTAGTCAGCCTAACAAAAATGGCAATAATTGCAGAAGCAGTTTTTCATTCTTAGCATTAGTATTTCCGATTTTATGTTTTAATGGGTTTGTGTATGTGTGTGTGTGCTTCTCATGCAGTTATTTTCCGTGTTTTTTTTTTTTTTTTTTTAATTCTGGTTCACTTGTTTATAGTTGGCCTGTTTTCTAAAGAGAGAAAGAGCTTAGAGTTGGATGGGTGTGGAAGTGAGGAGGATAAGGGAGGAAAGGGAGGAGGGGAAACATCAATCAGAATATATTGTATGGAGACACTATTTTAAAGTAAAGAATAGAATAATTAGAAAGAAAAAAGAAGTAAAAATAACAGCTGTCAAATTTAACCAATTTCCATGGAAGAAACATGCCTATAATTTCTGTTGGTATGATTTTAGTTTGATACAAACTTTCTGCTAAGAAATTTAATAATATTACAAAACATCAAAAAGTATACTTTGGAAACTTTATTGGAAATTTTAACAGAAATCTTTAAAGTATCAGATATTTATACTAACAAAAATCAGAAGCCATCTTCAATGAATGGGAGAATTGCAATGAAGACATCATTGACATTTTTGTTGCTGGTAAAAGCTCTCACTTGGTGCTGCCAATGTAGTTTAGTTGGTGTAGGGTTTGCCTGGCATGCACAAAGCCCTGGGTTTGATCCCAACACAGCATCAACCTTGGTCCTGCACACCTGTCATCCCAGACTTGGAGGGATAGAGTCAGGAGAACCAGAAGTTCATTGTTAGATACATAGCTAATTCAGGGTCAGTCTAGTTCCCTATTTTGGATTTTGATTTGGACTTGACAGGTTAATAGAAAACCAAAATCAGTAGTTTAATTTTCACATTTATTGGGTTTAGTAATGCAATCCTTCTCTCAAACACTGTCTAGGCAATTATTCTTTAAATCTTATAATAGCCCATGAGAACAGATTTGCTTTTAACTTTTGAACCAGTGTGCATCTGTGTCACTAAGCTAGTCCTTCTCCTTGAAAACAAAGAAACAAAAACATGTGCAGTGTTTTTACTTTGTGAAATTTCTCTTTGGTTTCAGCTCTATGATGGACCACAAAAGATAGGACGCTACTGTGGAGACGATATCCCCCCATCAGGGGCCACCATAGGCTCCAAGCTTCATGTACTGTTCTATACAGACAGTCTTATTTCACCTCATGAAGGATTTAAGATGCAGTGGTTCGTCCATGGTAAGTTGTATGTTGGTCTTGGTTGTATTAGTGACTGTTATTTGGTCAAGAATTGTTTTTTATCCTTGGGTACAGTAGCATCTACAAATAATGAAAGCAAAGTAGTAGCTAGAGCTAGGCTTAAGATAACTTATTGAGATAGTCATGGAATATGGGATGTTAAATTTTGATAGGGTTCTGAGAAGAAATGGTTGAAATGATTAAAGCAGAAGTGACTTGGACAGCTAACTGCCTTAGCAAGTAGTATAATAATCTGCCTTAGAACAGACACAATACAAAGTGGCATGGAAGTCTCTCAGGTTCAGTGGGCAAGAAAGAGACTTAAGGCTTACTTTGACAGAGAAAGAATTTATCAGAGAAAGAATGATCAGGATAATGTAAAGAATGGGAGTCAGAATGGTCAACAAAGGGGGAAAGAAGGGCTGGAATGAGAGAAACAATGGAAAATTTGAGTTGGATGCAAGAGTCTAGGCTCATGCCTTGTATCTGTTAAATGGAGTAGGAACACACTGAAGCCCACCCACAAATGAGTGGTTGAAGAGGCAGGCAGAGACAATTATTTATCTAAAAGAAATTATTAACAAGAGAGATGAGCCTTCAAAATTGATCTCCTATGGGCCAATGTACAGGTGGATAGTCCCAGAGCAATGGTTTCAAAACGTGCTTTCTGGGAACAGTAACAGTGCAAGGAACTTTACAAAAATGCAAATTCTTAGTCCCTCACCTGGACCTACTGTATCATAAACTGTGCAAGTAGGCCCAGAATAGTATCTTAATTGATCTCCCTGGTGATTAAGATTTAAAAGCTATTTATCTAGGATAATCCAACTTCCAAAGAGCATCAGAGCAGTAACTCTCAACCATTTAACCACAGTGATAGGATTCATGGTGAACTTTGGTAAATTGAAGAGACATAGCGTTGCAATGCTGCACTACAAGTCTAGCAGATGCCTAAACTGTAATCCTCTTGTTAAAATCTGTGGAAAGGCCCCGTGAAATGTCTCACTTGGTAAAGTGCTTGTCTCACAAGTATGAGAATGTAGTTAAATCCCTGAACCCAAGCCAAGCACAATAGCTTTCTCTTATAATCCCAATGATAAAAAGATAGGAGGTGAGGATGAGCAGAACCTTGGAGCTCACTAACCAGCTGGCCTAGCCTACTTGGCAAAGTTCTAGATCAATGAGAGACCTTGTCTCAAATAAAAGGTGGAAATCTCTAAGGACCAGTTCTTACTATTGTACTCAGACTTCTACCTGGTTGTGTACACAGTATGCATCCCTAGCATGAGCATGCATAAGTAAATGTACACGGAAACAAATAGAGAGATACAGAGAGGAAGAAGGGGAGAAGAGAGAAAGACAGAGAGAGAGATAGGAGAGATAGAGTGAGGTAGAGAGAGGGGAGGCAGGGGGGAAGAGAAAAGAAAGAGAAAGAGGAAAGAGAGGGAGGGAAGGAGAAGGAGATAAGGGAGAAGAAAGGAAGGGAGGGAGAAAAAAAGGGAGGAAGTGAGTGAGAGAGAGAAAGAGAAAGGAAGGGAGAGAGAGTTGTAGCTATGCTTTTGCTAGCTGTTCTCTTTATTCAAGAGGCTGCTTGCCTTTCCTCCAGGCTCCAGCCACGCTGGCTAGAGGCCACCCTAAGTGTGTGATGGGATGGTCGTTACTGGCTACACCCAGCTTACTCTATCATTGGTTTCTTTTAGCCAGCATGCCAAGTCCTCTGCTGAAAGTTCTAACATTTTGTTGAGCCAAGATTTTTCTTTCACTCTATTTGGAATCTGTCTTCTTTTAAGAGAGTCAAAGACACCCTCTGTCTATTCTCTTTTCCTGTTTATTATTACAAAATTTTACCCCATTTGATGAAAATTTGCTAAACTCAGAGTTAGAGTTATGCAACAGTATGTTACCAGTTAGGACCAAAAAATGAAAAAAAAATTAACTCTGTATTGCCCTCTGTATAGAAATGAGACTTGACAATAATCTTTTGGAAGGAGATTATCAACAGTTTAAATCAATACAAAATTAATTAATGTCACATGTTTTCATCATGCCATACTTGTTTATCTTATGTCCTGTATCTGAACCATGTAACTTGACATGGCTTGAGAGGAGGAGTCAATAGAGTAAGTCAGGCAGAAGGTCTTCACTGGCAATGGTACTCTGATTATCTATTAGATAAAACCTGAAGACAAACATTCTGAGGGATGTTTTCATACCAGATACCACGCTATGACTAGGGATACAGATCTATGTGCACACACTGAAATTTTTCAATTCCCACAGCCATTGCAATAAAGGGAATACATTATGCCTGCAAATGAATATGCACCATTAAATCTGGCAAGGGCGGAGGGAATACACAGAAGGAGACTGGATGCTATTAGGACAGGCAGGCAGGCAGGCAGGCAGGCAGGCAGGCAGGCAGGCAGGCAGGCAGGCAAGTCTTCTATGGAATTGCAACCTCTGAACTAAAACCTGAAAAATAAGCAGGTGCTGTCTGGCCAAATAAGGAAGAGGAAAGAATGACCCAGTGATATCCTTATATATATATGCAGGGGGAGCAAGATGGTGCTAACAAGTCATAGGTGGTTAGGTCACGGTCAAAGGATGAGGCACCAGAGGAGGCTAGAAAACTGAGCAGCGGCTACCACAAGCTGGTTCCATAAGGCAAAAACTCAAACCGTAGAGGCCACAGTGTCTTCCAACATGCCAATTTTTTATTCTTCATAAAAACAGGTCTTGGGTGGGATCCCCAAGGATAGAGAAGCGTGACAAACTGTGGAACTTAAAATATAGAATACAATACAAAATGCAAACTGAACATAGTCACCATCACTAAACAACAGGGGCATGTTTCAAGCACTGCAATGCTAGTTCATTTCATCATGGTGAACATCTCAGTGTTCACACACTGAAAATGCTACAAGGTCACCTGATGACATAATCTGTGGAACTATCCAGGTTTGTGCTGCCCATCCTTGTCTGAAATTCATCCTGAAGCATGTGCCTCTCAGTCTTCACATGCAATACTGATACTCTTATATATGTTTGTGTGTGCACAAATGCATATAACTCATTAGCAGACAAAAATCAAAGACGAA
Organism: Cricetiscus sungorus; assembly: GCA_030556225.1. NCBI lineage: Eukaryota > Metazoa > Chordata > Mammalia > Rodentia > Cricetidae > Cricetiscus > Cricetiscus sungorus. Next base: position 13,381,206 of record JANBXA010000103.1, read on the forward strand.
TGTCTGCATTGTCCCTCTGGGCTTGTGCTCAGTCAGAGGAGGCATCAAGATCCCTATCCTGGCCTGGCCCTAAGCATCTCTTCCTCACCTGGCCAGATGGGTGATGCTAAATTTCTCTCCTCTTTCCATTAGAATCAAATCACAGGAAGTTCTTTCCCTGCTGGCTGGCTCCATTCCAAACTATGCTATAAGAGAGCTCAGCAAAGCTTGCAGAGCCCAGCACTGACAATGACATCATTTCCTGAACACCGTGGCTCAGGAACCCTACACACTTCATTCATTTTGCTCAGTAATAAATAAATTCATTTACCCAGTATGCCTTTTTGTCAACAGCACAAATCTTCTATTTACTTTAAGAAAATGGATCTACAAACGGGCTTTCTCTGTGGGTGCATTTTGAAAGTGGCTCTGTGGTTACATAATAAAGCCCACACTGCAGTGCCTTTTATGCAGATCTTCAAAGAGAATCTCACCGTAAAAATGAAGAAATGGCCACAGCCACCCTGCCAGGCTAATCAGTTCACAGAATTTAGCATTGACAGCATTGTTCAGAAGCTGAATTCTATCCTGGGAGCCCCGGTCTGGGCTGCTGAAGGGTGTATAGAACTTTCCATAAGTTGTTGAATAGGAGGTCCCAGCCAGCTGCACACATCCCTCCGCTCTTTCCCTGCCACTCTGGAGGCCTCCCCTCACTTGGCAGAGGAGTCCAGAATACAAACAAGGTCAAGGAGCTTTGTGAACAGCGAGTGACATTTGCAAAGGCAGCAGGCACTTCATCTATGGAGCCAGCAGGGGAAGAGCTAAGAGCCATGTGAGCAGGAGGTGATGTCATCGTGAACTTCCACAATGGAAAGTGTGGCCTTTTCTTTGGGGAGATAGATGACATCATCCTCTCGGATGGGGGCCACTCCATTCTATTCTCTTTTTAGTTGCTAATGAGATTTCTGGGACCCAAGAGTTTTCAGAGATTGGTTTGGGGGAAGCATTTTAAATCATTTTTTCAAGGCCCTCCATGAGTGATTAGATTTGAAGGATAGTGCCACATTGGTTAACTGGACTTCTCAAAAGTAACTTTCAGAATGCTAGCCAGGAACCTCCATAGAGTAAGCTATGATTCTTTTCAACCCGCATTCCAAGTCTTGATAATAGCTTATGGCAATTGTTGGTCTTTCCGGGGAATTTCTTCTAACTTGACACTTTTACTTGTTTTTGTAACTTGGAATTGTGAGCTGGTTTTCTGGGGGCACTCAAGCTTTAACTGTTGTGATTTTGGTTTTTTTTTTTTTTTTTTTTTTTTGCAAACATGGATGCTGGGTGTTCAGTTTCTTAGAGTAAATTAGCTGGGCTCTGCATATAGTTGCAGAGGGATGGCACACAGCATATATGATCCCTGTTTTAAAAAGAAAACAGTCTTATTCTTAGAATACAGCATCCTATATACAGATAACAGCATCCTAACATAGCACAGGCACATGCAGTACACAGAAGATAGGATATCTTTGTATTAAATGCCATAGATGAAAAATTAGAAAACATCTTAAAAGGCCAATAATGAACAGAAGGTTGAGAAACACTAAGCAAAGCATATGATAGAAATTAAGACAGGACTGGATCTCCAACTGATAAAAGACAAGTACAAAAAATGTACAATTTTTGCTGCCACCAGAGAAAGAACATAGGTAGGTTTGTTTTTGTTTTGTTTTGTTTCCTATTGTTAGGGATGAATTTCAAGGCTTTGAACACGCTAGGCAATGCTCTGTTGCTTCGCTCACTGCATCCCTAATCACCAGAAATGGATTTTATTTTGGGCACTAAGACAAAAATGTAGTGAGTTCACTGATGTATATTTTGTAATAATAATATAGATAGTTGGGATTTCACAGGTACACAGAGACAATGGCCTGAATTAGGAGCACTAATTGCTCTTCCAGAGCACCTGGGTTCAATTATCAACATCCATATGGCAGCTCACAACAATCTGTAACTGCAGGTCCAGTGGGTCCAGTGCCCTCTGACCTCTGTAGCTGTCAGGCACATACATGGTACACAGACATACCTGCAGGCAAAACACCCATACACATAGAAATATAACCTAAAACTAAAAAAATAATATAGATAAGAGGATACAGAAATGCACACAAAGAGACAGAGATAGAGTGACTGTGATAACAGAGCAGGGAGAAAGAACTGGAAAAGGAGTTGAGGCAGCAGCGCATTAGGAGACATGCGGAAACTGGGATAGGCAGACATGGTGTCTGATTAGATGCTATGAGTCTTAGTCAGTCCAGTGTCCTCACAGTAGGTCATCTGGTGTGAAGTAACTGGAAGACGTGTCCCTCAAGCCATTGTCTGTGTGCCTGTCAAAGTTAGGTAAGGCTCCACAGCAGAAAGATGATGTGGTAAATCTCTGATTGGTGAATTCAGCACCAAAAGCATGATGGCTTTGTTCTGTTTTGTTTTTTATGACCAAGACTTCTAGACTAAGAAATACCACATTGGTCTCTGTCCTGAAGTGTATACTATCCTCTAAGAAGGAACTTTAAAGACAGAAAAATAGTTTAAACAGCATATTACAAGAAATGTGTGATTAGGTTTTTTTATTTTTCATGTGTAAGTATATGAAAGGTGTGACTATCCATGTGGATAGTCCTGGAGGCCCGAGGCTGATATTGGGAATAATCCTGCATTGCTCCTCAACATTACTCATTGACACGGGGTCTCTCAGTCAAGCCTAGAGCTCATGTATCTGCTCTTGCTAACCAACTTGATTTGGAGATCCTGTCTTCCTTCAGAGGCTAAAAATACAAGCGTGCCCATCTTGCCTTTTTTTTTTTTTTTTTAAGATTTATTTTTTTAAAAAAATAAATATATAGTATTCTGCTTGCATGTTGACCTGCATGCCAGAAGAGGGCACCTTATCTCATTATAGATGGTTGTAAGCCACCATACAGATGCTGGGAATTGAACTCGGGACCTCTTAACATTTGAGCCATTTCTCCAACCCCCATTTGGACTTCTTAATGTGGGTTCTAGGTATCCAAATTCCAGTCCTCATGCAAGTGTTTTAATCACTGAGTCATTGCCCTAGCCCACTACCATTGTTTTAAAAGCAACTAGTGGAAGATGTCAGGGAAGGAGATTACAGTTGGGGAAATTGTAGAAATGTGACAAAGGGGACCTGTGTGGACCATGGCTACTGAAAGAGGAGAATACAGATTTTCCAAGTAAGCAGGCTAAGGGTCAAGGACAGCTACTGATCTACTGAGTCCTTAACAAAGAAGCAAAGAAGCCGGGGGTGACACAGCCAGCAATGACATAGCTAGCACTGTAATAAACACTAGTGCAGAACTGCCTGCCACATTCTCTTTCCCTGATATGTTCTTCAAAGCTATAGCCTGGAAATCATATTGACATTTTCATGTTTGAGCATTGTTTGGGGACCTGTTAAATTATTTTATGATTGCTCGTTAGCATCTGTCTTGAGCCTATTTTATTCACGGTGTTGCAATGAAAGTGGTTTTATGAATTGTGGTCAGCAAAGACCCCAATCAACAAAACTGGCCTGTGCATCACCCACCCTGGGAGAGCCCTTCCTTTCTGTTGGTGATGGAATTACCTTCACGGTGTCACTTCCCGCTAAGCTGTGACAAATATAACATCACACAGAGAGAAGTGAGAACACACATGATTTTCAATCTGTAAAGGAGCCTCGCTTATGATCAAGGTACACTTCACTCATGCATCAAACCTTCAAGCAAGTGATTGGAAAGATGAGAAAAGAAATGGAATCTATAGTTGCTTTTATGGCTATAGTGTGCTGCCATACATAAATTCTGTTTGGTTTCCATAGAGGTTTAAGAAAAAAGCAAAGGAAGAACCATACTTGTGTTCACATCCAAAGGTAGTAAGTAGCCTAGCAACTCACCAAATTTCCCCTCAGATTTATGCATGCTAGACACATAATGCAAATGGGTATTTGTACTTTGCCCACTTTGATATTTTAGACTTCTGTCTTTGTGATACTTTGTAATATTTTTAGAGGCGAAGAATAGAAATGAATACTGCATTAGTATAGCTCAGAGTTTGATTATGATGCCATAGCTGATTTTTTTTGGGGGGGGGGGTTCAAATTCTCAGTTGTATTTTTGTTCAAAACACATAAATGTCGCTAATTTTAAAAATCTGTCCATCAAGACAGACAGTGGTGCCTGTGTGTATTTTCAGATATTTAGGAGGCTGAGCAAGAACTCACTTGAGCTCTAGGTTTGAGGTTAGTCTGGGCAATATTAGAGCATTCTTGTCTAGAAACAAACAAACAAACAAACAAGTTTTTTTCTCCCAATAACACTGCTTTTGGAATAATTTCACTCAAAAAAGTTCTGCAGTGTGTTTTGCCTTAGGCTCCAGAGCTTTCATTGTGATTGTGGTGATCAGAAGTAATAGCAAACATGTGCAGATCTTTCACAATTAGTGGAAAAGTTAACCATGACTTTTTTGCCTCCTTGACAACAGTGGTAAACACACACACACACACACACACACACACACACACACTTGACCTTCATCTAATGTTGGCTCTGAGTCTGTACCCAGGACCTTTAGTGCCTTATATTCCAATTCCCACATCGCTACTGTTTGAAAACATGTGAGCTCAATTTCCACTGCTGCTCATTCAAACTGTTATAAAAAAAAAAAAAAACGAAAAAAAATAACCCCACAAACAACCATGACCTTCCAAAATCACATATTGCACAATTTAGAACACTCCTTGATTTGGGGCCAAAGGGAGACTTTTCTCAAATCTTCTATTTGTGTTCTGTTTCCTAGCAACATCCTTGATAGCAATTGCACATTTTTTTCCGGGAGATTCCAGTTTTTTACACAATGTGAAAAAGGAAGCTACAGGTTATTTCTTTCCAACTTCAAATATTTTAACAAACACAAATGACCAAAATCACACACAATAGTCATCATGTTCAACATGGAGCATTAATTTTTAATCTATATTTCTTACCTATTACATGTCTACTGATTACTTTTATGTAAATAGCACTGTGAACTAGGCTAAACTAACACTGGTCATCTTCCTTCACTAAATAAAGGGAGTCTGTGGTGTAGGACAGAAATGATACTGTAGAAGTCAGTAGAGTTTTATATTATGTATATATGTAATATGTGATATAAAATATTTTGTTTCTAATGCTTTCTCTTCTTGTCATATCTAAACAATGTAGATTTAACCACCTGAGAATAATTTTAAGTTCATTTTTTTAATATGTCATTTATTTATAGTATCCATTTACTTATGTGTATAGTGTGTAAGTGTACATGCCATAGTATGCATGTGGAGGTCAGAGGTCAATTTATGAGAGTCAGCTCTCTCTTCCCACCATGTTAGTGGCCAGCAAACTGTTACTTGTAGAGCTACCTGTCATTCAGTAAATCTATTTTAAGTTATTAATTATTAAAAATAAACTACACTGGCCTGTGAAAGTTAAGTTAAAATGTGATTAAATACTTAGTACACTGACCTTACTGGCATTTTACTTGGTGTTTTTATTTAAAAATGACTGGGTACTTTAGAATATTATCTCATATCTTTAATAATTCTGTGAAAGAAGCAACATTGTCTCATATTGTAGAAGAAATGACTAAGAAATGCACCTTCAAGTACTTTAGCAACTAACTTGGACTCAGAAGTCCAGAGATGGTGGGATCAGAACAAACTAACCTTTGGCATTTGACCCGAAGTCAGTGCTTTAAGTAGTTGCCTGCTGTCTGAAATCAACAATTTCTCCCACAAGTTTCATTGTGAAAAAGTGATGTTACCCTGCAATATAAAGAAATTCAGAGCCGGCAGTAGCTAATGTTAAAAGAGCATTCCATAGCAATAAACATTTTAAAAGAAATTTATAGACTCTTCCCCACGTAAGTTATGTTCTAGTTTCAAGAATTCCCCACAAAATTACACTATTCATTTTGTCTTTCTATTCAAGTAGCAATAAAATAAGGAGTTCTGTGGTGAGGTCTTAGCACACTGTCAGGCAAAGGACTAGTGCAAACTATCCGTGTCTGTCTACCTTTCCACACGTCTTCCAGTGCATCGGTGGTCACACTCATGCTTGCTAACATGTGTTCTAGCACTGAGCTGTGCTTCAGTCCTGTCCTGATCCCTTTCCATGATGTTTTGCTGGAGTCACCACACAAGACTGATGGAAAATAGCTTACAAAGAGGAGTTAGTCTACAGTAATAGAGGTGGTAGCCATCTTCAGAAGGGACTGGATTGGCTCAGCATAGAGTGTGTGAGGATTTTGCTGACTTTGCTGTTTTGCTTCCCTTTAGAGAGGGACCTAGGCTGGCTGGCTGGCTTACTACAGCCCTGGATGTGATATTAACAGAAAACAGTCTTGGACTCATTGTCTCTGTAACCACATCGCTGCTGCCATTTTTCATGGCCTTTCCCCTTCTGTATGTCTGTTTCCAGAGTTCCCTCTTAGGGGACAGCATGTTGAACTTGAGTCCAATTGTAAGGTGGTGGCCTCTCTTTGACTACATCAAGTGTTATCAACACCATCAGCATGGCACTGCCTGTTTTTGTGCATTTTCTGGTATGGAACAACCTCCCTGCGGAGCAAAGTTTGGGAACTGAGGGGAAAGTGAAAGGCAGAATTGGACAGAAATGGGGTGAGGCAGAGTCCTGGAGGCTCCTTGAACTTTTCCCTAGAAAAAAGTTGTCCAACACAATGACACTGAAGAATTGAAGGTTATGAATACTTTAAAATAGAAGTGTGAGTGTTGAACTTGCAAATGCTTGAGGGCATGACTCCTCGATCCTTGCCTGCTCCTAGGTTTTTATGATGTATTTATGATGTAGTAGCCTGATGTATGACTTTTTATTTTGGAAGACATTTATTCCATTTCCTTGATTTCTTTTCCTTTGCAGATATTTTATACTACACTTGTTTAGAAATCGTAAATAATTTCAAAACTGTCTGAGAGACAGAGAGAAGATAGATGATAGGGATAGATAGAATGAGTGTAATCAATGGATTGATTTATCCTAGAGAATTATAAGCAGAGAATTTCCACTGGGAAAACATTTTCAGCCTGACTAGAAATTCAAAATAGAAGTGAGTAGATTGGAAGGAAAAGGCTACAGTTCATCACAACAAAAATATGATGAGCCTGGATATAGTTGTCTGGATAAAATGAAAGATGTTTATCCTTTACAGACAGGAAATTAAATTTTAAATAAAGTATGGACAGCCTGGATCCATTTCTTTTACTGGTGTACTAAGGTGAAGAACTTCAATATTCAGACCCAGGACATCCTAGATAGATGCTGCTATTGGCTTAATCTTGTATACCATGCATGACATAGTGATCCTGTCATTTTATACCTATAGGTAGTACTGACTTTGAGTTTCTGATTTTTATTTTTGTTCGATTCACACACTTAGTGATATGGGTTTGTTTAGTTTGGTTAAGACTTTTTTTTTTTTTTTTTTTTTTTTGTCATTGCTTTAACTCCTTGTTTCCCCCTAATGTGGTGCTGGACTCAGTATCTGTTGCTGGTTTCTTCAATGGTAGATTGTTCCTATTTCTAACCTCATCCTTGTCTAACCATCATCTAATATCTAAGAAGATAAATAATAATCCTCCTTCCCATGTGACACCCAGAGCCACTGCCACCTCATGCCTGTGTGGGACTTTGGCGCCTCCTTTATTAGCAAAGGAATGAGTTGATTAGCTTCTTAGGCTATTGTAATAAAGTACCCAGGGTCAGTGGTTCAAGACAAAAGGAATTTATTACTTTACTCTAGAAGGCACAGATCTAAACTCAAGCTATTGACAATGCCATCCCACAAAATGGTACCCTGGGAAAGAATCCTCCTTCCTCTCCAAGCTTCTGTTGTCTGCTGGAAAGTTTTCATTTTTATGGCTTATAGCAGCTATGACCTCAACTTCTACCTCTAACTTTATGTGGGTGCCTCCTCTTAGTGTTGGGCTCACTTTCTTCTCATGAGGACATCAGTCATGTTAGATTTCAGCCTCACCCTAATCCAGTAACCTCTCCTTGAGGGGACAACATAGCAAAGACCTGCCTGTCACATGCTCAGGTTTCTGGTGGACAAAAATCTGGGAAATGACTCTACTTACTCCAGCATGTTTTGTTCCATGACTTTGAACAACTCTTCTTCTATGGCTTTGTCTGTTTCTTTGTTTCTGTCTTGTTGTTTCCTGCTTTTCCTTAGGAAAATCTAACATTTAATGTCTTTGAAGTCACAGGCAAAGACAATCTCCCAAACTTCAGAATTTGTAGGTTAATTTTCTAGGGAATATTTGTGGGTTAGCATTTGTCTGTGAGAATGAGGGCACGATCTAAAATAATTATGAAATGAAGTAGAACAAGAGAACCAGGAAATATGTTAACTTGGCATGGTTTGGACCTTCCCTAAATTCCCAGCTTTTCATTGCTAATTTCCATTAGATCACCACTGCCAAGTCCCTAGTCTTCCCCAGTCCCCTTGAGCCCTTCCTTCTTGTCCTTTCTGGCTTTGCTGAACTTGCTTTCTTTTGAAGATAACTAAAAGTTCTGTTCTTAACAGAACTCACTTAATACTGTCTTTATTATACCTGACATAAGCCATGACTTTTTAAATTCCAGTACAGAGAATAAAATAATGGATACTCTGCCTTCAAGCTTTTGTACTTGTGTATTTTAAATAAAATCAGCTTCAGCGAAACAAACCAGTGGTAAGTCAGCCAATTATAGGCAGAGGCACAAAGAGCCCTTTTATGCGATAGAAGTAAATTGACCTGGCCAATGAACCCATTTCAAGGTATTACAGAACAAAAGTCTGCAGTTTTTATGTCACAGAAAGACTATTAAATTATAAATCAATATTCAGTTGAGTATGTGAACCTTCTTAATTTGTGTGTTCAACATTTGTTTTTATTGTAGTTGCTGTTTTTACTATACTCCAGCTGTCAGGCTTTGTACCATCAACTGCTGATTTCTCAGGCATGACCCTCAGGAAGTAGAATGTAGAGTGTGAGGGTACTCTGGAAGCTGGCTTCCCAGTTCCTTTCCCTCCAGTGTTAGTGGACTTTTGCCATATCTGTTCCATACAAGCACCCCTCCTGACAAATTGGCTTGTGAATTATAGTGTTAGGAAAACACCAAACATGAAGAGGTGACAATTTGAGTGACCCAGAGGGCAAACTGAACACCAGTCATAGTTGGCCTAAAGACAGAATATACATAGGAGACCCTTACTGTACTTTTGTGCTACAATTTAGAAACTCATAGATTGTTCTAGACAAAACACAAATGGTATTAGGTGAGTTATTTCATGAACAGAATTTTTAATTATCTATCCAAATAGACAGACTTAGCAACAGCTTTCAACTTTTCCTTGCTGACCGCACCATAGAGCAGTGTGCTTCCTGCTGATAAGGTAAATGCTTCCTTTCAGCTGATGACTGGGATTTGGAGGAAAATAAAATCAAATAGATTATCAGTCACCGGTAATGGTTTTCTAAAGATTAGCTGTTTAAAGCTGGAGAAACATGTGAGTCACTTCAAAGTCCTACCATAGTCCCGCTCACCAGCCGCCTATGACATTAATGTACTGGACAGTGTCAGATTTGCCTCAAAGTCAATGACAAGATTTTGCTCTGCCTCCTTTGTGCAGGTTGCTGTGATAATTCCTTGTTTAGTCAGTGAGCAAAGCAGGCTTGAGGATGGTGTCCAGTGTGGTCCTTACAGCACTACAGCAGTGTCTCTGTGACATAAAGACAACACAGAATTAAAGGGGGAGGAGGTGTGTGTGCATCAGAATAACTGAGGATTTTTCCTAGAGGAATTCGCTAAGTGCTGTGGACTCACAGACCATCTCTAAAATGAGTCTTGCATACCATTCCTGCCTAACTCCTAATGTTAGAAATTTCAAACAAGATAATGTAATTATTAAAAGCATTTTGAAAAGTGCACTGCCACATATATATATATATGAACAGGGCTTAAAAGCATACAACTTAATGAACAACACATTTTGTATCTTTTCTCTATTGGTAGATAAATTACTAGCCAATAATTTTACTCCTAGCCCCAAGATTTTTATAGTGTGGTCTCATGTCTAGTAAACTCTTGCTAGGAGACAATAAGTAATACAAGCCGAACAGTTGTCCTGCCCACAACTCTTATTTTGACACTTTTATTAACCTATGTAAAAACTCCATGTGTTAGGAACTAATATTCATGCAGCTGACCTGAAGATTAGGGATAGTAAATTATTTATTCATGAAGTATCATAGCAGAACTGAAGCCCACTTTGTCTAATGTAACAACCCACATTGAACCCATTTACTGTTTCAAAAGGGTTTGATCTAACATGTTAATTAAACTGTTACAAATATTGTTCTCTCCATGAAAGCCTTTGATAAACTGGTTGCAAGAAGCCACATCACTATTCTACTAAATTTGAAACTCTGTAAACTCTCATTAGTTGTCATTTTTGTCATGTTGTCAGATTCTCCATGTTGAGCCCTGGCATGCCTTTCCTAAGTCAACTTTCATATATTTTGGTCATAAATATCAAGTTATTTAAAAAACCTCCCAATTTCTTTTATATTTTATTATTCATTCAACCGCAAACACAGCATGACCACACAATGCTGTGCGATTTCCAGGTAACTTGGTTGTCATGAATCTTTTCATGTTCAGGGTTCACTTTCTAATCCCTTCCTATGACGTTAAGTCTCATACCAAAGTCATCAGTCTAACAGCCCATGAAATAATCATTCATTTATTCTTGTTGGTATTAATACCATTTAAGGGCTGGGTGTAGTGGGGCACACCTTTACTCCCAGCACTCAAGAGAGGCAGACATATCTTTATGAGGCCAACCTTGTCTAAATAGTGAGTTCCAGGCTAGCCAAGGGTACATAATAAAACCCTATCTCAAAATAATAAAAAAAATAAAAACAAACAAACAAAAAAAAATCGTATACAACTCTAGAAGGCACCAGTCTATTTACTCTAGAAATTGGTACTTCCTGAACTAGGGCAACTCTGTGTCCTGTGCTATGTTCAAATATGGAGCTTTTCCTAAATTACAAGTGAGTGAAGCCATTTTGTTTACATGGCGGGTTCCTGAAAACCATTTTATAAAATAAACAACCCAATGAGAAAGCCTTTTGAAAGGAGCTGGGAGCTCAGATAGTGCATCTCTGCATCTTTACTTAGGTTCTGTCCATCAGCCAATCGTACCCATTGTTTTAAAATCAGAGTTGACTCACTTAAGCCGCTGTATTACATTTTCCCATTGTGTTTTCCAATTGTTTTAGGTTTCCTTGTAAATTCCTTTGTACCTAGCAAGATAGTAACACCCTGCCCACTCACTGGGCACTGAGATAATATCAGATTCTTGGCTACAGTCCTGCTTTAAAAAACTAATCAATAAAGTATAAAAAGCAACTCACTTGTTTTTATAAATAAAAACTTACTAAAATTAATTTTTACAAATGAAAAAAAAGCAATAATGTTTAATAGTGTATAATCCTAAAAAATGTATGTTCATAGATTTATTTCCTAAGCGATTAGAAGCTTCTTCTAAAGCATATACCTAGTAATAACTCATTTAGTAAGTGAACAAGCGAATAGAGGAAACTGGAAAACTGCTTTGCTTTTGTGAGAATAACAAAGATGTCATCACGTCTCTAGACATAATTATCAGAGTTGACTTTATTTTCTAGGATTTATGGTTTCAATCATAAATCAGTTAGATTCCATATTTTAATTTATATTTGACATGAACTTTGAAGTCAAATCTATTACCCTTTAATTTGGTAAACTACAGAATAATGAGAACATGAAGAAAAAACAGAATTTTCAAGTTTTAACAGTCTCTCTCTTCTTTTTTTCCATAATCACATTTTTCTGACAGAGTAAAACTGAAAATATTAGAATTCCTCTTCAAAGACACACACACACACTATTGATGGGGGCATAAAATGATACTTAAAAACAGTATTTTACTTCTATTATTAAACAAACCTTGCTTATTTTATCAGTCTTGAACTGTAGGAGAGGGTACTGTGATCTACAGGGCTGTAACTGTGGCTTTCAAAGCCACACTGGAGTAAAAAATCTGATATCATTATCCCAGTGTACAGTGACAGGTACGGTGTTAGCATCCGTTAGGTGCAAAGGAATTTACAAGGGAACCTAAAACAATTGGGACAATGGGAAAATATAATGCAGAGGCTTAGATGAGTCGACTATTTTAAAACAATGGATACGATTGGCTGATGGGCTGAACCTAAGTAAAGATGCAGAGATGCACTATCTGAGCTCCCAGCTCCTCTCAAAGGGCTTTCTCATTGGGTTGTTTATTTTATAAAATGGTTTTCAGGAACCCGCCATGTAAACAAAATGGCTTCACTCACTTGTAATTTAGGAAAAGCTCCATATTTGAACATAGCACAGGACACAGTGTTACCCTAGCTCAGGAAGTACCCATTTCCAGAGTAAACAGACTATGACTGGTACCTTCTAGAGTTGAGCAGACATATTGAAGAACTGTACAAGCTATGCTGGTTTTAGCTTCAGGAATATTTTCAGTGTGTTTTTACAGTAGGAAAAATCTTTCCTTGTCTCTGATTATGTTTATTTTTAGACCGTTCTCTACAGTCTAAAATAATGTCCATATGTTTAAATAGATTTTTTTTCAAAATGAGATTTATTTCCCTCCAGAAATAAAAGGAGAAACGTTATATGACTTAGGAAAGGAATTGCCTTGAGCTACAGATTTAAAGTCTAGGAATTAAAGTTTCAAGTGGAAGTAGGAGAAAAGTACACGAAGAAGGTGCTAGCTAGCACTTTTGGGAACTTGAGCCAGAATCAGGGGCCACTCTCTCCTGAGTCAATCTCTGGTGTCATAGGCTGGGCTCAAACTTGCTGTGGAACTGAGGTTGACCTTGTCCTTGTGATCCTGTCTCCACCTCCCCTTCTGGAATTGCAGACGTGCACCACCATGCCTGGCTACAATCAGGTCCTTTATAGATTGAAATTCTGCTGTTGACTCAGGACCCCCACTCCCAGAACCCATTGTCTTCTCTCTATGTCTTTTCACCTAAAACTAATAAAGAAAATCTAGATGTGGTAGGAATAAGAACTCAGCATTATTGTAGAAATAAAATAATCATTACCTCAAAAGAAAAAAATTAATAACTATGATTTCCATCTCTTGACTTTTTATGCTAGGGATTAAAGCCCAGACATTGTATATCCTAAGCATGTGTTTTACCACTTAGCTATACCCACACTTTTCTTATTGCTTTATGATGGCAAAATTAAAATTTATTGTTAACGTTTCTCCTATAGGAGGCATTCCACATTCTCCATCACCTTTGATGAGATTAAAGTTTAAATATTTTCTGGTCATTGTTGCCCCTTTGCACTAACTAAGCTTTCTGTGTTCAACAGGCTGTGGTGGGGAGATGTCTGGAGTCACAGGCTCCTTCAGCAGCCCTGGGTACCCTAACAACTATCCTCACGACAAGGAGTGTATCTGGACCATTCGCGTGGACCCAGGGAGTATCATTCAGCTCACCATCCATGATTTTAATATGGAATATCACTCAGACTGCAACTATGACACACTGGAGGTAGGAAGTCAGATTGCTTTTTCAGTATGTTACAAAATCTAGGGTAAAACTAGAGAGAGCCCACATTCATTCCAGTGGCTGTCCCTGTTCTATTCTTAGACAGTCTAATAAGTATCTCCTCTCTGTGGGTAATGTTAGCAGACATATGGGATTAATATGCCAGTTGGAGCTCTCTCTGTAGTGCCTAGGGGCCTTGGCTAGGGCTGGTTCACTAGGACGTAAGAAGAGCCAGCAGCAATTGGGGAACAACATGGGTAAAGAACTGGGAAAGGACAGAAGGAACCACAGTGGGCAGGTTGGGTTGGGCCCCTTTTAGGGATGGAGAGGAGGCTGATTCATTGGTCCCCTATGTGGTCCCTGTTGATAAAGACTGTGCTTGGGATTTTTAGCAGTCCACACTTCTACTTCTGGTCTGAGGAATCTCCCTTAGAGAAATCATTCCACATTTGGAAGTCAGTGGGAAGATGGGCCCCCGTACACTGATCATGAGTGTATTGCTTTCACAACTACAGCTGCTGTCTGGGGGGTTTGACCACTGTTCTGCTAGAGGTACAGCTGCAACTGCAGCTGCTACGGAGGGGGGTGTCCTTTAAGTCATTTGGTGTGGCCTTTATCTACAAGAAGACCTTTGTAGATAAGGACTTTCCAATGCTACTTCAAGAGTTCATCTCAGGAAATTAAGGCAACTTTTGAGAATTTGGGGCCTTAAGGTTTGTAATTATCAACTTCTGGATATATCAGCAAATTGAATGGTTTCTAGGCACATGCAAATTCCCCATCACCTCAGCTATGGAAGCTACTATTTCACATCATTCTACAGCTAATGACATGTAGACTTCACGAGGCTGGGGCGTTTGGTTTGTCCCTTTTATCCCCTGTATTCATAGTGCCAAATGCCCAGCAAAGAGTAATCATCCGATATTTGTGAATGAGCAAAACATCCATCCACAACTCTGATTGACACATGGTAATGATACACATTTGGATCACTATGAATGTACACAACCACATTCACATTTGGACGTGCATGACAAGTCCCATGCAAGACAAGGAGGACTCTGTACACATATTATAGTTGTCAAAATCAACTCCCATATTCATGGCCTTTTTTATGACCACCTGGGTGGTGGCTATTATAGCCATGGCACCTGACAAAGGTTCCAGTTTCATGTGTTCCAAGGCAAAGAAGTAGACCAGGGACACATGGTTATACACAGACAAAAAGACAGTTTTTAACAAAAGGGAATGAGAGTGGGCTAGAGAGCTGAGGGAAAGACATGCCCTTGAGAGTAGTGGGTCCCAGTGCTCATCACCTTCACAGGTCATGCACACAGCTCAGGCCTCTCCCACATTTGAATACTTTCCTTGGGCATGATCTCTTCTATAAGCTAGGAAGGGAAGAGTTTCAAACCTTTCTCTGGCAGCTGCTGTTTTCTATGTGTTAATTTTGATATAGTTTTCTCCACAAATGGAAGGTCTACAAAACATAGCCATGAATCCAGTGACCACTCATTGCTCTATGCAAGCCCAGATAAAGTGAAGATTGAAAATAGAGAGGGCTTTATAGGAAAACTTTAACCCTTGTAAGTTATTTAATAAGAAGAAATGGAGTTCTCAAGCCCTAGGGTACAGTCACAAGGAATTACATTCAGCCACTCAGTCCCCTTTACAAGGAGATAGTGGTGAGAAGGAGTCAGGGCCAAAACTGAGAGGCCTTGGGTCAAATCCATGCCCCTCTCTGTGGTGAGAACAAGGAGCCTCCAAAAATCCACCCTTAGAGCTTGAAGAAAGACTTGAGGGATGCTGAAGTCATTTCTCTACCAACAAGGATACTTTTTGATTGCATAAAATCCTTGCAAAGGGCTGGCAGCTGATTCTCCGCAGCTCTGCACACGGTTCCAGGTTCCAAGTCCTTCATCTTCATATTCCAGAGTACATGTGATTGGTGCCCACTTGGCAAAATGTAAATGGATTCATTGTGCTTTGGGTCTTGTCACACCCATTATGTGAGAATGAGGAGACAAGTGGTATTCTCTGTAAGCACCCTCAAGAGCATAAAATGAGAGACTCCAGTTTGCAAGCAGCACTCTTGGGGGTGGGCGGACCTACTCCAGCTCAAAAATATCTGTGACAAGAGGTGGCAGCTTCCTTGGGTTTATGTTTAGTAGGACAAACTGACAATTCTGTGGGCTCCCAACTTCTGCTAGGAGCACAATTTGAAGGACTGTGTCAAGGCCTGGAGGCTATAATGAGTAACTCCTTGGCCTTTCCTTCACAAACCCTTTTTATTTCTCTGCCAGTACTCAGCTGGGGGTGGGGTGGGGGGAGCTGTCCCACTGATAATACATTGACAGTAGGTTTCTAAATCTGTTATGGGGATGGGTATTTACTCCAGAAACAAGGCTATTTCCTATCGTGCTGAGCACAACCACTAGACAATGGACTGTCTGGGATCCACTGAATTTTACTGGGAGCCACCTGGTTCTTTAATGAATCATTGTCCACAAAGTGGCCAGTTGCACAAAGCAGCAGCTGTAGAGCTACTCATAACCCTGGAATGCTGAGTTGATCTTCAAAATAAATGAAGCTAACAGAGCAGAAAACAGTGTTCAGAACAGATTAAAACTGCAGGCTTTGAAATACTCCTCATCCTGGGCATTTGCTAAAAACACATGTTAATCTCTGCTCAGTGTACCATTGCCTGCCCCCACAGCTTTTAGTCACAAGCTGGAGTGGAATGAATCACACCCAGAAATTCTTTCCATCCTTTCCCGCTTTGACCATGTGTTAGCTATCAGTTTTATTTATGGGAACCAAAAAATCACCATCCTGTTGTTTAGGTTATGGAAATCCCAGGCTGATATTGTTTCAGTCTCCAAGAAAGCTCTGTGCAGAACCTGGAGAGGAAATCTCCACCCTGGTACAATAAAACAAGACAATTGCTTGGTGTGAGCAGCTTGCACAGCCAGAACCTCTCAGCAATGGTCATTTGTGAGCTGAGCCCAGAGCCAGGGAGCGCAAAGAATGTCCAAAGTGGCAGTGTTTATTCTTTTGGAGGCTTCTAGGCCTAGCCAACTCATACCCATTATGTTTGTGATCTCAAGGGGATGCATGAACAGGGAAAACAAAGATTATTTTGCCGACTTGTAGGTTTCTTTGTCAGCACTTAGCACCAATGCAGTGTTCTCTGGGAATACATACTGGTTGCTGGCTGCTCAGATTAGGAACACACGCTGCTGGCTGCATGTGCTAGGGACTGTGGTCTGGGCTGGGATGGGAAGGACAGACCTGAGAAAAAGTTTCTTAGCAAGATGAGCTTCTGTTCACATGAGCATACATGGAAAGAGACAACAGAGGCTCTGCCCAAAGCCTGGCTTTTCATGGCACTTTCGGGGCCTTACCAACAGCAAACATTAGTTCCTCCCAATGAAAATAAGCCCAGAGCAATTGCCTGCTTCATTCCTTTGCAATTACTGTGCTTGTGCTCAGCCCTCTGGGGAACAGCAGTTTCTCTTTCTTTAACAATTCCTGCCTGGCTGGGGGTGGGGAGACGTGGGGTTGACGAAATAACCAGACAAAGAAATCATTATAGATTCAAGTCATATACTCCTCCTCCAAAGTGGGTTTCTTGTTCTCGCTGTCTCTCCAGGGAACTCTTTAGTGAATTCCCTATCAGTCAGCTGAGAGCTTGAGGGTGAGCATGGAAGTGGGGGGTGGGAGGAACAGGAGAAAGAGATGAGAGGATGCTGCCCTTTGAGATCTCACCCAGAGATGCCTTCTTGGCTTTGGCGCTGGATGCTGTGACGGGCTCAGACATCATTACACTTGAAAACTGTCACCCAAAGTGCTCTGTCTTCTACAAAGCAACTTTGAGAACACCTTGAAGATGGGAGTAACGGTGTCAGTGTCTTCTCTTTAAGTTGTTTTGTCCCCTCACTCCCAAGTCCTATACACACCTCAGATAAGGAGTGTCCGGCATGTGAGTTCTCCTGGAGGTAGGGCTGAGGTAAGGAAACCCTTTGCAGCACAATGTGCCACTGATTTGAGGGATTCCAGTCAGACATACAGTGGGCCAAACTTGGAGGTACCTGGGAGGCCTGCAGCCATGTGGGTCAGACTTAGAGGGTTTCCACATGGGCGGTGGGAAATCCTGGCCACACTCTTGAGAGCAGGTGCGAGAGATCGCACATCACTCCTGTGATGTCCAGAGTACACTTCTGCAGGTTGTATTTGACTCCCTCTGAAGAAGCAAACCTGTTATGTTTGATTTCTAATCTTAATAAACATTCAATTTTGAGGGTAAATAGAATTTTCTAAAACTGTAACTAGAAAATCAAAAGCCTTAAGTGAGCTCAATATTTATAAACAAAAACAACTTTCTCCTGAGACTTACAGGACTTAGAACTTCTGTCTCTATACTGTATTATATGCAATGCCTTCTGTCAGAGAAAGCAAGAATTCTCAGATATATGAAAAAGAAAATATAGGGAAAATCCGGCAATAATCTATGTGTTCAAACTTCACTATTGCATGATGCAAATAGGTATCTCATGGGTGATTGAAATTTTTTCTTCCTAAGGCAGAAGAGGTGCCTATAAACACTCAGTTCAAATTTGTATTTCATCTCATCCAGGGAAACTGAGTTCAATCTTTAATCATAATAGATTCTAGGAGTTGTTGCAAAAAAAAAAAAAAAATGCAGCTCAGAAGAAGCTGAAATGCCTGACTGTGTCTTTGAACTAAACTCCTTTTCTGCATTTTGTTAGATCTATACAGGCCTTGATTTTCACTCTCCAAGAATAGCTCAGTTGTGTTCCCGAACATCGCCATGGAACCCCATGCAGCTCTCCAGTACTGACAATGAGCTAGCAATCCGATTTAAGACCGACAGCAATTTAAATGGGAGAGGTTTCAATGCGTCATGGAGAGCAGTCCCTGGAGGTAAGTGATACAGGAAATATCCTGAAAGCATTTGAGCTGAATTTGAATTTTACAAAATTATTGAAGAAGGAATGACAGTTATACAAAGTTATGCTTTGTAACTTCTTGAGTAGCCAGTGCTGCTTTGACATATGGTCTTCCTTAAAGGTCATGTCGGGGTTACCTTTCTCAGGATATAAATAGGCCAGCCCATGTAAAAGCAGAATCACGGTGATTGGAGAGACTTATTTGCTGAACACTAGTTCCTATTTCCCAGGTCACATCTAAACATCAGTAAGCATCATGCCATAGATGGACTTTGGATTCTTAGAAAATGTCAAAAGAAATAAGCATTAAATGTGTCAAATCCAAAATTAAGTGTTGCAATAGAGATTTTCTGCCCAGGATCTTAGGTTGTCAAAATAAGTTGCCTGTGGCAGATTTTTTAAAATTGCACATTATATCACATTTTTCTAGCAGACACTCACACTGTTGCTGGGATTAGTAGTATTCATAGAATAGTTACTACATCCTAGGTACTTTTCTAGCTCATTTAATCTTTACAATTTACACTGTGAGAGAAATCTATTGTATACCCTCATCTGACAAGCAGGGCAGGGAAAGGAAGCTTAGAGAGCTCAATGACTTTCCCAAGGTCCCATTGCTATATGCTAATGCAGGGATGTGACACAAGGCCACCTTAGGCCACTTCCTTAACACCACGGTAGTGTGGAGCTATGTAAAATCTCTCTTAGAGTGAATTACCAATTAAGTTATATGTAGAGCATTCAGGTTAGTCCTGCTGCCAGCAAACAATGCTGGTTGCCTATCAGTTGTTTGTATTATCATAAATCCAAGGAACAATAGTGTACATTGGTAGACTTTGCATTAACAGATGTTTGATAACATTGTAAGAATTAAACACATCTTAAATAATGCACTCTATGGAATATTAACAATTTCAAAGACAGACATTAAGGAATTTATAATATTATATGCTACTGGACCATCTAACATTTCGAAGACAAAGATAATTCTTAGAGTATGTGATGTTTCAGAAAATAACAAAGGGACACCTTGTAGTCTGTGAAAGTATGAATTTATTTTTATTTATTTTTGCTGTTATTTTTATTTTTTTGAACATGATCATATTTAGACCGGGCTGACCTCAAACTTTCCATATAGTAACAGATAACTTTGAACTTTTGAGCCTCCAGTCTTTACCTCTGAAATACTGGTGTTATAGGATGCATGGCTATGCACAGTTTATGGACTCCATTAACTGAATTATACCCATAGCCAACATTATTATTTTAATTTACCTTTGACACAAATGTTTATAGTATTTAAAGTATTTTACTCATATTATCCATGCTCCCTTATTTATTTTGGGATGAATGAATTAATGTGATCAGATACATGGTGTTAGAACCAAATGACTTACAATTTTATGTCACAGGGATCCCTCTCATGGCTGAACTGGGTTTCTTTCTTGCAGGTTGTGGTGGGATTTTCCAGGTTCCCAGAGGGGAGATTCACTCTCCAAATTACCCCAATGGCTACAGAGCTAATACTGAATGTTCTTGGGTCATTCAAGTTGAAAAGCATCACCGTGTGTTCCTCAACATCACTGACTTCGACCTTGAAGCTGCAGATTCCTGTATCATGGTAAGTGGCACAAATTTCAAACATTGTTACTAATTTTGAAGATAAACTTACTATTTATGAATGTTTTCCATGACAGGTCATAGGAGAGCCAATTCCTAGCAATATTTTTGTTTGTTTGTTTTGCTTAAAATCTAACCAGGAGGCAGATGATATAGAGTTTTGTTTAGGAGCTGCATCGCTGCTCTATTATTGTTGTTGTTGTTGTTGTTGTTGTTGTTGTTTCATATCAAGAAATAGCTTCAATAGTTTTATCTCAGTCAATAATCTAGGGAAAGGAAGAAGGGACTCTGTGTGTGTGTGTGTGTGTGTGTGTGTGTGTGTGTGTGTGTGTGTAGGGAAATTTCTACAAATTCCTTATGGGCATGACTGACCACAAACTAGATGAGTGAAGCCCATTTGGAGACTTGTTATAACTAGCTTAGATGGGCCATCATTAAGCTTCTGTGGTTCCAAGAGAACTTTACTTTTCTTGTGATCAGAAGTTTTCAGTTTGCTACTTGAACAAATCAATACTCTGATAGGACCAAACAGGCTGGGAGACTGGGGTACAGAAAGGGATGCAGCTATTAGTGGGTTTAATGATAAAGAGTTGTTGCCCTACAAACAACTAAGGCTTTCTGACTTGAAATGAATACTTTGTAGTTAATGTAACAATGGATGAGGTTTTCTTCAGCTTTGCACTTTAAAAAGTTTTGGTTACTGATTTTCCATGTTCCATTTGTTTACAGGTAATTCATGATAATATAAACTTGGCTTTCTTGGTTAATAGATCTTCCTATTTTAGCTTCTTGACAGTTCCTTATACACACTCCAACTGGCTAGCTTCTTTTGAATTTGACTCAAGAAAATCCAAGTTTTCTGTGCTTCAAAATCATCAAGTGTGCATTTTAAGTATTATTGTACAAGGTTGGATCATTAGAAAAAGTTCATTGGACTCATGACTGTATACTTACCCCCTAACCAAGCCTTCGGAGTCCAAGTGGGCAAGGTAGTATATGCAGGACATCCATTCTCCTTAATGCTAATTTGGACCATCTGTCCTGGAAAAGAGTATTTAAAATTGGATGGCATTTAAAAACCTCTTTCTGAAGGTAGCAATGCCTCATTTAATATGTGAAATGTGAACACAGTATTTGGAACAGTCTTTGCCTATAAGGGTTTTGACCACTCAAAAAAGGTCAACAGTACTTGTAGGGATTCGGGAGCGATGATGACAATGAGCTCAGAGCCCAATTAGGTACAGTTCCTGAGAAAAACATTATCCCCTAAGTGAAATAAAGGTGCAATAGCCTCTACAGTGACTGCTTCCCAGCTTCAAGTCATCTGTGTGGTCCCCACAAATTTCAAGATAAAGGAGAGCAAAACTTGTATTGCTTGTATGTTCAGGTATGGACATTGGGAGAAGCAATCTAAAGTTTTCTTTGAGGGGAGAGAGAATCATTATAGACACCCTGTATGTTTTCATGTGCAGCCTGCTGAATGCATAAATGAGGCACTGCAGAACAAGTAACAGAAACAAACTGGATGACATGCCTAATACTGAGGTCACTAGACACTAGGCTCCTGAAGACGAAAATCAAACTAAAATATTTCAGTAAAGAATCAAAACTATATAAAGCTACATCATAGCCTTAAAAAGAGCCAACTGAAAATTTTAGAACCCTCCACCCCCAAAAGACCCATACTATG
Organism: Cricetiscus sungorus; assembly: GCA_030556225.1. Lineage (NCBI taxonomy): Eukaryota > Metazoa > Chordata > Mammalia > Rodentia > Cricetidae > Cricetiscus > Cricetiscus sungorus. The sequence continues at coordinate 13,403,158 of JANBXA010000103.1, forward strand.
TAAATTAAAGACTCCAAAATAAGGGTGTTTGGGAAAATTAGATTGAGTAATGAAGTGAGAAATGATGAACTGGAAGACAAGTCAGATTAATGAACACAAAGAAAGGCATAGGTGAACAAAAGACTAAAATACAGAAGAGGGGCTCAAACATGTTAGAGAGGCATAGAAACAGATCCTAGAAGGAAGAGAGAAAAGAACATGACAGCGTTACCTAAATTTACAAGCAGAATAAATAGAAAGACATATTTACTTAAAAAAAACTTAAAGCAAGGGGTGTAGAAAGACTGACTTTGAGAATCCTGTAGACTAAATGCTGATTTTTTCTACAGCAATAATCAGAAGCAAGGCAACAAACAAAAGGCAAATATATTTATAACTTCTGCCTAAAGAAAGAAACCCTATAGGCTTGCAAAATTTCTTTACAAGCAAAACATGAATAAATACTGATTCAAAGAAGGGTCTCCAGTAGAAGTTAGGATGGGCTGGAAGAATACTGTCTACCCACAGACAGGGACAACAGGCACTTCTCCATTGCCTCTTTCTTTATCCCCCACAGTGTAGACATGTGAAGATATAGTTCCTGCTTGAGAAGAATTTAGTATTCAGCTTTAGTCTCATTGACTGGACTAGGTTAATAAGGGGAAGGGGACTATGCCATATTTGTCTTGGGTTATTTGAAAAAATGTGGAAGACATGCTTGCTGTCAAAGAGAAACTTCTGACCGTGGCCTTCAGCATGCTTCTGTTACTTATGGGTCATGTGATTTCAGACAGGCATATTCAATGAGCAGGAGAAGAGGCAGCATGCAATATTAGGAGGGTCAATGGGCTAGGAACAAGCTGACAGGCTCCTCATCTCTGACACTGGGCCTCAGACCCCTTAGATGCAGAAGTTTATAAATCTTCCTAATGGAATTCTACCCTAGTGTACCCACAACTCAGCACACTGCCATAATAATCACAAGAAAGCAGCAGGGAGTGACTCATTTTGCTCTGGAAGCTGGAAAAGCTTTCACACTAGAGGTGACAGTTAAATGGCAGAGGGCATGCAGTGAGGCAAGAGGTAATTGAGGCTGTCAGAGAAGGATGGGTAGAAAAATAGCACATGGATATTAGAACAGAAAAGGCAAGATTTGTGCCTTGGAACCAAAGCCAACAGAAGCCATCCAAGTTGAATCCTTTTCCATTCCCTCGTTAAAAAGAAAATGAAATTATCTTACAGGTAGATTCAGTCCATGTATATTTTCCCACATAACAGAGTAATGACTTATTCAGGGCTATATTTTACAATGAGCATCATTAAGAATGAGTTGGCAGAGAAAGAAAAAGTTTCAATAAAGACCATTGAGAATCAGTGGGAAATGCTTGAGGGGCAAAGTTTTATTCTGGGTACTTGTCTTAGGAAAGGAAAGAAGAGACCATTCATACTAGAGGCCTGATATAATGAAAGACCCGTGGGCCAATTATATGGTAGAAGGTGGGTGGATAATAGAGGGTGGGAGTGAAGAACGGTGAGTGACAATGCCTTTCACTGAGTAAAGAGTTAAGCTATCTGGCTTTGATAGGAAGCTTTTCTGTTTAATGGCTACCCTATAGAGTTCAGAGTTTGAACTCAGTGGTAAAGGTGGAGGTCTTAGTTGGAGATATTTATGTAATTGTATATGTATTTCTAGTTGGGCGGTTCTTGAAGCCATGGTAGTAAGTGTGGTCACTTACAGGAGAACCTGGTAAATTCTTAGGGCTCATTCAAGGGGCAAAGGAAAGCCCAGAAGACAGAAGCTGAGTATAATAAGCCAGAGAGAGAGAGAGGTCACAGAGAGACCTAGGGCAAAGCTGAAGGTAAAGAGTGGGCGATCAAAAGTGCCACATTCAGCAGAAATGACAATATAAGGATGGAAACAGTGTCACTGGGTTTGATGACCTTGTAAGGAAAAGGTCAGTGTGTTCAGGGGTAAAGACTCTAGATCACATCAGGATAGAAAGTACGGAACTTCTTGAGTGCTCCAAGGAATTATAGATATAAATGACGTGGAAGGGTAAAAGGTAATAACCTGTGGATAAAAGTAACCAATGAAAAATGATTTTTAAAAATCATAGGAAAACTCCCTCACTCTCACTTAGGATATATACATCCTAAAGATGAGATGTTTGTGAAAAAAACAGCAGCCAAATGTAACAGACAAAGAAATTGTTGTATTCCTGTTATCAATACACAGACTTGATGCACAGTGTTATGGTTTGAATCTGAGGTATAGCCCAAAGGCTAATAATAGTTTGCCTTCTAGCTTGTAGTACTTGTGGAGCCTTTGGATGTTGGGGTGGGCCAGTGGAAGTAGGTTACTATAACATCCATACAAACGTTGTACTGTGTTGTTTTCTGGTTTATGCTGTTTGAGTTATCCAGTTCACATGCTCTTACCACCAGAGTTAGAGCCCCTCTACCACCATGCTCTTTCTGTTATAATGAGCTGAAGTCACTGTGAAACCAGCCAGGTTAAACCCTTCCTCCCTCCCTCCCTCCCTCTCTCCCTCCCTCCAGCTGGCCCTGTCAGATGCTATGTCACTAACAAAATTAACTAATGCAATGACCCCGATGGGTCCTACAATTGTACTTTACTAGAAAGAGACATTAGAACATAAGACTTTTTTTTTTTTTCTCTAATTTATACATTTGTGTTGTTAATGATACAAGCTGTGTATAAGTTAAGTCATACTTTCTTATGTAATTTAGAACAACATAACTAAGCATTAAAAAGGCACACAGGTAAGTTGGGAAGGAGATCTGCTGTACACAGTCACCAAGAACACTGGATTAGGGGAACAGGATGTCTGCAGAGGTTTGGAAACAGACAGGGCAATGCTTTGGTAAGGCTAGAAGTTTGGCTGCAAGATACAGTGAGTTGTCCAGAGATTCATGAAGGCCAACATTGAGACTCCAGCCATTTATCTTTATGGACAGATGGACACTGGATGTGAAACACACCACAATGTCCAAATATCTTACACAAGAATCTCTGTAGCTGAAGCCCATACAAAGCCAATCATTCATGTTGGAGACACCAAAGGTAATTTCTTGATCCTGTTACTCAGAATCATTAGCAAAGTGGAAAAAACAGCAGCCAATGATACTTTTAATAATGGTTGTACTCAGGGCAATTTTAGTAAACTGTGCTTAAATTAGACAGGTTTTTGTAAAAAGAAAAAAAATAGGATGGTTATAGTGGAAATATCAACAGTCAGGGAGTTAATAAAGATACAGATGCTGAAGTCAGGACAGACTATGAATCATTTAGTGTCCATCTCCTTAAAAATATCCTTAAGAAAGAGACTAATAGGGTCTGGTTCAAGGTGCAGCACACAGAGGAAACCTCATCATACTCCCTAAAGTAAGAATAAGTATTTTGATAAAATACAAAAATTGACTTCTCTTTCTGATGAACCTGAACTTGAATTATTACTGAAAGAAAAGAAAATTGCAAATATGGAGTGTGAAATGTCCTCAGTTAGAAGTCAGGTCTGGATTCCATTGATTGACAATCAGACTGGTTGGCTCATTCATTCATTCATTCATTCATTCATTCATTCATTCATTCATTTGCTCATTCATTGTTAGGTGCTGATTATATGCATCTACTTGGTGTTGAGTATGGCCTCCTTCTCCCCCTCCCTCCCTCCCTCCCTCCCTCCCTCCCTCCCTCCTCCCTTTCTCTCTCTCTCTCTCTCTCTCTCTCTCTCTCTCTCTCTCTCTCTCTCTCTCTGAAAGTCCTGTGGATTTTAGTTTTCTAAAGGGCTCTGGGAACCTGGGAGGCTAAGGAAGAGCATCCAGTTTGAACTTGCCTTTGTGAGTAGAGAGAGGGAAAGGTGGGTACAATGGACAGTAAGGACAACATCATGTCGAATCTGACCCATGGGACCTCTCAAGTTCAGTCTCTGGAATGCAAGTCTACGGGATATGAACGACACTCTCACCTTCCTCTTCTGTGCACACAAATGGCATGTCATCTAGAGGTAGAGTGAGCCCGCCATCAGCCCCAAGCTGCAACACTGGACTGGAAGGCAAACTTCAGCATGCAGAGGAAACAAATTAAAAATTAAAAATAGAGGAGCCATCAGCCAAGTTAAATGTTTCCTCCCTTTAGTGGCTTCTGTCAGGTGTTTATCACTGGGAAGCACAATTAACTAAGGTAATAAAGTAATAAACACTGCCCATCTCCTCGCATATAACCCACAGCAGTCTGCACCCAAAGGCAACAATGTGAGGGGTGAATCCCTAGGAGACCAATGGTGACTAATGAGTGAACGAGTCTTTGCCATCTGTCCTCCTGCTGGGATCAGTGCGGTTTAAGATTGATGGGGACACCTGTGGGATTGTGCTGCAATCCGCTCACTCCTGGCACTATTGTTGGTGTAGAACTTCATTATTCTGAGCAGCATGAGGAATTAGAAAACATGGCCCAGGTGGATTTTCTAGAACTTCATCCTGCTAGAATACAGAGGGAAGCCAGTTTATTTAAAAGCATTTATTAAAATGGCGAGGGTACCACACACACAGCTAACCTGAAAGGTAGATAAGGAAGGAGTTGGGTGTCAACACATTTGGTAGTATGTCTATCCTGACCTGCTATTGGGGGAGTGGCTTTATGTATTCAGCAGGGGAAAAGGCTCCATCATGTTTTCCATCCTGAAGGCTACGCGTTAACGTGACCTCTAACTGCCTGTTTAATCGTGTCAATAGAATTTCCCTTCTGAGCATTAGATGATATGGGTCTGCACTTTCTTATTGATCTGGGAGAAACTGGTTGGGCTCAGTGTGAGAGAGGGAGGAGGGGAGAGGCAGGACAGGAGAAGGAAGAGGGAGGGCAGCTGAGGGGCGCCCAGAGCCCTTGGAGGCTGACCTCTATTTCCAGCAGCCTCTTAGCTCAGAGCAATGGAATGTCTGCCTTGTGAGAATCAGCACACATGAAAAGCAAGCCCATCCTGTCTCTTATTTGCAGAGAGGATACACTAAGACAAACAGCTGGGGCCACAGGGGACAAGCAAGCCCTAACTGGTTGTGTTTTGTTCTGTTCTGAAGCTTTTGGTGCCTATCTAGGGGAAAGGAAGCTAAGTGTCTGATCTGAATGGAAACAACCCAGATCCGCCAGCCTCACTCTAGCAGAGCCTGTTGTTCTTAGTATCTGCCTACAACACCCAGGGTGCAACAGGGCAGGCACCTAATCCAGCACCCATAATTTGTCTTACTATTTTGTTTTGTCATACAGTTCATGATATGTTTGTTTTTAAAACAGTTGTTTCTCAAAATGAGCCAAAGGGAAGCAGGAATAACAGATGACTGGAGCTTCAGAATGACAAAGGGAAAGAGCCTGCTTTAAATATTTACTGTTTTACAAATGAATCCAGACTAGTCAGCCTTCCTTTCTTTCCCTTCCTCCTTAGCCCCCACCCCCACCCCTGTTTTCTCCTTCCTCCCCTCTTATTTCCCTTCTCCCCTTCCTCTGCTATCCCCATCAGACATCTTAGCTTTCCCTGAGCTGCTTGAGTAAGGTCTTTGAAGTGTTTACTTTGTGACTCGCTTTTGATAACCTGCGTAGCCATTTCCATACCCATGCCAATTCAATCTCCAGGAGCTGTGCCAAAGCAAAGGAAGGAGTGGGGCTGAAGCCAGGTCTCTCAGCTCCTGGGCCAGGGGATTTACCATGTTTTGTGTTCCTTTTGGCTCTGAGTCTCTTTAAATGCTTCCTTTTTTAGGGGTATCTAAGTCACAGTTTGCAGACACTGGCACGTTTTTTACATCTTTTAGTCTTCTGAAAATGTGAAAAGTGAGTCTAGGGACAGTGTAGAATAACAGCACAGGAGCGGGAGTCTTGAGCTGAGATGTGAAGTTGTGAATGTAACTCTGTAATCCTTTTCAGAGCAGCGTGCTGGGAAATGTCATTGCCCAGGAAACCCATGCTTCCTTTCCCTCTCTCAAGAAAAGCACCTGCAAGGACTCATGTTTCCGTATCCTTCCCTGGTTATATTAGTGACTAACAGCATGGACAATGTCCTGAAGGACTCCCCCTCTTTGTTCTTTAGTTCTTCCTCTATCTTGGAGCCAGATCTGAAGCTGGGAATTCCATTAGTGGCTATGCTATCATATATAACGTGTGAAGGTGGTTCATGAGTTCTCTGTTCTTAACGTTGATTTTGTACATTGATGGTGTATAAACAAATGACATGACTACTCCATGACATAGGATGGTTTTATTGTGCAGAGGAAAGAAAATATCCAGAGGCATCTGGAAGAGTCCAGAGGAGTAGACCGAACATGGCCAGCAGACTGGATATGACAAGTGCTATCTGCAAGAGAGGGAAAAATAGCAGGAGGTAGAGAACAGGAAACCATAGTGAGGATAGCAGGAGCAGGGGCCTTGAACAGTGCAAACAGCCAGGTTATAAGAAGGGGATGGAAGGGCCAGGAGACTCGCACAGGGGCACTGAGATGTTTAACAAGCACTTGTGAGTAGGGACTGAGGGACCCTGAAGGCTAACATGGATCCTGATTATGCTGAGAGGTGCCAGAGGTATATGTTAATGGGAGATCTATTTGTCCCTTCTGCTGGAAGTAAGGGAAATGACTCCTATTGACAGAGAGGAACCTGCTTCACAAGTTTCTGAGGAATGCTGGATTTTATCTAACCCTCAGAAACCCTCCCACAGTCCAGGCTGAGCTCAATTCAGGTTCCTTGGAGAACACTTTGGCGTTTGGGAAATAGGTCTCCTTTGGACCTGACAGTTATGAATTAGTTCTTTTACTGCCTGAGTGTGTTCTCCTCCCCCACATCTCTTTCACTTTGTTAAGATTTAAAGCACTTGAAGCAGGAGGCCTGAGTTGCCAGAGTCAAAGTTTAGTGAAGAGTAAGGACCAGGTGGCCAAATGAAGTCAGGGTGGCAACAAGAGAAGAGTGTGGGCCAGGGATCCTTATCAGGCCTGAGAAGGGAAATATGCAGTTACTAGTGCACCCAACTAAGAGCACAGCACTTCTAGCAGTCAGGGATATAAATTTTAGCTTTATTTATTAGCCTAGATACTGGGCTGCTTATTAGACACCTCCCTGAATTAGCCATGCCAGAAATGCGGTACCTCTTTAGCAGAACGTAGTGTATGAAAGAATGCTGAAATCCACAGGAGCCCAACACAAGACTTTCTAAAATGTCCCTGTGTTCCTCAGGGTTCCTAATGTAACGGGAGAGATGAATTTTCCAGTGAGAATGAGGGCAAGTGGGAAGGAGGCAGAAGCTTCCTTCTTCCTTGTCTTTTTATGTGAGCTACCAGGTGTATCCAGAATTTGAGTGAGTTTTCCAATCTCAAATGATCCAGAGGAGGGTGGGTTCCACCTCAAATAATGCAACCAAGAAAAACCCCTCACAGGTGTGCCCAGAAGATTGGCTTTTAGTTAATTCCAGATAAAGTCAAAGTGACAGCCAAGATCACAGACCCTAAGGATGCCTTATTGCAGCTTTAGATGATCAAGAAGTTTCAGCAATTCTTTCCAAAAGGTCATGGGGAATCTCACTCAGCTTCATAAAAGTCTGGCCTCTTAATTTTTGAACTGAAGGAATATGAACACAACTTAATTTTACCTTTCCCCTTGGCTTAATGATAATCAGTAAGATGTCAGGAAGACAGAGTTTATACTGTTCTGAGCTACTAGTAAGTGTTTGATTCCAAATCACTTACATTTTCTAAGTCTTAACTGCATAATAAGGCTATTAGAAGAACTAACACACACACACACATATATAAAATTTAATATGTATAAGTACCATATATACACACATATATATGTATATATATATATATATATATGTACCATACATACTATGGTATGTAAAATCACAAGATTCTAGCATACACATTTATTAAGCCAAAATGTAATTTTAGTATGTAAAAAGAAAGAAAAAAGTACATAACCTGGCACATAATAGCTAGTAAAAGCTAGTAAACATGAGATATATAAATCTTAAACATATGTCAGTCTATAGTTTCTCAAGCCAGAGGGCTGGATTGAGGAAAACCTTAAATTAAGAAAAAGCTGCCTTCTCCTTCATGAGGTGGATTATAAAAAAAAACAAAACAAACAAACACAAAGCAGGCTCATCTGTAGGAAGCTCTTCACGGGGGGTAGAGGTCCCCTGTGACTGCTATCATGCCAGGTTTACCATATCATATTCTGGACCCAAGAAGTGAATGGCAGGGGGTATTGTCACAGGACACTGCCAACCCTACATACTCTGCTCCCAGGGGCCTTTCCCTCAAACTGAGAGAAGGAGAAAGGAAAAGGTGGGCCAAGGGCTTTGAGTTTATCCCACAGCCCAGAGTATCTCAGAAACAGGGTTAGTTGCAATGCCTCAGCTCTTCCCATACCCCTTGCCCTAGCCAGAAGCAAGAACTGAGCTAATGAATTGGGAATTTTCATATTTGGTATTTCAGTATCATGAGATTTGAGTAAATGTCAACCATTGTCAGGTTAACCCATGTCTCCCTTGTCATATATTGTGTGGCATTAGGAAAAAAATCATTCAAGTGAGAGACTGACATCACTTCTTGATGACATTTACAGTTCTGGGAGGAGGGGCTCTATGTTAAGAGTCTTACAGAGTGGCCATTTGAGAAAACACGATGATAGTCTTTTAATTTACTATGTATAATGTATTGATGAAAAAATTATTATTGATGAACTGTATGAGCTATTGAGACATTAATAGCAGAATGTTTTAAGAGGGAAAGACAATCTTACTTAGTAAAACATCTTTATAAACTTCAATGTGAGACTGAAATAATGGAGATGATGTTTCATGTCTTAGGAGACAAGTTGTTCCCCTTCTTGTGCTTCCTAATCATTGTCCAGACACTTAATCTGTGAAATGGAACTAATATTAGTGTTTATCAAATATTATTTGTGAGAATTAAAAGAATTAAGTAAAAAAGAATTAAGAGAGTTTCTGGTATACTGCTTGTGTAGCAGATAGTTATTAAATAGCACAAATCTTCATGGCAGAACATTTTACATCTCTATTTCCCAGCCTAATGGATCAGTATGCTGTCAGCCTTCTCTGATGTATCTTTCTTTCTAGTCCATCTCTTCTCCTCATGCCTGGAGGCTTCCTCTGGGTGCTTTAGTATTTAGATCTTGCCTTGATCACTTTTGTTCTGCCTTGGCTTTCAATTCAGTCTTCCAGCGACTGCCATTGTGCCATGTGCTGTCTCTAGAGTATGAAGTCAAATGCAAAAGGCAAGCTGAACAGCCCTATAGGTTTGTGGACTACATCAGATAAGCAGTCACTGGTGGCTACACTCGAGCACTGAAGAACATGTGATTGATGTGGATGCTAGCAACGATGCTTTAGCCTGGAGGACCCCCCCTGCTATGATCATACCCTGGAATGATTAAATGGCTCATGATCGACCCATAGAAATATCAATCACTCCTTATGGCCTACGCTCATGACTGCAGGGCAAAAATGAATTTCAACTTTGGCAGTAACACATCTTTTACTTCTAAAACTCCCAAGTTGAGCTTTCCATGAAGAAAAGTTGGGGATATATAAGTATTTTCTTTTCATTTGTGGCACTATACTTTTTGTTTCCTTAGCTTATTTGCAAATCTTTTGGGAAAAAGCAAAATAATGCAATTTCAGCCTAACAAAATGTGTTGGGGGGGGGCTCAGCAGGTTAAAAACAAGCCTGGTGACTGAAATTTGATCCCTGGGACCCACTCACATGAAGGAAGGAGAGAAGTGATTCTAACAAGTTGTTTTCTGACCTCCATATACATACACACGTACACAAAATTAATACATAAAACTGTATTTAAGAAGTTAATTTCATTAGGGTGATATATTGAAGACTGAAAAATAGTTATATATCTTTTAAATTGTAAGTACTTAAACACAAAGAGGGTGTTTGTTATTTAATAATGATGGTGAGCAAGAAGCTGAAGATTCTGAATTCAGTTCTATGTTCCTAAGGTTCACATTGTAAAAAGACAACTGAGACCTTTAACATAGTGTGACTAATCATGTTAGAGGTAGTGGCAATGGTAAACTTAGTAGTAGCAGTAGAATGCAAGTATGAGATATATATATATATATATATATATATATATATATATATAATATATATGATATAATATACTATATATATATATATGATATATATTATATGATATTATATATTATATGATACATATATGTATGATAAATGTCTTGTCTTATGTGTATACTGCTATAGCATTAATTTTCTTAAATAGTGAGTTGAAAAATTAATTCCCATCTAGTCTTGGCAGCAGACTTAAGAATTACTTATATTACATGAACATATTATGCACAGATCCAGTGGTGACACAATTTGCTAGCCCTGCTTTGGGAGCCAAGTAGAAATACGGGACCATAAATATTGATAGTTTCATGACAGGAGACCTTTAAATAAGCAGAAACAGATTTTCTTATATTTTCTTTCTTAAAGTATTTCCTTGTAACTTTGCATATTAAAATGGGAGAATGTTGCCTTAGTATTACAAATTTTGAAAGCACTCTAAAATAGAATTGATATTTCAAATGCAATTTTAAAATGACATCTCATTACTAGTCTGAGGCTATGAAATTTTACGAAATGATACTTAAGTATATAACTTATTTATTTATTTATTTATTTAGCCCGTGTTTTACTATTGTAGTCCAGGGTGGGCTTGAATTTATGATCTCATACCTCAATCTTCCAAATTCTGCAGCAATCAGTACATGACAATAAGCCAGCTATGACAAGTGTTTAAAAAAGAAGCAATGTTATGTAGAACTTGGTGAATGAAGACTCATGCTCACTAGCTATGTGATCTTGGATAAATTACTAACTGCTTTGGATAGGCCACATTTCATAATAAGCTTCTTTATTTAAAAACAATTGCATGCTGTTTGAGAGTAACGAGACATTTGTAGTTGTGATTATGAAATTATATGTACATACACACTCACTTTATGTGCTCTTAATACATAACTTCAATTCAAGGACAAGAATGGCCTGGGAAGAAAGTGTCAAGGAGGGACTGTCTACACTGGGTTGGCCTGTGAGCATGTTTACCAGGGTTCGACTTAATTGATATAGGCACCAGCCCACTTTGGGTGGCACCATTCCCTAGGTAAAAGATCCTAAACTATATAAGAGTTATCGAGCTGAACATAGGCGAGAAAGGGGCTCTTTTCTGGAATGTGATGTGATGAGCTGTTTGAGGTTTCTGCCATGACTTCCCCACAATTATAGACTGTAAGCTGGAATTATAAGCAGAAATAAACCCCTTTCTTCCCTAAATTGCTTGCCATAGTATTTTATCACAGCAGCAGAAATGAAACTAGAAATTTTGCCTTTTTAAGTGTAGGCTTGGAAAAGGTTCAAGTTTCTATTTTGGGGGATGGGTTAGAATATACTTCGTAGAATCTAATACTTTACCAGAGGTTAAGAAACTGAGGAAATTAAGAGGTGCATTTGTGATAGCTTATATGTTGTTTTGACTATTGCTTCTCTAAAAGAAGCAATCATACCAGAGTGGAAACAATATTTATTTATTTTGAAAGAGAACTGGAAGAATCCAGAACAGAGAGAGAAAAAAGCAGACTGAACATGGGCAGTAGACAAGAGAGGGGAGAATAGCAGAGAATGGAGAAAAGAGAGAACATAGTGAGAGAAACAGGAGAAAAGCATAAAGGAGACATATTGAGGGTAGCTGGGGGAGTTTGGGGTAGGATAGGGTAGGGGTGAGAAGGGATAGCATGCTAGCATGCACTTTGAAATATGTAACAGGTACTTGTGATACTGAAGGAGTCTGGAGGCCAGCATGAGCTTTGATGTGCTGATGGGTAGGACAAGTAGCCATGTGTTCCTTCTGCCAGAGGTAAGGGAAATGGCTCCTTTTGGCAGACAGGAACCTGCTTCACAAGTTCCTGAAGAATTCTGGCTTTTATCTAACCCTCAGAAATCCTCCTATAATACAGGCTGGGCTCATTTATGAACATTTGGAGTGCCTTTTGGATTTGGGGAATTGGTAGTTATTTAGTTAGTTAGTTTTTGTTCTGACAATAATCAGTGAGTATATGGCCACCTATACATATATGAGTATAGAGTTATATACCGGAGCACAAACAAGGTCTATATCACTGAAGAAAACTGACACATCCTTTTCCATCAGTCATCAGTTGCGATTAGGGGTGGAGCATCTTGAGTCCCTCCCTTATCCATGTTGGGATATTGACTCACTTGATTGTATAGATCTTGGGCAAGCAACCACAGCTGTGTGAGTTCATGTTTGCAAAGACCCTGTCATGTCTAGAATACACTGCTCTTTGGCATTCCTCCTGTCCTCTGACTTTCACAGTCATATCTGCCACCCTCTTCCTAAATAGACTCTGAATTTAGGGGAGAAGGTGAGACACAGATGTCCTATGGCTGAACACTCCCTGCAGAAAAGAAGTGACTGGTCAAACTGAACAGAACTGAAAATCATATTTTTGAATTGGCAGAACAGCATTCAGTTTTCTGTCAATGTTTGTTGAATAAAAATCATTTTTAAAGTTTCATTTTCTGAATGTTTGGATTTAAAATATGAATACTAAATGATGAAAGGGGGGAAGAAGTATTGTTCTAGAACCAGACTTAACTTTGTATTTATTACTGTAAAACCCTGCTCCCTTCCTCTGAGAATTTAAATCCTATTGCCACCTGACTCATGTGCTTGCACAAACCAATTCAGAATATACTCCCAAGCCTGCTTCTTTAAAAGAATTCTGATTATAGTCATCCCAAGATTTTCCAAGATACCTGTGAATACCTCCCTTACTTTAGGTTCCTGAATATTCTGTTATCTCCCCCAATTTTTCTAGAAAAATATAAATAGCTATTAGTTTTGAATAAACTAGTCAATTTATTTCAGATACTCACTCTCTTTATAGCAATATATCTACCCTGTTCAACAGATACCTTATATTGGACAAAATGAAAGTTTCAATTCTAGACCCTAAAATCAAGTTTTCAGACCCAAGGTGACTTGTTCCTTCTTAGAAATTATGTAACTTATACATTACTAAGACTGTCTATGAATTTGTTGATAAAGATATAGGTAGAGAGTACGGTTGGAAGGATCACATGAGAAAGGCTGAATCCGATTTCTGACAGAGTATGTACTTAGTAGTAAGTGTTACCATGCAAACATAAGGGACTTGTTCACCCCTGATTTATACATAAAAGTGTTCAAGAACTCACAATAGCTTAGAGTACCAAACAGATGTGTAAGCTCCAGTTTTACAGAATGATGCAGGAATTTGGGCCTTTACTCCACTGGCACAGGTGTGTCAAAGCAGTTCCAGCACAGTACTGGTCAGAGATGGAACCCAATACATGTCTTCAGATGAGTTAATTTCCTAAATCAAGCTAGTCCCACTCACATTAGAAGAATTCGGCCATTTTTCTTGCTTATTGTCAGGGTTCCAAGACGATTGTATTTCTAACAATGCATGGTTATTCATTATCTCTGACCTGTTTTGCTTTTGTGTTCAACTTTGCATTAAGTATTTTCATTACACATCATGGGCATGTACTGATGGTTATGAGAAAAAGGAGGGCACTGTGGAAGTCAGAACTTATAGAGGTAGTCATGGTGTTAGCAGAAAACCTCACACTGAAATCTGTATAATGTCTCTAGAAATGACCAAATATCAAGACATGCCCTTGGAACTCTACAACAAGAAAATGAAATAAAGCCAATTGTTCTCGATCCAGCCAATGTAATGTTTTACTGGTTCATTGATACACAGATGGTACACAGAATATGAGCCTTACAGATGTAAACTTGCAGTATTGAGAGTTTTCTGTCTTCTATCTTTGTAGATGTATGATGGCTCAAGTTCCATAAATACCCGTGTTGCCAATGTGTGTGGAAGACAGAAGCCACCAAAATCCATCTCCTCCTCAGGAAACACCCTCTTTGTGAGATTCCAGTCTGGCTCTTCCAGACAGAGCAAGGGCTTCCGAGCTCAATTCAGACAAGGTAAGTGTCTCGTGGGTCACCTAAGCCCTGGAGTGCTCTAATAACACCAGACTTCAGAAGTTGATCAGTTTCCAACTTAATACGCAAATGTTCAGACAGAAATACTTACAAGTATTGTAACTTGTAGCTGTTCATACATTTTACATATCTTCATTTACCTTAAATGGTGATGATATCTCAGGATCTGTACATCTCTTAAGCACTTTTTTAAAAAATAACATTTAATGGTATAGTACCAGTGATATACAAAAAAGAATTAGCCAAATTAATTTACCTAGGCACTTATCCAAGAAGATATAAAACTGTAAGATTTGTTTGTAATGTATAGTCAAACTATGTCGCCACAGAGTGGTTCACTTCACTGATGAATCCCATAGTTTTCTATTGTTTTTGTCCTCAATCACTACTTCTCAATTTCTTCTCTCACCCATTGCCTTTCACCAGATTTTTCTCAGAGAATATCTTTATCAAATTGTCAGACTTGGAAGGAGCGCATAGCTTGGAGGGATTATTAATTAGTTTGAATGGGGCCATTATTTTTATCATGATGACACAGGTCATTTACTTCAAAAAATGTTTTAATTAAAAAAAATTGCACATGTGTTTATGTGTATGTGTCATGGTTACATGTAGAGGTCAAAGGGCAACTTAGGAGGAATCAGTTCTCTCCTTTCACCATGTGGATCTTAGGGGTTGAACTCGTGTCTGTGGGCTTGATGGCAAGTGCCTTTACCCACAGAGCCATCTCACTGCCTCACCTTAAATAAGGTTAGCCTGTGTAGTCGCCATGTGCATGTTAACATTCATACAGGTAGACTTGCTGGTACCATATTAGTAAACAGTCCTAGAGGGGGAGTGTTTCTGAGTCCGTCTCCCAAAAGTGTACTCTCAGAGACACTGGAACAAGACAATAGTGTGCAAGTGTACCATTGCCAGTGATTTCAAAGAAAACGAAGCACTTAACATTATTTTTCTTTACATTTAATATGCTCTTAAGTGTTGCTTCAGACTGAGTACACTCTCATCCCTATGTGAACATTTATAACAATCCCCCAGACTCACCCACTCTTGCTCCATCTTTCTCCAAAATGACCTGTAAGAGATATATTCTGATCACAGACTCCTCATGTCTGTCCTTTCTCTGTGTGGCTTAGAAGATGAAAGCCAACCCACTCCCACTCTTAACTGCAGTCCCCGAACCTGCCCTGACTCTTTTACAGTGCTGCTTGCAATGTGATTTAAGCCCTTTTCCACGTCAGGCTGCCCAGTCCCTGCACTAGTCTTCTCCTCCTCTGGTCCTGGTTCAGTCTTGCTTTCTCTGGACACTGGGCACTCAACAATGTAACACACTGTCCTCTCCTTGTTTCCACAGAGCATTGAGCTTCTCTGGTTAACTTGTAGTCACCTTTATAAATTGAGTGTTTTCTAGAGAAAATAAAGTTTATTTATAAACAAATTACCCTTCTTGTACCTTATGAGGGAGCAGGGTAAGTGAATCAAGACCAAAGTATTGCTTGAATGATTGAAACAATTCACAACCATTTAAGGTGTTGTTCTATGCCATGTTCCCATTTCCTGTCATTGAGAAATATTATAACCTTGAAGTATTTTCTCATTATTTGATGGTTTATATGCAGCTTTCCACAGAAAGCTTTGTTGGCATGCATGGTGGAAATAAGAACAATTTTCAGTCATCTGAAAGTGTGTGCTTTTGTGCTTTCCAGAATGTGGAGGCCACATCATCACCGACTCTTCTGGAACTATTTCCTCTCCATTGTTCCCTGATAAATATCCAAACGATCAAAACTGTACCTGGATAATTGAAGCTCAACCTCCATGTAAGTAACAAAATTAAAAAGGGCAGAATCTGGGACAAGGGATACCTTTGGGAGGCATGGCATGGCTGTCAGTGGAGTACTTACCTTTCCCATGGTAACTGTTGATGACTGACCTCTTTTGCTGAAGTCCTGGTTCCTGGAATGCATGAAGACAGTCATTTTCTAGTCTAGTAAGCGAACATTTTAAAACTGATTCATATTAATTTGAAGGAATTTTTAAGGCTGAATGTAGTAATCCTAGTACTCTGGAGGCTAATTCAGAAGACTTATGAGTTGGAGACCAGCCTGGGCTCAACAGTAAGTTCAAGGCCAGCCTGAGTAATATAAGGAGACCTTGTCTCTAAAAATGCAAGGGCTGGGGAGTTCAAAGTATAGATTAGTGGGAAGCTGTGGGTTCAGTGCCCTGAACTACGTGAGTCAAGAGTGATGGTACATGCTTGTCACGCTAACACACACTGAGGTAGGAAAATCAGAAATTCAAGGTCACCTTCTATTCATATCCAGTTGGTGGCTACTCTGGGATCAGTGAAATTCTTGTCTCAAAAACAAACAAGGAAACAAACAAGACAAAGGATTGAGGATGTGTCTTCTAGAACACTTCCTACCTACCGTACACGAAACCCTAGGTTGAACCCCCAGCACTGTTAAACAGTGTTTGTGTATATCTTTGTTGCACTGGCAGGCATATGAGATTGGGGTCGTGAAAAAGTAATTGATAGACAAACAGCTCTTGACATGCATTGCTGAGTGTGGTAGATGCTGAATAGATACATGAATAATAAGGGTATAGTTTGAAGAAATACCTTACAGTTGGAGAATATGATGTCACAAGCTATTGTTTACTAAAGGGGAAATTAATAGAAAAATCCAGTCTCTCCTTCTGTGTATATATTAAATCCCAGCACAGGCCTAGAAGCACTCAGTAAGTGCTTACTTTCCTTTCTTTTTAAAATCTTAGAATTCTATTACCTGACATGTCAGTAGTCTCTCCACATTTTCCAGGCAGAGAAAGTGAGATGGCCCTTATAAACATGGCAGAGTGGCTCTAAACAGAGTGATCCTGGTCCCATTATGAATCCCATTTTGTTTGAACCCTGCCCTCCTTTAAAATTTTCAGGAAGAATTCGTGATTTCAGACACAATGTGGGAAAGCCATTAAGTTCTCTTCTCTGCTCTCTAGTTAATGACCTGTATGAAAATAGGACAGTCACTTAGGCTAAGCAGGTCCCAGCACAAAATAATTTGCAAAAGAGCTGGGCTTAAATATTATTAAATTTAATTTAGTTGTTATTCATTTTGAAATAAAATTTCACAAATTGATTTTTTTTTTTTTTGGCCATACTTGAGATGTGGGAGCCAGTACTGTAATTCTTAGTCTTTGTTGATAGAGAGGGTGGAGGCCCAACAAAGCAGAGGAAGAGAAGCCCCCTGCCTTGAGCCCAGCAGCTTTGTGCCTACTGGATATTTTCTAATGAGCTGCAAAAACATCCAGATGAAAGTTCTCCCTGCAAGGACAGCAGCAGGAAAAGATCCCATTCTGAAGATTAGGAATGCTGGAAAGGACAACAAAAGGGAAATGTACCCAGGGACTTGCTGTTCCTTACATGATTTAAAGCTTTCTTGATGGATGATTCAGAATCTCCAGGGCACTAGTTGTGACCCCTAAATAAGCTTGAGTGTCTAGGAGGCTTGTGCTGTGGAAGAAGATTGTCTCCATAAAGGAATCAGAAGGAATCTCAGTAAGGAATCAGAATCCAAGAAAACTAATCTGTGGAGGAAAATACTTACGAGAGGAATACAACAATGGCTGATAAAACAAAACAAAACAAAAGGCTATGTTTCCCAGAAAGACTTTCACAAAGGCTCTGGGATGAACTTACCCAAGAGTCCTGATTGACTATACTGGCATTTGGGATTCTACAGGCATTTTCAAAAGCATTGATTTTGCTACTCTTCAAAGGAAGCCCTTTGAGCATGAGGCTGAGCCCTTAGCTCTGTTTACCCACCCCAGCCCTGTGCAAAGCTGCCAAATTCCTTGCTTCCCTGCTGGAAAACCTTCCTCTGAAAGTACCAGAGGCAAAAATCGCTCTGTTTTGCTCGACAGTGTTTTATTAAATAATCAACCCTCTTCTCTCTCTCTCTCTCTCTCTCTCTCTCTCTCTCTCTCTCTCTCTCTCTCTCTCTCTCTCTCTCTCTCTCTCTCTCTCCTACAGTCAATCATATTACCCTCTCCTTTAGCCACTTTGAACTTCAAAACAGCCCAGATTGTATACTGGACTTTTTAGAAATTTTGGATGGCAAGGACTATGATGCACCTGTCCAAGGTACCAGAGACTCAGTCATTTACATGTGTAGTCTTGGCATGTGTGTGTGTGTGTGTGTGTGTGTGTGTGTGTGTGTGTGTGTGTGTGTTGACATTCAAAGTTACAGTGTTTCCAATAAGCATGAAGAGCCTCAGAAACCACATAAGAATAATCAGAGAGTAGGAAGGCAGTGTAATATGGGGCTCAAGAAACTAATTTATATTCAAAAATAGTTTGTGTATTTTAGTTTGTTTCTAAAGTGTGGGTTACAGAATCTAAATTACAATCTCAAGCAGTAGTGGAACAAAGATCATTTCATCATTAAACAGAAAATTCTGAAATTTCTGATTAGCACTTTAAAATACTTCTTATATTCCAAATGTTTCCTCTGTCTCCAAAGGAAAGAAAAGATTTTAAAATCAATTAATTGATTTAATTAGAAATTCACCAGTTTGTTTGTTAGGCATCCCAATGAAGTTAAAATGTGTGCAACATTGCTTTTAAAATTATTCAGACAAAATAACCTTAGATGTATTCAGCTTTGTTTGTGAGTATTTGGCCATGGGAGTGTCCCCCTTGCAGAGGGTGAGCTCTGTCAGAGGTGACTGCTTTGATTCCTGTGCCCATAATGAAGCACCAGGCACACCTCTCATTGTATTGTCTGAGATATTAGTCCATTGCATTGTATCAAAGACAAGGATTGTGTTATATAACACACAATCTTATCCAACCACCTCTTGTGGAGTACTGTTCTAAGTACTCTGTAAGTGGTAACCCGGTCTTTATATCCTTATGACATGGGTTTAGTTATTTCTAGTATGTTTCCCTCTTCACATGGGGAAACTAGGTCACAGGGCCCCAAGTAACTTGTCTCTGGTTGCATAGCTAGTAACTGGCAAGCCAGGCATAGAATCCAAGTAACCTGATCCACCATCTCCTCTTCTCTGTGACGATGTACTGAGAGTCTAAGTGCGTTATTGTCTGGTCCCTACTTGGCTAGAAATATTTACCTGAGTTACATTAAGTCTGGTCACATCAGTTATATCTAGAGTTTATCTTTAATGGCCAGATATTGTCTAAAATGAAACTCTGATGTAAGTGGTTCTCATTATGATTTTTTATGTGTGCCTGGTAAAGATACCTGTGGCTCCTTACTCACCTCCTTGTCACTCCTTTTATTCATTAGGACGTTACTGTGGTGCCTCCCTGCCCCGTCCCATCACATCCTTTGGCAATGCCCTGACACTGAGGTTTGTCTCTGATCCTTTGATCATGTTTCAGGGTTTCCATGCCTTCTATTCTGCGTCAACATCAGGTGAGTAAGAGGCATTAACAGATGACTGCAGGGATAGCAGGATGGAAATCTTGTGGTTGGTTATTTAGAACTCTTAATTTAAAGTTGGAAGCCAGTTTCCTGGAATTTCCCAAGTGCCTTCTTTATAATTTAATGTTGTGTAAATTTTCATAACCATGAAATCTACAAGTGAGGAGAACAGGCTGGAAACAGGGCTGTTTTTAACTACACCTTACAGTCCTGTAGACCTGTTCCCTAGGGTCACAGCAATGTTTGCCATGACTGACAATTTGGTGGGAGCTCATATGGATGCACAGCATCACAGTTTTTCTTCTGTCTTCTGTGTTTGATGATAGGGTCAGGTAGGTCTGGATGCTGACAGGTCCACTGTGTGAAGCACTTGGTGGGAAAGCGCCACCCCTCACTGTAGTTCTTGACCAGGAGAGGCTGATGTAGCCCAAGCTTGCCGCAAGTGCTCTCCTCAGAAGGAAAAGCTGGGAAGTACCTTCTCTTCCAGGGCAAGCTTGAAAATCACCCTGGCCATAAAAGCCAGGGCAAGTGACTGCAGGATTCCAAACAAGTCCTTTTTAACCTACATTTCTAGTTCACATGGAGAAAGACTTTTAGAAAAGGGTCCCTTCTGGCCAATCATACTGTAGAGCTCTTGGTTTTCTGGTTTTGGAATCTTCCCTCTATTCCTATATGTGACATAGATGGATTATTAATGTCAGATGGAAGTATCATGTCCTTCTTTGTATATGACTCTAAGGATCTTCCTTGTATCTTGTAGTGTCCTTCATTTGGTCTTTGCTCTGAAGCTCCCTTTGTTTCTTTGCCTTCCAGCTTGCGGTGGAACCTTCAACATAGCTGATGGCATCTTCAACAGCCCTGACTATCCAGGGGACTACCATCCTAATGTAGAATGTGTCTGGAACATTGTCAGCTCTCCTGGAAACCAGCTGCAGCTGTCCTTTCTGTAAGTCCTTTGCATATGTGTTGTCTCACTGCTGGTGAGTCTGCAGGGAGGCAGCACTGTTACTCAGAGGATGGGTAACCAGCATTCTGGTCCCAGCCATTGCTGGGTGTGGTGGTACACACCTTTAATCCCCACACTGGGGGAGGGGGGCAGAGGCAAGCAAATAAATCTCCTGTAGTTTGAGACCAACCTGGTCTACACAGCATGCTCCAGGTCAGCCAGGGTGACATAGAGACCCTGCCTCACAGAAAGAAAGAAAGAAAGAAAGAAAGAAAGAAAGAAAGAAAGAAAGAAAGAAAGAAAGAGGGAGGAAGGGAAGGAAGGAGAGGGACGAAGGGAGGGAAGGAGAGGGAGAAAGGGAGGGAGGGAGAGAGGGAGGGAGGAAGGAAGAAAAAAGAAAAGAACAAACAAATATTCATTTACTGAAGATATGTTGGTATTTAAATTACCATTTTAAGTTCAAAGTCATGTGCCATGCTACATTACATGTTATTGGAGTCAGATTGAAATCATTAATTCTTTCTTACTGTTGTTTTTCACATGTCCTCACTGTGTGCCCACACTGGCTTCAAACTTGTGACCCTCCTGCCTCACCTTGCCTTGCTGGGATTACAGGCATGCATGGCAATACCTGGCTGTTGATTTTGTAAATTCCTCCATGTTGAGAGAAGAACATTGTTTTCTGGTTCTTCCCCCTAAACATGCCCATCTGTACAACAAGAACTGACTAAAAATGAGACAAGCTCAAATCTGTCAAATTGCTTTCTTTAATCCACCAGTCAGACCGTGCCTCCTCAAGGTACAAGTGACACTGTGCTAAGCAAGACACTCTTCCTACATCTGAAAGGCAATATAACTATAAACTGCCATGGGGGAATGTTTGCATCACCTTTGTTTTCACTGAAATTGTGACATTTCTTATGTCATAAGAGATTAAACAAATATCCATATAATAATCTCTATATGACATGTGTTTCTATCCAGCATTTATTAATCAGTACCTGGAGCACGGAGTGGACACGGGATCCTTCCCTGTGGGTGCTTTACAGACAGCGATGAGAGAAGTGCTCTCCTGTCTCAGTGTTGAAGTCCAAGATCCTCCACGGAACTTGGACTTCATAACTGCCAAATATAAGAACCTCCTTTTTGGCCTTTTCCTCCCCCACCTCTACCATACTCATGTTGTTTACCCCTCTGATGTTCAATGGTCCCAGGAACTAGGTAGATACTGGGGATATTTAATACATATATACTCTCGGTTCTTGAAAAATTTATTGAAAAATCATCTTCAAGATGCTAGTGAATTGAAAGCTCAGAAGATTTACTCCATCCTTAGAAGGACATTAATAAACTTGAAGGATCCCTATTAGTGTTAAGGAAACTAAATTTTAAAATAGATAGCTCAAGACCATGATATAGAAGTGTTCTGTGAAGACTTTCAGTATTTACAATGTCTGAAGAAATCTCCTGTGGTGCTTCAGGAACAAGCTCTCTTGGCCGACACTAGATTCCCTAGAGCATGGGTGCTCAACTTGACAGGTGGGAAGAGGGAACTTCAACTGAAGGCTTAGCCTGTGGACATGTCTATGGGGCATTATCTTGCAAATTGATGTGGGCCTGAGCCACAGAAGAAGAAAGGCAGCTGAATGTAAAGCTGGGAGCAGGGCTGGATGCAGTGCTCCTTCTTGGTCTTTTCTTAAGTTCCTGCCTTCAGGTTCCTGCCATGAGCCCCTACCCAGGTCTTTCCATATGAGGGACTGTAACCTACAAGTCAAATCAACTCTTCTTCTCAAGTTAGTTTTGGTGATGGTGTCTGTCACAGCAACAGAAATCAAACAAGGACAGAAAGTGCCATCCATTTTTCCAGCTGAGAGACATTAAATGTGATTACTGAAGAGAAAACTCTTAGTGACTGGGTTGTTTCCTTGCTTGCTTTGTGAAGTTTGACTCCTCTGTGTTACAGGCTTGAGTTTTATTGTTAAAGTTGCCTTTGTAGACTGCAAGCTGCCTTTGCTGTGTGTTAATGGTAATGAGAAAGGCTTCCTGGCAAAGCATGGGAGTTATTTCTGCCCCACCTAAACTACTTCCAGATGTGAACTAGCCCTCTTCCCTGGGGTGTGTCAGAAGCATCTGAAGTGCAACAAGTTCTCACACAAGGTTTAGATTATGGATGCTGTGGTGAAACTGAGCAGGGAGGGAAAAAAATGGATAAATTATGGTTGGATTTGCAATGAAAAAGAGAGGAGAGAAATAAAACTTACTTATTCTATGAAACAGATATTCAAAGGAATGGACAGAAAACGTATTTTATGCCAGGAAAAAGGCTTTGAGGAAACTGTTGGTTATAGTGGCAGGGCTGAAATGAGATAATGGGAAACAGAAAGTGGATTATTTTTGTTGCACATTATATTTTTACTGACAGATCGTAGCCAAAGGGTAGATTTGCTTATAAAGTGTACCAATCTAAAACAAAGACTTCCAAGAATAAAGCTTGCATAAGACGTTTGGTTGGACTCTTACAAGTATCACCCCTGTAATCCCTGATGGAAAGCCTTCCCTGCTGTTTATCCCTGAAGACAATGACCATTAGGAAAGACCTTGCCTGTGTGATCTCCTGGATCACTGGTCAGAATTTTAGCAGAATTTTAGCGTTTAGATCACCAGAGTTTTACTGAATTTCAAGTCCAGAGTCAGTTGCTATTTAGGGCTAGGTTCTCCCCCTATCTCCTGATTATCTAATTATCTGATTTTTTAAAAAATATTCTTCATACAATATATTCGGATTTTGATTCCCCTCTCCCAGCTCCTTCTGGATCATCCCTACTTCCCCACTTACCCAAATCCACATCTTCTTTTCTCTCATTAGAATATAGTCACCTAAATTAATAATTATTATAAGTAAATACAAGCAAACAAGCCAGAACAGAACAAAACCAACAGGAAAAATAAAAGAGGTGAAGGAGCACAAGAAGCACGTACAGAAGCTGAGACACACTCCTACACAGGGAAGACCCACAGAAACGAAATCCGAAACTATAACACATAAGCAAAGGATCTGTATGGGAAGGAAAGAAATGTACAGACAAAGCATGTGGGGTCCAGACTCTTTATTTCAGATGAGCTTTTAGGTGGTGGTATGATTACTGGACCACAAACCATGCCAGGGTAGAATGCTTTGAGAGCGAAGCTGGGTTGTTACCCTCTGAGGGAACTTTTCTCTTTTTTAGAAGCAGAGTAAAACAATGTCAGCACATAGTTCACACTAGCCATAACACAAGTGTAATAAAACTGAGCTTGAATTATGCTGCTTGTCTTATAGGTAGTACTGTTTTGCATTTTCTTATCTCAGAATTCCAATGATAGTTTACTTTCTTGTAAGAGTTTTATATTTCTAACATTTTGAGAACATATATAAAAACTGGTAGGTTAATTTTAGCATATAAAGAAAGAAGTTGAGTTTTTGTTTTGTTTTTTGTTTTTGTTTGTTTGTTTGTTTGTTTGTTTGTTTGTTTTCTTACTCAAGAGGGATAGATAACATTTTCAGTATTGAACTGCTTTGGCCCATCAGGGCCAGAAAAGGGATTTGGCTCCCCCAAAACTGAAGTTAGGATAATCTCAAATTTATTCTATCAGTTCATTCTGTTACTTTTTGTTTGTTTGTTTGTTTTCAAATTAGATCCTTCCAGTTGGAGAACTCTCCAAACTGTAACAAGGATTTTGTGGAAATCCGAGAGGGAAATGCCACAGGCCGCTTGGTGGGAAGATATTGTGGAAACTCCCTCCCTGGCAATTACTCATCCATTAAGGGGCATACTCTGTGGATCAAATTCGTCTCTGATGGTTCAGGCAATGGCATGGGCTTCCAGGCCAGGTTCAATCAGAGTAAGTTGGTTTGTTTCCATAACGTATCCTACAAACTAGGAACAACGACAAATGTTTTGGTAATGTATTAACTAAGAATAATCCTATAGTCAGATTGTAGAATAATATAGTAGAAAGACGTAACTATTTATGGATGGTTCACTCAAAGAAAAGGAAATTGTGCTGATGCTTTGAGTCTTCTTTTTAGGCTCCAATTTCCATGTGCTAATAATGTTTATGGTATCATGCAAATGGGCCTTTTAATATGGTCCTGGCAGATAAAGTTCTGTCAAACATGTTTCATTTATCCTTTTAAATTTATTCCTAAAATTAAGATCTTTAGAATTATTTGGGGGGGTTGGCTTAAGCATTTAGATCAAACATGTGGGCTGTTCTTCCAATACAGATGAAGTATTAATTATTTTTATTCTTTAACTCGAGTTTTTGCCATGATATGATATTCTCTGTGTTGATTCACATATAGAAATTTTGAAAGGAGAGGAAAAAATGCTTTCTTTCATAAAACAAAGCAAAATTGGTAAAATACAATTAAGGTGGGAAATGGCATTCCTATTCCTCAAGTGCCCTGGCCTCAGGGAAGTCCTTTTCTCATGGGAAGCTGTCCCTTCTTTTCATACCCTGAGCCAGCTAAGGCTGCATTCAAGAGCCATCCTTCTCCAGGAGCTAATAGCCCAGAAAACTAACAGGGAAGCAGTATTTCTTTCAGTGGTCAGAAAAGAAATCCCAGTCAATTAAAAGCCTACTCTTTCCAACAGTCTTGCCCTTTGTTTTTGTTTTTTGTTTTCATTTAATTAAAGAACAATTCTAAATAGGTCTGATTTACAACTCTGTTTTCCCTCCTAGTATTTGGCAATGATAATATTGCAGAAAGTCATGGGAAAATTGCATCTCCCTTATGGCCTGGAACTTACCCCCATAACTCCAATTATGTATGGACAGTAAATGTAAAGGCATCTCAAATTATTCAGGCTAGAATCTTGGAGATAGACATGGAATCAACATCCAACTGCAATTTTGACAAATTAAAGGTAAGTTTCTTTATCAGGGGATGTTTATATATTTTGATGGATACTAATGACAAAAATAAGTCCAAATTCATACCCATTTAAATAAATAAAAGACACATGTTATGGTTCTATCATATCATAACTGCTGCTTCGCCATCATCTATATAAAGAGATTTTTGTGTTATATTTGTTATTTTCTATTCTATATAAAATGAGTTTTAAGCAATATTATAATTTCCTTATTGACTTTGTCTAAGCATGCCTATTTTATCTAGTTATGTGTTTATTGTTTCTTCTATCCTATCATCCCGTTTGTCCTTTTATTTGTTTGTCTTGTTTTGCTGTTTTTCTTGAAGCAAGTTGGGAATTTAAGAGAAGTCTTTACCGTAGATGGAAGCCCTAGCCCTAGCCCTAGGTGGAGAGAGAGAAGGGGGCACAGTGCATACTCAAATGCAACAGACTTCCCGAGAGAGGGAGAGTTGTCTGCTCTAGTGATACAGTCTTGAAACCTGAAAGGGTGACATAAAAATAAAAAAATACAAATGGAGAAACTATGATGGCTTTTGCCATCCATGCATTGGCTACTCTGTGAATTCCAGAGGACACGATCATATCCCCGAATGCCACAATCCCATCACTCTTCTTGGAAGCTCAGTACTCAAAGAAGAAGCTATTGACTGGTGACATGACACTCAATAGCTGTGGGAATAATTAGGACATAATTTGAAAGAAGGAAGCTTAATAGAATATTTTATCATTATTACAACGAATTATTTACAATTATTTGGAGACCATCATAAAATGTCTCTAAATAGGTAAGATAATATTTTTAAGGCAAATGTAATAGATTTACTAAGTATTTTGAATATGGTAGCTCAATGAGCTGTGTTCTTTCTTTGTTATTAATTTTAACCCTTTTCTCTCTTAGAGTAAGACCCTCTTTACCCTAGGTTATACTTTCCCACCCACAGATTTGATTATAAGCCACTAAAAATTATATAGACCACAAGCATGTTTATTAGGATAATTCTGAAATAAAGCTATATGGAACATCTTAAATTATTCACAACAATATATTTAACATGACTGTTTTATACTGAATTAGAGCATTTTCTTGTTATTCTTACTCCTCTGATAAAATCATAAAATACAAACCATCCTTTAAATTTCATCTTTAATGAAGAATAATATAGATACTTGGCTAGTTATGATGCTTTATTGTGTGTGTGTTGTTTTGCAGATTTATGATGGGCCTGACATCCATTCCCACCTGATTGGCACTTACTGCAGTAACCAGTTGTTGGAATCTATTAGTTCCACTAGAAACTCTATGACATTTCAGTTTTCTTCTGACTCTGTCATCTCAGGGAAGGGATTCCTTCTGGAGTGGTTTGCAGTAGATGTTTCTCCTGGACTTATTCCTACCATTGCTCCAGGTATATTTGGCGTCTCTCCCTCTCCCTCTCCCTCTCCTTCTCCCTTTCTCCCTCCCTTTCTCCCTCCCTTTCTCCCTCCCCCCTCTCTCGTGTGTGTGTGTGTGTGTGTGTGTGTGTGTGTGTGTGTGTGTGTGTGTGTGTGTGTACTGTGTACTGGTGCTCTAATATGCCAGAAGAAAGGCTGAGTTTCCTAGAGATGGAGTCACAGTGGTTGTGAACTGCCTGACATGGGTATTAAGAACATAAGGAAGGTCTTCTGGAAGAGTAGAAAGTGCTTTTAACTGTGTATTATCTCTTAGCCCCAGAGTGCATCCAGGACAAGGACTTAAAAATGTTGGTTTTTTCCCCTACAGGTGCTTGTGGAGGATATATGGTGACAGGAGATACTCCTGCCCTTTTTTTCTCCCCGGGCTGGCCTGGGCGGTATAATAGTCGTGTTGACTGTATATGGGTTATCTATGCTCCTGATTCTACTGTGGAACTCAACATTATCTCCATGGACATCGAATCTCAGCCAACGTGTGACTATGACAGGCTGACCATAAGAGACGGTGAGAAACTGTAAAAATCAGTTTAAACTCAAGCACAGTTACAATTAGTTGTCTTTATGCTTATGGATTAGCTCCACCACATTTTGTACATAATTTTATAGATACTGTAACCAATAAAGCCATCAAATAAAAGAAATAGCCACAATGTCTAGAGAACATAGGAAGAGTACTATATTACCTATCACAAAGTATCAGGGATAGCACATTTCTTAGGGAAAACAAAGGACTTTTGAGGGGAGACACAGTCTGGAATTCCAGGCTGTGTTAAATTTTTATTGATACAATTAAAATAGATATTGACATTTGTAGTTATGGCTTTAAAATCCAAATTTAAAACCAAGAAGTATCTAAGATAGGCAATGTACCCATTTCTCCTGTATCTGTAGGTAGGAGAGTTAGAAATGAGAATGCTGTGGTGTTGCTTACATTGATGAAGAGCATGAACCTTGAGACTATACCATATTCATGCAATTTCCCTTCCTACTCTGCATCAACTAAGTACAAAAGGACAATTGGGAGGCCACATCCTCCATATCAGTGTTTCTCAGTGGTCCCCAGAATAGTAATGCCAGTATCACCTGGAAACGCAGATTGTCAATAACAGTAAAAGTGTATGACTGTAATATTCAAGAAATTGCTCTTTTATAGTCCCATCTATACAAAACGTCCCAGTGAAAAACATTTGCTTGGTGCACATCTCAATCTCTCAAGACTGGGCACTAAGAAATAATCAATCATACCCTCACAGACCTTCTGTCCTGTGAACAATTGGCTTTCAGCACATGTCCAGAATACCTCCTCTTTCCTAACATCAAGGCATCCCTGCAGATACTAAATTTTTTTATAGTGTAATTCAGTGGGTGCATCGCAGCACACATGACTCTGAGTGTTCACAATACAGTTGAAACCTTTTAGAAAACTTCAGAAGGGAACTGCATCAATGGAGTAGCTTGCTTGTTCTTTAAGAGTCACTATTGAATGAATTGCCTGTTTTGGAAGCCTGGACTCTAAAGCACACACCCTGAGTGACCTGTGAAAGCCTGTTTCATCATCTGTGAAAGAGATGAATGCTGTTCTCGAGGTCTTTTCTCTCCCAGCAGCTTTTTTATGGCTATCTGACAAGGCAATACATGTAAGATTCTAACCAAAGCCTAAGATTTTTGCAGCTACAGAATCCTTTAAGCTTTGCTTTACTTAAGTAGACTCTGCTGACATGATATATCCATTTTCTTGCTCATAGGGTGAATAGAAAGAGCTCAGAAATTGTGCTTTGTGCCAAAACAACAAAAGCATTTAAATCAGTCGGGTAACAGATGCACATGGGTCTCTTTTGTTCACGACCATGAATAGATGGTCCTTCCTTCCTTATAGCTTCCTTCCTTCTTCATCTGTTTATTTGCTTCTTATATATATAAAAAGCATATATTGAGTACCTGTGTCAGTTGTTGGGTGTTTTGGATATTTTTTCCTCTTGCACTGTGTTAAAATTCTATGAAATTAAAATTTACTTTATTATTTTATTTATTTGGATTTTTGCTCCACTAGTTATTTTACTTCTGATTAGTAGGCATGTTTGACATTTCAAAGCAAATATACAAAGTTCATTGATCATTAAATAATGACACAGACATCATATGCAATTGGCCTCATAAATCCTCGGCACATGGCCATAAGGATGGCATAGGGTCCTGCAGCAATCTTGGAAAATAAGTCAGTCAGTCTCCCAACTAAGATTCCTTTTAATTGTTCAAAACCAAATCATTTTCTTAAAGACAACACACATCAAATTTTATTATTAAATATTCTGCAAAAAAATCATAGAACTATGCAGAGCATAAAAAGTATTTTTTGGAAGACAGAAAAGGATGGAAGGAATAAATGGGGAGAGGAAAGAAGAAGAAGAGAGAGGGAAATGAATATTATATCAGAAGTCAGTAATTCTGAACTTGGATATAGCTTGGTTGATAGGGTGCTTGCCTAGCATTCAAGAAGACCTTGGTTCAGTTCCCAGTGCTATACACACTTGTAATCCCAGGATTCCCAAAATGGAGGTAAGTGGATCAAAAGTTCCAGGTCATCCTCTGCTACCTTGTGGGTTCAAGTTGAGCCTGGAATAATCAGGACACAGTCTCAAAACCAAATATAAATCAACCAGTAATTCCTTCTTGTAGTCTTACCAGACATATCATCTTGTAGAGGAAATTTGGGGTATCTAGAGTTAATCTGCCAGGGTTAGAGTCATTGTTGACTTCTGTGCCCTTACAAATGGTAACCAAACTTGAATCCTCATAAGACTTCTTCTCTGGTTATGATGATAATAATACCTACCTAACTGTTTTTGTGAAGAAAAAACTTAGAAACCATGTGTAAGCACCTAAAAGGGTTCATAGTAACTGCTCAATAAATGTCAGGTTTTTATAATCTTAGTACCCGTTTCCACATCTCTAAGACAGTTGGGCTGGCCTAGTGAATCACCAAACTGTCTTCTAGACCTGATGTTTATGGTTCCCAGACTTATTTCCGCTTTAGAGATGTGTTTTGGGTCTGAAATTGGAATGTTTAGTATTTGCAAGTTTATCAAAGTGCCCCAGAATTAGATTTGGAGACTAGAAAGTGAAAAATACTATAGTTACTAAGTTATATAACAACTGATGAATGAATTAAATAAATAATCATGTAGGGATAAACATTTGTTTCATCAGTCTGGGGTAGTACTTATAAAATAATTAAAAATTAATAGATAAGGCCCAATGTCACTGAGAAGTAAAACATGTATTGACATAAATGAACCAAAATTTTGTATCTTTGATAATTACAGAAAGTCAATAAAAATTGTGTTCCAAGCTTCTTGAAAAAGTTCATATTTATAATTGTCAGTGTATTGCTAATTATATAAAAGTAGAAACTGACTTTTCAACATTTTTAAAAATACATATATATTTATGTTTTACTATGCGTGTGTGTGTGTGTTTGTGTGTGTGTTTGTGTGTGTGTTTTGCTGGTT
This sequence comes from Cricetiscus sungorus, assembly GCA_030556225.1. Taxonomy (NCBI): domain Eukaryota; kingdom Metazoa; phylum Chordata; class Mammalia; order Rodentia; family Cricetidae; genus Cricetiscus; species Cricetiscus sungorus. The sequence goes on from JANBXA010000103.1 coordinate 13,433,523, forward strand.
GTTGAAAGCACATTTCCTCATGTTTCAAATTCTCTTATTTTTTTAAAGATTGAAATCTGCCAATTTTCTGCCTTCATCATTTTCCTAGCCAATGACTCTGAGTCCGCTAGAATCCCCTTTATTCCATTCAGCTTCTGGTTGAGACAGCTGACAGTTGGTTTGATGGACATGTATATCTAAAGGAAGCGAAAGGAAAAGGGGCCACACATTAGCCTGACTCCCTTCTGTGTCTCTTCCAGGGGACCACACTTGCTGAGGCCAACTTTTCTCATCCTCCACATAAACACGGTCCCTTTGCCACAAACCAAACAAAAATTTAAAAATATCAAAAATAAAATAACCGCTGGACAGGGGCAATGGTCAAATGAAGCTTCCTCGCCTCCCAGTGAACAACCTCTAGGAGCTCAGATCTAGGCTGAGGGACCAGTTTTTCTCTCTCCTTTGGATAACTGGTCTTCAGCCACCACAGTAGCTGAGATTAGACTCTCTAACTCCCATTTACGTAAACATGGCCCTTTCCAGCCTCAGCTCCTCTCTTTCTGAGTTTTAGTGCCAGGAAGAACTGGCCGCCAGGGTTAGGAAGACAGACTTGCCCCAAAGGTCTTTATTGGCAAGGGTTAAGAAAAGGGCAAGCAGATCATGGCAAACTGGAGCCAGGACAATATAAAACTGACTGTCTCTCTCACTGAGAACACTATTATCTCCTAGGAACTTGGGTGTTGTGGGAAAAATATGTGAGTAGTTCTGGCTGGGCTGCAAATGATGGTGGAGTGGATTCTTAAGACCATATTTTTGCACTGACATTTTCCTTCTTTGACTACAGGAGACAATAACTTATCCCCGCAGCTGGCCGTCCTGTGTGGCAGAGATATTCCCGGGCCCATCCGGTCAACTAGAGAGTACATGTACATCCGCTTTACCTCAGACGCCAGCATCAATGCAGCAGGCTTCAATGCCTCCTTTCACAAGAGTAATGTGGCCAAACATTTCCAATTAATTCCCTCCCCACTCCTCTTTCTCCCTTCCCCCTTCCTCCTTCACCCTTCTCCTCTTCTCCCTACCTTTCTTTTCTCTTCTCTCAATTCTTTCTGTCCTCTTCTCTTTTTCTTGTATTTCTCCTTCCTCTCCTTTCTCCTCTCCCTTTGTTTTTTCCTCCCCTCCCCTCCCCTCCTTTTCCCTCTCCTCTTGTCTTCTCTTTTCTCTTTCTCCCTAATCACCCACCTTATTTTCCCATGCTAAGACACAATTTATAAATCACGTCACAGGTACCTGCTACATCATGGTGTTAGGTACCAAGTCCACACACAAACCAGAGTTGTCTAGTTGTACAAGAGTGTCTTTTACTCTCAGGTGCTGATTGGCTCTTCCCACTTTGTGAGAGGTGTGCTTATGGTAGACACAAGAAAAAGATCTTTCAAAGCTTTCACCCTGGCTAAGAGTTGGAACTAGAAGAGAATACACATTTATAGCCCATCTAAGGAACTATAGATACATGCTGTATCCAACTTAAGAAATAACGAGTAAACACGACATAGGAGACACCTATATGAAGGCTTTGGTTGAAATCATAGGGACTTGTGTAGTCAGAGAATTGATGTAGTATATGAACTGCTCCAATGTGTCATATCGTTGAGATTTCTCAATACTTGACAGCATGTGAAGGCTAATAATAACTTTGAAGCTAAGTTAGATTAACTTAAAGAAATTGTCTGTGTAGTATTGAAAGGCAATCATGTATGAAAAACATTTTAAATGGATTCTTAACCTAAAATTAAATTAATCTAGTAGTTCCTTTCCTGTTTAGATAATGCTTTTATAAGAACAGAACAATCATAGGAAAATGATCTACCTTACACTCAATGGAAGCACGCTGTGCAGAGAATCAAGAGTGAGCTTTGAAATCAGAACTCAAACAAATGTCTGCCTCTGCAATTTAACTTGTGGGGAGTTTCTTCATGTACTTCATGACATGCTGCCTAGTACTTGACAATGACAACTTAAGGCTTGCTTCACCATTCTTCCTGAACTCCCAATGTCTAATATAGATATAGAAAATCTATAGACATACAAATAAGCAAATAAAAAATGATAGATGGATAGATAGATGATTGATTGATAGATGTGATAGATGGGTGGATGGATGGATAGACAGACAGTAGATTACTAGATAGATGATAGATACACAGATGCTCTCCAGAGCCTTTCCATTATTACAAAGTAGAGTAAGTCTGCTCTGTTTTTTATATAAACTCACCAAGCTACTTTCTGAACTGCTTATGCTACCTCATCTAGCCTGAGTCCCAGTGATGCCCCTCTTACCACATCGAGCCTTTACACTGTTTTCTGGATTGCTAAACTCACCCAGTTTCATTCCTTATTCCATCCAGGTCTCTGCTCAGATATTACCTCTCTAACTTTCTTAGCAACAAAGTATGTTTTCCCCCTCACTTTTCTTTCTTGGACTTAATACTATTTCACATAGTATACATTTGTTTTTAATGTGCCTTCCACTTCTGGAAAGCCAGCTTTTGTGAAAATAAATGGTCTTTTCTCCATGACTCTAATCTTCACCACAATGTTGTCAATATCCAACAGCATGAGCTCATTTAGTGGTTGTGCCTCTAATAATTTCTTATACTTTGATCCCAGTTTCAAATTTCTCATCATCTGTGGCTTACATTTTAAAAATCCCCAATTGGTGGGTGGGTAGAAAAGTATGAAAAACTCATTGTCAATATTATTTAAATAACCTGCCTTTCTTTTTCTTCTTGGGAAGGCTGTGGTGGATATTTGCATGCAGACAGAGGGATTATCACATCTCCCAAGTACCCAGACACCTACATTCCCAATCTCAACTGCTCCTGGCATGTTCTGGTCCAGAGTGGTCTGACCATCGCTGTTCATTTTGAGCAACCTTTCCAGATTCAAAATAGAGACTCTTCTTGCAGCCAGGGGGATTACTTGGTGGTAGGTCATGCTTGTCACTCTTTGTGTTAACTGTTTCTGCAGACTTAATTTTAACATTGTTAGTATGCAAATTGGTAGGACATTTAACATTCTTTTGCAATATAAAGGGTGTTACACAATTTTAATCTCTTTCCAGCTAAGAAATGGACCAGATATCCATTCTCCACCCTTGGGACCCTCTGGAGGAAATGGTCGTTTCTGTGGAATTTATACTCCATCAACTCTGTTCACCTCAGACAATGAAATGTTTGTTCAGTTCATTTCTGATAATAGTAATGGTGGGCAAGGATTTAAGATCAAATATGAGGCAAAGAGTTTAGGTGAGTACTTCCCCTTAAGAATTATATCTAAATTTTGCCTGAAATTGCTTGATTTTTTTTTGTTGTTGTTGTTGAGATAGTTTTTAGGGGGGAAAATGCCATATTTTCTGAGGTAAAGTTGTAGCATTAATAAGAACAGCTGCTTATGATCAATCTGGGACTTAGAGCATGCTGCCTCTGTGCACTAACTATCCAGCACGATGCTTGTAAAGGAGAGTACAGTGTAGTCATTTCTACTTTACAGGTGAGTAAAGGAGGCTTTGAGTTTTCCAGGTTGTTTGTTTTGTTTTATTTTGTTTTTTCCAATTACTGGCAAGGTAAATTCTCCATGTGTAGAAAATGAACTGATCTTAATGGGCCCCTGAAATATTAAGCTCTTTTTATGATGAAATGTCTAAGTTAAACTTAGTTACTGTAGCACAGTAAAAGCTTTGATTGACCCCCTCCCCCATCATTATTTGTGTTCTTCCTTTGTAGTAAACGCTGGGCTATGATTCTATTATTACTCATTCAGTTATTACTTGTGTATTATTGTGGTGCAGCAGTAATCATCCTTACTTAATTATGCTTATAAATACAATTGTATTTAATTTTACTGTAATGATTTGATTTTTATGACATCTACTTTTTAATAGCATTTAACTAAATGCCAGTGGAGAGTAAACAGCACAACTAAATTTCTACTTGTCCCCTTAAATTCAATATCACGAATGACAACATGACCTTAATCCTAGATTCTTGAATATGCTTCAAAAGGTGCATTGATCATAATGGAAATGGGTTTTTGCTTGTTTTGTTTTGTTTTTTTGTTGTTGCTGTTACTGCTGCTGCTGTTGTTTGAAATAGCCCAAGGGAGCTGAGAATTCTCTCTGTATCTGAAGGTGACCTTGAATCTCTGATCCTCCTACTTTGACACTCCAACTATTGGAATTGTAAGCATGTGCCAATGTGCCAAACAGAAATCTTGTGTTTTATTATACATTATCTCAGATGTGAGAGAATTCAGAATGGCAGCATCATTTCTTCATTTGGGAAAATCATCCCCCCAAAGCATTTAACAACTTGTGCAAGGCCCAAGACAAGCAGTGTGTTCAGTCACCACCTAGTGCATTAAGCGCTGGTAACAGCTCTGAGGGCAGCTGTGTTGCTGTTCAAGGTTGGCATTTTCTCTTATATCCCTGCCTTCGTGTTGGGATTCACAGTGGTTTGAATGGGCTGGTTTGACCTCCCTGCAAGACCCACTTTCCTACTTTATTAATGATAGGATTAACCTTAATTCTGTGACAGTTCACATGGACTAGGTGTGTTTCCTTCTTAGTTCCTGTCTAGGTCCACCAGTCATGTGTCTATGCTAGTTACCATTATCATCTCCTTGCCTTTCCTCACACATATGACTGTCCTTAATATTAAGATCAAACAAAGGTCTTTTTGTTTTAAAAATTATTTTGGGGCAGCCCCAAGCAATATGGTCATGCTTTGCTTGTCTCCTCCTACTTCCTAAGCCAGACTTCTTCCTGTCTTTTCCCATTGTGTCTACCGCATACCATTTCCTATGTCTTAAATTATGTTTTGTGTGAATAGCTCTTAGCATCACTTGCTGAGCTTTATATATACCACCACCTTTACCCAGAGACTTTTCTCCCCTCTGTAGTTGATTGAGATTTCTATGGCGTTGTGCTAAATGTCTTTTATTCTCACCTGATTAATTGGCTTGTTAATTAGTTAGCTAAACATTTCTAAAGCGCTTCACACTGCACATACTACCAAGTCCCATCAAGAGGCCCCATGCAATGAAGGAGAGAGACAAGCAGAGGCAGTTATTGTGCAACATACTAACTTCCAGATAGAAAAATGCTCCAGGATCTGTAAGCACAGGGAGTAGTGTAGTTGGATATTTTCTCTGTCTCACCCAATTCCACTGGACAAGTTTCTCTCCTTTCTACTGGGTATCTGCTGATACTTATGAAATAATTACTCAGAGGCTAATATTACATTTTTAATTCTTTGGCCAATGGCTTATGCTTATACTGACTAGATCTCACAATTAAATTAACCCATTTCTATTAATCTGTGTATTGCCACATGGCTATGGCTTACCAATAATGTTCTGGCATGTTACTCCTTCGGTGGGTATATAGCATCTCCCTGATTCCATCTTCCTTCTCTCTGCATCTTTGTTTGAAATTCCCACCTAGTTATAGTCCCACTTAGTTATAGTTTATAGTTTATAGTTTATAGGCCTTCTCATTAGCCTATAAAGCTTTATTCATCTTCCAATAAAAGCAATGCATATTCATGGCATATAGAAGGACATCCCACATCAGAGACGATCTATCCAACTGATGGGATCAGAGAAGAAAGGAGTAAGCAGAGATTTGTACATTAGCAAAGACTAATGTAACACGAGACATCTCAGCATTAGAAGACAAATCACAGTTTTTCAAGAATTTACTATGTTGGAGAATAGGGTCAAAAGGAGGTGACTCTTGTGATGAACCACACATGCGTCATGATGCTAAGGCCCATTAGAGCTATCCAAAGATAAGGTTTAAATACTGAAAGCTTTAAATGTAAAGTGCCCTGGCTTGAACAGAATGGAAATATAAACAAAGGCATGATTGGAAGAAGGAAAAACCCAGATGAAAGTGTAATTCAGGAAAAACTGTCCTGAACTAAGGCAATGTCAGTAAGAAGGTAGGAAAGAGGCCATTTTGAAAGATGTTATAAGTAGGGAATCCAGTGGATTTTCAGGTCGCTTGAAGGTGGAAGGAGAGAGAGGAGATGAAAGAGTATGAGTAACAGCTAGGTGCGCACAGAGCACTGGACTGACATATATTCATCCTGAAATTCTTAAATTACATACCCTGAAGATGTCTGGTGGGCTATTGGAAAAAGGAGATGATAAGGGTTGGTCTAGCCTGGATTGACAGAGTGTGGGTAGCATTTTAAACCATGAGGATATGAGATAGCCAAGGAATTCTTTGGAATGAAAAGGTAGAAGATCTGCAGAAAGATTCCCAGAGCTCTTCAGCACTGTCCAGAAGCTCTGGCAGGAGACACAGGATGGCCTTAGAAGGAATGCTAGTAGAAGTAAAAGAAGAGTTTATGTTTGAGAACCTGAGAGACACAGATGGAAAGAAGGATATCATGTTAAATGCAATAGGCATCATACCATAATTATAAAGAAGACATCTCTGAGTATAAAACTTGCAGGAGACCATGGGGTGAAATAAGCATGCTAGAGATAACTTGAAGGAAGGAAAAGTAAAAAGAAGGAATGAACAAAGGATAGAGGAAGGAGTAAGAGAAGAGAGGAGGAAAAAGAAGGGATAGGAGGTGTAAGTACAGTAAGATTCCAGAGGGAGTAGATGGGAAGGGAACATGATCCAGAGATACAGGAGTGTCATTGGAAGAGCTGACAGTTGCAAATGAATTTATTCTGAATCATAACAAAGGAGAGATTAAAAGTTGGCACGACCCTTAGATGATTTGTTTTCTGTCTCAAATAGAGTTGCATCTAACTGAGAATCCAAACATAGATACAGGGATAAGGGAGAAGGTTTAGCAAGAGATTCGTTGAATGGCTGCTGAAGTTTGTTTGAGAAGTAACTAGCAGATTGCTCAACAGTCTTGAGACTGGGTTGGGCTCTATGACGATGGGTATTCAACAGTCTGATTACAGAGGTAGGCCTGTTAGGGCATCCTCCCCACTATTGTGGTTTTTTTTAAACCACTGAGTAGCAGTCCATTGCACAAATGCACTGCATTTTCCTTACCCTTTCTTCAGTTGAGGGACATTTGGCTTGTTTCCAGGTTCTGGCTATTATGGATAATGCAGCTATGAACATTGTTGAGCAAATGCCCTTGAAGTATGACTGAGCATCCTTTGGGTAAATGCTCAAGGTGGTATTGCTGGATCTTAAGGTAGATTGATATCCAATTTTCTTAGAAACTGCTATACTGATTTCCAATATGGCTATGCAAGTTTTCATCCCCAGCAGCAGTGGAGGAGTGATCTCCTGACTTTAAACATATTGAGATCACAGAACTGTGGTAGGTGAAAGCTCAACTGACCTGAGTTTTCAATGGGAAGTTATGGCTGCTTGCATACTTCCTCAGTCATCTAAATGATGATGAGTGTGCATTTATTGATGCAGAAACACCGCTCTCATATAAAAGGGAATAAGGAATATTTTTATGTATTCCAAATATGACTGACCATATTTGGCCATCCTCAAATGCTTCATTCCAAAATAGTAATGACTTCATGGAGATTTTATAGTAACAGAGCAAAATAAAGTCCTAGATCAAGGCACCATTCATATATTGGTGGGAACAACAAACAGATGGCTCATAATAAAGGAAATTTCTATTGTCCTCGGTGCTCTATGATATTCTTACCTTTTGGGTTGGTGAGGCTAGCAGTCTATTAGTATTTCAAATGGATTTCCCTAATAGCCATGGATATTAGATCAAACACAGATGGACAATAAGTGACTACTAAGGAGGCTAAAGATAAGCCAAGATGATTTGACTCCAGACTACAACAGTCCAGATCTGCAATCCTGGAAGTCAATCAACCTGATAGAGCTTCAGTTTATGTTCATGTGATTCATGTGATGCTGCATATACTTTGCATTATGATTTTGTTAGCTTTAATGAAAAATACAATCAGAATAGATAATTTGGATGTGGGCTTCGTGGTATGTGCCTATAATGGGAAGTGGATGTCAGAAGTTCAACAATTCAAGGCAGCCTCGGTGACGTAGCCAAGACTATCTCAAAAAGCAAACAAATGGGCTAGAGAGATGGGTCAGTGGTTAAGAGTGGTAGCTGTGCTAGCTGCTTTTCCAGAGGATCTGGGTTCAATCCCTAGCATCTATGTGACAACTCATAGCTGTCTGTAACTTCATTTCCAGGGAATCTGATATGGCACCAAGCATGCATGTGGTGCGTACACACACATGTAGGCAAAACACCCATACCAATAAGGTAAAAAAAAAAATTAAATTAAAAAGCAAGCAAGCAACCCCCCACATATACATATTTCAAAGTAAAACACCTGACCTGACCCTCCCCCCCAAAAGCAAAAAAACAACAACAAAACAGACTAGATGGTTTGACAGAATAAAGAGGGACATACATAGTTCATTTTGTAGGAAAGTCAAATTTTACTTGCTTAAAAAGAACATGAAGATAATTCAGATGACAGAAAAAATAAAGACAAATTGAGTATACACAGCAATTGTGTAGCTGATTATGTTCTCATTCCCCAGACTGTAGATTGATTTAACTGTTTCTTGACAGCCTGTGGGGGCAACATCTATATTCACGGTGCTGATTCGGATGGATACGTGACCTCCCCGAACTACCCTGCTAATTATCCCCAGAATGCTGAATGCATTTGGATCTTAGAAGCTCCTTCTGGGAAAAGTATACAGCTCCAGTTTGAAGACCAATTCAATATTGAAGAAACACCCAAGTAGGTCACCTACATTTTAATGTTCTTCCAACCCAAAGTCAATATTTTTTTAGCTGCCACATCCAAGACAACTTATTTCTTCTTTGCTCAGAGGGTACCCACTGCCCCCCCAAATGTGGAGACAAAGAGATAAGTAAATGTCTGAAGCCTCAAAGCCTTGCCTGACAGCTACTCCCATGTTGACCCTCAACACATCCCCCAAGAGACCCTGTGGGGTGACTGTTTGAGATGGATACCATTTGCTCTTCCTCCCACAGGGGAAAAAAAAAACCAACCTCTTTTAGATAAGTATTTTTTTTTCTTCAGCCTCATATTGTCACAGGTAATAGATACCTGCTTAACAAATAATTTGTGTGGTGTGACACTAGAGGCCACCAGTGCCACAAACAGCACTAAGGCAAGAACTCTACAATTTCCCAGACTCGTTTGCATCAGGATTCTTAAAGGGTCACTACTCAGGAGCATGTATGACTCTGCTGAAAACCAAGGAAAATTACATAGTCTATGAAAACAAAGCGAAATTACAAGCTGACACGAAGATCTATAGTTCTTTCTTTTATCTAAAATATTTCTACATTTACGTGAATAGATGCATGTCACAACACAGCTACTGATTATCATTTTTGTGACACTGTATGTTTTCCCAGAAACTAGCATTCACCCTCTAGCTTGGCTTTATTAGGAAACATTAGTAAAAGCTTGCCTTCTTTTATGAACATAGAGAGTACCGCTGTGCCCCACAGTAGCCATAGTCATGGGGCTTCCAAGAGAAGTTCATCTTTCTCATGTGGAATATATTTAAGTATCATGTCTGACAAATTCTACTTTAGCTGAATCCATAGTCCATCTGAAATGACTTTTATGTTTGTAAGACAAATACGGAGTATGTAAAGAACTTATCTCCCATTTAAAAATGCCATGAAGCTTAAAGAGCCTCAGTCACGTTATCGTATAATACAGAAATGATGACTAAATATTGCCCTTGAAGAAAGAAGTCTTGATTAACAATGTAAGTCCAAGTAATTGGTTTTGTAAATGTGATCATTTATTTCTGCTAGCTGTTCTTCGAGCTACCTTGAATTGCGCGATGGACCTGACTCAAGTGCACATGTGCTTTCCAAATTGTGTGGGCACTCCTTGCCTAGTAGCTGGGTATCCTCAAGAGAACTTATGCACCTGACATTTCACACTGACAGTGGTTCCAGCTACATGGGATTCAAAGCCAAGTATTCCATAGGTAATGTTTTATTCTCAAACAGGAAAACAGTGGTTTGGGGAAACACTAAAGCCTAACTAACCACACCCTGCCTCTCATCTGCCTAATTTTAAGACTCAGAAGAAAGAAAAAGGTTACACATAAACTCACAATGCCATCACCAGTTTTAAGTTACTTTATATTATATTAAAGTATAATTTTTATTTAAACTTTAGTATTTTATATTTTCCTAGCTTGTATATAGAAGGTATTTTCAGTTATATCAAACTTTGTTTCAATCCCTTACCACAATTGCACTTGCACGATGACCTAGAACACCAAGCATCCATGGTATCGTTCAGCCTTTTCCTTCCAAATATCTAATGCCAAGCCAGTCACTCAATGAAAAGCACATTATTCCCCTGGAGTTTGGTTTCTTTATTTCTAAAAATGAGCTATAAACATACATATTGCAGATTCACTCCAAGTATATAATGCCATATATCATATAAAATTTAGTGTCAGATGGGGTTGAACTCTCAAAAAGTATGTAAATCAGCAAAAGCTCAGAAAGTCTAGTTTTAACAATATGCAATATGTACAATTTACCTTATATCCTAAGCTTTCTTATATATAGGTTAATCTAGATCTCACATTCAACTGATAAACAATAACTAAAATAGAAATTTTCAAGCCCTAAGATACTATTTACTGTAGTGCAATATGTACTTACAGTTAACCTACAGAGGTAGACACCAGCAGATACTGGTCAACCACTGCCCCTTCTAGAAGAGAGCAGACAGTGTTTGGAATCAGCATCAGTGAGTACCTACCAAGCAGGCCTTCTTACCCTACCACTTGCTTCCTGGATGAAATGTACCTACAAGTAATAGCTCTTACATACTGTACCAGGAGAATGGATGTGATGTTACAGAATGTGACATTCCATAGTCGTCTTCCATTTCTCACACTGAGTAGATTTGAGGTATTTTTCTTTCTATCCACAGTAGATTTTAAATATTAGGAAGGCTTTAAGCAAACATTTTCAGATTTTTACAACTTCTGTTAATGCCCACTTGGCTCCTAAAAGTTTTAAATTATACTGGTTTCATTCTGTAATCAATAATAGAATATCATTCGTGTATGTGTGTTTTGCAGCCCCATGTGGAGGAACAGTCTCAGGGGAAAATGGAGTGATCGAGAGCATTGGATATCCAACCCTTCCCTATTCAAACAATGTGTTTTGTGAGTGGCATCTACGGGGCATCCCAGGACACTATCTTACCATCGAATTTGAAGATTTTAATCTTCAGAGATCCCCTGGTTGTGCAAAAGACTTTGTGGAGATCTGGGAAAACCATACCTTTGGTAAGTAAAATACTGCCTTCTTCGGGGGTGTTTACTTCTTAATCAATTTATTGAACCTCTGAAGTATCTTTCCTTCTGAGAAGGGCAAAGGTGTATCTGATGTCATCTGAAAAATGCAGATTCATGGGCCCTGATCAAGACCAGCAGATCTTTTCCATGATTCTAACAGATTACAATGGATGTTCATTATCACTATAGCCATTCTTTAATCATCTTGGAGAGCACGCTGAAAAAGACTTGTACTGGGACACCATCGTCCTCCTATGGAAGCCCCAATGTGCCACATGTGGTTATTGGAGGAGTCTCCTGAAGCATAAGGACAGGGAAGGACAGTGCATGTCATATAACAGTACAAGAGGCACTTGGATCATTTCTTTAACTACATGAGCAAGCCTCCTCACTAGGCTAAGACAGACTTACCCTAATTGGCTCTACTCTTTATACATCTGCATATATTTGAATATATTGACTTTTGTTCATGATTTTCATAATAGTGGTTGCCATTTCTTCATGGACAAAAGATTATTTCTTAAGATTTTCTGTGTCCATGAAAAACAATTTAAGTAAACATTGACAGAAATAAATCACCTGGGCATGTGTGTAATTAATTCTTTGGCCATTACAGGAAATATTTTGGGCAGGTTTTGTGGAAACTCCATTCCTGGCAGTATCGACACTTCTAGCAATGTCGCTTCAGTCAGGTTTGTCACAGATGGCTCTGTCACTGCCTCGGGATTTAGGCTGCAGTTTAAGTCCAGCAGAGAAGGTGAGTTCAATGACTTATTAGAAAAGATACTGATCTAAAGGATAGGCAGTGCACTAGGCATTGATATAATAATGATTTGAAAAAACTAAATGTGATTCTGTCTTCTTGACTTTTATGAGAAGCTAAAAGCCAGATGCTAATAAGCAATTACCCGTTAATGAAAATTTACCACTGGAATAAATGCTGCAAAGGAAAGTAACTTGTATCATGAGAGATATAGAGAGGAGACATGGCTTCTCTATAAACCCCACCTTGAGAAACTTGGTACATTGCAATTCCCTAGAGCTATCAAGAACTCATGTTCCTAAATGCCCCAATGAACTCAGGTGAAACAAATGTCCCACAGAAAAACAGAATAATGACATTAGTTTTCCTAAGCCTGCTATAATTATTGTGTGTGTGTGTGTGTGTGTGTTTTATACATTCTAGGCTCTGATAACAATTTAAGTGCTGCCAGTGAACTGTTTTCCATGGAAGCAAATGTTAAGAACTGACAGAGACAAGAGAATGCAGATATAAACACAAGAAGTCAGTAAATGAATACAGATGAGCATTCTCATACATGTGAAGACAAAAAATATGGCCACTAATTTTGTCTAGATGAGTCATTAAGAACTAATGTTTAAAAGCATCTCTTATGAAAAGAGACATTTTGATTTAATTTTTTTTTTTTCTGTCTTTCAGTGTGTGGTGGGAATTTGCGTGGCACTACCGGAACATTTACTTCTCCCCACTACCCAAACCCAAATCTTCATGCCTGGATCTGTGAATGGACAATCACTGTACCAGAAAACAGGAGGATTATCCTAACCTTTAACAACTTGAGGCTGACCAACCATCCATCCTGTGACAATGAGCACCTCATAGTAAGTGTTCTCTGCAGGCCGGGCACTGTGAGCCATTGTGTTTGGAGTGTATTCACCCAAGTGGTAATATGAAAACTCAATCAAACTATTACCACCTATGTAAGTACATTTCAGACAAATTCTGAGTAGTTTAGGTAGAACATAATCAGCACATGCTGCTTTCAGAGACTGTCATCCATCACTGTATGCACAAAGGTTAAAAGGTAGTTAAGTTTTCAGAGCAAGCCATCATTGCCTATGATGAACGAGAATAAGCAGATCACAGCTAAGCACACAGGCAAACTTCATTAGTCACAGCACAAGCAGATGAGTGTTCCTACATAATCTCATTCTCTGCCAGAGGTATTGGGTAGAAAGCCTGTGGTGTAGCCATCTTCAAATGTGAGAGGCATGCCCTCCGCATTCTTAGCTCCCTCAGCTGAAGAAAACAAATGAGGCCCATGGGTAAGAATAACAAATACCTTGTTGACTGGAAAGTGTGTGTTGACTGTGTGTGTGTGTGTGTGTGTTTGTGTGTATCAACATATACATATGTACAACACATATGCATACATATATATACTTATCAATGTAGGTATGTGTAGATTGATAGGCTACCAAGTGGAACTAATGTTAGTATACTTCTCTACCCATCCTGCTTTCTTCTTCACTCTTTTTTGTTTGTTTGTTTGTTTGTTTGTTTTCAAGAGAGGGTGTCACTGTGTAGCTCTGACTGTCCTGGGATTTGCTCTGTAGACCAGACTAGCCTCAAAGTCAGAGATCTACCTGCCTATTCCTCCTGAGTGCTGGTATTAAAGGCATGTGCCACCTTGTCTGATCTACTAAGTCTTTCTGATCTGAGTAAATAATTTTTCCAATGGCTCAAGGAAACAATCTTGATGTTTATTTTGGAGTTATAGTTCTTACAACCATCTGTACACAAAAGCCATTGGTTGTGCCTTAGAAGACAGCCAGCTCTAACATCTGTCTAACCACTGCTACTGCATCATTCTTCACTTGGACTGTTCTATCAGTTGCAGCTGGCCCCTGTTTCTAGCCTTGTCTTCCCACATTCTCAGCACAGGAACCAGAATAATGGTTTTCTATCTAAACAGAATTGCATTGAGTATAGGATTCTGGCATGTATAAAGGCCTGGGTTCAACCCTAAGCAATGGAAAAAGCAATGCTTAATAATATTATATCACTTTCTCTTTGAAAAATCCTCCCATGATCTTTCATCTCATTCTGATGAATACCAAACCCTAACAATGCCCACCAGTCAGACAGTACCTGCCAGTCCTCCCTCTCCTATCCCTCTGTCCTACCTGCCCCCACCTTCTATGACCCAAGCTTCTCTTTTGTCTCTTGCTTATGCTAACAGGCTCCAACATCAGGTCTTAACGGTCCATATGGCCTCTATCTAAATTGTTCATCCCAATATGGCTGCCTGGTTGACTTTTCACTCCCTTTGGATCTCTATTCTAGTGACTGATTCACACCACCTCACTAAGACCCTACATAAAGCAAACCCCACCTTCACCTGGCCCTCCCCTGTGCTATCTTTCATAGTATTACATGCCAGCTCTGAGGGCCAGAATTCCTTCAGTGAATCCCCAAGGCCTCCATACTCCTAGAAATAAGTTTAATGAATGAATTGTAGAAATAACATTGTTGGCTTTTAAAAAATAAAAAAGCACTTTTGTTTTCAGTTTAGTTGTTTGTTACTGAATAAGATAAAGCCTTCCCAAAGATAAAGCCTTCCATGACATCCCCTCATCACTCTCTATTACCCCAAAATCTCCTCAGTTAGCCTTCCAACTATTGTCTCAGCTGTAAAGCTAAAGTGCTAGAATTTTTTCCCCAGGTACTCAGCATGGTGTTTTTCATATATTTGAGATCCAGGAAGTGCTGGGTTACGTTTTAGTTTTCATCTCTCTTTTGTTTTTTAGATTTTTTTTTTTTTTTTTTTTTTTGAGACAGGGTATCAAGTAGCCCAGGCTGGCTGAGAACTCAGTTTGTAGCCAAGAATGGCCTTGACTTTCTGATCTTCCAGCTCCACACTTCCAGAGTGCCATCATTCCTGTAACGCACCACACATCTGTTTATATGGTGCTGGGAATTGAGCCCAGGACCCTGTGCATTCTAAGTAACTGAATTATGTCACCACCACAGGATTGTTGATTTTTATTTATATCTTTATTCTGCATGTATGTTTATGGAAGTGTACATGCTATATCACTCGTGTGAAGGTTAGGCTTGGAGACAGACACCTTAATACTTAGCCATTTTGTGGCCCAAAGTTGTTAGTTATAAAGAAATAGTTTTCCTTATTGCATGGGTATATAAACAAAGATGAAGGACGGAAAAAAAGAGAGATTAAACACTCTCAGTGTACTATATTTTTATGTACTGAATGTTTTTTTCTGGCTTCTGCATAATTTTATGTAGTTTTAACAAAGCAATGTAAATTCTCTTGAATACTAGACTGTACATGACCTATAGGAAAGACAAAATGAGTCGCAGTTTTAGAACTCAAATAAAAAAATGAAATTGATACAGATTGTAAAACTATCTCTTATGACCTCTCTGCTCCTAATCATTGAAGCCAGATGCATTCATTCTCTAGAAGTCTAGCTATTTCTTGTAGCATTTATGACAGTCTATCCAGCTAACATTCCTATTCTGCACATCTTCAGTTAATCTTGGGTGTTGCTGTGCCATATGTGAGGGCCATTTTGGGGACTTCAGTCAGAATCAGCTGATTTGCCCCCGATTTGTACCTGAGTGGGGGAGTATGGATTGAGAAAGGGCAGATAAAGATGCTTAAGAGAAAGACAGAGACACAGGATAGAGTCAGGATGGCAATTCAGTGAATATTGAACACCCCGAGTTTATTCTTCACCATTCTTTAAATATTTTAACTAAAACAAGGGAACATGTATCATGTATATGGAACAAACAGACTTTCATTTCTTCTTCTTCAATTCTCCAAGGATTCAGTACCCACACCTTAGATTCAATTTCTCATTATCTGGCCTTAAAGGTCAAGAGTAACCACACCTTATACCAAGACTGTTGTTATTTAGATAAGACACCCAAGGCCAAGATCAAACATCCTACTGTAGCCATGCCTTAGTCCTTTAGGTCTTATGACTTACTAAGGACAGTTGTGAACTCTCTCACCTTGAGCCAAGATGAAGCAGAATCATCTTCACGAGTCCCAACAGGGTGTCATCTACCCACACCATTCTAGAGAAACTGAGGAGTTAGCTCCCTCCCATGAGACGAGCACACAGGGAACCCACAGTTTCCATATTCTACCAACTTCCCTACAAAACACACATGTCATAGCTTCCACAGCCTTGGCTATTATTAAACCTGGGTGATTATGGAAACTGTGCTCAAGTTAAGCCAGGCAATGTGCTGTGGCCACATTTCCTTTTGCTTTTTCAAATAGCAGTAACATTTTATGGGTGTTAGTCACTAATTGTTCTGCAAATGCTTGTCCATCTGTAGCAATACTGATGGAGCTATTGTTCTGGGATTTCCCAGTACCATCATGTTTGTAGCCTCTTCATTCCCTTCTGGACTGACCTCCTGGCTTTATGATGCTGTACATTTCCTTTCTTAGTCACTTTCCTGTTTTTGAGTGTGTGAGACGTATGCTCTTGTAACTCCCTAAGGACATGCATGTGGATGATAATTTTTGAATAGTTATATGATTCCTGCTGTACCATAATCATTTGAATGCACATATTAGTCATAATTTGAAGTTTCATATTACTGCTATTAAGTTTCGTGTTGTTTCCTTCAGGTTCCATCTCTATTCATATTGGTCTCTGCATTTCATATTATATGCTTCCCCAGAGCTCTGGTTGGTCATCATTCATATTTAAGACAAGTGTCCAGAAGCTGACTGACAGCTCTTCACACACACTTGAACCTGGACTTTGTGGAAGTGACTAGTTACAGTCCTAGTCCTGTAATTAGCAATCTACAAATATCACAGCTTCAGATCTTTCTTCATTTCTGTAGGAGGATATCCAAATTCCATTTCTGTAAAATATCTTTACGTGTTGGTATTTACTTTTGCCTTTTATTCCAAACAAGTGTTTGAGTTGCCTTTTGCCACCCTCTGTGTACTTGAATGCTTATCCAAAAAGAAGGAAAGAAAACCTAAGAACTGCAGGTAGCATGGGGAGATTTAAGCATAGTGCTGTTTGTTGAACACCACACCCAGCTGAACTGAACTTGAAAGTCCTCCAAATCCAGCAACCAATCTGATGACTCAGAAGGAGGAAACGAAAGGCTGCACCACACAGTGTGTGGGGTCATGAGACAAATGTTCAATTTTGTTCCTGCTCATAGCAGCTCATATCTTGTCTTGACTATCATGTGTCTGATCCTTCCTTATGTCTTCTGAGACTTGTAGTTTCTGACCACAAAAGACGTTAGAGGACAAGACAGGGGCTCACACTCTGGTTGCTTCTAACTGGAGAAAGAAGTCCATATACTAACTGGTTACTGAACGCATTCTAGTCATTCCAGTTCTATGCCGGGGTCAGATACATAAGGAGGCAGCAAAAACCATTGATCATTGCCTACAACATGCTTCATTAGTCTTGTATTTGGGTTATATTACCCAGTCTTGTTCATAGTAGGATGAAATATAATTTGTCTTTTGCTGCTTTGCTTTGTGGTTTGATATTGGAATTTTATTCCAAATTCAAATATTCCTAGTTCTTAGAATTTCAGCAAACTACAAATCTCTGTACTCTACTGTCTGAATTTGGAGAGTGGAATCCTAGTCCATGTCTGAGAGGGAGCAGCATGGTAATGATCAGATAAGATAATCTGAGTAGGCAGTTGGCAGCATCTGGCTTTGTGTCGGCACAAGAAATGATGGAAAGCTTTCCTCTGGCTGTGTAGCTAGAAGGCATTTTAAGTCAGAAACCCCCAAAGAGCTATGTTCAGTCATTAATTACAGTAACAGGAAAAGCTTGCAGGCCTTGGAGTAGAGCATGTCCTACTTCCTCAAAGCTTTTAGGCTGATATTTCCAATTGGGAGCCATTCAAATCCTTTTAAAGATTAGGCATACCAATTACCGAGTAAATTGCTGTTTATTTTTTTAGAAACGGTTCTGAGTGCTGAAAAAAAAAGTCACCTTAACCAGTTGTAACTAAAACTGTTCATTGTATTTTGATACCAGTAAAAATACAGTTTTAAAAGTCAAATGAGCAAGAATACACCAATTACTCGATAAAATTATATTATAATCTCATAAATAAAAACTAAATAAAAAGTTAAGTCAAGTGACTAAGAATGTAGCTTTGAACCCGTAAATTATCAAGAAAGAGCCATTATATTTACACAAAAATAGATTTAATTTTTAAATTGCTTTTTAAAGGGTGCAGTGATTAAGTACATATATTACTCTTGCAGAGGACTGGATTACCCAGCACACACTTTGGGCAATCACAGCTGCCTGTAAGTCCAGCTTCAGGCAAATCCAATGGCCCTGGCCTTCTGGCTTCTGCAAGCACCTGCACTCACATGCACAGAGCCACACCCAGATATGCACAAGTACACCTAGTTAAAAGCAATACAGGAAAATTGTTTAAAAGTACTTCCTAAGGTATTTAGAGTAGAAATCATATAAAGCTAACTTTCAAGTGTGTTAAAGTTTCCAAGGCATAATGAACAAGCCTGCCTGTCAGCAAACTGATAACTATGAAGACGGCAGAGTGCCACATTTACTTCACATGTAGAGCAGCCTCTCATCTGTGACCTATGGGAGGAGGACAGCTACAAATCTTTCATTTTCTTGACATGACCCTAATCCCAAAGAATATGCTTGGGGCAGCTCAGTGGCTTGCAGTCCTAGGAGAGGACTGTTTCTGTGCTGTTGACTGCGGTCTCCTTAGAAGGATGAGTCTGGGCTGAGATGGTCATCTCCTGAGGGATATTGCAGCATAGCTACAAGTCAAACTATTTTTCTAACAGGTATTCAATGGCATTAGAAGTAACTCACCACAGCTACAGAAACTGTGCAGCCGTGTGAATGTAACCACTGAGTTCAGATCTACTGGAAATACAATGAAGGTCTTATTTTTCACTGATGGGTCCCGGCCATATGGAGGGTTCACTGCTTCCTATACCTCTAGTGAAGATGCAGGTAATGTAGGATGCTGCAAACACCCCTCTCTCAGTCAGACTCATTCAGTGTCCCCCAAACACTGCCCCAAACAGTCAAGCCTTCTGCTTTTTTCTACAGTGGTCAAAGTATACCTGGGATCTTCAACACAAGAGCAACATTTTTGAGTGAGAAGAAAATCTGCTTTGTAGGGGTTGGAGGGAGCAACTATTGTAGTTTCAGGGAAACATGTATTTTGAATTTTTTTACAACAAAATTTTATTAGATTACTTTTTAGCATGATTCCATGTAATATCACTGCTAGAACTGAATCTGAGTGCAGTCCCTGATTCATTATGTTATATTCAAGAAAATACCTACTTCCTAGGTAACAGTACCACAGAGTACCTAATTCCACAGATAATTGAATGCATGTTATTGTTTTTTGCTCACCTACCTACATGTGTATATTCAGTGAAATTAATAAGCCAGGCTGTATTTAGTATAGATTATCCCAAAATTAAACAATGTGTGGCCTGGATTATAAATAGCCTCTGCCTTTTAGGTCTGATGCCATTATCCAAGGGTTTTGTATTTTAGGAAGAAAGAAAGTAAATACATCTTTAAAAAATTGTTTATTTTATTGGTTTAGGAAACATTCATTACCATATTAAAAAGAGTGATTTTGTTGGTACTCCAGTGTTACATTATTTACTTGATGCAAATGATTATTGGATCAAATAGAACATTGTTCATAAAAAGCCAGAATGATCTACCAGTGGCTTGTGTATTTTTCTAAATTAAATACTGAATGAATAATATGTCTAAACTTGGAGATATTGATACACAACCAAACCACAGCCATCTTCTCTATTCCAGAAGCAAAATAAAGGAACTTTGTTTTGTGTATCTTTCCTTCATGGACCCATAGGCATTCTTCCTATGGTTTGTATATCCTTTGTCTACAAGCCTGACTACATCTAGAAAAGCAAACCCACTGTTTATTATTTTATTCATTGAGCCTTGATTATTGAAATTGTCTGTTACAGCATGGATCTTATTACTCTCTCTGTGCCTTTTATTGCCTTAGTGTGTGGTGGATCTCTTCCAAGTGTCTCTGGTAGAAACTTCACTTCTCCTGGCTATAATGGAATCCGTGACTATGCAAAGAACCTAAACTGTGAATGGACTCTCAGTAACCCAAATCGGGAAAATTCATCCATTGTTATCCATTTTGTAACATTTTCTCTTGAACGTCATCAAGACTGTGCATCTGATGTCCTTGAGTTTCGAGTGGGTGAGTTCAATCAAAGAATGTGTTTTCTCATTTATCTGCATATTCTTCCTATTCCTGGAGACAACGGCAGGAGTCAAATGGCTACTATCTCAGTAAACAAGTTATAAAGGAGCTTTGTGAATGCAAAACTGAGATCCTGTGTTCCCATATAGGAAATGTGGCCCAAGAACTGTGAGTGAAGGGGGCCTTAGCAGGAAAAGTTCCTATCTCAGGGTTTCTGTGTGGGAGGCTCACCCGAGTGGCTTCCATCTAGTCCCTGTCCTATCAGTGTGCTCCACTAATCCTCGGGAACTAAGCTTGGAATGAACAGATACTGGAAGTCATTTCTTCTTGAACTTGCAGGTTTCAGAAGGAAGTTGTTCAATTTTTGGGTTTTTTTTTTTTTTTTTTTTTTGGCCTTAGAAGTTTAAAAACCTCCCACACTGTACCAATGTGGAACTGTTTGGGACTATTTGGAACTGTACCATGGGAGCTGTTTGGGGAATTATCCTCAAAGTCATTGTTCATTTTTTTTTTTTTCATGATAGAAAAGGATCAAGGCACATCTGATGAATCAAACTTCTCTTCAGAATTTTTTAAAACTTTGTGTTTATGGGCAGTTCCTTCTTAGAGTTCAGGCACAAATGATGCAATGAGGAATCCTCCATTGTCACACTGACACATGCTTCCTAGTAAGAAAATAAATAGTCAGAGGAGGAAAATAATATCATAGTGCTCTATACCGTCAAATGTTGATTGTGTTCTCCTTAATGCCCAACACTAAAGAAAAGAAAGCTGAAAGTGGACAGCTATCATAACCAGTGGTATCTATTTATAATACACATAATATAGGCATATGTTATATACTATATTATATATTATATTATTATTGTCATTGTGTTATTTTAACACCTTTTATTTTAGGGGAGGAAGTTATTCTGCAAAGGTCTTTCATAAACCTTTGGGTGGCAGAGAAATAGGGGAATTACAGAGAAGAGTAACAATGTTAATGTGGCTACACA
Organism: Cricetiscus sungorus; assembly: GCA_030556225.1. Lineage (NCBI taxonomy): Eukaryota > Metazoa > Chordata > Mammalia > Rodentia > Cricetidae > Cricetiscus > Cricetiscus sungorus. Next base: position 13,454,899 of record JANBXA010000103.1, read on the forward strand.
AATGATATTAAACAGCAAGTAAGAATCAGTTGTTATCTATGCAGAAAAAAAACGGTATAATATCATATGTGGTGATTATAATAGTGTGCTGTTGTCAGGATGGGTAGCATATAAAATAAAATTTAAGAAATCAAATGGGTTACTGAATGCATTCCTCCTCTACATTTTAAAGATCATTTCTATGCAGTCTTAAATAAAACAAGATAGTTCTGAGATGGATCACAGCAACCCTGCACCAAGGCTCACATTGAGAAGACCTGACAGTCACTGATGTCCTCCTTTGAGAACATGGAAAGCAGGGCTTTTATGAAGGGCTTTGATATAATCTTGGGTCACAGACCAGGGATTCTTACAAGAGAATCATCCCTGCTCTCTGAGGCCCATGGGTATAAATATGGAAGTGGCTATTTGAGAATGCTTTATGTGAAATGCTGATAAACACTACCTCTACCTGCTGCCAGGCCATTCATAGAACTAAGCAGGACAGCTGCATAGTATTCAATTTCAGTCAGTGAAACTTGATCTTCTCTTCATGCCCCTTGATTTACAGACAGTAGACATACTCTATTTCGTTGATCTATAAGGTCAGTGGTGTCCATCTGACAGAATAAATAGGGAGCAAATAAGTGTGCACTCTCCAGATACTCTGTAAATGTTAATCTAATTTCTGGGAAAAACAATCTTCATGAAACTTGTTCAAGTCCATCCTGACAGTTCTTGGCCCGAGTACTGAGTATTCTGTTCATTTTAGATGATCAAATACAGTGAAGAATCTTGAGAAGTTTGAGCAATCATCACCTTTATCCTAGGAGTGTATTTGTTATCACTATTGGCATTACATTCCTTCCTCCCTTACAAACCACACATCTAAAAGGGGTATTGAGTTAATTGCATTTCTGTTTAGATATGTGAAAGTTGTTTTGAAGACATAGATTGGCACTGATAGTCAAGGCATCTCTACGCCCAAACAGTTCTTTTGTGTGTAATTGACAAAAATTCTTTTGAAATGTCTGCTACTCAACCAGGATTGAAATATATCAAGAAGTACTTTTTGTTTTTATTGTTTGTTCCTATTAATTAAAATATTTGTCTGAAACCCTGCAAATAATGTCACTTGGCATAATATTTTGACCAGGTGATGCTGATGGACCCCTGATAGAGAAGTTTTGCAGCTTTTCAGCACCAGCAGTACCCTTGGTTATCCCCTACTCCCAGGTGTGGATACACTTTGTCACCAATGACCATTTAGAATATATTGGATTCAATATAGAATACTCCTTTACAGGTAAGCCTGAACGATATCACATATAGCTTTATATATTTATGCATTTATACAATAGTTTCATTGATAATTTCAGTAAAATATTTCAGGTTAAATTTTTAACCAGCTGTTACTGATACCAAGAAAAGAGTTTTATAAGTTTTTATATATTTGTCTTTATTCCAGGGATCCTAATCTAGTCTTACAGTTTTATGACTTTGATGCCTATGTTTCTCTGTGTAGACAATTCTGTCTTCTTCGATCTACAGTCTTTTTGTTTTGTTTTATATGGTTTGGCTTGGTCCCCAAGCTTGGTCTCCAATTTACATTGACACGTTTTCTCTTGTAAACCATTCTTACATTTTAGGATAAATCCTACATGGTCACAGTTTATGTTTTATTCAGATTTCTAATCATTTTGTTAGGCCTGCATGTGTGACATTCAGAGTTTCTATGTAGTAATTCAATCCAAGGTGGGTAACAAAACCACTTATCTTGGTTACCAGAGATTTTGTTTTGTTTTGTTTTGTTTTGTTTGTTTGTTTTTGTTTTGTTCTGCCTCCTTTCACTAGCATGGTAATCCTTTCATATTTTTGACAATATTTCCTTTTGTGAAAGTCTAAAGTCATACTTCCTTTTCCTGCTTTGTCTCCAAAACCTTAATCCCTACCCTAAGTCCAAGTCTTCCTCAGAACCCTCTGCGTCATCCACACTCTCCATTTGGCATTGCTCCTCTGTGTTTGAGTGACTTCTTGTTGACAGAACTTACAATCCCATTTCTCTTTCTGTCGAGTTTGACTGAGAATCAACAGACACTTTGCTATAGTCTTATGTATGTTCTTTGTGTTATAACCAAATGAAGACAGGTTTTCCTTTGGGCCACCATCTCAAAAAAACACACACACAGGGACTTATTATTAATCATGATAGCTTGGCCTTAGCTTAGGCTTGTCCCATTAGCTCTTAACTTAAATTAACCCATATCTTTTAACCTATGTTCTTTTATGTGGCGTGGTTACCTTTAATCTGAACTACCTATCTTGCTTCCTCAACATCTGGCTGGTGACTTCCCCTTTTTATTCTTTCCAGAACCCTCTGTTCCCAGAAGTCCCATATAATCTCTTTCTGCTTACCTAATGGCCATTCATCTCTTTATTGAAGTCATCAAAAGTTGCCTGGGCAAAAACACATGTTCACAGTGTACAAAAAGATTATTCCACAACAACCAAATGCATGATTGAAGGAGAGAATAAGCTCAGACATAATCTCCTTGTGCAAACATTAAATCCATTGATTATTGTTCACCCCACTGAAAGAAAAGTCAGACAAAGAAGCAGTGTTGTGTATGTTGGAAGGCAGATCATATACATCATATAATGCTATAGACCTGTGACATCTTTTTAACCTGCTAAAATGATCTGCTTTTTGAAACCTAAGTGCTTGTTACAAAATGATGTATTTGATTATGGGGCAGATCGTTTCTTCAGACTTACCTATATATATATCCATGGTCTGATGTTTTCAGGAAAGTCAATGTCTTTTCATATGTCTATAGTATATTGTTAGCTATTCTGTGGCTAACTATTCTCCAGTTACAATAAAGACAGACTCCTATTTTCTGCTAAATTGAGGCTGTCTGTACTGTGGAATTCTATTTGGTGAACACTTTGGAATTCAATTCATTTGTTTCTATTCTTTCACCCCAACTTTGCTCTCATTCATGTTTTTATTTATTGATTAATTGATTGATTTCATTTTTACCGGGAAGCATGATGGTTATCATTAAGTATTGTTTTGTCTCTGGTAGTATTTTATTCTCTTATTTAAGGTTTGCAAATCTAATTTCAGATTGTGGTGGGATACAGACAGGCGAGAGTGGAGTGATCTCAAGTCCTAATTATCCAAACATTTATGGTAGATGGACCCAATGTTCATGGCTGTTGGAAGCCCCAGAAGGGCACATCATTACTGTGAGTTCTTATAACTGGGTTACTAGATCATGGAAATAGTGTGTGTGCCTTTCTCTCTCTCTCTCTCTCTCTCTCTCTCTCTCTCTCTCTCTCTCTCTCTCTCTCTCTCTCTGTGTGTGTGTGTGTGTGTGTGTGTGAGTGAATGTGTGTGTCAGTATTTGTAAATAAGTGATTAGAGTAGACTTTGGTTTTATAATTGATAATTTTTTCTGAAAAATTATTTGTTTAGAGTACATATATTGTTATCTATCAGTCTATAATCAATGAAGACTGTTTCTTTTCTCAAATTAGGAAAATGTATATGTAGAAGCTAATGACAAGAAGTGTCATTCTAGCCTAATAAGTTGTTGGGGTTCTCCCAAATGACTCTACTACATGAAAAAAATACACTCTTTCTAAAATCACAAGAGAACTTTTTAACAAGGAAAACAGAATGAAGAGGAGAAAATAAAGAGTCATAAATACTAAACTATGAAAATCTTGACAAAATGAAAATATTTATAGAAACTTTGTATGATGGAGGTAGATGAACTCCTTTACAGCTCAGTGTGGCTCATCATGTCTCTTCTCTTCTGCAGCTCACATTTAGTGACTTTCATCTCGAGGAGGTACCAACTTGTTCTGCAGACTCGGTTACTATCAGGAATGGTGGCTACCCTGAATCACCCATCATAGGACGGTACTGTGGGTGGTCAGTCCCTGGGCCAGTACAATCTGGTTCCAACAAGCTTGTGGTGACTTTCACCACAAACCATCAAGGGCAAAGCCGTGGATTTTATGCTACATGGAGCACAAGCACTTTAGGTAAAACAAACAAACAAAAAACCTCCTCTATACTTACCATTTATTTTTCATAACTAATTTAGTCATTTCTTAGGACTGAAGGGGATAGGCTCCACTCAATAAACAAATCTGCAGGTGCTAAACTTTTTTAATGCAATATGATGCAGTCCTTGTGCATGGTGTATGAGTGTCCTCCAGAAAATATTATCTCTAGATTATTTGTAATTCATAATACAATATGAATGCAATGTGTGTGTGTGTGTGTGTGTGTGTGTGTGTGTGTGTGTGTGTGTAGTTGCTATATACATATTGCTCAGGGGATAATGACAAGAGACAAATAGTCCTACTCTCAGCTAGTAGGCAGAATTTTCAGAAAGCAAAGACAGAGTCTATATCGTGTGTGTGTGTGTGTGTGTGTGTGTGTGTGTGTGTGTGTGTGCGTGTGTATGTGTGTGTATTGTCCCTAGAAACATGGTGTTTGATTGAGGAGTTTGAGGATAAAGGTGACCAGATGAAATCTATGATTTAGGAAAAAAAATGCTAAAATTGAAGCTGAATCAAAAGATAATGGATTTGACTTGTTAAAGTAGCATTGTACCTATGAAATATGAACCTTGTGAAAATTCTCAGAAGTGATAAGTATTTGTATTGAATAGTTAGGATTTTCGTATCCTAACCATCACAGAACAGTCCCTTGTAGAAGAGTTTATTAATATGAAGATCTCTACAGAATCTTCTCCATCTCCTCATTAAGCCACTAGCTACTCCTGAAGTCATCAGGCAGTTACAGATGAACCACTGCCTCAAAAGCAAAAGATTGAGGCTATGTCCCTTTATTTAACTTTACTCTGTGCTTAATTTATACTTTTCTTTGTTATCTCTTAGGTATGTGCTTTAAGGTTATGACAATAATTTTAGATTTTCTTTGTATTTCTATGACTTATTCAGAGCAGTCAATCACTTTCAACATGAGCCAGGTTACTTAGTGGAATGACTTTCCCCAGTTCAAAAAAATTCATTTTCTTTAGTTTGCTGTAGTAGACTAAAATTACAAGAGATCACACGGCTGTATTTGCATCTGTTTGTGGTAAGATAATGTAGAGTGTGTGTGGCCTGGCTATCTATTTACCTGCTATACAGTCTCAAGGAAAGTAGTCTTGTTTGGAGACAGAATGGAGGTCTATCACTCCAGTCTACAAGACTCAGATCAAGGGACCTCACTGTACCCCAAAACTGTGACAGCTTTGTTTTTAAAGCATTTCATATCTATAGGTTCCTACTTAGTTTCTGCCCCCAAAACAAGTCAGACACAAGAAAAGATGAGTTATGTCCTCACATTTAGAAATAGTCTCTAGCCATCTTTGGCTTCTAAATTTGATATTTTACCTTGAAGATTTATTTTTTTTAATGGAAAATTTCCAGGTTGTGGTGGAACATTCCATTCAGATAATGGTACAATCAAATCTCCTCATTGGCCTCAGCCATTCCCCATGAACAGCAGATGCTCCTGGACTGCCATCACACATGAGAGTAAACACTGGGAGATTAGCTTTAACAGAAATTTCCGGATCCCCAGCAGTGACAGCCAGTGTGGGAACAGCTTTGTGAAGGTTAGTGTGCTTGTTTGTTTGACTGGTTTTGTGAATGTAAACATTTTGGCTACAGAGGACTCAGTTGTTTCTCAAGGTGCAAAGAATACAATTTTATTGCTTGAATTGCTTAGATGTGAAAGACAGACACTTCAACTGTTAAAAGATAAGATTTGAACCACCAAGTACATGCTGACTTGTAGTCTTTCATCATCTGCTCTGGGAAAAGTGAATAAATTAAGGAGATTTTTCTCTAACCTTCTAAATTGTCATGAGCATTGATGGACGCTTTCCTCTTTCATTTTTTCTCCTTCATTCCTTCCCTCCTTTCTTCTTTCCATCCTCCCTCTCTCTTCCTATTCTTGTCCTTTTTTGCTAAAAGAAAGGAGCGCATAAACACATAAGGTCTCATCTCAAGGAAATTTAATATATGATATAAAAATGACAGGAGATTGAAGTAGCCTTTATTCCAGATATTAAAAGTCCATACTGTGAAACAACATGAGAGACCTAAACTAAGAAATGATGGTTCAGGAAGTTAGACAGGAGGCTTACCTCCAACGCAGCTTTCCTGCTTACATGACACTAATTTTCACTTCTTATTGACACGACCATAAGTTCACATTAGCCATGCCATATCACATCTTGTATATTGTATCAATGTGAAACTATGCCTTTTAGTGGAAAGAGCAATTAGACAAAAATATATTCATCTTTTTTGTACTTGCCATCCATATGTGTTTTTATGATTTAATTTAATTTTTTAGCTTCAAATTATTTAATTATAAAATGAAGAGAATGATTCTACTTCAGTCGGGTTGTATTAAGTATTAGAATATGACACGATAGCATAAAAACTACCTAGTACTTGGGAATATAAATATCATTCAATGAATGGGAAACACTTTTTAAAGTCAATACTATTGTTTCATATTATCTCTTAAATTGTTTTATTTCATATTGATCTGTTCATCTTATTTAAATAAAAATCTAATCCTTACAAAATATGCACATAATAAAACGGAATTAATATATATTTCTCTTAATTGCTTTTTCCCATAAAGAGAGCTCTCTTTTCATGAGTCAACACAAAGTGCGCCAACTTATATTAAATTTTATAAGTTATTTGATGGGAAAAAGTTAATCTGGGAAACTGACTAGGATCCATTCTTCTGGATAGAATGGAAGTCCCTCTGAAAGTGTCATACAAATCCCAGTGCTAACAGAAAATGATATCAAATTGATAATTACCAAAAATATGTAATGGAAGAAACACTATATTTAGCTGAGTATGAGACTTTCCATTGATAAGCTTGTGATAACTGTGCTGTGACACTCTTGTTTATGCCAAAGGAAGCGTCTGTAGAGATGGAAGTAATAAGGAAAGGGACCCAGTGACAGCAAACTACCTGGAGTGGGAAGGTCCTTGGTGTCTCTAAGTCAAAGACTCTTTTCTCTGTCTTATAGACAAGAGGGAAGGTTGACAGAATGATCAAAGATGCAAAAACCCTTTTTGTTCTCAAAATAGGAGATGTTTCTCTTCCCAAAGACCCTAAAGTAGTAATAGGGAGATGCCATTCAACCCTCCTGCTTTGATGGAGAAATACACAGAAGCCAACCCAGGTAAAGGACTCTCTGTACCCTTGGGAAGCATTAGCTGAAGTAGCATAGGCATGGTTTTACATACTCATAATCCTAGCATTCAAGAGGTAGAGGCAGGAGCATCAGAGTGTCAAGCTTATTCTTGGCTCCATAGGGAGTTTAAAGACAGCCTGATCCACATGTGGCCTTGTTTTAAAAAAATAAATAAAATAAGAGGAAGAAAACACTAGTAACATCTCGCAAATTCCATAAAAACCAAGATGAAGAAAATTATACTACAGATACTCAGAAAATCAAGTCACCATTAGAAACAGAGCACAAGAATGTATGTAAAACTATATACTGAACATAAACATGGTGACACTCTTCAAAATAAGACACTGAAATAGGACTCAGACACTGCTAATGTAGTAGATAAAATGTTTAGATCACAACAATAAAGAACCTATCCCAAGAGAAACAAAGACTACAACTTGAGTGAGGAAAAATCGTCATGTCAACCCTGAGATGAAATAGATGATGGACACATGTGACAAGGATGTCAGTACTGAAGTCATAAAACTTCCTCAGGGACCACTAACAAGTTCTCTTTAAAGCATTTTCATGAGCAAATGAATAATAGAAAATGTTGGCAAAGAAACAGTTACAGTAAGGAACTAAATGCAAATTATAGAACTAAAAACACAATAGAAATAACTCACTGTTTAATCTCAATAGGACAGAGAACAGAATCAGTAAATTTGAGAACAGAACAACAGAAGTCACCCCTTGGAATAATAAAGAGAAAATGTTAAAAAAAACAAAAAACATGAACAGAACAATAACAAACTATCCAACATTCATACCACTGCAGCCCTGCAAGGAAAGACAACAATTCAACTGACAATAGTTAAAGAAATAATGAAATGCTAAAATAAAAGAATTGTCAACAATAAATTTAGCATCTTGAAAATTACTGTTAATATACATGGTAGAATTTTTAAATTCCCTTTCAAAAAGCAAGCTAAAAGAAAATATCCATAAGGTACTTTCCATTAAAGAGTGTTTAAGGGAACTTACTCTAACTTCACAGATGGTGTAGAAAAAAACCTTGGAGTATAAAGAGGAAGGAATCGAGAAATGAGTAGAAATGTGTGCATCTGGCCAGAATATACCTATACATAGAATATATGTTTATGAATTATATTTAGTGATTTAAACAAAAGCCTATAGTGGTATCTGACAATGGAAAGTAGTAAAGGAACCTAAGTGGAGGTTGCATTTCAACACTCCCGTCAAAATGGTCCAGTGTGAATGTTGGAGTAAACCTCAGTAAACATGTATTTTAATACCCAGAACAATAAAAATTATCAGAAAGAATATGAAGGCCCATGAAAAACATTACGTTTCAATAAAAATGGGACATATAGGAAATCAAGAAAAAACACACAGTGGATCAAAGACTAGAAGAAGAAAATGAGATGCAAATAGAAAATGGAGATCCAATTTGTGTGTTTTAAATAACCTAGTTATACCAATTAAAATAGACAGATTATTGGAGTTAAAACATGATACAAGTGGAAACAAATTCACTTCAAATCCAACCATACAGGTGGCTAAAAGAAAAGGATATAAAATCATAAAACATGGAAACAATATTTAAAAAAAAAAGGCTATTCACTGCTAAAATGGAATCCAAAACTTTAAAATATTGCTGTTAGAAAAGAGACATCATACATGAGAATGGAACAATTAGTCTACCAGGAATCCAAAGTGAGATTAAACGTTCTTTCTTGAAACAATAGAGCCAGAAGGGCGAGAAGCAAAACTTGATAGAGCTATGGAGATAACTCTTCAGTTGGGTTAAGATTTCAACACTCTGCTCTCAGTAGCTCATAGGACAGTCAGCTAGACAATGCACCGGAATGCAAGGGAGCTCTGAAACTGTGAAGCAATAGGATAAAACTGAGATGTGTAGCCGGGTGGTGGTGGTGTACACCTTTAATCCCAGCACTGGGGAGGCCGAGACAGGCTGATCTCTGTGTGTTCGAAGCCAGCCTGGTCTAAAAGAGCTAGTTCTAGGACAGCTTCCAAAGCAATACGGAGAAAACCTATTTCAAAAAAACAAAAAACAAAACAAAACAAAAAAAAAAAAAAAAAAAAAACTGGCTGTTGTAAAGAAACCACACATCAGCAACAGCGTAGCATTTTGGATATTTTTGTAACATGTCAGGATAGACCTCATACTGAGATTTAAAAAAAAAACAAAACCTCAATAAAAACAAAGAACTAAACTGCAGAGAATATTTTCTCTGATGGTATAAACTACAAAGCAATAGTAGAAAAAGGGATGGCCTTCCACACACCAGAGTAAGTAGTCAGCTGAAAAAGCCAGCCAGAGCGAGCAGAGAAATCAAGTCTTCAATTACTTCCTGAAATGGCATAATCAAGAGGTGAAGAGGGCAAAAGTGTGGGCTCCACCCTGTCACTTTTTGATGAACTCGTGGAAAGGGTCAAGGGGTCAGCTTCAAGGTAGGAGTTGTTCACAGCTGTGTGAGCCCAAACAAAAAGACAGAAAATCCTGAGGACTGAGTTAGAGTGGAGGAAAGCGTTCTGAACTTTCTCCCTTACACTCACAAGATGTCTTGGCAAAGGTGCTGGTGTAGGCCTCCTGCTGGGGGCTGCTGGAAAAGACTTCCCAGGAAGGTGCCTGGGCTCCCAATGCACCTCTGTATGAGAGTGTGCTTGGCCACCAGGGCCTGAATCCCTTACAGTAACTCACCTCAGTGACTGGAACATGTTGGCTATGGAAAAGTTACATGAGGAAGGTGGACAGAGGGTGTGGCGGGTCACACTTCTGTAATTGTAATTGGCTGGGCCTAAAACTTCAGACAGGGTTTTGGCAAAGACAAAATACAGTGTGTGACACAATGCAGTGATATTTAGCACCTTAAAATAATCCACAGGTCAAAGAAAAAGTCTCAAAGGAATTTTAAAAACACACAGAAGGAATAAAAGAAAGCCAAACAAGTATATAGATTATGGAGGAAAAAACTTTAAGAGTAGATTGATAACACTGAAGACTTCATGTACATTTTTAAAATAATCAGGAAAATAATGATTAAAATAGAAATTAATGAACTTGACAATAGGAATACAATAGAAAAATCAAGAAAATTGATAAATGTATTGCAAGGCTGACAAAAATTAAAAGTGGCAACACAAATCATCAGTGTCATAAAGGCATCTTAATTAGAATTAAGAGAGATCAGTATACTCCTGTAGACACTAAGATTTTTAGACTGTGCACAGCCTCCTCAGCTCACTTACTCTAGTCACTTCTCTGAAATGAAATGAGACTTTCCTGGTCAAAGGCCCATGTAGAAGGTAGGGTTACCTAAAGTTACCAATCAGAGGAAAACTTCACTGTCCAGCTCTTCAAAAACCAAGCACAAACCTCCTTAGGGCAATCAGGATGAAACAAACCACTTAAAAACAAGTTTAAAAATCATTCTCCAAAGAACGTACTCCAGATTTGTGTGCAACTTACTTAGGTCTTCCTCTTCCTTCCTTTTCTATCTATCTTTCTTTCTTTCTTTCTTTCTTTCTTTCTTTCTTTCTTTCTTTCTTTCTTTCTTTCTTACTCTGTAGAATTGAATACAATTTTAGTCAAGCCTAAATCTGTTAAACTATTGGCAGGTGAAAACTGATAGCATTAAGTCCTGTTTTTGACCCCATCAGGTCTGGAGAGGAACCTTGAAGACCAACGATACCCTGTTAGCCACAAGCTGTGGGGATGTGGCTCCAGGTCCCATTGTCACAACAGGAAACATATTCACTGCTGTCTTCCAGTCTGAGGAGATGCCAGGCCAGGGCTTCTCTGCATCCTTCATAAGCCGTAAGTAGCACTAGAGTCTAAACCATGAGGAAGGGCAGGTGCCTCAGACTGGCTTGGGGAGCAGTAGGAAAGCTTCACCAAGATTGGCTTGATAGAGATCCTGGGAAGGAACATGAGTGAGCCACCTAATCCTGGAGGGACACTCTTCCTTCAACAGTCAGTGAGATTCAGGCATGGCTGTACGTGTCTATGTTATAGAGAGGGCAAAGATAGGATGAACTGAACTTTGAACCCAATTTGGGGGAAAATACAATGCTGTTGGAGCTAAATTCAAGGCCAGGTCAACTGAGTATGATCCAAAAGGCCCCCTGCTCTGACTGCTGAGCACAAATGAGGTTAGTGGGAACTGGAGCCGTTTTCAAACCTGAGATCCTGTGACCTGTGCGTTTGGCTGAATTAAATCAGGTGAACACTATTTGCAAAGCATTGTTCAAGGTGAAGCTTGGGGAAAAGAGTTGGAGGGAATAATGCAGTGAGCAGATATTTCAGACATGAATAAAAGAACAAGGATGATGGATAGGGAGTAATGATGGCCAACTTATGATCTAGCCTGGGTGTTCGGATGACGTGTGTGTGTGTGTGTGTGTGTGTGTGTGTGGGGATAAGAGAGAGAGAGAGAGAGAGAGAGAGAGAGAGAGAGAGAGAGAGAGAGAGAGAGAGAGAGAGAGGGAAGGAGGGAGGGAGGGAGGGAAGGGGAGAGAGATTCATTCAGTGTAAAAGGATACGTATATTGTCATAATTTACCAGTCAGAGTGGTATACATTAACTAGAAGTAGATGAAAACAAATGCCTCTTTAATAATGCGAGGTATTAGTCCCTGTATAGTATAGATAAACCTACAGCTTTTTATACACCAGAAAAGCACTACTTTAGAACTATGTTCCCAGCCTTTTACTCCCCACTTCTTAAGTTTTGGCACAGTGTCTAGCCAGGTTGCCTAAGCTAGCCCTGAAGTCCCAGTGCAGCTCAGGCTTTCCTTGGATTTACACTCCTGGAGCCGCTGTTTCCAGAATGTCTGGGAGTACGGGTGTGTACCATTGCCCCTACCTTCCATATCTGCATTTTAGGCAGCTGTGATTCATATGACAATCTGATAACTATCATGAGCAGTATATTAAACTACCTTTGAAAAACAATGATCATTGCTATTATTCTTAGATTTAAAAGTAGTAAGGGAGTGTTTCCTAATAGACATTTAGAAAACATTTTATAAACTTTTTAGGTGATTAATATAATACTTTTCAAATAAAACATAAAGTAATACTCAGAGATATATCACACTGTGTGCGTGCGTGTGTAGGTGTATGTATATGTGTATAAGTGAGTACATATGGAGCCAAGAGGACACCTTGGGTATTCCTCAGATTCTATGCAGCTTTTTTGTTTGTTTTGTTGATGGAGAGTCTTGAATTGGCCTGTAACTCACTACATTGAATGGGCAGGCTGGTCAGCTAAGCCCCAGGATCTTCCTTACTCTCTCATCCCACATGTGGAATTCCAAGGGCACACCAGGAAGCCTGACTTTCACCTAGACTCTAACACTGAGCTCAGATCCTCATGCTTGCAAGGCAAACACTGGACAGACTGAGTCATTTCCCCAGGCCTGTGATTCACTTTCATAGATTTTGTTTCTTTATGTGAACTATATTTAATCTTTGATAATTTATCTTCTTAAAAATATTGTGAGACTGGAATTGTAGTATGTGACAAAATATCTACTACTTGGCACCTCAAATTCCTCATGATATTCTAATCAGCTTTTATTTTTCTACCATTTAGCCTTATAAGTCAGTTATTCTCTTGGTGCCCTTCTTCCATTTGGAGTATTGCAAGAAATTTGCTGTAGAGACTTCATGAAAATGGCAGTCTATGTCTTTCTCTTTATGAAATAGTTGCTCTGGGTGATTATGAATGTCCTGATGATTTTTTTTTAAATTCTTGTGTAGGATGTGGACGTAGGTTCAATGGCTCCAGCGGTGACATCATCTCTCCAAACTTCCCAAAGCCATATGATAACAATATGAATTGCACCTACTTCATAGATGTGGAATCTCAGTCTCTGGTCATCCTGACCTTTGTGTCCTTCCATTTGGAAGGTATGTCTATTCTTTTCCAAAAATTTATTAACTTCGACTGATAAAGGTATATATCTACAGTGTTGATATAGGGGTTTGATAAAGATTTTGATATAAGGATAACTTGCAGCATAGCTATGCCAACCTAATTAAAATACCTAATAAAATACTATTTTTGATTGTGAGAACATCTAGAATTTATTCTCATAGAAATATTCAAATAGATAACAAGCACATCATTATTAATTATATCTCCATGTTGTAAGAAGATTTTTCTGAGTTTATTCCCTTCGAAAGAATAAGGGTAAGTGTTATGACCTTTAATAGACATCTTCCCATCCTTGAAGATAGTAACCACTGTTCTACTCCACTAGATGACACGAGAAATGAGATTATGTACTGTTTCTTTTTCCCGTGTATCTTTTTTTTTCCGTTTAGCACAATGCCTTGAAATTTATTCATATTGCCATGAATTACAGTATTTCCTTCTTCATAAAGGCAGAATAGTACATCATTGTTTTCATTCTCATTCAGCCATCTGCCTATGCGTGTCATTCTCTTTATTCATCAGGAGAAGGACTCTCGAGTTGATTTCATGTCTTGGCTATTATTAATAATTCTGCAGCAAACATGGAAGAATAGATTTGTCTTCACCACACTGACTTCATTTCCTCTGGGTGTATGCCCAGGATTGGAATTGCTGAATAGTATGGGTCTATTTTTAATTTTTTGAGGACCCTCTTTTTCATAATGGCTACACTAGTTTAAATAGTCAAATATTCACCATTACATACCTCTTGTCTTTTGATAATAGCCAAAGATTCAATTTATTTCAAGCAAACAAAAATAATTAAATCATTAATGAGAGAGATGTAGCCAGAGTACTCTAAAATCAACACTTGAAGACAATAATAAACCTGAACTGTAATGTAAATGCAAATCAAATTACAAATAAAAACATCTTTTTTTATCTTCATACTGAGGACTGGACTTTGAGCAGGAGCAAGCGTCCTACAACTAAGCTATATTCCCACCCATTACTTTTTGTTTGAAAACAGGATCTCACTAAATTACACACGCTGGTCTTGAACTCTTATGTAAATCAAGCATATACATAACTCTTGCCTCTGTCTCCAGAGAAGTTGAGGTCAGGCCTGGCTTCCTTCTGGTTTTTGAAGAGAAAAAGTACCATTTTATATATTTCATCCAGAACTGAAAAACTAAAATAATAACTTTAAAGACACAGGCACCACATAAATTTGCTTAAAGAAAATACATCTGAAGTCTGTTATATTTTACATAGCTTTTTTTTTCCTCCAAGCACAGAGGATTGAACTGAGGGATATATGCCAAGTTTGGCAAGTAATCTACCACTGAGCTAAGTCTACAGGCCTACTTCACGTTCCATTTTGAGATAAAGTCTGGATAAACTACCCCAGTTGGCCATAAATTTGCTTTATAGACTTGATTGGCCTCAAACTTGCAATAAGCCTCAGACTCCCAAGTAGATGGGATTTTCTTGTCTATGCCATTATGTCAGGCTCATAGCTTTTAATTTATTCATTTACAGTTATACTCTATACACATACATGTAAACATACACATCTACAATCAGACATCCGCTGAAAACTATCCAGTGAAAAAAGCAATTCTGTGAGTCAGAATAGGCACTCAATCAATATTAAATGAGTGAGTAGGTAGATAATATTAGAGTCAGCTCTGCTTTTATGAAATAGCACCATGGGGTATCCTTTTATCTATATTCTGTGATCTTCTCCTCCTAAGTTCTGATTCCTCAGTGGGAAGGTTCCTCTAAGCACATGCATTTCTTCTCTGCTCATTTTCCAATTCTAGAGTAAGGGCTGTCAGTAGATAAACAGTAATATTGGTTCAAACCAGGCTGTGGCTGATAATACACACTAGATAATTTTGAAGACAAGAATAGAAATCCTTCAAGTGGATGGATATTTTCACCTACTCTTGCCATTTACCATAAATGGTACATACTTACCATTTCTCATAAATCATATATTTATAGACTACAATTAATTTGTAATTCTGTCAAGATACAGCTGCATCTTCAAATCTGAAAGGATACATACACAGCAGGCACATTGAACTAATGTGGCATCAGGAATCAAATCCAGCATTGCTAATGCTTCCCTGCATTTTGTGACCTTACAGCCTTACACATTTTTGCTAACTAAAGATATTCCTGTAGTCAATGTGATTGACTAAATAAAACAAACCTAACACAAAGGTTACATTCCATGATTCTGTTTGTTTGAAAAGTCCAGAGTAAAGGAATAATAAATACAGAAAGTAATCTCATGGAGCTAGGACTGTAGTACAAAGAGCAGAAGAGATAAGCATTAATTGTCAGTGGATCCTGGTCTCCCTGTATGGCGTTCAGAATGTAGAATTGGGACGACTATCACATCCTTAAAGTTGTATGGGAGTGTCAACTGGGAACACCTTGCCAAAAAGCCTTTGGAGAAAACTGGAAAACATTCCTGCCTTAGTTCTAATAACTTAAAATCTAAAATTATGTTCTAAAGTAATAAGAAATTGTTCAAATGTTTATAAACAAGGGTATACTTTTTACAGTGTGTTTAGTCACAAGAGTCATAGGAAGGTTAAAACAATGTATTGGTCATAGGGGTTTGATTGAGCATGGGTTGATAACTTTTACATTAGAACTTAGTGCATACATTAGTAAAATGTCTAAGAGGACTACCTACTTTCATATGATGCTGTTTTCTATTATTAAAAATCAGGTTATAGTAAGTATACTCCCATGATGTTTGGAGAGTAGCGCTCACCTACAAACACAAGTACACAGCAGCAGCAGCAAACATTCCCTTAGTGGCTTTGAAAATTGCTTTATGCTGACTTGCAGAAAGGGAGGAGATCAAGCATGCCTTTGCTTCAAATTAGAAGACAATGTTGATGCAAATTTACAATCACCAAAGCCCTGAACCGATGTTTTTGTGAACATTGGGAAGGGCTGTCAGGAAGCATCAAGGGATTTCTCATGGGTCTGCTCATGGTCACTCTGTAAAGTTTCTCTCAAAAGCAGAACTGTTGACATTGTGAGCTGCATGGTTTTGGGGGGGGGTTTGTTAATTTATATTTTGTTTTTTTGGTAGGAGGACTCAGAGTATGGAAATGGTCCTGTTTGTATTAAAGTCTGTTTAACAACTTCCCTGGCCTCTATCTCATTCTCCAATGTTTCTGCAAAAATGTCTTCAGATATCACATCTCCCTTTGGAGGCCAGTTGTCTCTGGTGTATAATCCCTGGGTAAAGAGAATGATTCTGTAGAGGAAGGAAATTCTGAGTAACAACTGAATTTACTTATTATGGAGTTCTGTCTGCTTTCTCTTTTCTATCTATATATTGTCTCTTGGATAAATATTATTTCATCTGGGGCTGAATTACATATTGATATAGAAAACCATGTCTTAATTTTGATTATACTTTCTGGATCAATTAGAGAATTGTAGTATTTTATCTGTTTATAGCACCATGTATCCAAAGCATTTCTGCTCTGATGTTGGTCATTCTGTGCTCTGTGTAGATCGCTCAGCCATTACTGGAAACTGTGATCACGATGGCTTGCACATCATCAAAGGCCACAACCTGTCTTCCACACCTCTTGCAACCATATGTGGTTCTGAAGTCTTAAGTCCCCTCACCGTGGATGGCCCAGTGTTACTTAACTTCTATTCTAACGCATATACCACAGACTTTGGGTTCAAGATTTCCTACAGAGTCACCAGTGAGTAACTCTACTGATGTCATTTGGAATGTTTTTCTTGTGTAATTTACATAAGGAGATTTTGTTAAGATTCATCATATGTAACTAACTTAAAGATTCAGATACATTAAAGAAAAAAATGATCAATTAGGTACATGATACAAAAGTAGTTATTTTTCTTTAAAAATGAATCACACTGGGGACTGAAAAGATGGCTCTGTGGATAAAGCACTTCCTGCTTTCAAAGACCTAGGTTCAATTCCCAGTACTTACAAGGCAGCTCACAATGCCCTCTTCTGGACTCTGTGGGCAGTATCTACATGTAATGCAAATACAGACAAGCAGGCACACACACATATGCATACATTAAATATATATGTATGGATACATAATTTAAAAGTAGACACTTCCCCTGAACTTTAGCTAAAAGTTACCATCTGAAAATAAAACAGAAAATTGACATTTATTTTGTAACTGCATTATCCAGCAAAGCCATTTCAGTGAAACCAGAACGCAAAACTGTTCCTGGGTCTGTTTTGTCTTTGCATGGCCACATAAATGGCTAATAGTAGGAAAGAAAGTTGTTTCTCTTCAAATAAAGTAATCTGCCCATCTACAGAGAACACCAAAATGTGTACTTACACATGAAAAGAATCTCATGGTTTGTTCTCAGTTACTGACATTTGGCTTCTGATCCTTGGCAACCAGAAAGGTGATTCTGTATTGTGTCCTATGCCTGATTGCATCAATAAGGTAGAAAATATATTCCCTCATTGCCTGGATGAAGAGGAAGGGGATTTGTTGTACTCTTGACTACTATTTTGGAGAATTAAGCACCTGATGTCTATTCTTCTACTTGTTTACCCCTTATTTTCCTAAAGTATAGTTAGTGAGCATGGTTCAATCCCCCTTTCAGGGTCATTTACTTAAAGAATGTTGTTGCTACTGGCTCCAAATCTTGGTAGAGTGTGAAGAAGTTGTTTGGCCACTAACAACTTTTCAGAGATCATGTAATTGACATTGAGTGAAATAAAGCAGTTTCTACCCATCTGACATTTAATTTATGACTGCTATGTCCAGAGGCTTGAATGTATGAAGACTTGGCACAGAAAAGAATCTGTCCTGCAAATGGGCAGAGTTGAGGCAAAGCCAAATAAACAAAAGCCCCCCCCCCCCTCAAAAAAAAAATAGTCACAAATTGTATCTAATCTTGGTGATATGTTAGTGGAGTGTGTTCATTGGTAACCAGAGAAAAACATCACCACCAAAACATACAAGCTTTGAATAATTTTGGAATCATAAAACAAATAAACATGCTCATGGGAATATATCATTTGGTGGGAACATCTGATCCTTGCTAGGTGCAATCTGTGGAAAAAATGATATCTTGTTAGTTATAATGGATCATTATATTTTGTGGTAATTACATTGTTGACTGCTGGGTATAACAAAGGGCTATGAGCTGTTAATAGCTGGAATTAGAGTAGGGAGTGAAACAAATATCCTCATGTTTATTGAAGACAAATAAAAATTTGAGCAAGTATAAGCTTTACTAATCTTACACCCAAATACAAAACTGTAGGACCTAAGAGTGAGGCATTTGACCTTTAACTGACTTCTAACATTTCATGTATACCTACCAGAGAGGACTGACTGGGACTTCTTTCTTTCTTTCTTTCTTTCTTTCTTTCTTTCTTTCTTTCTTTCTGTCTTTTTTATTTTAAACCATTTATTTATTTTATGATGGATATAATTATACATGCCTTTTTTATTAAATGAAAACAAACATTTATAAACAATATTTGGGAATTTGGGCATCATTCTTTCCAAACTGCTTCCTGCTGGTAGGGGCCACTGTCATGGGAGAATCCTAAGAAGACACAGAAATCCTGGCTGTAGTGGTCTGCAAGGCTGCATTGTCCCATTGACGTTGCTTCAGGGGGTTCTTGCTCGATCAAACCACATTATTCTGGAAGGGATCCAGAGCTTTTCATTTTCTGTGGAAACAAAATTAGAAATCCTTTTCCCCAGTAACTTGTCCTTAGGCTTAAATTTTGAAGTCAAAGCATTTTATATATATATGTATACACACACACACACATACACACACACACACACACACACACACACACACACACACATACATATATTTAATCCAGCAGCATTTTTCCTTCTTCTTTTAATAATAATATAATTTAAAAATTTTACATATAGATCCCAGTTTTCTCCCTCCAACCTTCCCTCCATCCCTCTTTTCTTCCCTCCCTCTTACCCTCTTTCCCCTGTGAGATGCACCCTGGCCATCCTCTCCTCCCATCCCCCACCACCTCCATTCCACTTGTAGGGCTATGCTATCCAGGTTGGGTCATGTAAGTTTGTCAAGTCATTTGAAGTAGGGACTAGGACTTCTCTCCTGTCTCTAGGTTAAGGGGGTATCCCTCCATGGGGGATGTGTCCACAAGGTCTTTTTGTGCACCAGAAATAGATCCTGTTTCTACTGCCTGAGGTCCCCCAGACTGCTCAGTCCTTCTAGCTGAGACCCATATTCAGGGGGTCTGAGTCAGTCCCTTGCTGGGTTCCTAGCCATCAGTCTGGGGGGCCCAAGCTCCTCCTTGTTCAGGTCAGCTGTCTTTGTGAGTTTCTGCAACCTGGTCTTTTCCCCTGTCTCTGCATCTGGATTATGGTTCTACTCAGTGCTTGATTATGGGTATTTGCTTGTGTTTCCAACAGGTACTAGATGAGGACTCCATGATGGTGGATAATTTAGTTGATGATCTCACTATCAGGGAAGGGCATTTATGGTTGCCTTTCCATGGTTGCTCGAATTATTAGTTGGAGTTGGTCTTGTAGTTCTCTAGCCTTTTCTGTAGGTTCAATTTTCTCTTCAAATCAGTAATGGCTCCCTATTTTATGTGCCCCCCCACCCTGACTCAATGTATCTAGTCACACGTGTTTTCCTCTCCTCCCCTTCTCTTTCTCCTGGTTCTCTCTCCATTCACTGCCCCTCCCATTTCCCATGTGCTCTGGGGAACTTGTCCTTTCCCCCTTTTGTGAGAGACCATATATGAATCTCTTAGAGTACACCTTATATCCCAGTTTGTCTGGTGGTGTGTATTATAGGCTGATCCTTTGCTCTAGGTCTAAAATCCATATATGAGTGAGTACATACTCTGTTCCTCTTTTTGTGACTGGGTTACCTCATTCAGGATGGTTTCTTCAAGTTCCATCCACTTGCCTGAGAATTTCAAGATTCCGTTATTTTTTTCTGCAGAGTAGTATTCCATTGTGTAGATATGCCACATTTTCTTTATCCATTCTTCAGTTGAGGGGCATCTAGGTTGCTTCCAGTTTCTCGCTATTACAAATAATGCTGCTATGAACATAGTTGAGCACATGTCTTTGTTGCATGGATGTGGGTCATTTGGGTATATACCTAAGAGGGGAATTGCTGGGTCCTGTGGTAAGCTAATTCCCATTTTCCTGAGGAACCACCATACTGATATCCAAAATGGCTGTACGAGTTTGCACTCCCACCAGCAGTGAAGGAGTGTTTCCCTTTCTCCACATCCTCTCCAGCATAAGTTGTCATTGGTGTTTCTAATTTTAGCCATTCTGGCAGGAGTAAGATGGTATCTCAAAGTTGTTTTCATTTGCATTTCCCTGATAACTAAGGATGTTGAACATTTTCTTAAGTGTCTTTCAGCTTCTTTGATTTTCTCTATTGAGAATTCTTTTTTCAATTAATAGGGCTATTTGGTGTTTTGTGGACTAGTTTCTTGAGTTCTTTGTATATTTTGGAGATCAGCCCTTTGTCAGATGTAGGATTGGTAAAAATCTTTTCCCAGCTGACTGGGATTTCTACATCACATTCTACATTGCAATCTTCCTCCATGAACAGAGCACACATGGAATTCTCCCTGCCTTATTTGAGAATCCTCTGTCATTTAGAGTGAAAGGACAGACATAGCCCAACATATGAATTGTTCGTGCTTGTTGCTTTAATTCTGTTCCCCCCCACCTTAGACTTCTTTCCCTCCAAAATGTGCTTTAAAATGTTCTACTACATTTCTTTCCTTTTTCTCCTGCCTGGAAAACTCAAAATGATAAATAAACACAGTGAGGAGGTTTAGGTCATGTAAAGAACAATCAGTATGAACTCATTTTGTTTTAGTAAACAATAGCTTAGCCTATTCCCCCAAAGATTTGCCCATGTTATAAGTAATAATCATTTGTGCACATTTGCTTGTCTTCTGTTACAGGCTGTGGTGGGATCTACAATAAATCCTCTGGGTTTCTTAAGAGTCCATCAGACTCATCCACCAGCTACCCCACCAGCTACCCCAACAACATCTACTGTGTCTACAACATCTATGTAAGAAGCAACAGAGTGATTCTGCTTAGGTATGTAAGACACATTTGCCTTATAATACACTTTCAGATCTGATCACAGGAAAGTTTCCTTACTGATCGCAAGCATAAGTTCTCACAGTGGCCTACCTGGAATCTAAAGAAAGGTAGAGGAGTTCCATATGGCAAGAAAGCTTCCACACAATCCAGGGGGATTGAGGTTGATGTGAGCTTGACCAGTTAAAACCATCCTTGTAACTTCTCAACAATTTTAACAGAGCTTCATATAATAGTTGTCAAGTCACAAGCCCTCCTTACCATCAAAAAGGATACAAAGGACTAGCAAAAATTGTTGTCATTTGTTCAACATTTATTATACACAAGAAGCATTGCTTAACTCTCTCCTCAGATGTTTTATTGTGTTGTTAAAGCAGTAATAAGAAATATGCAAGCATAATTGTATACGTTTCAGGAAAAGATCACACAGCTTCCTGAAAGTAACACATATTTAAATGACGTGTGAAAATCTGGACCCAATCAGGTGTGCTTCTGAACCCATGTCCTGAGTAATTTTACCACCTTTTGTCTCTTGAAGATAAAACCTTACCCCACAAAGTTTATTTTTATTTGTGAATCAAAGCAACTCTAAATTGTTGCCTTATGTGATATGTATTTAGTCACTAGTAAATTATCTCTATAATTCTACTTATTGCAAGTGAAACTGGTAAAGAAAATGCAGCCTCCATTGTCCAGAGGGATAGCATGCTAGACTTCTTTGTCCTAAGATGGTTTACTTCCCTTTCTTCAGTTTCACTGGACCTAAAATATTCAGCATGTAATAGGAAATCTGAAAGACTAGTTGATGGGCAGTATAGAGTTTTCCATATAGAAGCTTGACAAGCTAGGACAGTGGCTACTCATCTGTTCCCTGTTTGTCAATGATAGCTTCCTCCCCCTTGATTATGAATTCTGAAGTATACTTTCAGAATTTTGTGTGTCCATTGGGGTCATGAAATATAAAACAGGTCTCATCAAACTGATTTAGCTCCACAAGAAGAAAGAGCATATCAATCCCACCTGAGATTATTTGTGAAGAAAATGTGCTCTAGGGATATAAGTTTTAGGATTAAAAGAACAAAATCTACCAGACTACTAGGAGGAAGAGGCCATAGAAGGAATTACCCATCTCAGAATGGAAGTATGGGCACAGCTTGTCTAGGCTGCATGTGGTAGTGTTTGTTTCTTAACATGTATAGGATGTACAGGCTGCTATAACAACATGACATGAGATAAATGACACAACAAAAATTCTCATTGTTTTAGAAGGTTCAAGATAGGCAGTTTCAGCAACACATGGTTTCAGAACCACTTTCTGGTTCAGACTTGTCCTTCAGCGATGGAGGGTAGGAGGGCATTCTCAGAACACATTCATAAGAACACCAGTTCCATTCACAAAGACAGTGCTCTCATAACCCAATCACCTCCAAGAGCCTTTACTTTAGTAGTTTCAGGATGGCTGACAAGACACTTGACCACTGTGACCACTCAGTGGCCAGGGCAGGTGGGATCTTTACTCTTGTGTTTGCTCCTGTGATCCTCACTGCAGCAGAAAGACTGTATATTAAAACAAGCAGTGCCTTACTCTCTGCTGGCATTTCTGTAGCCAGGGAAGATCCTGCATCCACGCTAGCCTTAGGTGTGTACACATTCAGTTTTCCCTAGGCAGTGCTAGGAAGGCAGGGCAGGGGCTGTGTCAGGAGCCTCCACTCATCAATGCAGGGATAGATCAGTCCAATGACACAACAGAATATAGTTCATTCTTTGTCATCACTACTTCATATTTTATAAGAATCAAAATCATTCCATATTCTTCTTTTATAAAACCATACCTTAATTTTACTGAGCACACGCTGTATACCAGATGCAGTAATTTGGCTATATGATATTGTTGCACTTGGTGTTTCTATAAATTTCATTTTAAAAGAAGGAAACAAGAGACTGAAAGAGCCACAATACAGCTTATATCAACCTGACTTTCTTCCATTTGTCTTAGCATTTTTTATATAAATAAAAAATAAGACAGCGATGACACTTATCATACAACACAAGAAAAAAAGAGGAAGAGTATATTTTAGTTGAGGTGAAAAAAAACTAGCCTGTCATTGAAGTGACAACATGGGCCAGATTGTCAATACTCAATCTTAGGAGCTATAGGCGGGTAATGGTAAGTAATTCTGGAAGGAATCATGCTCCTTGAAGGTGTAGCCACCAGTAAGTTGCCCAAGAAGTACCCCTCCACACATACTTATGCAAGCAACTCTAGTTAAATGCTATAGGGTACAGCAAAAATGATAGGAACATAGTGAGATGATTGTTGGAAAAAGGAGGGGTTCAGAGGGGAGAGGTGGGACAGAGAACAATGGGGAGATATGATCTGAGTATATTATGTATGCATGGAATTGTGGAAGAATAAAAAAAGTATCTAAAAATTTTACAGGTTCAATAATTTTGAAGTGGCTCCCTCCTTCTTTTGCAAAAATGACCACCTGGAGGTTTTCGATGGTCCTAGCATTGGAAATCGGTCTTTGGGAAAGTTCTGTGGTCCCACGATTCCACAGAATGTTAAGAGCACTAATAACAGCCTGACCCTGTTGTTCAAGACAGATTCTTCTCAAACTGCAAGAGGTTGGGAAATATATTTCTGGGAGACATTAGGTGAGTATTTGTATTTGAGACATGAAACTTTTTTTCTTTTCTTTTCTTTTTTTTGTTATTCCTACTTTTCTGCCTTGTTTAATCCCCTCCCCCAGCTAATTCCAGATGATTTTTATTTATATATATTTTTATTTTTATTTATTTTTATTTATTTAGAGGAAGCCCAAATGGAAGACTCATTGACTATGGTCTTTTTATTACTAGAGTGGTAAAGATTCTTGAGAATGTATGTAATGATTTTATGACTATTTAAAAAAAAGGAATGCTTCAATAGTCCAACAACCCAAGGAAGGACAGAAAACCTTAGGACAGAAGTCCAGATAGCCAAGGCTCTAACTAGAACAAGTGGGAATGGAGGTAAAGAATGGATTGAAGTACCAAAGGTCTTTAGAAGGCCAAATCCATCAGAAATGTAGCATTTGGATCATGCTGGGTCATTACAAGGAAATGCAAGTTGAAGATGTGGCCTCAAGGGCAACTTGTTGAATGATGTTACCTTTGTCTACTCAGGTGGTACCTAAGTCTATTCTTAGTACAGGAAGAACACTATATTTAGTTTGCTAGATTTGGAGCTGGTGAGCCTGTCGGGTACATAAGTACAGATATCTAAGAGATGGTTGAAAAGACATTTGGGCCAGATAGGGCGGTCTCAGAGTCATTGTGGGATGGCAGAATGGCTAAGTATGAGGATAAAGTGAAAAGAACAGCCCAGTTTATTGCCACTGCACATGAAAGATAATTATTATCTGTCTACGCGAGCACAGGCATGCCTGCCATTTAAAATAATCAGCTCTCTTTTTAATACTGGTTATATAAATGGTTTAATTTTTGTTTGACTCTGGGAAGCATTTTTATTTTTCCTTGAATATTGCTGTGATTAATGTTCTGTGATCTAACACGTCTTCAAACAAATCCCATTCTCTGAGAAGAATCAGAAAGACAAGAGGACTTTCCCACAATAAATCATTTAGGCTCTTTTTCCCCAGGTTTTCTCTTTGCCCATGGCCTGATTCACCTCCACCTCTATGAACGAGAACAGAGAATACTCTGAACTACATTTCTAGTCATGCTTTTCTGAATTTATTTTTTTAAATTATTTTATTTATTTATGCGTGTGCATATATGCAAGTGTCTGTATGAGCACATGCATGTGGAGATGTTCTCAGAGGCCAAACAAAGGTACTTGGAGCTGCAGTTATGGATATCTGTGAGCTGCACCATGTGGGTACTGGCATCCAAACTCTGTCTCAGGTTCTTGTGATTAAACAGCAGGAGATCTTGACTATGAAGCATCTCTGAAGCTCCATTAACACTGGAGGGCAGACATGGTGACAGTTGCACTAGAAAGGAGCTTTGTCACTTACCCTT
The DNA here is from genome assembly GCA_030556225.1 of Cricetiscus sungorus. Classification (NCBI taxonomy): domain Eukaryota; kingdom Metazoa; phylum Chordata; class Mammalia; order Rodentia; family Cricetidae; genus Cricetiscus; species Cricetiscus sungorus. The sequence continues at coordinate 13,480,245 of JANBXA010000103.1, forward strand.
TTCAATTGTCATGAGAATGACTTGAAAGCAAGTCTCACAGGATACAGAATGTAGCCTTACTAGAATGGTATAGGGGAAGTGGTATGTAAAACACTGAAGGCTTTTTGAAAAGAAAACCCACTTTACATGAAGGATCTCACGTATTGGGGCTGCCATTGTATTTCATGTGAAAATTTTTATCACTTTCTTATCTATATAAATGCCATTGTCCACTTGAAGATATTCAGGAAATAATGAATTAATTATTAATTGTACTTTTCAGTGAGAACTTGAGTACTTTAAGTTTTAATTGGGCCTTACAAAGCTTTTTAGCTCACACAACCAAGTGTACTGGCCAGTCTAAATAACTTAACAGCTTTTTTTTGTTATTTTGTGTGGTGAAGAAAAAGAAATAACAAATGTCATTGCAGTTCTAGGGTGTCTAGAATCTTTTTGTTACTGATTTATAATAATAATAATAATAATAATAACAATAATAAACCACAAGGTCAAACTTGCCTAATAGCATACACCTTTCTCTGTACCTCATCCATTTAAACCACCCCATCTTTTCTGTAAGGAGACACCTACTCTCTGGACCAGACTGGTTGCTTGTTTCCAAGGCTATCGATCTGCCTGGAAAACAACCCTTCCCCTGGGTAAACAACTGGTGTAAAGAGGAGATTACTGTAACTCTTGATATTTCTGTTCAGTTTTATCTCAACTAGATTCCTAAGTACAGCTTTTGCAGCTTTGCTGTTTAGATTATACAGTTGATGATAACTTCTGCATATCTGCTTTAATTTTCCAAGATTCAGTAAAATCAGCTTATGTACGTATTTGACAGTGCAGCGTCTCCTGCATGTTTGCTACATTTGTGTTTCTTGGTCTATTGAGGGAATCTGGGGGAACTATCCATGGTGGGTAATTAGTAGATAGATGGTGAAAATGGAGTCTCCTTTCTTTTGTGGAATTGTTGCTCAAGTGTGGGGGTAGGTGAAGGCAAAGCAAACACCAGGAGCTGGCATCTAACCATGACATAAAATTTTCTCGTATTTCCCATGAGTGTCAATGCAACATGGGTAACTGTGAAAGAAGGGAAGTCAGAGAAATGATTGCGCTGCGCTTCCAGGACCCAGGAAAATGAAATTATCTAAAAAGATGAGCATTTTTCTGGACCAAGTACTCACACTTTATCAGATCACCAATGGCTCTGAAATCCCACCCTTTCTATGTGTTTGGAAGATGTGTGTCAGCTCCATAGTACAGAACTGACATTGAAAACACTCTCCTTTTCCCTAATAATTTTCTGATAGCTTTAGTTTTAGCCTCTCCTTTGCCAGCAGGGCTCACTTCAGCTGCGGCTAACTTACATGTTATAAAGGAAACACTTCGTCTTTGAGCACGTGTTTTTACAGCTCATGGCCTCCATTCCTTATTATACTGACCTCTTACCCAAGTGTCTCGCTGAGTCTTTTGTGACTACTCGTTATGTTTCACACAGATCCTTTAGATACAGAGCTAGGTGTGTACATTCTGTACCATTGCCGTTTCATTTTTCTTCTCTCTTTTCTCGAGGAGGTGTGTGTGTGTGTGTGTGTGTGTGTGTGTGTGTGTGTGTGTGTGTGTGTGTGGTGTATATGTATGATATATATGCACATGTGTGTGTATATGGAGGCCCAAGATTGAAACAGAACTGTGCTTCGATCGCCCTTTACCTTATACATGGAGGCAGGGTCTCTCAATTGGCTCATAGCTAGTATAGCTAGCTAGCTTGTTTTAGAATCAGTCTTCCCAAGGGCTGTAATTCCAGGCGGGCCACCTTGTCAGCCCAGCATCTATATGTAATTAGGTTCCAGCTCCAGGCCCCATACTTGCAAAGCAAGTACTTTTATCTACTCAGCCATCATCCTAGCTCTCACTTTTACCCCTTAAATGCATTTTACTAAATGCACAATACTAAACTTGGCCCAAAAAATGTTTTGGGTCATAGGAGTCATTGAGTAGCCCCAAAGACCATTAGGAGTCCCTGCTGTCCAGGGAGAGAAATCCCTGTCCCTGGAGAAAAAAAAAAAACTATATCTGGGACCTCAATGACCAGAATCACATGTTTAAGCTTCCTGCCTCCTGCTGGTCATAGCAAATATGTCGAGGATGGAGGTCACTCCTTATCTGTCTTCCTTCACCTGGCAGCATTAAGGGCAAACTCAGGGGCTGCTGTGAGAGAAAAGCATGAGTACAAAAACACATGTCGGGCCGGGACAGAATGAATCACAGGTCAACAAAGGCAGGAGTGTGGCCAAAGGGGAAGAGCTGTTTGCCAGGCAGGATTCAGGTACCTAGTGACTCACTATACCACTGCCTGTGATGGAGCTTTAGAGAAACCCTAACCTCTCTATGCTCAGTTTTTATCTACCAAAGAAGACCAGCTTGAAATATTACCACTTTCTATCTCCTAAGAATCTATTAGAGGTAGATTAGTTCCTGGAACATACCGTAGCTGTCCTAAAGTATGTTTTATAACTTAAGTCAAATCAGAACTTAAATTCTAATTAAGTCCTAAGGCTTGTAGAAGCCTTTGACATAAACTTTACTCCATCAATAGTGGCTGTGTGAATGAATTGAAGAATAAATAGGTAGATTATGCCTACTTTGAAATTACATTTATATGTGCCTGATATTATATATTACGTGATACTATATATTATACCTATTTATTCTCTCAATTGAGTCACAACTCATAGAATTAAGCTGTTTTACAGGGAAGAGCATGGAATCCCTTTCATCCAGTTCTGAAGATACTGCATCTGACTCAATATCTAATCGCATAAGCTTGGTCTCTAGACCTGTTATCATTCTCTTGTTATCATACATTTCTCAAATGTGCCAAAAGTGCAGATAATGTGAGGGGTGGAAATAAGGTGGGGGAATAAAAAATGGTTGGTTTCTAAAGGGGATATGATAGCCAGAGGTTGCAGAGAGCCTGGGGCCACAGAAATGAAGGTTGTGGTCTCAGCAAATGGAGGGGACTCTCACATGCCCACTTGAGAATTCATTCCACTTGTAGTTATATTTAGCCTTCCCAGTTGTGGTGTCAAGTTTAAACTCTGGGAGGCACTCTGAAATTGTGTAGTGTGACAATAAAAGAATGCACTTTCAAACATTCACTGACATTAAAAATATGTGTGTGTTTCTCTAGGCGCCTCTGAGCAGCTGGAGACAGGCTGGCAACTGCCCAGACTTCTAGAAGACCAAGTGCAGCCAGATAGCTGGGTTATCAGTTGAATAATTTGATAAATCACTACTCACATAAATCTCAGGGAAGCAAGGGTGGGGTATGACTTGAAAGCAGCCAGGGACGCTATTTGTCTGCTTTCTTAATGTCATTTGCTTCCTTTTACGAAGCCTGAGAATGAGATGAACCGAAACTGTAAACCCATTTAAAGAAAGCTAGACTAAGCCCATTTCAGCCACTGCAAGCCTGCTTGTTTTCACTGTTGATCACTGTCCCCTGAGGATGAAGCTAAACAAAAGGGTATCTGCAGCTTATCCTTTGGGGACTCACTGAAAAGAGTATTTGCATTTGAGTAGCTTAGAATGTATGAATGGGATAAAGAAAGCAGCTAGTGCAGAGTTCATCAAAACCTTACAGACTCATGTAGGAGAGAGGAGTTAAATATTAGATAAAGCAAGAAAAAGGTTTTTAATAAATATATTCTGGTATCATCTACATCCAGTGTCCCTGCCCCCTGAATGACCCAAGTCTGGAAGGATAGGATTGTCTGTCCTTGAACAAATAAGGCAAATGGCTTTTAGACACCAAGTTGTGTTCATCTTTTCATTTGATTCTGTTTTTAAATCATAAGATGCCAGTCCTGAATAGTACATTCATTTTTTGCTATTACTACATAATACTACCACATAAAATAGTTATATACTTACATATGGTGTATTTATAACATAATTACCTTCATGTATTCCTATTCATAGTCACATGTTATATAATATGTGATATTTAAATACATGACTTATTTAACATTTATGTAAATAATATACTTTAAATATAATTTATATAATTGTAAATATAGCAAGTATATGTATTTTGTAGATATGAATATATATTTTAAAAATAACCATTATGGTGTTGATAGAAAAATGTCACATCTGTCATGCCGGCTTTGCATGGCATAAAGGTGAGGCCCAAGCACAGTTAAATCCAAATATATAAGGAGTCTGTCTGTATTGTAATAAGTGATAATAAAGCTGTATGACAAAAAGATTATTAGCTCTAAATTATGGGCTCCAATTTAGTGATGTTTTTTACCCCAGGGTTCTGAAAAAAAAAAAAAGAGGGATTTAGCTATTTTATTCTGTTAGTGTAACTCTAATAGCTATTTTTGTTCTATGTATTCCTCCATTGTTTTTACAATATTCCCTATCTACTTATTGTGCAGTGATTTGAAGGATGTAATGGTGAGTCTAGCAAGTCCTGTGCTTGATAAACTCCTAAACAGTGTGTAAGCTTTGGAGTATCAGAGCCAGTTTGTAATTCTAACAAGTTTGGCCTTGGACAATGTGGTTAGCTACTCTGTCTTCATTTTCTAATTTATAAAACAGGCACACTCATCACTAAAACTTTATAGGGTTGCAGTGTTGATTAAACTGGAAAACCCTTCACACTCATTTGACAATCACAGAATCCCAGCTCTAACTAGTAGGTTTATCTTGGGAGGTTGTGAAAGGCACTCACTAGGATCCAAGCATCCTATAAAGAATAATCAGGTCTAAAGTTACCCAATCCTCCTGGGAGATTAGCTCATATTATTATGCAATAACGTTTGAAAACATCTTAATAATAATTTCAATTCTTCCTGATTTAGAATAATATGCATAGCTTTCTTTCAGGCCCAAAGGGCATTTGGTTAAAAACTCTGTTTAAAAACATGTGTGCATATATTTGCACAGCACATTTGTTGACCCTTTCACTTCTAACCTTTATCCTGAAGAGTGTATTTGGTGTTTGGTTTTTTCATCCCATCGGGGAATTTAGCATTTAATATGTTGTGTGCAATGAAATGGCTGATGTCAGTTTTCATTCAACCTTTGTGCTCCTTTCTGTTTCTCATGCCTCATCGTACGCTCCCTCACCAATCCTTTCTTGCCTTCAAACTTTCTAGTGCATTTTATGTTTCACTTATTGTGTGTGCCGTGTTTGGTGATGCAGTGTCACAGTGCACAGGACATCAGGGAAGAACTTTGCAGGAGTCCTGTCACCATAGGTCCTAGGGATTGAACCCTAGTCTTCAGTCTTGGTGGCAGGTGCTTTTGCACTTCTAGCTCCTTTATTTTCCACTACTTAAAAAATGTAATCACGTTGGATGGTGAGGCAAGTACCTTTAATCCCAGCACTCAGGAGGCAACGGGGGGGGGGGGGGGGGATCTCTGTGAGTTCGAGATTAGCCTGGTCTACAAGAACTAGTTCCAGGACAGCCTCCACAGCCTCCAAAGCAATACAGACAAACCCTGTCTCAAAAAACAAACAAGCAAAAAAAAAAAAAGAAAAGAAAAAGAAAAGTAATCACCTTTTATCATTCTTCTTTTTATATTATTACACATAGGATCTGTTATTTATTTTAGCTCTTACCTTACAGATTACATTATTCATCTGTTGTTTTACTTCCCTTAATCTGGTATGACACCTACAGACCAAAGAGCAGCTCATACAAATGTATCTTGATGAGCAGAGTGAGACGTGGACAACAGATGACCTCATCTTCCCACCAAACCCGTTTTTGTATGTGCTAAGTCTACAGCAGAAGCAAGTCCAGGCTCAGTGAGAGGCTCTATCTCAACATAGAACATGGAGAATTATTGTGAAAGACATTGGGCATTAGTCTCTGACCTCCACAGGCATGAACCATCACACACACAAACACACACACACACCATCACACTCACCACCACACATACACCACACACACACACACACACACACACACACACACACACATACACACACACACACACCATCACACCATCACACCATCACACCATCACACATGCACACACACACATACACCACACAGGCACACACCATCACACTCATCACCACATATACACACCACACACACACTCACACACCATCACACACCATCACACATAGACACCATCACACACCACACATACACACCACACCATCACACATATACACCACACACACACACACACACACACACACACACACACACACACACACAAACTTTTTAAAAGTTTGCAAATAGCTAGAAGTTGTACAGATATTATCAAATTGAGAAACTTTCCTTCTAATGCGAGTTTTCTGAGAGTTTTTATCATGAAGTTGTACTGTATTCTATGAAATCCCTTTTAGAGAAATAGGCACAGGAGGTTCATCAGAAAGCACGGCAAATTCTCAAGTGAGTTCACAACCCTGATCAGTTGATACTGCAGCTGTATAAGTCAGTGAGCTTTACTCCAAACTAGGATTGTGAAGCTCAGGCCTGAGTTATTAAAGAGAAGCCGCCTTGGCATGCTCTGTCTTATTAGGGCATCGGTTTTCCGATGCATTTGTGTTATGCATCCAGCGCTTTTTGGTTGTCACCTCCAGCCACAGATGGCATTAGGCAGCAGGAATATGCTGAAGGCAGGGTGATCATTATCTGAAGTGCAGCTGGTCACTAACCTCAGAAGCAGCAAGAGTCCAGAGGCAGAGAGCTAGCACACCAAAGACCTCAGGAAAGTGCCAGTCACAAAAACGTCAGTCCTCACAGCAACTTCTTCCTACGTTGTCTCCTTCCACTGAAGCCTCTGAAGATGTTTTTCCTAGATAGGGCAGCTATTTTTCTCTTGTCAGACTGATGCTGCTGTGTGCTTCACCCTGAAGTTTAATCTTTCAGGATTCAGTTGCTGAGTTAATTAAGTAGATCTGGCTGGAATCTCTCTGATGAATGTGGTTATTATATCTCCAGCAGGGTGCCCCACCCCAAACAGTTTCTTTCTCTGGAGAAATCGCTCTTTTGAGTTAAATGTTTCCAATTTACTACAGACTGCTACAGTGACGTTGGTTCTTGGGTACAGGCCATCCAAGTGACTCTGATAGAGTATGACTGCTGAAGCAGGTGCTGGTGGGTAAGCACTAATGGTAGAACCATGTGTGGTAATGGAAAAGATGATGGATTTGTCATGTTGAAGCAGAACAATGTTATGATGTCTTTATCAGAAGTAAAGGAACTTCAAAATACCAATACAGAAAATAGAGATTAGAGATTTTTTTAAATATATGGAACTCATCTGGGCCCAGCTATAGCACGTTTTGACATAGCATACTCATTTTGTTAAGATTGCTGGCTACTTGCCTCCAAAGACATGCACATTTGAGTTCCCATCTGCCCTAGGAGAATCTGGAATGTGGAAAAGATGCTCTATACTTAAACACAAAAATGGGGCATTTTCTACAATTATCATTTCCAAAACTCTACAAACTTTTATCCACTCATATCATTTTTCTTTAAATTACTTGGCTATTTTCGCCAGGGTTATCTGATAATATTGTCTAATATTAAATACTGTTAGCTTACCATCTTACTTGTTCTCTCTATTTTATGAATTCTGTTCTCTAGTTTGATAACTCAAGTCTCTCTCTCTCTCTCTCTCTCTCTCTCTCTCTCTCTCTCTCTCTCTCTCTCTTGTGTGTGTGTGTGTGTGTGTGTGTGTGTTTACTATTATAACAGTGGCACTGTGTAGCCAGCCATCCAGATGTCAGTTACTTAGAACTAAAACATTTGCTTTTATCATTTGTGGATGTGCAGAGTCACTTGCCCATCTCCGTTCCAGGAATATCTACCTTATGGCATTACTTTTATTAGTAGTGGTACTGCTGCTACTGAGTAGTAAGTGTGCATAATACCTTTCACTGTTGAGCAAGGAGAGTCATCTCATTGTACTTTGCCTATTAACTTTTTGGCAATAGCTAATATGCAAATAGTAATAAAATCTGTAGGTTAACTTCCTTAAAGTAGCATTTCATTTTTGAAGCTGATATATTAGGAGGAATGTGTATTAAGTTCTGGTTCTTCACTGCCTCTTGTATTCTGTAGCAGTGGTCTCACAGCTGGCGTCATCTCCTCTAGTCAACTTCTCCTTACTTGTAACATGCTACTACCAGTCACAATCCCAGATCAAATGATACTGCTACTTTTCTAATCAAAAAGTCTTTCAAGGAGCTGAAGTTTAATGGATATTACTTGTTCAGAGGATTCAAGCTCATCCACAACACCTACAGAGGGTGGCGGTTCACAGAGCCTGTATCCCCAGCTCCAAGATATCTAATTATGCACACCTCTGACTTGACAGGCACTTGCACTCATGTACCTTTCACTCACACATATAATAAATAAGAAATATATACATATATATAAATATATATAAGATATATATACATATATCTTACCAGAAAAAAAAAACACAAACAAAAGGCTTCCAAGTGGATCCCCACCATCCATAGGATAAAATCAGAGGCTTTTCATGCCCTAGTCTTGAGCCTTGTTGTGTTCCTTCACTTGCTTCGTGGCTTTCAGAACAAAATTGTGTCTTCCTACACATACTTTTCATTTAACATTGGATGAGGAGCTTCTTTCAGTCTAGACTAGATTATCTCAATCCTATTTCTACATGTTCGTATTCTGTGCAGCCTTAATGCCCGAGTTGAATATGGTACTGGAGCATTATATATCCTCATATCAACTAATCGATGATGTCTTGCAAAATTAAAATTTCCCTTTCCTTTTTAGGGAATCTAATTATCTTCACAGTATTATAATTATTTATGTGTTATTACCTCTATTGACTTCAATCCTAAGTATACTTCCTTGACTATTAAGGAAGTGTTAAATAAACATATTTTCTATGTCATTAATAATGTAATTGTTGCTCCATGCTATGCAAGCCAATAAGCTTAATTGGTTTCCTTATGTAACAGCCCACAACAGGATAAAAGCTGCTCATGCTCAGTTCTCTCTGTATTTCTCAGGCATGATTCATGAGCTGACCCACCAGCAGCATACAATGTGGCTATGTGCAGTACTTATGTTTCAGATTAATTTTGACCTAAATACTAGATGTGGCCATATCAGGGGTCAGGCCTTTGGAAGTTTTTCTATGCCAGAGAATGCCTGGCTATGCAAATACTCTATAGCTTTACCTGGCTCAGAAGCTGCGGACAGGGCAGCCTGGACTCCCAAGGCATGTGCCTGTGCTGAAAGCCCTTCTGTACTTTGTGGATGGAGCTAAGAAAGGCTACTGTTGTTTCTACTTCTCATCAAGTCCAAAAGCATCTAATGTGGAGGGTAATCTTTTCACTGATAGTAGAGAAATAATTGGAATAAAACAGATGGAAGGCCAATGACAGAGGAAGTTAGCTGTGTTTATGTTTAATGCAAGTTGTAGAACATTAATTTGAACACTAGTTTAATGCTATTTTTACTGTGACTACTTTGAACTTAATTCAATCTATCTCCTTCTTTAGAAATTATTAATAAGTTTTCCTTCATTTTATGTTCTTCCTATGTCATTTCTGATATACCTACTAGACTGTGGAGTAAACAGAACCTAAACCCAGAGGATTTAGTTTCTACTCCCCCCCCCAGTAGACATGCAGGTATCAGTAGAGTACTCTCTTTCCTATAATTTGGTATGTATTACTAATTTTTGAATTTAAATGTAGGCAATTTTTCTCTAATGAAGTTCTTTTGTTCTTCAGTCTCCTCATGACTTGGTTTTGGAAAAGTAAAAAATACAGAGAATGTAATTTAATGTAAACTAGACTACAGAGCTAACAGCCTCTTTCTGTCAGACTATTTAAATGAAAAACGGGTTGGGAGACAATTTTCTTAGAGGTATTGGGTAAATCTTCATAAATTCAATTTTCAGTTTTGGCAGGGTTCACAAAAGTAGAACATAAAAGTCAGGCATGTGCACATTTTCCACCAGCTTTGTTATGCGAAAATTTTCAGAAAATTGAGTATTTTAAGGTTGGGAAAAGCTCAAATAAATCACATGAATAGCTTCAGAGAGGCACATGCATGTACCTCAATGTGGTTACTTGCTCTCAGGTAACCATGCATGCTGAAAAGGAGGCAACTTGAGTAGATGATGGGAATAAAAAAAAAAGTGTTTTAGTTAGAGTTTCTATTGCTATGAAGAGACACCATGACCATAGTAACCCTTATATAGGGAAAACATCTAACCGGGCTGGCTTATATTTTCAGAGTCTTGCCCTAGTTACAGTGCGATATGCTAGCATGCAAGCAGAGATATTAGTGGAGAAGTAATTATTAGTGGAGTGTTCTGCATCTTGACTTGCAGACAACAGGGAATGGTCTGTTTCACTGGGCCTGGCTTGAGCATATGTGAGACCTCAAAGCCCACCTCCACAGTGACACACTTCCTCCAACAAGGACACACCTTCTAATAATGCCACTCCCTTTGGGGGGCATTTTCGTTCAAATGACCACAATAAGTAAGGAGTCAAGAAAAGCTGAGAAATGCATGTGCATGCCTGACAATGCTTGGAAACCTTTTGATAATGTTCACAAATACATGGTAGAGAATGTAACCTCCCCTTTTCAAAAACCTTCCACACGAAAGTTAAGATCTTTTTGTTCATCTGCACACTGATGTGTCTTTGCTTTCACAGGACCACAGAGTGGATGCGGTGGATACCTGACAGATGACAACAATACTTTTGTCTCTCCTGATTCTGATTCAAATGGATACTATGACAAAGGTCTAAACTGCATATGGTACATAACTGCACCTGAAAACAAACTCATTAATCTCACCTTCACTAAGTTTTCTCTGGAGTCTGCAACAGCACAGGGAAGCTGCAACTATGATTATGTGCAGGTAAGGCTGCTGTACTATAAGAATCTACTCTGAAACACTCTGTTCCAGCTTACCATCTAGAAGTCTTCGGAATGGGAGCACTGCTGCTCACAGCGGCTTCAGTATGTATTACAGATGCTAGTTTCCCATTCAAGTTCATGTTTGCGCTCATGACTCAAACTTCAAGTGACTTTTAACATTCACTTCAAGATTCAGCGTTGTCCTGTTCAGTGCCTTGTAAGGAGTGGAAGATAGGCATATGGAATGAGATACTCAATGGAATTTGGCAATTCCTAATATAGATAACATCTGAAGTGCAAAAAGAAGCACCCCTTAATTGGTCTGGATTTTTTTCCTTCCTATTTATGTAGATGCCATCCAAAGCGTCCTAAAGTTCAAAGAATCGTGTTTCTTTAGACAGTGTGAAGCTAGACAGCCATGCTCCCATTCAGTTATAGGAAAGGTACCCAGGGATGCAGTGCAAGGATAGAAGATGAAGGAAAGAAAAGAGATGAGTGAGAAAAGCATGCATCAGCAGGGAACAGTGCAATGCACTGAATTCAAGGGAAGATGATTTTCCAAGTGATGTGTGGGTGGCCAGCACTGTTAAGCTGGGTTACAGGCCAAGAAAGGCTATGTTAAAAAAAGTTATTTCACTGGATGAGAACCATTTTAATAAGACATTGGGATAGAAGCCAGTTGGTCCAAGGGAGTTCATGAGGAACTAGAGATAACAAATTGTGGTATGATGTGTGTCAATTCAAGCTCAATCCTTCTCTAAAATGAGACTCAAGTAGCCAGAACAGCTTAAGATGTTATTAAAAACTCCCTTCTCTAAGTTATGGAAAAGTAATAGGATTTGAAGGTAGATATTAGGTTGATTCAAACCCAGTTTTATTACCAAATGAGACTCTTAGATAACATGATTTCTTATTGCTTCAATTTAAAACAACCACACAATAGTAGCTACTTTCAAGGCTATTTTGAGAAAAAAAAATGATGTGCATTAGGGTGCAACTTGTGTTATATAATGATTTATTGACGAATTTCCTTCCATCCCTCACCTTTGGTTATTTCCAAGTAGGCATAAAGATTGTATAATTTCCTTTTCTTAAAAATACCAAAAATAAGGGTAGACAAGATGCCTCAACAAGTAAAAGTACTTGCTTTGTAAGCATTAAGCCAAAGTGAAACGTAGTCCTTGGTATGCTGTAGCGTGCATGCATGCACCTATGTTTGTATACATATATCACACACAAACACATACACACCTCATGATTATTTTAGAAGTGAGCAGAAACTGAACTCTGTAAGGTATCAGGTCCTGCAAGGAGGTAAATTGGTTGACTTGATTATAAATATTCTTTTCAAGACAGAGCTTCTCTATAGCTTTGGAGCCTGTCCTGGAATTTGCTCTGTAGACAGGCTGGCCTCGAACTCATAGAGATATTCCTGTCTCTGCCTCCCCAGTGCTGGGATTAGAGGCGAGTGCTACTACCTCCCAATTGACTTGACTCTTAAGAGCCATTCTATGAATGTGATTTGCTGATATATAAGAACTTGTGACCATATGAACTTCCTAAAGTAATTTTGACAGAAATAGCAGCATCATGAGGAATTGTTGTTTACTGGCTTCAGAATAAAATCTTAATATTTATTTATTTATTTACTTACTTACTTATTACAAATAAGTGCTCTTTGGGGCTACTCTTCTTTTCCAGTTTCTGACAGCAGTTTTATCCACTGGCAACTTTCCCAATAACTGGCAGACAAAAGAAAGGAAAGTGCTGGAAATGTGAACTTTGAGATGTCTTCTTTAGAGGGTTAGGCCTGTGTAATAAAAGGAGCAATTTATTTCAACTCATGGTTTGAGGACAAATCCCATCATGGCAGAGAAGCCATGACAGTAGGAGCATGTGGCAGCTGGTCACATGTTCACAATCAGGAAACAGAGAGGGATAACATTCAATGCTTGTCTCAGTTTGTCCTTTTTATTTCTGTCCAGAACCCCAGGTCATGGACTGGCACCACCCACATTTAGGGTGGGATCTTTCTAATTCAGTTAAACAAATCAAGAAACTCCCCCACAGACATATCCAGAGGAGAGATTGGTCCCCTAGGTTATTCTAGATCTTGTCAAGTTGATATCAATATTTACTATCACATTTTAAATTGTCTATTAAATATTGTAATAAAACCACACTCTATTAAAGCCAAGTTGACTCCGCTCTATGGATAGTGTGCAAGCCAGATTATACTACAAAGATTAAATAACTGTTACTATGACAGTCTTTGGGTCTTGAATGTCCCACAAAAACCTAGCTGTTAAAAAGGCACATCTGCCAACATAGGGACTTTTTAAGGAAGGTTGGTTACTGAGGACACCAACCTTTGAGAGGATACTTGAGCCCCAACTCCTCCTCTCTCTCTGTATCACAGTATGTAGTATGCAGCCTCCTCCAGTATGCCCTGTCAGGATGCTTCGCCTCATTTCAGGCCCCAGACAGCAAGCTCTGTAACTATGTCACTATCTATAGAGATTAGTCTTGCATGGACTGAGACCAGGAGACAAAGTACATCATTTTTTTCTCTTGAGTTGATTGTTATAGGCATTTTGTCACAGTGATACCGGGAAACAAAGGATTCTAGGAAGCAAGTGTGGCTGGGTTATTTATTGTTCAGGGCACCATAGGCATGCAATCCTGCCCCAGTGTTGTGCAGGGTACCTCAGGGTGGAGATTTGGTCTTGTCTGAGAACAGAAAGAGAGATAGAAAGAATGTTAGGTTTGGTTGCAGGGGAGTCTAGGAGCCATGCTGTTGTTGTAACTATGTATCTCCAATCTGTTGCAAGGCTCTCACTTTAACTGTGATTGAATGAATGTCCTGGCAGCACAGGGCCACCTTCTACCCAGTACTGGCTTCTCCCTCATACTCCTTTCACATTTACCAGTCTCTATTTAAAACCCATGTCTGATCTTATAGAGTGAGACCCACGCTTCTTGTCATGAAATGGATGGTCTTTCCCAACCCTCTCATACCCAACACACTTCTTTTTTTTATAGTATGTATTTCCCCTGTTCTATTTTTAAACTCTTTGGTTTTTTTTTTTTTTTTTTTTTTGTATTTTCCCATACATATTTGTCAAAAAGTATTTATATAGAGAAATATATAGATACATATGTACATATATTCTTAAATTACTTTTGGCTCTTCTCACTGGCCAGTGAACACTGTGAAGGTACCGAGAGTGCTTTTATGCCTCTCGGTACACACAAGACCCAACACAAGCCAGGCACATGATACAAAAGTGAAAAAGCTTTTGTTGATTGTGAAGACCACAGTGGGTGTAATGAAACTCCATTTTCTGTCAGAAAAAGCACATTGTCCTAAACTTGCAACTGTAAATCAAGGGCATTAGATCGCAGAGCTCCACTTTTCCATTCTGCAGGAATTGACATTATGTTCATATAGGAGAGACAGTGCCATCTAGAGGTGAGTTTAACTTTTAATTTTGAAATTCACCACCTTCATTTTATAACAAATGTCAGAGAAGCATTGCTCTAAGATCTTTGATCTGATATGGTTCTGTATGAGCTCATATCTGAGCTACACAAGCACAGAAACTCATTATTAAAGTATAATTAAGATCGGTGACATATGAACAAAAAGTAAAACCTAGGTTGTGTTTTAACAAGGTGGTTGAGGAACATCTAATCCATCACTATTTTCTTGGATGTTTTTAAAGGGCTGTAAGAGCCATGGATGGTTCTCGGTGCTGGAGACACTTCTGAGCATAGCTCTACGTCTCTATGTGTGCAATTCACATTATTGCAGAGAGGGAGCTTGGTTACAGCAAATAAACAAGATACAGTTTGATTGGAGTGAAATAAAACAAGATGATACTGGAGGAGGGCAGCTCTGTGTGGGGTTTGCCTCTCTGAGGAGGTGACTTATGAGCTGAGGCTCCATGGCTAGCAGTTATCAATCCTTCAAGTAAGAGCATGCTACCCAGGGAGGAGATTGCTAGAGGCAGTGAGGGAGGGAGGGCTGTGAGATGGAGACATAGCAGCTTCATTGGCCAGGGCTTGCAGATAGGGGTAAAGAGTGAAAACTCTGTAGTAGGTGCAAGGTGTAGCTTTGTAGGAAGAAGAAGAGTATAATCTAGATCATCAGACACCAGAGCAGCATGGTGGAGAACTCTGAGGGTGCTCCGTGCAGCTGATTGGTGAGCCATGCGCTAGGGGCACAGGGTGATGTGACACTGATGCAGGTATTTTCAGAAGGTGGAGAAGCTATGGCTGTAGTGGGAATGGCTGTTGTGGGAATGGAGAGAGTTGGGTATGACTGAAGTTTAGTCTTGAGCAGTTTATAGAGATAGAGAAGGCTTGGGGGGAACATTTTAGGACGAGTGTGCTGTGATATGAGCATATCACCCTAGAAACAGAAACCTCAAATTCATATGCTAATGGTATTGCGGGAGCTTTGAGCTACACTTGGGCTTAGATGAAGTCATAACAGTTGGTTCCTAGGATGGCATGAGTGACTTCATGCAAGAGAGAGCTATGCAGAGCTGGCATGCGCTTGCTGTCTCTTCATATGAGACTCTCATGTCAGAAGGTAAGAAGGTCTTCATTGGAGGCAGCCCTGGAATTCTGAAGACTTCTCAGCCTCCAGATCTATCCACATCAACTTATTTGTTCATAAATGACTTTGTCTATAATACTCGGGTACAATTTGACAAAACAAACCAAGGCAGGTGGGTAGTGGGCGAATGATCAAAGCACTTACTAGGTATTGATGAAACGTTGTTTATGCCTTACATACTGTTGAAGTCTGGGGACCCAGTGAGTGAAATAGGAGGCAAACCTGAAGGAATCATAGAAAAGACTCTCCAGATACAGGGAAGAGTGGTCCAGCAAAGAGAGGCAGATGCTACGGCTGTGAAGCAGGACTGATCCTGGGATGTTCAAGGAGCTCAGACAAGCAGGCAGCCGGAAAAGAGACCCATGAGGTCTGAGGTGGGAGGAGAGCCCACCCCATTAGGCCTGTACAACTGTTATCATGGGCATGGCCTTTGTATTAAGAGGGTAAAAAGAAGTTAGGCAGCTCTGGGTCTGACTTCATTTTAGCAGCAACCTCTGGATGGCATCTTGAGAGTAAAGAAGAGAAATAAGAGCCTCAAGAAATAACTCTGGTAATAATTCAGGCAGCAGAGATACTAGGAATGGTCTGAGAAGCCCACAGACATATGTTATTTTGTTTTTAAAATTATATACTACTTTTCCTAAGAGAAAAAATATATTTGGCATCATACTGGATTTTTACTGAAAGCCATTATAGTATTACCAATCTAAATTAAAACCGTGTCTGTAAGAACAGCAATATAAAGACCCTTAGTACTGACCTATGGTAATCTCAGTGTAAAATAATAATTCCTCTATTAACTAACTACTATAAACTCATTTCTCTTCCAGATAGCAGATGGCAGGAGCATAACATCAAATTTAGGTGGAAAATACTGTGGTTCCCAAATACCTGCCCCTTTTATCTCTTCAAGAAACTTCCTTACGTTCCAGTTTGTCTCCGATGTCACTTTTGAAAAACAAGGATTTAATGCTACGTATACCTTTGTGGACAGTAAGTATTTTAATGCATTATGAAATACATGTGTCCTCAGGCACTTACAAGAATGCATGCTTATTGTATCTAAATTAATTACAATTCCAGTGGATTATTAAACACATGTGGGCTACACTCCCTGCTTGCCTTTTTCTTTTCTTTAACAAGGTCTCACTAAGCTGCTGGGCTAGCCTTGAACTTCATCCTTCTGCCTCAAGCTTGCAAGGAGCTGGGATTATAGCCCTGCCTCACCAGAGCATACATTCAAATACTTAAAAGAATAATGAAATATTTCCTGTTGGCCAGGCTAGATCATGATTTTAAAGACGGTATGATTAAAACGTCTGTATTTTTTTCTTTCTCCTCTCCTCAGGGCCTTGTGGGGGAACATATGTTGCAACTCTGACCCCGCAAAACACTTCATCGCCTCATTTGTCAAACATCAGACGTCCATTTTCCACCTGTACTTGGATCATTGAGGCTCCTCCCCACAAGCAAATCAAGATAACTGTGTGGGAATTACAGCTGACCTCACAAGACTGCTCACAGAACTACTTAGAACTTCAAGACTCACCACAGGTAAAGAGTTCAGGACAATCAATGGCCATCACATCCTCAACCACTGCAAGTAAAGTCAACCTGAATATAGTCCCTGTTACTTCTAGAATTGTATTGTCTTCAGCAGGAGACAAAGCCCTCCTTCCCATCATACTGAGAAAGTTAAATGTAGTCCTGTGGGAAAGAGGCTTCCAAAATATCCTGTGTCTAAGAATCATCCAGGTATCTTGTTAAAAACACACATTTCTAGGGCTCTCTTTAGACACCGAGGCATCTACATAACGCATTAACCAAAGTGTGATGAGCATGTCTTGTATTCTGCCACCAATCCCAGAGCTCCATGGGCCACACCTGGAGAGCCACAGCTGTGGCTAGCAGGGTGTGTACAGGGCGAACTGAAGGGATCCATACAAAATACAGAAAAAACAGCTGAGTCTGTTTGCCTTAGTGGGGCTACACTTATGGCAATGTGAGAGAATACAGAAGGGGGAAACAAGCTGTCTGAGCTCAAGGAGATAAATATCCTAGTCTTAATTTCACACGGGGAAAGATGATGAGACAGCTGGTGTGTGAAAGAATTTGAGCATCATGTCCTCCATAGATAGTTGGAACAAGGAGAGTAACAAGGTAGCCAGAGAAAATATTTAAATTCAGGGCTGATAGGCTGAGTTCACACTCTGAAACTATTGGGAAGCATTTGGATGGTCTCTGCAGTTGGGTGAACAGCTAACTTGTTTACTCTCAGAAGGCCTGACAATAACAGGGCTCTCCTCCTGAGTTTTCAAGGCCCTTCATATTAAAAAGTTGAGGTTCCCTGGTTCTTACATGTCCCTAACTTGCCGAGGGAGACAGAAGTCTAGTTTGACTTGGTGTAGAGGGGCTGAGATGCACAAGCTAGAGAACAATCTGAGTGTTGTGTAGATCCTAGAGACCAAGGTTATTCTTAGGTTCCTGAGGTGGTTGAGATACTGGGTTAGTGACATTCCACTGGCAGTGATTGTCAGCATAGAGTTCCTATTTCCCAGTGAAAGCCCCACAAGAAGGACTTAGAGCCAAGTGAAATGAGACTCTTTGGGTCAAAGGTCTTTATGAAGCTGGAACAAGGAGGATCAGGGCAGATCCCTCATCAGCACATAAAGGGGGTATGGGGGGAAACTGAGGTATACAAGGGCATATGAACAGCTTCAAACCATACAAGGAGGTTGTTTAATGTGCTGTCTATAAAAATAGTCAAAGCCTCTAAGGGTCTCAATAATGAAAAATACATACTTCTCATCACTGAACAATATGCTCAAACTGAATGAATAAAGGAGAATACAGTGAACAAACAGGAAATAAAGATAATAACAGCAACAAAAATGATAGATGGGCTGGGGAAAAACTAGAACTCTAGAAGTACTCAAGAGTAGAAGGAGAAGCTAGTTAGAAGATCATGGAAGGCTTGTTTGGTGGGTGTGTGGGCACTGGAGAAGTTGTAGGGTGATAGCTGGCTCTGGAGTAGACAACCATATAAAGTGGAAATGAGTATCATCCATGTAAAGTTCAAAGTAAGGATATTTAGTGCACTGCCTATAAAAGTACTCAAAACCTCTAAGGGCTCAGAGCAGACCTGGGTCATAGACAATCACTATGAGCTAAGACACCACAGAGGACAGATGCTCTCGTGAAGAACCCTGAAGGGCCCTCCCCACCGCTCTGCACCATTCCCACCCAGTGAACTGTGGAGAAAGCCTCACGAGGCTGCTGGAGACCTGAGATTCATGTAAGACTACAAAGTCAAAAGTCTTGGGATGTAAACACTGGGGAGAGAGCAATGCTGGTAAAGTTTAGAGGTTACATCAGACAAACTTAGGGTAAAGTCAATACAGAAGACAGTAGGCTAAGCCCAGGTGTAGGAACACAGACCAATAACAGGAGTCTGGAAGCAGAGCTGGAGCATGTGCCTTCAGACAGAGACCAAGCACTGCATGCATTTCAGCCACCTGTGTAATGTGACAGAGGCTGCTAGGTGCTGCCTTTGGGGTACTCACTTATATCTGTAGAAATTACTAGACATTTCCCTGTGCATTTGAGAGGGAACAAGGGTTCCAAAGTGCTGCTGAAGAGAACAGGGACATTTTTATAGGTATTGATCGCCAAGTGCTCTAGCTAGGGAGTACGACCGGCTCTGGCTAAATTGAACTCTAGACTGTGGGAGAAGCTGGAGTAACAGACCTGTAGGGCGCTCACACAGCCTTGCTCTGTGCCCAGCAAAACGCAGGCTCTCGCTTGTAGAGAAGTGATCTGCTCATGCTTTTAGCAGCAGAAACTCTGTTCCTTACTCCAACCCCTCTGGGAAGGTGGGACACTGCTAATGCCAAGTGTTGGAGGACACTTGAGACATGAGCTGATACTAAAGTCACATGATAAACACAGTTTACTGTCTGGTTTGGGTGCCCTCTTCTGAAACCAAATCTGAGGCAATGTGGCTTTTATTTCATTTCAGAGAAATGGACCAGTGACTCAGTTCTGTGGTGCCAACTTTACAGCCTTGCCAGCGTTTTATTCTTCAACGAGGACCACAATTGTCGTTTTCAAATCTGAAGTATTAAACACAAACTCTCGAGTGCATTTCACCTATCAGATTGCAGGTGAGCCTACAACCTCTTGTTTATGGGGAAAGCAGATTTAGTGACAGGCATGCTATAACTGACTGCTGTGAATACAACAGGTTTTGTTAAGGTAACATACCCATCAGAAGTAAGATTCAACTGAGACTGGGGCCTAATTTACAATTGAAAACTAAGCGATTCAGTGGCATATTCTCTGCTGAAGTTTACAATTCAGTGATTTTTGGTGTGGCCACAATGGTGGGAATCACTCTATCTTAGGAAATTGTTTTGTAAATAACATGGTTAATGAAGAAGTTGCTTGCATGTAGTGACTAAGAAGTGTTTGCAGAGAATATTTCCTGTAAGGACTATTTTGAACTTGATTAAAACTAAAGCAGCATTTGATTCAGACACAATTACTTCTGGTTTTTATTTTACCAAAATAATAATAATAATAATAATAATAATAATAATGGTAAAAAGAAAAATGTAAATTGTATCAGAAATAACAGTTCACCAAAGGAAATTCTTGTGCAGGTAGTGAGCAAGAGGGTCCAGAAGATGCTGGAGTGTTCTTCAGAGGGTGCTTGCATGTCACACTTTTCACATAGGAGAAATCAGCCAGGCATGGCCCTGCAGCTGTGCACATGCAGTTCTCAGCATCTTTCAAATCCTCAGCATCTGTCAGGTCCTAGTTTTCTCAGACATCAGCCAAGAGGCAGGAGTAACTTCTGAACTTTGCTCAGAAATTAATAGAGTTTAAATGCTGAGTTGTCAAGGTGAAAACACCCTAAACATGTAGGTGTGTACATTAATTATGAATATTGGTTTTTTTCTTAGATTGCAACAGAGAATATAACCAAGGATTTGGCAATGTCAAGAGTCCTGGGTGGCCTCAAGAATATGATAATAACCTGGACTGTACCATTATTCTCAGAGCCCCACAGAACCACACTATTTCCCTCTTTTTCTATTGGTTTGAGCTGGAAAACTCGGCACAATGTCAACATGATTTCTTGGAGGTAATATATATTTGAAAGTAATCTAAATAGATGACATAAAAAGATGATGGATTGCTAAGAATGTTTCTATAATGATGTTAATCCAATATGTCTCTCTTCCTTTTGTTAAGTTAATCATTGTTTTGTTCATTCTATAAATGTGTACTGAGGATATTCTAGTTTCAGTACCTGAGTAGAGTATGGATGAGAATATCATAGTCAGTTGATTCAAGAAGGAAACAGGGAAGAGTTTTTCAAGGAAGTTCGATCTGAGTTCTGAACTACAGGATGAGTGGGAACACCAAGGTGCTGGTAACACCGATTATGTGTGAAGGCTTTTATATACTGGTTCCCAGGGGCATTAAATGGGTGCCACACCTGTGTTCTGCCAACACTGAATCTAAAACTTCTCAAATGGCCATGTGGCTATACAGAAAAGGCTCTGAAAGATGTCCATAGCCTCCACACCTGACTCAAAGATTTATTTATTTCTTTTGTTACTGCTGCTTTGATCTGGACCTTAAAAGCTTAATCACTATTTTAAATGCACATAGTTGGGGTAGAATATGATATTGCAAACACATATGCCATGCATATTAATCAACTCTGGGTAGCTAAAATTTCTGTGTTTGATTAGCTTTATATTCCAAATAAGCTCTCCAGAACTGCCTGATCTTCATGGGATAAACAACTTTCAGGCTCACGCTGCCCCTTTTTTCCTGACGTTTCCTTCCCATCAGCTTCTTGTCTTCTGCTGCTTCTTAATCCTAACAGATTTCCTGCCTTTCTGGTCACCAGCTCATCCCCGGCTGTGTTGTTTCAGTACCATCCTGTCCCACCCACTCTGTGTGTGGTCCTCAACCTGAGGGAGAATGGTGTCTCAGGAGATGGTCTGTGCCCATTGATTCAGCTCCCACAAGCTTCCTGATGGCTTGTTATAGGAAAGTTTCCCATACAGAATTAAAGTAAATCTGTTGTTAATCAATATCCTGAACAAAGAGAAAATTCCCAGGGAAAATTCCCATGGCAGGAGATGAGAAGGGGGGAGAAATGAAGATAGAGAAGCTGTGTTGTTTGTGCAAGTCAGGGGTTAGACTCAATTTACATGCTTAACGTCCTCCAAATCAAAAGCTTCTATGAAGTACTAAACAGAAACAGAGAGCATAATACAGAAAAGGGTGGACTCCCTCCCCTGCTAGCTCTGAGCCATCCCTAACTTAGCCTTTGTCATTTGTCCTCTGGATGCTGGGAAGTGAAGTCTTGCTTTTTAGCATTGCAGGGTAAGAACTATGCCACCCAGACATGCTCCTCCATTCCAGAGGATGAATGAGGAACTTCCTGTTACATTAGCAGAGATAGGAAGCTAAAACATGGCCTCAACATATCCGAGTCCATTGCTCCTGAGGAGACTGTATACAGGAAGCCCTAGTGTTCCATTCAAGTTAACTATGGTGGGAATGGAAGGCTTGTATGAGGATTCTACAGTGTATTGCTAGCAGATAGGCCCCTGCTCCAGACCCTACTGTGAATACATGTACATCCAACTCCCTCTTTAATTTCTCAGATAAGCCTCTGCTCTGAGCTACTCCATCCTCCTTAGAAACACGGATATGATAAGCTCTAAGCTGTATGTCTCTGCTCCTCAGCAGTGGTTTAAAAGAGCATCCCAAGGAAAGCAAAATCAAAATCAAGAGTACAGGGGTGGCAGGTCCCACCTTCCAACATTCTTAAATATGGCAGCTCTCCCAAGGCCTTGGAGATAACTGACCAGTCTGTCCAGAGCCATTTTGTTTACACATTTAGCAGAAGAACCAACAATAATCAAACACTTGCTGTTGTGCAGGTCTAGAAGAAGCCTTCCCAGCTCATTCTGCACCAGTTCCTCTGCACCTTTGCAGCAGCTGGGTGGTTCAGGTTAACAGAGCCTAGCCAGGTTCTGAACTATGGTAGAGAAGGGGGATGGCTTCTCAGATTCTAGACACATAGATGCTAAAATCAACTCTTCCATGCACTGCCTACTCATTGCCTGTAACTATTCACACATGAAGCCTCTAGAGTACTCTAGAGAACACACGGTAGGAAGCATGATATATAAGGCTGAAGTTGGACTCACATGTGCTTAACCCCATCCCACACTCATCTCATTTCCCATTTCTCCTCCAACCCTAAGAGGAAAAGAAACTCAGCATGGTCAGAAATATTATAGCTGCATGGGGCCATTTTCTCTTCCCACATAAAAAAAGACCTGTTTCCGAGCTATGGTGTACTTTGTGCATTGCAATTGATTTATGCTTTTCAGTGGAAAACATCCCACCACCTACCTCATTCCAGTATTCTGGAACCTGAAGAATGGGAGTTTGAGGCCAGTCTGAGCTAGGGAGGAGACACTGTCTCAGAAAACAGTGATAAATGGAAGCAGGAATAATATGGATGAGATAACTAATGGTTGGTTTTAACAGGTAAGAAATGGCAGCACTGCCATCTCACCACTGCTGAACAAGTACTGTGGATCACTCCTGCCATCCCCCATCTTCTCTAAAAGCAATGAACTGTATCTGAGGTTTAAGACTGATGCCTCAGTCACCTTACCTGGATATGACATTATCTGGACCTCCTCTCCATCCGGTAAGATACTGTGAGGGAAGTGTCCCCCCCCCTTCCCGCCCCATGGCTAGACCAAGTGTCCACAGGAAATAGGATTACATATTTAAAGACCTTTATTACATTAGATCTGCACCTGATGATTTTCTGTGAAAAATTCAGATTTTTAATGCTCAAAGTACTGATTTTTTCAAAATACTACAATTATTTATCATTCCTATGGTATAAGACTGCATTTTACAAGTAGAAGGCTTGAGGATGTAAACATTGTAAACATTCCCGTAAAAACTTTATCATGTTCTTCTGGTTTGATCACCAAGGAATTCTCTTTGAGAATTCAATGAATGAAATTATAAGAAGGCCAAATCAGGAACACATCACGTGTGTATGAGCAGCCACCTGAGTATCCCACTGTGTGTACATAGAAGCTCATGAGTAGCTGTGCCCTTCCCAGTTCCTGTCATTTGGTGGCAGTCCTGTATCATAATTGCTTCTTTACAATGATAACCATCTTCCTGAATGTTTGGTTGCCTGTTTATTAAATAGCAGGAAATATAAGTCATGTGAGCACACTTAGCACAAGACAGGAGGGGTACCTTTACGAAAGTTCTGTAATAGCTGAAAACCTAAAAGGTAGAAACATAAAAGGAATCTTTTAAGTGTACTCAGGGTTAAGAAAGGGTCCCATGCAATAATCTCTATACTAAAGTCTCGATTCCCAAAGAAAGGCAGCTCAGTAATAACTGCCCATATTGGAGACAAAAGGAGGAAGTAATGGATGTGTTTGCATTACAGGCCTGCAGTCCTCCATCTGGGAGGAGGTGCGGTCATAATTTTTGAGGCCAGCCTGACCTACTTAATAAAAACTGATTTGGAAAAAAATTAAATTAAATTTGAAAAAATTTAAAATTAAATTTCTCTCTCAGAAATTCAGAGAGAGAGAGAGAGAGAGAGAGAGAGAGAGAGAGAGAGAGAGAGAGAGAGAGAGAGAGAGAGAGAGAGAGAGAGAGAAGTGGCTCTATCACAGTTACCCTAGTCAGTCTCTTCTGGATCCTAATGGCAGCTTTGGTGTATAAACGAACAAACCAAATAAAGTGACACCAAGACCTAAAGAGCTTTGACTTCAGGCATGCTTTTCATAACTACGGCTTACACTCCAGAAAACATTTTGCTAACTATTATCTTTGCCCAAGAAGTTGATTACTTGGGGAGAAATTTTGGTCCTGGGACTTAGTCCCACTGAAAGAGACCCTGTTAAAGGCGGCATCACACCAGATTTAGAAATTGATTAGGTCTGAGAAGTGTCAGCTCGGGCCTGGTAAAATCAGGTTTTTGTAGCATCTAAGCTGTAATGTCAGTCTGGGCATGCCAATAAACTTGATTTTGGCTGCCCAGCCATGGTTACCTACTCTGCTGTGGAGCCTACTGCACTCTCAAAGCATTCAGAAAGTTGACTCTCTGGGCAACTGTTGTGTTATTTTCCAGCTTGTTCCCAGCCTTAGGTTAGCAAAGAGCAGTCCCAGGGAAGTTACCTCAGGTCACAGACTATTGAGAAAGGACTATCCGGTGGGAATGAGCCTGGAGGGGCTGCCACCCAAGAGGAGTGTTTCTGCTTTGGTTGGCGACTTTTGCAGATTCTCTGCCCCCTTAAGAAGATAAAGCTGTCTCTTCCGGTGCCTGAATGTATGGGAAAGCCGGATGGATGGTTTATATTTTGCTAAACACAACCTTCTTCTGTTGCTTCCTTGCAGGCTGCGGAGGGACTCTTTTTGGTGATGATGGTGTATTCGCCAGCCCTGGCTATCCTGGCAGCTACTCAAACAACACTCACTGTGAATGGGCCATCTTTGCTCCTTCTGGAAGACCTGTTACCATCAGGTTTTCTTTTTTCAGCATTAACCCTCCAGGAAACTGTGCCCACAACTACCTCATTGTCTACAACGGGCCAGATGCCAGTTCACCACCCTTTGGATCATACTGTGGAAAAGTGAGTAAAGCAAACATTATTAGATTTTTCACATGAGATTTTTAAACACTGACACTAATAGTATAGGTTTAAGCAAACAACAAAGTTGCAAGACAGTTTTTCTATTTTGGGACCATGAGCGCTATCTGGTGGCAGATATGTTATATTACACTCACCCCCCAGAAACCTATAAAATCAGGGCATCGTGTTTCTAATTTTATCACTGGAAATCTCGAGAATTAAAACTGTATAAATTACTCTAAAATTTGTTGTAAATTTTTATTTTTAGGAATATCAATAAGTTCATCAAATCCAAAAGCTTGAGAATGCTACCTATTATTACCAGAACTTTTCATTGACTATATATGCATATATGCATATTTTTATACTGTTTAGTCACTTACCAATCTGTCATCTTACCAATCTTACCACACCCACTGATTTAGATACATTTTCGGTGTATTATTTTCTGCCCACCTGGGCCCAGCCGGGATTACTTAGCAAAGACCCTCTGCTGTCCTTAACTTTTCACCACTACAGCTGCTGCTTCTTCAGGAAACATTTTGCTAACTATATCTTCACACAGGAAGTTGGTTACTTGGTTACTTGGGGAGAAATTTTGATCTTGGGACCATGTTGTTATTTTAACCATGATCAAACATATATATATATATATATATATATATATACTCTTTTTTAACATTTGTATGGCTCCTGTGTAGTTCAGTGTCTTCCAAGCATTCAGCTCCATTTGATCCCACAGTGGACAGTCTGTGCTGCAGGAAGGACAGTTGACTCTGTTCTTTGTAGTTGCAGGAGAACCAGGGCATTAGGAGGCAGGTGACTCCCATGTAGACCAGTGTCACATTAAATCTAAGTATATACCTGGGTATGCTGGTGCTTTCAAAATATACCCCCTCCCACGTGTAATTATTTTTTCCCTTTATTTCATTAAATGAAAGGCAGTGCCAATTTATTTAACGTTTTACAATGTTGACCCCAAATATAAAGCATAGGAATAAAAGAAGAAAATTAAAACACTAGCATAAAACGTCAGGTCACACATGGTCCTCCGGTAGTTAGCTTCTGTGTGATGATCTGCACATGCTTTATGTTGTGGTAAAGATGCACACCATTGTTCACACTCAGTTCAGATTTTTAGAAAGTGAAAGACAAATGGGACTTTATCATTACCTCCCCACCATCACCTCTCAGCCTCCTGTCCCTGAAAGCATTCTTTTGCATTAATTAATGCATTCATTATTGGCAAGTTACTCGTAAAAATGCATGTTGGTTCACTATTAGAATTTACAGAATATAAACTCTATGATGCTTCTATAGGTAATTCTTTAAGTATCTTTAAGTAAGCTGACATTTCTAGAAGTGTGTTCAGTTTAAAAACTAATCTTTCCCCATTTTCAATCGTAGGACCTTAGGATAGCCCCCCTCACAGCTTCATCAAATCAAGTCTTCATAAGATTTCATGCTGAGTATACAACACAGCTGTCAGGGTTTGAGATACTGTGGGACAGCTGAATTGGGAGAGATGAATCGTCAGATGCCACTCTGCCCAGAACTCTGCCTTCCTCATCCGCATCCCTGAACCACCAAACATGAACTGAACTTCTATGAACTTTACCAGAGACAGTGTGGAACCTATTTTGTACATTTGATATTCTGAATACAGAATATAATTTTGTTCGACTCAGCTGTATACACCAATCTAACTGGATACCCCATTTATTTAATAACTTTTAAAAAGTTCTTTAAAGTGTTGAAGTTACCACTGGGCATATTGATGTACATTTTAAAAAGCTGGTGATACAAATACATGCTGTGCTTTCACGATAAAAGCCAAAGTCAAGGTAGTAAATGTTACTGAAAATGTTATACTGTTCCGTTGTCTTCATTTTTTAACCCATTGCAACTTGGGTTTTCACTGTGGCTTGGGGTAGAAGAATGTTCTATGACCTCCGTCATGAACTCTCCAGCTTCCATTCCTGCTCGTGCTGGGTCTTCCCTCAGACGACTCTCAGGACTGTGCTATCCTGGCTGTTGAACCTCTGTGTATCATCCGCTCACTATTATTCATGACTCCGTAGTGCTAGAATGTCCCCCTCACTTCTCCTTACTTAGCTTGCATCTGTCGGGTGTTGTGCTCCCTTCTTCCTTCACACATCTGTAGTATGGAAGGGTTTATTTTGCTCACCGTTTTAGGTTTCTTTTCATCACATAAAAAAGGGCACAGTCGAACGGGCAGCAGGAGAATGCACAAAACCACCTACTTTGCAGAAAAGCAGGAAGCATAACAGGTCCCAGATTCTGCCCGGGTGCCCCGGTTCCTCCAGCCTCCCCAAACAGCACCACCAGCTGGAGACAGAAGGTTCTGCAGTCTTTTAAACAGCGCCACCAGTGGGGGAGCAAAGATCCTACAGCCTCCAAAACAGCTCCATCAGATTGGAACCAACTAACTGTTTAAATCCATGAGCCTGTCGGGCCTTGTCAGACTCAAACCACGCACATTAAATTTTCAGAAGAAAACCAACCCTTATCTCTATCGCACAACAGTTGTTTGGCTCTTTAACTTCACATACACTCTTCACACCACTGTAGCCCTGCAGCCCTCCATGTTACACGACACACATTGTACTTGCTACAACACAGACATCTGTCACACTTCTAGCCCTACAGTTACGCCTTCAATTCACCCAGGTCATCCGTTCTTATTGTATGTGTGTCTTATTTAACAACTCCATATTTCTCTTTATGTTTGAAGCTACTACTATAACACATAATAAATCAATGAATATTTGGTTTTAAAAGCTTGTTGTTTCTGTTTAAAAGTTGTTAGTAAAAGAAAATTCTCAAAGAATTAATGTTCTAAGAAGGACCATGTTCTAGTTCTGAAGCACATTCTATATATTTCTAGTCAAGGCAAGCCAAGAATATAGACAATTCCGTTTATTATCGAGTATAAAAATGCACAGACCCACAAAACAAAACTTTGCATACACCAGCTTGTCCCTGAGTAGGGGTTGATATGAACACTTCTAAATCACAGGTATGTTGAAGCTGTATGTGATGTCTTAGGGTGTGTGGTGCCTGTAGGTAGCATCACCTCAAGTGCCTTAGCTTTGCAGCTTTGTCAAAAATAAGAACACCCCTCACCTTATTGCCGCCCCCTACTTTTCCAGATGGATAACTAAGGGGGGTGCCTACTAGCTTCCTTTCTGCATGAAAACCCAGGGCTTTCTGGAGTTTTCCATGGCCTCCAGCAGAGCAGATGACTTCACAGAAGGAAACTTAACTGCAGGTTAACTATGCAAAGTGAAGTCTTTAAGATCTGCACTGAATGAGTGTTGCCTCATCTAATTTTAACTCAGATACTGGAGCAATTGTTTCTGTACAGAGCATACAGCTGCACTGATGAAATATTATCACCTTAAACAGCCCTGCTTCCATTAGCTACACATGTATCTCCAGTTTACAGATAATGCTGTATTGGAAATATGGCAAAGCAATGGATAACACCAAATCCAAAGGGACTTAACAAGCTGGAACAAGGGACCAATTGCAAGAAGACCAGAATTCAAAAGTGACACATATATCATCGGATCGATCTGATTTTCAGGACATCTTCATGTCATTCATGACTGTAATCTTTCTCACATTCTGCGCCTTTGCAATGCATTTAAGAAGAAAGAGCAAGGTCATACATTCATCCCTATAAAGGGAGCAAAGCACAACCAGGGCCTTCAGGAGATGAACCCTTTGGAAACTCAGAGTTCATTTCCTTTTGCTGTGCACACAGAGCTTATGCCCACAGGGTGGCTACTGCCTGACCACCTAAAAACACCCCTCAGGTCTGGACTGCTACCTTGGAAATGTTGGAGAGCATTGCCTCCTTTTAAAAATAATTAAATTTTCAACTTTCCAATTACATGATAATATTGAGTATGCTTTCTTTAATTCTATAGTCACACTTCATGGACATATTAGCATGCATCTAGAAAAGTGTGGGTCCTTTGAGTGGAAATCACTCTTACAGGTACCATTGTTCTGTGGACACCAAGTGAGGTCAAGTGGCTCTCTCTGAAAACCCTGGCTCTCATCCGCTTTACAATTTGTTCGCTTACAAATGTGTATTGAAGTCTACCCTGTGACACAACTAAACACACTGAGAAGAAAATGAAGACAGCCATAGTTTTCTATCAACTGACATCTCTCTATACCTCAGACTTCCCAGTTTCATCCTTCCTGGGTTCTTGTGTGAACCATCCCCTCCGCTCCCCTCTTCTCCCATTTTCTCCCTCATTTTCTTTTCTTTTCTTTTTTTTTTTTGAATTAGACTTTCTTGTTTGACTTTCTTAGAATCACCAGCTTCCCAATAATGACACCGACACTTATTATTTATTATGAAAGCTTGGTCTTCGCTTAGGTTTGTTCCCAACTAGCTCTTATAACTCAAATCTCAAATTAACCTGTTTCTATCAATCTACATTCTGCCATGTGCCTTTATCTCTCTCCCATTCTGTATGTCCAGTTTTTCTGCCTCTCGTTGGTGTCTTTCATAATCCTAGATTCATTTCCAGTTCTTTTCTCTCCCCAGAAGTCCTACTTTTTCTCTCCTGCCTAGCTATTGGCCATTCTGCTCTTTATTAAACCACCAGAAGGCACCTTCCACAATGTGTGATCAAATCTCCTGCAACATCCTTTTCCCTCTCATCTTCCCCCATTTTTTCTGCCCCCCCAGCCTCTCCTTCCCTTTTCACATTATTCTTCAACAGTCTTTAAATGTAGCTAATGTTGGTCTCAGCTTGTCCTGTGGCATCAAACTAAACAACTTCCCAAGTGTTGGATTACTCAATTTTCGTATTTGCTGAAACTTACATTAAGTCAACTCCTCAGAGAAAGTGGCAAAGGACTTCTTTTTTTTCCTTCTTATTCCCAGAGTACTTCATTCTAAAGCTTCATTACTATCTATCAAAACCCACGTAGGCAAATAATTAGTTATTTCCTCTGGTATTCTAGTGCCACATTGGTATTCTTGGGACACACACACACACACACACACACACACACACACACACACACACACACACACGTTCCTTCTAGGCCCTAAATAGAAGACCAAAAAGTCCAAATGTAAAATGCATGTGTATGAAGTAAGTAGCAGCCAATCTTATCTTGAAGTAATGGAAAGTAGTACCCTGTATGGCTCTGAAGGAACTCAAAAGAGGAGCTACAATTGTAGCTCAAAAAGATAAAATAATAAAATGTAGAGAAAAGGAAGTATCAGCTTTCTCAGAACTGAGAAAAGGGAAAAATGGGAACTTATAGCATCCTATCTTAGATGGGGCAGGCCAGAAAACAAGGTCTCACCACCAGCACCACTTCCTTTTCCTGCCTCCACATGGTCCAGCAATAAGCAGCTTAATACAGAATTGCAAGCAGCTTTCTCATTCAGTCCCCTGGGATCCAACCTATTCTCTCATAGTCTGGGCTCAGGGATGGTATTGGAGGAAACCAGCCTTCCACTGCCCCCTGATCTCCCTCCCCCTATTAACTAACTTGAGCTTGCTTGTAATATTCAAGACAAAGTGTACTGTCTCTTTTGGCCTCTGGGGTCTGGCTGGGGTACCTTCCTCAGAGGCTCATAGATTCTCACAGGGCCCTGTCTTGGTTGATTCTTTTGTCAACCTGACATAAGCTAGAGTTATCTGGGAAGATAAAATGCTGCCAGCAGATTTCCTGTAGGGGAAATGTAAGTCTGTGGGGACATTTTCTTCATTAATGACTGGTGTAGGGAGCCCAGTTCACTGTGGATTTTGCATCCCTGGGAAGGTGGGCCTGGATAGCATAAGCTAGCCATAGGGAGCAATCCAGTAAGCAGCACCCCTCCATGGCCTGTGCTTCAGTTCCTGCCTTGACTTCCTTCTCTGCTGAAATGTGACCAGAGAATTGTAAGATGAAATAAACCCTCTCCTCCCAAAGCTGCTTTTGGTCATGGTGTTTATCACAGCAAAAGAAATGCTGAAAGACAGGCTCAATGGAATCTGTTGAGACTTGAGGCATTCTTGTGACAAACAATCCAATGAAAATATAGGCCACAACTCTCAGAGATCAGGAAACTCTATAGACATAGGTTTTACAACTCAAAATTTCCTATGCCACTTGATCTTGGCTAACAGGAAGAATTTCTTCAGAAGTCTTCCATGTAGTTCCAGGGAGAGAATTTTAGCATAGCCCTTGCACTGTGCCAGGCACAAATATTCCCCACGTGACTCATATAATTCACTGGAACAGTAGGAACCATCACTCCCACCTTACAGATGAGAAAAATGAGTTATAGAAAATAAATATGGACTCATAGTGACAGAGTTGAGGTTCTGATCCCTGTAACAATGGGGAAAAGAGTCTTCTATGTAACCCAAAGGACTAGACATGACTAATTAAATATGATAGTTGATCTGCAGCCATAAACCCACTGGAAACTTTTTGAAGATATGTCTCTCTCTCTCTCTCTCTCTCTCTCTCTCTCTCTCTCTCTCTCTCTTTCTGTGTGTATGTGTGTGTGTGTGTGTACACATGTGTGTGCTGGTAACATTGGACACCTGAATACATCTGATCCCCTATAGCTAGAACTATAGACTGCTGAGAGCTGCCTAGCATTGGGACCTGGGACCTGAATTTCAGCCCTCTGCAAAGAGCAGCAAGCGAATTCAACAGTGTTAAACGGGGTGAAGAAATCATGTACTATTGTAATTCTAGCACTTAAGAGGCAGGATTGTCATAAGTTCAAGACCAGCCTTGTCTACCCAGTGAGTTTAAGGCCTGCCTGGGCCACATCCCAAAGTAAGTACTGGGTTCAGAGCACTTGTGGGGGAAGCACACAGACAGACCCAGACCCACTTCCAGCCTATTTTTCAGACTCTTCCAAACCTTGCCCTATATACTTCCTCATCCACCTGCTCTTTTACTTTACATTTTAATGATTGTATTAGTTACCCTTCGAATCCCCATGACAGAACACCTGACAGGAATTTAGCGTGGTTCACAGTGTCAGATCTTCTCATCTTCTGGTGGAACTGACACGGTTGAGGTTTATTTACTCTTAGACTGTTAGCATCTAACCTTTAGTTGCTGAAGACAAAGGTCAGAGACAAACAGGCAGACAAAGAAAACAGTGAGCATTAAGCTGAGGGCATGTCTTTTGGCAGAATTCATGTCTTCCTCAGGTCTGAGAAAGCCACAGGGTTTCTTCTATGGCTTTGGAGGTAGTGCTGGAAATCGCTCTTGTTAAGCAGCCTGGTCTCGAACCCACAGAGATCTGCCTGCCTCCTGAATGCTGGGATTAAAGGCGTTTGCCACCACCACCTGGCTGCTATTCTCCATTCTTAATACCTACCACTTTTCCAGCATCGCTTCTCTAAACTTCTGTGCTTCCGCCCACAGAGCTTTGCCCTTCAGCTAATCTACTGAGCATGTGCAGAATTTAGGCCGCACGCACCTCGCTGAGTCCAATCCTCAGCGTGGGGTGGAGTCTCTGAGTCTAAACTCGTGTGTGATTGGCCGGCCTCGGGGCTCACATTCTCCTGTGGGCGGAGCCTCGCCGGGAGCCTGGTCTAGGAAACAGTTCTCCTAATTTGGGAAGTGTCAGGCCGGGAGGGGCGTGGGGGTTGACCGGGGTCTGTGTGCGCCTGCGCCGATCGCCGGGACAGGGTGTGTTCCTCCTTCCCGATCCTGGTTTTGGCTGATCGAGAGCATCGCTCGCCACCCGAGGTTCCCTTGCGGGCGCCCACGCACACCCGCCAGCTGTTGCCTTCTGTGGTGAGTGCGCGGGGTCCGGGCCTCCCACTCCGGGCTCCCCGGCGATGCCCACTCTCCCCCAGGCAGCCCCGGGAGCCCAGCCCTGGCCTCTGCCCTTCCCACCCCCTCCCGCCCCCACCCCGCATACTTTTGCCATTGCCCACGTGCTTTGTTGATCTTTGCTGCAGAACATGTCTAAGTCACTGAAGAAGCTGGTGGAGGAGAGCAGGGAGAAGAACCAGCCGGAAGTGGACATGAGTGACAGGGGCATCTCCAGTATGTTGGATGTCAACGGCTTGTGTAAGTTCCCAGAGGGTTGCTAAGTTTGCTAAGAAACCGCGATCCTGGGAGGAGAGTTTCGGAAGGCTTCCATCCCACCTCTGCTTGTAAACACCACTTGTTAGGAGCCTGGTTCGCAAAGTTTGCAAGCACAGTTTAGTTTGTTCTGCTGGACTGGTAAACACACACAGGAGGTGTGCTGCAGTCCCACATCAGCTGTTGAGGTGGTTCTATGGTTTCGAAGTTGATTTCCCATGCAGCGTCCCTAATAGCCACTTATATTTTTAATTTGGAAGTCACTTTTGACTATATGGATCATGAGCCGGTGGCACTCAAAAATTACACTATTAGTAAGAATTCCTGTGCCAGGAGTATATTCAACATTTTCCTTTGTTATTTCTGGGCCATTCTCCGCATTTGCGTTCAGGCATTGCTCTTGTGCTCCAGGCTCATCACCTTGCCTCCAGTTAAGTGTGCCGTTTAATCGGGGCATTATTCTCAGCTTTAAATTTGTGCGACACCTATTTTATGGTGTGAGCTCATCTGCTAAACTCAGTACAAGTGGAAATGGTCATGCATTCCACGTTCTGTGCCCCTCTGGCAGGGGTGGCGCCCCTTCACATCCAGGTAGTTGTCACCATGCGTGAATGTTGAACCAGTATTGCCAGAATTAAAAAAAAAAAAAAATAAGTAAAAACCCAAGTTTTCACAGTTTTTACATGTAGTCTTGTAACTAACTTAGTATCGAGTCAGCTCAGACATCACAGCCTATGAAAAGCTTTTTCTTTCCACCTCCTGTGAAACTGGCCTTCCTTCAAGGTTCATAGGCTTGAATTGATTTATTTTTAATGCAGTAGTCTCTCTTCCTCATTCAGATGCCAGGAGACCCAAAACTGTGCAATCTTCTTGTGTTTGAGAATAGTGTCTGCAGCACAGTAGGTATATTAAAATGCTTGATGAATGAAGCAAGTAAGAGCCCGAGCAGATATAACAGCAGAGAATCAGCTAGAGGAGCTGTCCCCAGAAGTTAAAGATGGCAGGGAGCTTCCTAGGCATGGAGAGAGTAAAAGTGAGTTTACTGCGAGTCTATTGTCTGCACTTGGGGTACAGAGGGCTGGATATCCATACATTCAGGCAGAAGTGGAGCTTCAGACGTCTTCCATTTGGTGGCCATTATGAAGAATACTGCTTTGACGTAAGTTTTAGCATCTTAGCATCTCTTAGCATCCTAACCAAGTCTTGACTTGCTCAACGCTCCTTGGTCTCTTGCAGTAAGGATGGGTTTGTGGTGATTTGGGGCACTGAATTGGCTGTTGATGATATAGATGCACTCCCATTGCTCTGGTCTAATCCTGGTCCCCTTGCTGTAGAGGAAGGAGAGGCTAAGCAGAAAGCAGGGGACCTGGCTCATCGGTGCCCTGCACACCCATTTGTCTAACTCACACCCCCTAGTCGTCTGCCTGTGTCGTCCTTCCCCATGGACTGAAGTATGGCTCGGAATTGGGCGGATCCGTTTTACATTGTTTTGGAAGACAAGAATGCATGTAATATTAGCAAGAGTAGCTTAGCTATTTAAATTCAGCTCCATTATCTCTTTGAAGCCTTGGCTCTTACTTAGAAGAAAAGATAGCCACTTGCTTCCTGAAAAACAAAATGCTTCTGGCCTAACACTGGGGGGTAATGAGCAGAGTCATTCTGTAATTGCTGAAACCAGAAGCCAAGGAAGAATGTTGGTACTTATTGAAAGATCAGTGGATGTTTGGAAATCTCTCCTTCTCTGTTGGTATTGGTTGAAGGAAGGGCTGCGTGTATTGACCTCCTTCCATCAAGGACCTGGAAGATTCAAGAATGTTTACTGGAAGCCTGTAACTCTTTATTTATTTATCACTGGACTAGAGCCCGGTGGTCAAACATTTGTATAAAATGTATGGCAGTTCTAGGGTTCCTCTTCAGCACCACAGGAACACACTGGAAGCAGCAATCAGTCTGGCATACAATGTGTGTGTTATGACAGCTTACTTTGAGGATTCTGTGAGAATTCTCATACTTTTTTACTTAGCCAAGTTTACCTGCCACTGTGATGTTTTGTATGTTAGTATTCTGATTAAACATTGGAGACAAATTAACTTGCACGCAGGGAGTGATTGTTTTGTATACTAAGCTTTCCTTTTTTATTGCATGTACTTTAATTTCTAAAACTAATTTAATGATCGAGGTAATAAGGGAGGATTCATGTTTCTTTGAAGCATTTATGTATGAATGCCAGTATTCCTGTTTGGTAGGTTGAGATGTATGAATGAGCGTAGCAAAGTTTTTCCTTAGATGTGGTGAGTTAACTTATTCCTTTTTTTTTTTTTTTTTTTTTGAGACAGGGTCTCAGGTAGGCCAGAATGGCCTGGAACTCAACTCATTTTGTAGCTAAGGAGGACCCTTCTGCTTCCATCTTCAAGTGCTGGTGTGTACTCCCCACACCAGGTTTATACTGTATTGAGAAATGAGGGGAGGGCTTCCTGCATGCTAGGCAAGTACTATGCTAATGTAGCTCCACCTTCAGCAAGAAGGTTACTTTTTGAAAGATGCTTTGAGCTTATATTAAAGTCTTCTGAAGGGGGACATTTCGATGTAGGAGACCAGTGTTAGATACTTTCCACATTTTTCTGCCAGAACAGACTAGGGACACTCAGATCCTACCCTGGGAGATTCTTAATAGGAGCATGGGCTTGGAGTTGGCAGAATGATTTCAAATTCTTTATTTTCTGAACCTCAAGATACTCCTTGTTGGTTGGGAATTCAGCGCCGCCACCCCCAGCCCCCAAGTTTCATAGGATTGGTTTAATTTTAAATCCAGGAATGCATTTGGATGCTGATATCAGCAGAGAGGCATGAGGTGAGTCCCATCTATCTCCCAACATGATTAGTTAGACTTCAGTGAAGCGTCCCTGCCCCATGTTGCTGTTTTGGGTGCTTGCTCCCTTTGAGACCAGATCATTTGGCACCTTTGCGACTTGGGTTGCTATTCTTTTGAAGCTTGTTCTCGTTTCATCATTTAAAATTCTCTTCTACCTAATACGTTCTCCTTAAAGTTTCCAAGTGTGATCCTGCCCGAAGCCAAACAAACAAAAACAAAAGCTGTTTATTTACACCATAGAAAATCTCTCCCTAGAGCACCTGTCTTGATACAGTTGTGTTTAAGGGTTCCCACGTCAGCTTCCAAGAGGCCAAGAATCCCAGCAGTATTCAGGGACTTTGTAGGACCTCTTTTTTCCCTGTCATTTCTTCTATTTAAATGTTAGTGTCTTTTTAATATCTTCAAGTTTATTTTCCGAATGCTTGAAGCATTTCCAGTCTTCCTTCCTTTCGTTTTCTTTCTTTTCTTTTTTTCTAGTTAGATTAAAATGTCTTCCAGATAGATCTCTAACAAGTAAATCATGGGGCTGGCAGCGGGGTTGAGGGGTTGTTTCTTTCTAAAGCAGTGTTCTCAATCTGTGAGTCTCAACCCTTCAGGAGTTGAATGATCCTTTCAGGTATTTACATTACAATTCTTTTGTTTGTTTTCTGAGACAGGGTGTCTCTGTGTAGTCCTGGCTGTCCCTGGAACTCGCTATAGACCAGGTTGGCCTCAAACTCAGAGATCCGCCTGCCTCTGCCTCCCAAGTACTGAAATTAAAGGTGTTCAACACTACTTCCTGGCTCACATTACAATTCATAGGAGTAGAAAAAATACGCAGGGATGCGTATTTCCCTTCCCTCCTGCTGACCCCCTCCCTTTGTCAGTCAGTGGTTTCCAGAGAATTGATGACGTGTCTTCTAATGACCCCATTCTTGTATCGCCTCCTGTGGGGGCTGAGGACTCTTGGCTGTTCCCCCATGTTTAGTGTAGTGCTGGGAAGGTGTTTATGAAATGAAGAGTGTTACTGCTTTTAGGAAAGAGATTTTTATTTGAAATATTTTTCATATGGTGTATTCTGCTGTGCATTTTCCCTCCTCTGTCCCCTCCCTAGCCTTCCCACCCACCCAACTGTTACAGCAGGTTCCCCCGCCGGCCTCCCAGTCCTGCCGCCACGTGGGCCCTCTGCCGCACCAGCCCCAAATAACACTCAGAGACTCTGTATTTGATACAATCCCGTCGGCCAGTTACTACTATTGTTAATGGGCTAGCTCTGCCTTAATAATTAACCCATTTCTACTTATCTAAGTATTTCCACGTGGTCGTCTTATTGGGGAGCTGCGCGGCAGGCTTCCTGCTTCTTCCTGGGCTACATCTCGACTCCACCTACTACTTCCTCTTCCTCCTCCTAGTCTCCTAGCCCCACCTATCTAGTTTTCTATCAACATGCTGTAACACCCAACTCCACATCCTTTCTTTCTTTAAAAATTAATCATTCAAAACAAAACTAATAGACAAACCCAGAAACCCACACAACATGGCCAGATACTCCTGGACATGGGGCCTA
Organism: Cricetiscus sungorus; assembly: GCA_030556225.1. NCBI lineage: Eukaryota > Metazoa > Chordata > Mammalia > Rodentia > Cricetidae > Cricetiscus > Cricetiscus sungorus. The sequence goes on from JANBXA010000103.1 coordinate 13,518,001, forward strand.
CGCTGAAGTATGGTTAATAAACCCAGTGACAAAGACTGGGGAAAATGAATTCTTCTTTGCACTCGAGCGCAAGTTGAAGACAGCTTCTTGCTTAGGAGTGGGAGTCTGTGTCCACTGCCTCCCTTTTGTGCTGGGGCCTCAGCTGGCTTGAACCTGTGCAGACCCTGTGTTTGTTGGCGTAGTTTGTGTGAGTTCCCATATGCACCGATGTGTCTGGAGGACAGTGTTTTCTTGGAGTCATCTATCTGCTTTGGATCGTAACAATCATTCTACCTTCTTTGCCTTGCTCCCCGAGCCCTGAGGGGAGGGGTTTATGAAGAAGTCACATTTAGCTCTGAGTACTATGGAATCTGTAGTTGTGGTCTCTGTATTAGTTCCCATCTACTGCAAGAGGAAGTTTCTCTGATGATGGCTAAGCAAGGAACTGACCTATGGGTATGGCACAGTGTCATTAGGAGTCAGTTTACTGTATGCTCTTTTAGCAGAACACTGGTATTTGGCTTTCCCTTAGGCTGATGATGGCCTATCCAGTGTCAGGTTCTTGGCCACCCAAGCAGTGTCAGGCATGGTTTCCATCTTGTGGTCCTTAACTCCAACTATTTGTGCTACCAACCTGTCTCCTAGGCAAGTCACCGTTATAGGTTGCAGTGTTTGCAGCTGGACTGATGTTTGCCTTTCTCCTTTGGCAGCATGCAGGGCACCTTCCAGTACCATGAACACTATTCAGTAGGAGGGAGGGTTCCAGTTAGGTACCAGCACACCTTCTCCATATTCAGTGAGGTACTCAGATGACGTTTTCAGCAGTAGGGTCTTACCATCAGCTTGTGGAGAACAGCCATTAGGTCTGGCAGGAGCCTGAGATATTTGTGTGGGTTTGTCAAAGACTCAGATGGAACCCATCCCTGGCACTGCAAGTATCACCTGATGGTATAAGCTTTCTAGTTAGGGTCTTGTCTCCCCCACTCTTTGGTTATTCTACTTATTTCCCTTTCATATGTATTCTAGGAAGCTTCTGTAGTATACTGGCCCTTAGTGTTCGTGTCCCTCCCCATATTCCCTCCCTTACCCCTCTCTTTCATCTCCTTCCTCATTTAATACTCCCCCTCCGGTCCTTCCCTCCCCCTGTCTCTTTGTAACAATATGTTCTATTTCCCCTTCCTTGGGAGATCTTCCTCTCCCCCAAGCCCCTTACTAGATACCAAACCATTGTGGATTATAGCACCCATACCAAAAACCTAAAAGCAAGCATCCACACGTAAGAGAAAGCTTACAATATTTATCTTTGTGTTCTGGGTTTCCTCACTCAGGATGAATTTTTTTTTTTTTTTCCTAGCTCTATCCAATTAAACAGGAATTTCATAACTCCTTTCTTTAAACAGATGAATAGTATTCATTATGTAAATGTATCACACTTTCATTCTCTATTCATCAGTTGATGGACATCTCAGCTATTTCTGGCTATGATGTATTGAGCAGCAGTGAACATGGATGAGCAGATATGTCTGTAGTTGGATATAGAGTCTTTTGGTATGTGCCCAAGAGTGGTATAGCTGGATCTTGAGATAGATCTATTCCCTGCTTTCTGAGGAACTACAACGTGTATTTGCATAGTCCATAGTGGCCCTACAAGCATGGACTCCCACCAGCTGTAAGTGTTCCCTTTTCTTTGTGTCCTTACCCAGCTTGTGCTATCGCTTCTTTTATTTATCTTTGACTAGTGTAAGATGAAATCCCAAAGCGGTTTTAATTTGCATTTCCCTGGTGGATAAGGATGTTGAATATTTCTTTAAACATTTCTTGACTGTTTGTGTTTTATCTTTTGAGAATTCTCTGCTTAGTTCTGTACCCTGTTTTTAAAATTGGGTTGTTGTCTTGAGGTTGTTTTCGACTTAGTGAAAAAATTTAGAGGCAGTGCAGTAGATAGCAAATCAGGGAAGGTGAGCCGCAGCTGTGACCCTCCAGAGTGATTTCTCTCCAGGTTTCTAGAAGGGATAGTTTACAACCATCAGGGTAAGATTCTAAATGGCTTGTTTTGTTTTTATGGCTTGTTTTGTTTTTAATGACGTGGATTTATCTCCACATCATTAAAAACTGTAAATATTTCATCAAGATGAAGAATGACAATAAAGAGAAGATGTGACCTTTTGGTATGTCTGAACTAGTAATGGCATTTTCAATTTTTAAATGTTTGACACTTGGGCTCCAATTGTCAGTGGCTTTTTGCTTTGTTTTGTAAATAGATTGCCTTTGGAGTCCAGGTTGGACTTGAGTTTGTTATCCCTCTGCTTCAGTATCTCCATACACTGGCATGCTTAGTTGTGGCACGTTAAAATTCTTATTTATTTATTATTAATTACTAGCTGAGATAAATAGAGAAATCAATAGGCTGCTCTGAGCCTTGGCTTCCTCATGTATAAACTGAGAATATTTAGTCTTTTTTCCCTAGGGTCTGCAGGGTGCCCGAATACCACTTTGCAGTATAAACGAAGTCCTTTAAGAGGAGTGCCCAGCATGCAAATGCATTCAGTCAGTAGCTGCTGCATAATATATGACATTTTAACTAATAGTTGGAAACTTATCCAGTTTTTAAAGTGTATTTGTGAATCGTAACAAAAGCTGAGCCACAAATTCATCATAGCTAAAGTCCTATGTATGCCCCACATTTACAAATGTATTTACTTGTATATGAGTGTGTGTGTGTGTGTGTGTGTGTGTGTGTGTGTGTGTGTGTGGTGTGGGTTTCCCTACTCAGACACCCCTTGGGGGAGGGGGTGAGAAGATGCAGCACCAATGACTCAGGCACTGGGAGTCAGTGAGTAGCAGAGCCTGCTGCAGACTTCTTTATTCAGGAAGTTAGGCCTGCCTTTATGCCCTGTCCCAAGGTCCTATTGGCTCAGGCGCTGACTCTGCTGCGTGTCCTTTCCTCACTGGTGTCTCTGGGCTGGGTGTCTCTCTGTCTGCATCTCTGGGGTCTCTGGGTGTTGAGGCAGGCTTAGCTGCTTGGCTCAGGGAGGAAGTGCCTGCTGTGTATGCTGGCTGGCCTGGGCACTGGGGACAGGGTGGCTTGGGTAGGCTGTCCAAAGGCTGTTTCTCTACAAATCCACCCTTCTCCTTCCCTCCCCTCCCCTCCCCTTCCCTCCCCTCCCCTCCCCTCCCCTTCCGTCCTCTCCCCCCCTTCCTCCCTTTCTTTCCTTTCCTTTTTTTCTTTCTTTCTTTTTCTAATGTGGCTTAGTGGGAGTCAAAGTTCTAGCTTCAGCCTTGTTGTCCCCGCCTCAGCATGATGGACAGTGGCTGTATTAGGTTTTGGCCTGCCTCACAGGTCCTTACCCTCAAAGGATGGCATCTCTGGGAAGCACAGGCGGGTACAAGGAATGTCAGTCAAACTATGCCTCAGGAGTTTCTGTGAGCCAGGTCCAAGAGGCCTCCCACTGAGGTCCACATTCCGGGTGTTGGAGTGGCAGGAGAACCTGGAGTGTGGAAATGCACTGTAGGAAATACTTAAGGAGAATGGTTGATTATAAGACAATACCTCCATTAAAGCTTAGGAAAAAGGAGGTCAAACACAGGCCTGGGGTGGGCCCCATGTGGGTTAGCAATGTGTGCAACATTAACCAACAGGGCTTTGGTCCATTATCCTGAAGTGTTGGTACATAGAAAGGTGTCAGTAAAATAAGGGCTCCTTTGAATGAAGGCCAGGGGTCAAAGGTCTGAAGTACTGGTTGAGTCACAAAGATCCCAATTTCCACGTATTGTATCTCCTGGGTTAGCATGGGGGCAGCGACCTAATACTGGGGAGTGAAGGAGGCATTGTAGAACCAGTAGGGGCGGGGACCAAAGATTCCCCCTCAGCAAAGGCAGATTATAAGCATTATTCAATGCCAGGGGACAGGACCTGAGCATCTTCCTTGATGTCCTCAGGGTCCTTCATTATGGGCCACACATCTCATGCAGGGATCCATATTGACGATGTTGTGCCCTACAGAAAAACACACGCGTATTCTTGCCTCCAGGTTAACATTGGGTTAGGCTTTTGACATTGAAGGGTGATAGGGTCCCACCATCGGACCAGAGGAAGGGTTGTGCTTCGGGGCTGGAAGGCCCAATACTTATATGCTGGGCTGAGGCCCTTCTCATCAAATGTGAGGACATTTAAGTAAAATACGGTTGCAGTTAGGGCCAAATGAGGGTCATTTTTAGCATTTGGTGATGTGACTTTGGCCAGAGATCTTTGAGGGCTGGCCTGGGCACAGGGGACAGGGTGACTGCGGCTTGGGTAGGCTTGCTGCAGTTTCTCCTAAGCATGTATGTATGTATGTATGTATGTATGTATGTATGTCCATATGTGTATTGCTACAGTATGGGTGAGGAGGTTAAAGACAATTTTCTGGAGTTGGGTCTCGATTCCTATGTGAGTTCTAGGGATTGAACCCAGGTCCTCAGGCTTGTGGGCAAATATTGTCATCCACTGAGCCATCTTGCCATTCCATGCTGTTATTATTACTATTATTTTTTGTTTTCGAGACAGGGTTTCTCTGTATAGCTTTGAGCCTGTCCTGGAACTTGCCCTTGTAGACCAGGCTGGCCTTGAACTAACAGAGGTCTGCCTGCCTCTGCCTCCTAAGTGCTGAGACTAAAGGCATGTGCCACCACTGCCCAGCCACGCTGTTATTTTTAAAATTGTTCTGTGATTATATAAGAACTGACAGCGGTGTTCATGACTCGAAAGTATAAGCATTTCCTGGAAGCATTTCCAGGGCTTTTTGGTGGCTCAAAGTTTCTCACTACCCTGGCATTAGCTTTCTCCATTCCTCACCGTGTTCAAAACCCCTGGAAGTCGAACAGCCATCTACTGTGTGCCAGGGTCAGAAGCAGCTGCATCCTTGCACATGCAAGTTCAGAGCCGTGATGGTCCAGGAACTGATAGGGGACATCGGGGACCATCCACAGGACTTTAGCTATGATGTGTTGGGGCTCTGTTGAGAGTAACAACTGCACTTTAACAACTGCACTTGGCAAATTTTCTACTATTAGTTAAAATGCTAGCAGCTGCTGACTGAGTGCATTTTCATGCCGGGCACTCCTCTCAGGGATTTCCATCATATTGAATCTTTATCCAATGATAAATTAATATTTACTATATTGAGACTATACAGCGTGGTATTGGACAACAAAGCAGATTTCCCCATAAAACATCATGCCACCCACTGCTTTGCAATTATATGAGCTATTAGGAGAATGAGAATCCCTGTTAGAGCTGTTAGACTAACAGTTTAAAATAACCTTTGTTGCATTTCTATACTTTCCTGAAAGAAAGCCTGCTCGCTGTGAGATTTTCTAAGACACTGAGAATGATAGAGGTGACTTCATGGCTGAAAAGGGCCTCCTGCGTCTTAGGTTAGGGAATTGGCACAGGTTGACTTATTTTCGATTTTTTTTTTAAAGCAGAAGATATACAGTGGCTGAGGAATGGTCTGGCTGTGTCACAGTTTGAGCAGTAGGGGTCAGTGTTGACCTGCTTATACGAGGCTGTGTCTCCTTGAGCCCTGCTGCTGCCTTGCAGGTTTCTTTGCGAGCATCTCGCCTTTCCTTTTTGTAACTCTGAATGGCAAATCACCTGTGTCACCTCACGGGTGAGGTGAATATTTCCCATGGTAAGACTACGGTCTGAAACATCTTCCGTGTTGTTGCCTTCGAGCCTCCTCACAAGAGGATCGTGATCCAGTAGATTCTCCAGCTTCCATGGGGGGGGGGGGTCGGGTGGAGATGGTGCGTGATGCTTAATCATGGAATATAGTAATTTAGAGTGTTGGAAAAGTCAAAAAGAAAAATGTTACATTCTATTTTCTTAAGTTTCTAGAATAAACTGCCAAAGACTGGGTTCCTTAAACAACAAATGCAATTTCTCATAAGACATCCGAGCTGAGGCATTAGCAGGGTTTATTGCCCTAAGGCATCTCTGCCTGGCTTGCAGGTGACTGTCTTTTCCCTTTGTCCTCAGATGGCCTTTTCTCTGACCATGTACACTCCTGCTGTCTGTGTTCAGCTTCCTCTCCTCTTGAGGACAGTGGTAGCTTGGATCAGGGCCCACCCAAGCTGTAAAGATCATCTCTGCAAGGCTTATTCCAGGAATTTGGGGCACATGATGGCATCTCTGCCTTCTGCATTAGAGGTTCTCACTGAACCATCCCTGAGTGTTCTTGTTTCCCTGACAGCATTGGGAACTGATGGGAGATGTCATTCTGTAAATATGTTTCTCTTATTGGTTAACGAATAAAGCACTTTTGGCCAGTTACTAGTGTTCCTTATTGGCTAGCTCTGTCTTAAATATTAACCCATTTCTATTAATCTAAGTGTTTTTGTGTGGTCTTATCTTACCAGAGAGAGGGTATGGACCTCTTCTCTCTCAAGTCTTTATATCTTGAATCTCCTCTACTACCTCTCCCAGAATCCTCCTTGTCTCCTAGTCCTGCCTATCTTGCTTTCATATTTGCCAACAGTGCTTTATTCATTAACCAATAAGAGAAACATATTTACAGAATGACATCTTCCATCATTTCCTCTTTTCTGTCTAAATAAAAAGAAGGATTTTAACTTTAACATAGCAAAATAAATAACAAAGCAGTTATCAAATAAGAACCACAGTTAACAATGTTCAGTTCATTAACATTTAGTAAGATTTAAGGAAAATATTCCATCATCTATCCTATCTTTGTGAGTCTAAAGTTCTATATGCAACTAATATTTAATTCTAACTAAGGAAAACTATAACCATAACTATCTGTCTTCAACTCCATCAAAGACCACAGAAGGATAATATATAAACTCTAGAAATGACAGAGACAACTCATTGCCTGGTCAGTCACCCGAAGTTCTTCTGTAATTTTCCATCTTCTGCCTATAGGCTGTAGTGTGTCTGGCAGACTCCTTGGGAAATCAGGAAACTTTAAACTGTCCACCTGTGTTGGCAGTTTGTCAGTCACTTTTCTCTGTATCCTGCAGAATGTCTGGCAGACTCTTTCATGAAGCAGGAATCCTACAGCAATTTTCATTTTGTTTTAGCAGTCACTTTTCTGTGGATCCTGCATGTCCAGTTTATACAGCATAAGCCAAACAGTCCATACAAGAGCAGTATTTTGCTCAAATGGCTAGTTTTGCCATATTGGAAACAAACTCTATAACGAGTTTCTTCGATGTCCATCTTTCCTTCTGATGTAGTTGGTGTTGCCAGGAGCAGTTGTGTCTCACAGTTAAGAAAAACCCTAAACCAATTTAAATGCCATATTCTGTAGGTCTTTGAAAGGTTGAAGAATGAAGAATGCCTATCCATTTGAAATTGATCTCTGTATATCTAGAAAACATAACTAACTTAACTATAGTTTTGACTATTATAGGTAACTATAATCTGTACTAAATTATACATTACATTTCTAAATGAACAATATAAACACAATACCTAAACAAGAGAAGAAATATATATATCATAAAATTGACCTTAAGTTTGTATCAATAAATGAAAATCCATTCCAAAACAAAGTATTCATTTCTATACCATCATCCCCTTTTTACCTTTAAAGAGAGATTGGTTGTGATCATTAACCATTTATAACCAAGCCCATTTAAATGAAAACAAACATTTATAGAAAATATTTGGGAATTTGGGCGTTGTTCTTTCCAAACTGCTTCCTGCTGGTAGGGGGCGCTGTCTTGGGGATCCTAAGAAGACACAAAAATCTTGGCCGTAGTGGTCTGCAGGGCTGCCTTGTCCCAGCTGTTTAAATGGTGGATCACCTGGGACACTGCTTCAGGGGGTCTTGTCTGATCAAACCATGTTAGTCTGGAAGGAATCCACCGCTTTTCATTTTCTGTGGAAACAAAAATAGAAATTCCCGAAGTCAAAGCATTTTTAAAATATATAAATTGGATTAATCCAGCAGCATTGATAATCAAGTGTATTGTAGCAATTGTTGTTCCTTCCTTAGCAATTGAACAATTCAAAGACAACACAATAGCATACATTGTCCAGACTCTCTGTGTATTTTCCATTTTTACGTGGCTTTTTTTTTTTTATTACTCTATTTGTTTTACTTCTAATGTTTCATTTATTGAGACAGCGTTTCTCTGTGTAACTTTGGCTGCTCTGGAATTCACTCTGTACACCAGGTATACTTTGAATTCACAGAGATCCACTTGCCTCTGCCTCCTGAGTGCTGGAATTAAAGGTGTGTGCCACCAATGCCCAGCTACTCTCTATTTTTTAAAAACCACTTTATCCTGTTTCCTTTTCTCTCCCAAGTTTATGTATATTTTAAAACACACTGTAAACCCTTAGAGGTGTTTTTTTTTTTTTTTTTTTTTTTTTAAATCTGAATCTGTCTTTACTGTAAATCTTTATCTTTTTCTGGCCACAAATCTTTTATCTGCTAAACAACATTGTTAAAATTAAAGCCACAGCTGTATTAGTCAAGATCTATCCAAGATCGAGGGGGTACATGTGCTCACCACCTTGGACTAAGCTGCTATCTAGCAGCATGCTGTCAGCTTGGAGATGTGGTCACTGCCATTGCCAGCTCTTGTACATATCATTAAGTTGTTAGAAGGGTTTTCCACTTACGCTGAGTCAAGCACTTCCCTTAAAGGAGCCACGCAAATCTCTGCTTGTCTCTAGCAAAACAGAGTCCAACGGAGAAAAATTTTCCTACCAAGAAGCCTTGCTTGTCTCTGTTCTTTTGTTTCTAATACCTCCTTTTAAGCTTTTGTCAAGTTTTAAGTGAAAGTTCTCGGGGTCCCACGTTGTAGGTGCCATTTTGTTATGAGCCAAGCAGGTACTCTGCCACTGAACTATAGTCATAGTCACTTTCAAAATGTGTTTATTTTTAAGATAGGATCTCAGTAAGTAACCCAGATGGCTTGGACTTACTCTGTCACCCAGATAGGACATGAACTTTACTATTCTCTGCCTGGGCCTCCTGAGATACACGTTAAGGGTCCACCTCACCATGCTTGGATTAGTTCCCTTCAAATACTGTTAGGCTTATGAAATATGTGCCTCCAGCCAGCTCAGCCACTTGGGTTTATACAGTTGCTACAGAGTGTTGTTGTGTTGGAGAAAACACAGGAGCAGTGTAATCTCCATTAGAGCAGAGCCCCTGGCCTGCCCCTTGCTTGGGGTTTCCACAGCTACCCTACCCCTTGCTTTGGGTTTCCTGAGAAACCATCAGTCCTCACTGAGTTTGATGACCACATGTGAGATGTATTGTTTATTTAATAACTTATCCTATGATAACTTTTTCTATCTTTTTTTATCTTCATTTTTTTCCCTGTCTTTAAACTTAGAACATGAGCTTGTGGCATTCTGTAGGTCAAGGAGCTAGAAAAGACTATGTGTGCTGGGAAGATACTGTTTCCTGTACTGACAGAATAAACCCAAATGGTAGTGAATCATAATGATCTGTAGCTCTTGAGTAGTGGTTCTCAACCTGTAGGTCATGACCCCTTGGGAAGTGGAGCGTCCCTTTGACCGGGGGTGGTGGAGGTGGGGGGGCACCTACAGGGGGTGGTAGAGGTGGGGGGCGCCTAAGACCATCAGAATACACAGCTATTTACATTATGATTCATAACGGAAGCAAAATTACAGTTATGAAATAGCTGTGAAAATAGTTTTATGGTTGGGGGTCACCACAATATGAGGAACTGTATTAAAGGGAAACAGCACTGGGAAGGTTGAGAACCACTGCTCTTGGAGATCTTTCTGTTCCCACATGCTTCTCTGTGTCCTTTGGATGCAGAAGAGTTTTTAATATTAAAAATGAATGGGGCAAAATGAGTGGTATGTTTCATCAGATCACGTATTTCACTGGAAAGGGAATTTGATTTCTGGGAGGGGCGAGAGTAGACATGATTCTGAGCCATGGGACGAGAAGAGGGGAAGGGAAGCCAGACCAAGAGGGGCAGCCTGGGCCAAGAGACTGGTCTAAAGCATAGAGGGAAGGACCAGCTAACTCAAATAGCTGGGTTATATAGTGTAGGGCAGACCAGCCCCTGGGTTGGAGAAGTTTAAGGTAGGCGTGGGGGTGTACCAGTGATACTCTGTAACAGGTAGTGGTCCTAGGGATGTAGGGAGAACTCAGGGACCAGTGTCTGCTTTGATCTGTTAAATAGGCATCTCAGCCATTTGTACTGGGTTTGAGACCTAACAGTTTCTAAGTTTTTCAGAGATTATTATATAGACCTCAATAAATAAATGGCAGCTTCAACTGTTCTCTTATGTTAATAAATTTTTATATTTTTAAATTATTTCTTGTTTTTGAGATTATAATATAATTATAATATTTCCTTCTTCCCATTCCTCCCTCCAAACCATGCCAAATACATCTTCTTGCTTTCTTTCAATTATGCCCTCTTTTTCCTTTAATTGATATATATACACACATACATACACATATATATTCCTAAATGCTTAAGTACAACCTGCTCAGTTTGAGTAGTGTTGCTTGTATGTATGTTTCCAGGGCTGACCATCTACAATACAACTGAACCTAGGGCTCAGGGATCATTGAAGAAGCGGGACAGAAAGATTATAGAGCCAGAGGAATAGAGAGTTTGCTGTGAGGTTGTGAAGCCTAGTAATGTCAGAGGCTATACCCATAAAGTTTCACCAGTGTGACTGCCTAAACATGAGCTGAAAAAGGACAACAATAAACCTGGTAATGTGGCAAGGGGAAAGCCCAGGAGGCCTTATCTATAAACAAAAAACTATGGGCAGCTAAGGAAGGCTGAGAGTGGGAGAGCATACCAGCTGGTTATTCAGTGCTAGATGGTTAGCCCTGAAAACATTTTTTTCTTCCAGCATTGAATGTTTAAGTCCTCAGGCCATGTCAGACTATTAACTTAACATAAGTATTTGTTTTCTACAAATTGTGCTCTTTGTTAAGAAGATAACATGCAGCTGGGTGGTGGTGGTGCATGCCTTTAATCCCAGCGCTTGGGAGGCTGAGGCTGGCTGATCTCTGTGAGTTTGAAACCAGCCTGGTCTACAGAGAGTTCCAGGACAGCTGGGGCTGTTCCCCGAAAAACCAAAACAAACAAACAAACAAACAAACAAAGATAACATGCCAAGTATATATGTATATGTGTGTGTACATATATGCATATTGTGTATGTGGGTGTGTGTGTGTGTGTGTGTGTGTGTGTGTGTGTGTGTGTGTGTGTGTGTGTGTGTTCTCTCCCTAGACAGCCAGGCTAGCCTGGAACTCACTATGTAGCCAGGCTGCTGTCAAATTCATGATTCTCCTGTATCTTCCTCTGGATGCTGGTACAGGCATATCTCACCCTGCTTGGCTTTGTAGATTGTATTAACATGGACTCATATTTATCATGGACCACCGTGTAAACTCTCTTACAGATTACCTCTTAAACTCATGGTCCATGTATTGATAATGATGATCCAATTAATAGCTGGAGAAATACGTTAAGCAAGCCTAAGCAACAGCCAGTCTGTGGTAGAAGGATTTCAATGCAGGCCTCCAGGATCTAGGGGCCACAGTCTGCCATCCTCTGTTTCCTTATTCCTCTGAACTTTTCTGACAAGTTATGTACAAATCTGTGGCAGAGAAGAAGATAAATGACTAATTGAGCTTGTGAATGTAATACCTGATGCCAAGCTGGATGGGCCAGTGGCTTCCTATCCATTTAGGAATGCATTCACGGATGCTGACCTACCCACATTGAGGAAATGGGAACTCTTTCTCCCAATGTTTGCACATGCCTTTTAAAAGATGCCGTCATAAGCACCTGACTAAAGACTTTACGTGCTCTGTGCATTCAGAGCAGTGCAGTTCCAGTGTTCACAACAAAAGACAGCACATTGGCCACATATCAGGAGCCTCTCCCAGTCACCATCTGTAGGCTGGGAAGTTTCCTGTCCCCACTACCTGGGCCCAGATGACTACTCTGAGGCTTGTATTAATTATAAATTCTTGGTCAATAGCTCAGGCTTGTTACTAGCTAATTACAGCTAAATTAAACCATATTTCTTATCTTTGCTTTGCTATGTGGCTTGGTACCTTTTCTCAGTACGGCATGCCCATCTTTCTTCTCTAAAATCCTCAAGACTCTCTTCTGACTCCATCCTCCCTCATCCCAGCAATCTGTCTGTCTCACCCAATCTCTGCCTGCCCAGCTATCAGCCAATCAGCTTTTAATTAATGATGAGAGCAATACCCATTTGTACATAATGTGTTCAAACAATTAATCCACAGCAACCATCCCTTCAGGGAAGACCACTCTCCCAACTTTAGAAGCATAGATGAATGCTGCCTGTTCTTGTGCATACCATTGGGGTTAAAAAAAAAAAAAAAGCTAAACAAAGATAGTGCAGTATGTCCTTCAGAGTCATGACTCCAGCTCAGTATGCCTTTGAGGATGTCTGCATGTTTGCCATTTTATGCAGTTGGTTGTAGACACAGTCTGTTCAGCCAGCCCACTATTGATTGGCATTTGAGTAGTGCTTTGGTTTGGATTTGAAATGTCCCCAAAAGGTTTCATTCCTATCCTGGTGCTTTGGGGAGGTGGTAGAAACTTTAAGATGCAAGTAGGCAGTAAGGGAGGCAGCCATTGTGGCATACTCTTTAAGGAGATTTTAGTGTGTAACACTTTCTGCTTGGTTTTTATTTTCCAACCAGGATCTCAGCAGGTTTGCTCAGCCTTAAAACTGTGGGACTGTGGACTGTCTTAGACACTGTTCTATTGCTGTGAAGACACACCATTGTTACAAGCAGTTTCCCGGCCAGCCTGGTCCCACAGCTCCACCAGCCCCAAATAACACACAGAGACACTATATTAGATATAAAGCTGTTGGCCTGTTACTAATGTTTCTTATTGTCTAGCTCTGTCTTAAATATTAACCCATTTCTATCAATCTAAGTATTTCCATGTGGTCTTCTCTTACTGGACAGAGGGTCCGGAGTTCTTCTCAAGTCCCTACATCTTGACTCCTCCTCTCTTACATCACCCAGAATCCTCCTTGTCTGCTAGTCCCGCCTATCTGGCCTTCCTATTTGCCAACAGTGCTTTATTCATTAGCCAATAAGAGAAGCATATTTACAGAATAACATCTCCCATCATACCATGACCAAGGCAACCGTTATAAAAGAAAATATTTAACTGGGACTTGCTTACAGTTTCAGAGACTTAGTACATTCTCATCATGGCAGGGAGAATGGCAGCACACCTGGTACTGGTCCAGCGATACATCCTCACCTGTAGGCACCAGACAGAGACTGAGCCTGGTTTGGCTTTTGGAACTACAAATCCACCCCTTACTCCCATAATGCCCTTCCTCCAACAAGGCCTTTCCTCCTGGGAGTCATTCTTACTCAAACATCCACAAGGGCCAAACAGCCAGGAACTGAAAGCCCCAGAACATGAACCCAGGTCAACCCATTCTGGAGTGTATTTCATCAGTCCAGAACACAGAGCTACCCACCACAGGTATTCTCCAGGTAGGGCTGATATAAACAGTGCTGCTGTGAGCATATGGAGACATGTTTTGGTGAACATATGTATGCACTTCTGTTGGTTAAATACCAAGGAGCAAATTGCTGGGTGGTGGAATGTGCACCCATATGCTTTTTGAAAATACAAATGAGAGTCACCAAAATAGGGGGAATCTTTGACAAGTATATGGCTGACCTACACACTGAGCATTCTTAATGTATAGTGGGTTTTAAAATTGGCACTAGCCAAGCCAAGGAAGGCACTTTCTAGAATATTGCCCTTTTCCAAAGCTTTTCACATCTCAGACCCCTCTCTTAAAAGTCCATCTGATCTACACAGGAGGCTTTGAAACATGAGCTGTACGTCAGTGTCACCCGGGGAACTAAGATTGTAGAGTACAGCCCACACCCCCGACCAAGAACTGAAGGTCTGAATTTGGTGCCAGGGTTGGGTTTTGCATTGAAAAGTAAGTTTTGCTTCTGTCCAGGCTAGTCTTGTCATGGTTACTGTGACAAGCTCAGATTATTCACACCAGGAGCCGCTTCTAGTTCTTCAGTCCTTTGGACAAGAATATCCTCTTTAATAATTTCTGTGCATTTGGAAGGGTCTTAGCTTCTTCCCCTGTTGCTGTTGTAAAATACCCCTGAAAAAAGCAACTAAAGGGAGAAGATTTACTCTGGCTCCCTGTTCGGAGCTTGAAGCAGTGAGTACATGTATCCAGGATTGAAAAGCAGAGAGCTGTACATGCAGGCATGTGTGCTCAGAGAACTGTACATGCAGGCATACATGTTCAGAGAGCTGTACATACAGGTGTATATGTTGGGAGAGCTTTACTGCAGGCATGTGAGTTCAGCATACATACTCTGTTCTATCCTGTACAGGACTCCCTGCCCAAAGAATACAATGCTTGATTTCTGTCCTATATTTTGTTTTAATAAATGTATGAGTTTTACTTTCATTTCCATTTTTCTTTTTTTATATTTCTAGTTAGTTTTACTACTAAAACTTTCCACCTTCTGTTGTCTCCAAAAACGTAACAGCTCATGAATAGATGAGCCGTTTCAGCCCTCCTTCCTTCTATACTGTCCCTCTGCCAGGTCTCTAGAATTTCCATCTTGCCCAATATTGATTCTAGGCTCTGTCTTGATAGGAAGCTCCAGGTCATTTTTCAGGTCATGGGCTAGACGTGCCCCACTCTAATGGGCCTTCCCCTGCTTTTGGAACCGACACTCATCCCCTCTTCATTTCAACTGTTCTTCATTCATCTGCTGAACTTTCTAGTGGGTTTGGTTGACTCTCATGGTGTTCTTTGTTCTCAGGTTTGTCGAGATACTCTTTTGTTTTTCCTTCATTACACCCATACTGATACCATTGATAATGTGGCTTTGGGTTCTCCCCACCTTCCTCCATATTGGAATTTGTAAACTGATTTTTTTGTACACTTTGAATTTTCTTTGTTTTGTTATAATTTTCTTTGTTTTATAAGTTTTTTATTTTTTGATATGTGCCTGTGTGTGAGTGTTTGTGCACATGTATACGTGTGGTGTATGTGTTTGTGGTGCATGTGTAGTGTGTGTGTGTGGTCTCTGTCTGTGTGTGTGTGTGTGTGTGTGTGTGTGTGTGTGTGTGTGTGTGTGAGATGGGTGTTGCTTATGGTAAGGTGTGCCTGTGGAGTTGGGAGGACAGTCTGCAGTACCTAGCTGTCTTTTTTTCCACCATATGGATTCTGGGAATTGCACTCAAGTCATCAGTTTTGGCAGGGAGTAGCACCTTTACCTCCCAAGTCATTCTACCTGCTTTCTGGGTGTGCTTGAGTGTGTAGCTTGAGCTCACATGTTCAGGCTTGTTAGCAAGAATCCTTACCCCCTGAGCCATCCCACCTAGTTACTGTATGCATTTGAACATGGGGGCTGCTGGTCCTTAAGTTGTGTTGTTGCCATCTTCTCAGAGCTCTTGTCTTTTCTTTAATGTAGCACAAGTAGGAGTTGTTTGTTGTCTTTCTTCTCTGCTGCAGGTCCTGTGGTGTCATCTCCCATTACTGCAGGCCCTATGTCACTCACTCCCCTCCCTATTGCCCCCTTCAAGGCAGGCCCCTTGTCACACCCTTTCCCTAAGATTTGGGGCCTGGAATCTTCTGCTCCTCCACTCAGCCTCCTGCTCTGTAGCACAGATTCTCTACTGTGAGGTTTCCTACGCTCTTCTCTATTTGCTGTGAGATAAAAGTTACCTGGAGTCCAGGATACACTTTGTACACAAGAGACCAGTAAATGATAGCTTGGAGAAAGCACAGTTTTCTTTTGTGTCAGAGTTCAAGACAGCCATATCTCTGTTTTACTGCAGAGACCTTAGTTTCTTTCTTGGATCCTTTGTGTGTAGCTTGGGGCAAGCGGCCCGCATTGGTAGTCTTAACTGGTTAAATTGATGGAACGTGGATTGTCTGTTTGGAAGAAACCTAGATCACCTGCCTCAGTTTTTCTTGGTAAGAATTCACTGTGCAGGCCATGGTTATGTTATGCTTTGTGCTGTCTTGTGGTCAGTGCCTCAATTTATTCTGATGTGTGTCTAGGAGATTCATCTAGAAGTGCCAAGAGTCCTTGCAGGTTGCTGGGAAGCTGGTTTAACTATATGTAATACTCAGCTTCTTGAAACACTGTAACTGTGTTATCCTGTTTTCTTCTGGTAAAAGCTATTGCTATCCAAAATCCTGATGATAATTTCATTTTATTTCATATGTAAACCATTGCTCTTTTTTCCCCTAGGTGCTGAGATTTTAACATTTGTCTTTAAATTGAATTGTATTAGACTCCAGTGGCTGCTGTAACAAATCACCACAAACCTGCTTCTTTAGAACATCAGAAATGTATTCACTCCCAGGTATGGATACCACAAGGTATCCACAAGACTACATCCACTAGAAGCTGTAGGGGAGGGATCTGGGTATTAGTATCTACACCAAGTAGTTGGATCTCCCATTAAAACATCACTACAGGAGGGGAGGAAAGTGAGTGTGGGTAGGAAAGACAAACTGTGGCTAATCCTCGTTCTGCTGTTCACGGTCACCCATTCCTAGTTAGAATCTTAACCTTTCTAGAGAAAATAAGACTCAGGCTTTTAATTGAGTCTTTCTGTGTTTCTTCGAGTACCTGTAGAGTTGACTGAAAGAGTGAGCTTTAAATAGAAGTTCATTGTGGTCTGAATTGAATACTTTTTGGTGCCATGCCCAGAGTATCTGGCAGAAACATCTTTGGGAAGGAGAGATATTTTGGCTCACAACTTGAGAAGCTTTAGCCCCTCATGAAGGAGAGTTTGTGACAGTAGTTACATGACACATCACACATCAGAAAAGTAGGGGAGGCAATCAAGGAAAATCTGGGCCCCAGGAACCATCTCCTTAAAGTTCCACAGCCCTTCCAAAACAGCACCAGCCATGTGAGACCAAGTGTTTGAACATGTGAACCCACGTGGACTAGTTCATATTTCAAACCACAACATCATCTTTCATTGATTATCTCGACTTTATTGTTGGTCACATGTCATTCTATGGTCAACTCTGTGCCTTTGTCCTTGATGTCATCTTTGTTGAGATGAGAAAAGTATGGTTCCCCTTAGATGCAGGCTAATGTGTTTGTGTATTTATAATAGCCTGTGCAGAGCAGGCATACTTATCAAGATTCATCATTACATTTGTATCTGTTAAGCTGAGTCCTGGTCTGTTTTGAAGACCTGGATGTGCAGGCTTGCATGGGGCAGGCATTCGATAGTGAAGAGTCAAATACCTGAATGCTGAGGATTTGATGGAAGGTCATGAACACTGTGAGTGACATCTCTATGTGTTAAGGGGGACAGGTGGTGGACCAGATTGTAGCAGGGTTATGGGAAAAGATGTATGTACAAAAGAAATCAGAGGAGGGTCTGTGGGCTGGAAAAACAGACCCATGTGGACTCAGTCCATTATGAGAAGCACCATTAGGGTTTAATGTGCATTCTCTCTTACAGGTGCATCTGTTTAAGTGTGTGGTCTCAAGACAGTGGTGCTGTTAGTGCAGGTAGTAGAAACCTTAACAGATGGTGCTTAGCTGGAGGAAGTGTGCCATGGGGGTTCTGCCATGGATGGTTTTACCTGGATCCTTCTTGTTCCTTCTTCTGTTTCCTGTCCATCTGCTATGAACTGCTCTGAATCCACATACCCTCTTCTGAGAACCACAAGGCTTTTGTGACATTAGAAGTTCAAATTCCATCTCCTGATTCTTTGTCCATGCTTGCCTTTACCAGGGCAATATGGACTGTATTCAGGTGAGATATGTAGAAAAAAGATGCAGTAAAGGCAGAGAGCTATAGCACAGGGAAGGTAACCGATGAATAGAAATGTCAAGATCAGACTTGGTAAGACAGAACCTCAGCCCCCATGTACACAACAGCAGTATGTTTGTTTGTCTGGAGTTTCCACGGGACTGGGAAACACTATGCTATCTGATGGTACTGATGGCTTCACTTTAGCAAGAAGCCACAGTAGTGGATCTAAGCTCTCTTTCATCCTGTGCATGACAAACAGTTGAGTGAAGTGGGGATGTTCTTAGTGGTGAATTTCTATGTTGCATATTTGGGGGCAGCAGCTAGTGTTACAAACCAACACTACGGGATAGCTTGTTTGGATAGCTTTAAAAAGCATTGAGAAACCAGCATTGGACCAGACCAAACCCTCTGAATGTGGGTGCCAGTTAGGATGTTTGGGCAGTCTATGGGACCTCTGACTGTGGAATCAGTATTTATCCCTAGTGGACAAATGGACATTCCCCATGGAGATTACTCTCTCAGCCCAGATGCACAGAAGGCCTAGGCACTCCCCCACATGATGTGACAGTCTTTGATGATCCCCCATGGAAGGCCTCACCCTCCCTGGGGAGTGGATGAAGGATGAGATGGAGGGGAGATTAGTGGGGGAGATGGGAGGGAAAGGGAACTGGGATTAATATGTAAAATAAGATTGTTTCTAAATTAAATAAATTAATTAAAAAAAATGCTTCTCTCTGCCTTCCAGCTCTGCATCAAGAGCAAGTCACTTAACCTCTGGCCTTGTTTCCCTTGTCTGAATCTGGGAGAAGGGCAGGTAATTAATGTGACCTTTCCTTTATAGGGCTGTTTTGAGGACTAGGTGAGTTAAGATTCTTAGATCTGTGCCTGTCACGGTGTGAACATGTGGTAAGCAGTTAGTACCAACGCAGTGTATTGATGTCATGGGTCCTGTACAAATGTTAATTCCTCTTTCCTTCATTCCTGTCCTAGAATCAAATACTTTAATTCGACCTTTCATTTTGCCATGAGCAGTTTGTGGTCGGGGAGATCTGGTGATTGTCTCATGGCGTCATGACATGGGCCTCACTCACACTGCCTGGATCTATACCCTCTGCTTTCAGCTCAGTTCTTCTATGTAACTCTCGTACTTTTTTCAAGGTAGAGTTTTTCCATTCAGGTTTATACTACTTTTATTATGATAAGACTTGCTACTGTCTTATAAAGAACACTCCAGCCAAGTGTGAATATTATCCTCTCAATTTAGAAACAGTAACTCCAGATTAGTCTCAGCTCTGATTCTAGTGCTTGGTGGACTCAGAAAAAAAAAAAGCCGGCACAGGGATCTGATGTTCTCAGATTTCAAACATGCTGCAGGTTGAGTGTGTCCCCCAAACTCCATGTCAGCAGCTTCATCCAGCTTCTGCAGTGTTGGGAAATGGGCCCTAAGAAGAGGTGACTGAACCCTAAAGCCTCTCATTAGTGAACGACATCTCAGGTGTGCGCTAGTCTTCCCGAGAAAAGCTTGTTAGAAAACTGAATTGACCCCTCTGTTCCTTCTGCTCTCCCTCTCTTGTCCTTCTGCTTTCTGCCATGGGATTATGCGGTCAGCAATCCTATGTAGATTCAGGCCTAGATTTGGGAAATAAATTACTGTAAATTGAGATTATAATATAATGACATCATTTTCCCCTTTCCTTTGTCCCCCCATTCGCTGTCTCAAATTCATGGCTTCTTTTTTCTTTATTTGAAATTACCTAGTCCACGGCATTTGATTATAACAACACAAAATGATCAAGATATAGATTCCTTAGGCTCCAATATTCTGTGATTGTACAGTTGCTTTTTTTTTTTTTTTTTTTTTTTGCTGTTAGGAACACCATGACAAATGCAAGTAGGACAGGAAAAGGGTTATCTGTCCTCACATCATCAAGGAAAGCCAAGGCAGGAACTCAGGCAGGAATATGAAGCTGAAACCCCAGAAGAATGCTGCTTGCTGACTTGCTCTCTGGCTCCTCAGCAGGTAGCCCTTTTATGCAGCACAGGCTCACCTGCCTAGGGATGGTATTGCCCAGGGTAAACTGCTGGGTCCTCCAACGTTAGGCCTGCAGGCCAGCTGATGTAGACAGTCCCTGAACTGAGGCTCCTTCTTCCCACTCTAGTGTGGGGCAAGTTGACAAGAAAGCCAACCAGTGAAGTAACTATTATAGTTTCTAAATGGGGGGAGGGGGCAGACACGGAATCGTATTGATTCTTGAAGATTGTCTTAACTGACTCTCTTTTTGGGCATTTCTCTTTTAACAGACTCTTCTATCCTTTACTTGTCTGCATTTTAGTCAGGTTCTCCTGAGAAACAGAAATTTTATACAGACATGTACAGACTTAGGATGAGATTTATTATGAGAGTTATACAGGCTGAGGAATCACCTGGTCTGCCATTCCATAAGATGGAAAGCTAGAGACATTGGTGGCCTAACCAGACTAAGACTGAGGGCCCAAGAGCCAGGCAAAGGGGAGTGGTCAGTGACATAGTCCCAGAGAAAGGGGAGGGGTCAGTGACATAACCCCAGAGAAAGGGGAGGGGTCACTGACATAACCCCAGAGAAAGGGGAGGGGTCAGTGACATAGCCACAGAGAAAGGGGAGGGGTCAGTGACATAGTCACAGACAAAGTGGAGGGGTCAGTGACATAACCCCAGAGAAAGGGGAGGGGTCAGTGACATAGTCCCAGAGAAAAGGGGAGTGGTCAGTGACATAGCCCCAGAGAAAGGGGAGTGGTCAGTGACATAGTCCCAGAGGAAAAGGGGAGGGGTCAGTGACATAGCCCCAGAAAAAGGGGAGGGGTGACATAGCCACAGAGAAAGGGGAGTGGTCAGTGACATAGCCCCAGAGAAAGGGGAGGGGTCAGTGTCATAATCCCAGAGAATGAAGGCTCAGCAGCCAGAAGATGTCATGAACAAGAGTGGAAATGGGTGTGCCAGCTCCAGAAGAGGGGAACCCGCCCTTCCTCTCCATTCTTGTTCTGCTCTGTCCCTGAACAAGCCAGTTGATGTTTGATGTCCTGGCAAACCCCAAGCTCACAGTTAGTGACCTGATCATGATCTTTTCCTTGTTCCAGGAGTAGAAAGAGGTATCACATTTTTAGTCAGTTGTCATCTGTAATAATCTGTGTTCTTGTTAGATGAAGGACAAGTTAACCAGAGTAAAAAAACAAAAACAAAAAAATCTAACCAATTTGCAAACCTGAATAATAATTAGGTGTAAAATGAAAAAAAAATTCATATCACACTGATTTTTGTTTAAAGATTTAACTTATGGGCAGAATCCAAAACAAATGTTTTTATGATTCCAAGTGTGTTAGTGAATATGTTTGAATTATATCTCAGTGTTTGACATTTTATTGTCTGTCTTCATTTTAATATATTGCCAGAGCCAGCATTGGTAAGAAGGGCTGAATCTGTATTCTACTACCAGGGGTGAAGTAACTTCAGCTGGTGACACAGGTGGGCATTTTAATCTCGCATCACAGGGATGCAGAACTCAAGGTGGTCCTCACTGGTACCCACAATTGGTCAGTGCCCATATTCTTGTGGCGTCTTTGAACCAAGGTTACGTATGGATGTCACAATTTCTGACCTACTGGGACACCAGAAAGGAAAAAAGGTATTGGGATCATGCAAAGTTTAAAGGAATCTTCTTTAACAACTTAAAATTTTGAGTGGTTTGTATTTGCAGGGCAGTCTCTGTGCTCATCTACAAATGATATTGCTGTTCAGAGTGGAATGTTTAGAATTTGAACAGTGTCCCTTATTGTAAAATATGGTGACCATGTTGAATATCTGAGGAGGTATGTTGTTGATGTATCATGTTTCATTTTATACCACAAGAGCCTCCAAGATTCAGTAAGCCGTTTGTGTTCTGGTGATAGCAATGCCTCCTGGATGCTTTTGTACGTATAGCGCACAGCCTCCAGAATGAACTAATGGCTTAGGCCCTGTTATTGTGACCAAAATTACAGGAATTTTCACTGTTAAACCAATGAAGGCCATTTCTGACCGGTGACAGAATTCATGACCACTCCAAGCTCTGTGCCACTTTGCATGTTTTCCAGCCTTGCATTCTTTCCTTCTGGATGTAAATGTCATTGTGTGAAGCCAGAACTTCTCTCCCAGATGGAAAGTGCCACCAAAGGAATCATTTACTTTCTAATTTCTCAACAGAAATCCTTGGAGACAGCTCTTAGTGTACCACATGGTCATGATATGTGGGGTCACTTTGCAAATAACTCTACAGTGTGTCATCACAGGTGTGATGGCTTTATCCTGCTGGTTTTTCTGTTCTTCTGTTGTCTGTTATATGCTGAAGAAGCAGGAAAAATGCAGAACAGATGATTTCCTGGAAATGGTGATTCTTTCCCAGGATTTCATTTGCGTGTGTATGTGTGGGTAGGTGGGTGGTGGTGGGGTTAGTGCATGCATACATGTTTATTGTGTGCATGCACATATGTATGTGTGCCTTGGAGGACAGAGGCTGATGTCAGGCGACTTCATTAATCATTCACCCCCTTATTTGCTGAGACAGGGCCTCTCAATAAAGCTGGCACTCACTGACTGGTGAGAAATAGAGCTCTTCCTGTCTCCATGCCACCCATACCATTTGGTTACAGGCCCCTGTCATACAGATGCTAGGATTCCAAACTTGGGTCCCCATGTTTGTTCAGCACGCATACTACCAACTGAGCCATCTCTCCAGCCCCCTTCCTAAGAGTTTTTTTGTTAGTTGTTTGTTTTCCCGAATTTGCCCCCTTGAAATCCTGGATGAGCTCCTTCTGCTCCCCTTCCTCCTCACATTGCAACTCTGCACACAACTTGTTTGATCCCTCCAGCTCCAGGATGTGGTGTCCTGGAGGAAGGCAGCTCTTGGTGTCCCTCCCCTTACAATGAGGAGCACCTTTGCTTCTCTTTTCAGACCTCCTTCCTTCCCTTGAGTCTGTGAACCTCTTCTGCCAGCATCCTTTATGTTCCTAAATTGGGTGGCCATCCTGGGAGAGCAGATGCAAACTGAGACCCTCCCAGGGTAACCAGGATGGGCAATCGGTGGGCACTCCTAAGAGACACTAAGTGAATCTCTGAAGTAGGGATTGTGGGCTGGGGTTCTGTCAGGAAATAGCTAGTAAGTGTCTAATGAGCCCTGCATCGTCTTTCTCATGAAATCATTGATCCAGCCAACTCCTCGGTGTCTTCCTGCTTGTTCTCTTCTTGGTTATAGAATAGTTACACCCACAGTGGCAGCAGCCTCTGCTTTTCTCTGCATCCCCACAAGTGCTTTGCCTCCCATTATTCGTTTTGGTCTGATCTCATGTTTCATTGTGCATCCAGCTAGCATTTTTTTTCTTTTTTGGTTCCTTTTTGATATAGCATCACACTGTAGAACTCATTGTGTAGCCCAGGCTGGCCTGGACTTTGTAATACTCCTGTCTCCGCTCTTGAGTCAGCCAGGGTTACATGAATAAACTATTCTACTGCATTCTTGCAGAGCTTGGGTTTTGGAAACCTGACCTAGAGTGACAAGGGATTGAAGAAATGACACACAGATAGGGAAAAGCTGGGATTAGGTGGTCTGGGCTCTCTCTGATGGAGAAGTAGCAGCAAGTTTATTACATACAGCTGAACAAGGAGGCAGGGTTAGCCAATCTGAGTCTTCAGGCTGTAAACACCCAGGGGGAGAAAGCTATGGTGGACATTTTCTGAACGCACTATCAACATTCATACTGGGACCAAAGGAAGGCTTTGCTGTCTGTCCCTCTGAGCCCCTCCTAGGGAAGGCTTTGCTACTTGCATGTGACTGAGGCCCTGGGGTCCTTGATATGGCAGTGTGCATGTCAAACAGTAGGTTTTCACTCAGGCCTCCCCAAGCTTGCTACAGTACTTACCTGCAACACAGTTTAAAGAGGTTGAAGGGGAAGAATAGTGAAGGCACTGTAACATAATTTGTGGTACATTTTCATTCTTTTAGTTGAATTTTGATACAGATTCTGCAAATACCAGGGCAATCACACTTGAATATTGCTTTTGGAATTTTGTTAGCAATTTGTTCCCAGTGTTCTGGTGGAGCGTATGAATAGCAGAGCCCACCCTTAGAGAGAATATTATTAACACAGCAGAAAATCTTTCTGGGTGTGATTATGGTCAGCGAGGTACCAGGAGCAGGTCAGGGGGTATAGTCTGTTTCTATTTCTTTGGCATGTTTAACAGGATGGCTTTTGAAGTCCGAAATAACCCGTTCTATTGTGGTAAACCTTTTCTTCTCTTTTAGCTGTGCAGTTGTCATATTAGAGTCACAATGAACCCACCTTTCCCAAGTGATAGGGAGTGGCTGGTTGGATAAATATGTCCCTGTCACTTGGTCTGTCCCTGTTGTAGGCTTGGTGGGTTTCTCTTGATCCTGTCAGACTTAACTGCCTTCCCTGCAGACTCAGCCTGCAGCCCTTTGTTGCCCTAAACATTTTCCTCAAAGCTCTTTTATAAACTTTTTCTTTCCTGCTCCAATTTCTCTCTCCCTCACCTCCTTTGGCTTGGAGCCCTGTAACAATAGACGGAAAGGAAAATACATCCTAGTGGGGAAACAACAACTTATGATTAAAGAGACAGCTCAAGTTTTCAGCTCTGCTGCCTTCTCGCCTGCTAAGTGATGGCGGGAAGAACCAGATGAAATGATTGAGAAGAGTTGGCTTCTCCCAATTAAATCTGTCACCGTCAGCTTCACCCATCATTAAGAAGAACAGATTGGTCCCCCCCCCTTTCTAATTAGTTACTTGTTGATATCTTAGGAAAAATTAAGGCACAAGGAGATAGGAAAATTATCAAATTTCTTTTGTAATCAGAATTGATTCCTGTGACATTCAGATGTCAGCTGAAAGACTGCTATTTATCTGCTAGATTTAGTTTGCTCTTTCTTGGTAGTAAAACCTCCACTTTTTTTTTTTTTCCTTGCTAATTAGTGATTGCCTGGAACACAGGCTGCATTTCCAGCAGTCCCTGCGATAGATAGCCTGTATATGGAATGCCTGGTAGACCATGTCCACATTCTCAGAAGTGTCTAGAAAGAAGACTTGCTTTTCTCTTCCCTCTTCCTAGGTGGAATGAAGGTGTGATGGCCGACCTCAGTTAGTCAGCTGGTATCATGATGTATCTCTTCCTTGTTTGGGTTATTAAAATAAATACAGTGTAGGCTGAGTGGCTTAAACTCATCACGGTTCTGAAAGTTGACATGTTGATGGATCAGGTGCTAACATATTTGGTGCCTTTCTTGGCTTACGGAGGGTCACAATCTTGTGGGGTCCTCACTGACTAGAGATGGCAGCAGGGATGTGGGGAAGTCATCTATTTTGTGTTTCTTTGTCAAAAGACACCAATCCCATTAAGGCAGGCACCACCCTACCTACTTTGGGGGATTAGTGCCTCAACACATGCATGGGGGAAGACAAACATTTAGCCCATTCAGAGTGAGGACCAAGCTTGGGCTCCCAAGGGACCTTGGGACTGCTAGTGTATTGTGCTGCAGAGGTTACTGCACAGTGGGATTCCTACCATTTGTTATGTTCTCTCAGTATGAAGCGGAACATAATCTTAACACATTCATCTGTGAGACTTGTCCAGTGCAAAGAAGGTTTTGGAGATTTTTGTCATGTCAGACTTCTACACCTCTGAAACAGAGGACTACTTTATCTAGTTGACAAGAAAATCTGAGCTCTTACCAGTAAAAATGTGTGAGGTTTTCCACAGCATCCTCGATCTCAAATATCACGTGAGGCCACCGTGATCATTCCTCTTACAAACCACAGACATGCTCTGATCTGCCTTGATCTCTTTCCTCGACATCAGTTCCTCCAAAATCATTATGTGGTACCCGAACAGAAACATTCAGGGCGTCAGGTCACTAGTGTGGGCAGGCATGACTAGGAGGACAACCTTACAGTAAGAGGGCATCTGGTGGCCAGAGGCTGGGCATGGGTCAGCATCTGAGACCATTGAGGAGGGAGACAGGTTGAGAGGTGGGAGAAGGTTCTCCTCACAGAGATGCACTTGTCATGTCCCCAGAGTCTGTCATCATTGGGACTTAATAAAGGCCGGGCATAGGCCAAATGGTTCAGGAGGAGAAAGCAATGTGTCTAAGTCTGTATTGACTCAGTACAGTCAACCACGGTTGTTTTCATTTATATACAGACACATTTGTTTCTGGATTATAAACCCTCAAGAGGTGTGTGAGGGAGGAGGTACAGTTCTAGGAGAACCTAGGTAAGCATGTGAGGTACCTTTCATGTCTGACTGGTCATGGCCACATAGATCTGGGCCCTGGCATTCCAGGGGACATTTTCAATGATTTAGACCATTACTGTCTAATAAATATTTAATGAAAATCATATAAAATGTTTTTGATTCTTTTACTAGTCACAGTCGTTAGCAATGCCTGTAGTCACTACCAGGTAGCTTGTGCGAGGGAAATGTGCCTCAAGTGGGAACTGAAAAGTAAGCAAGTTTAAAGTTGGGTGAAGAGCTGGGCCTAGGTATAGTTTCATACAGCCCTTCTCCCTCACGTACTTCCTACTTACAAAGGACAACATTGATGGTGGAACTCAGTGGTAACAGAAAGATCCCAGATGATAGGGCATTATCACTGATGGGTAGGCAGCAGTGTGAATGCATTGGTATCATGCTCCTGTCAGAGAGACAGCCAAACGCATGAGGATTAATGGATGGGGGAGTCCAGGCAGAGGGACTGCATCTGCTATGGCTTTGCCTTCGTACCTAGTGAGGGAAAAAAAATCCAAATTTTGTCTCACAGTTCTGTGCAAACCCATCAGTCTGGCCCTTTTCTGAAAGTTGTACATTATAGCAGAAGGACATGTTAGACTGAAAGCCCACGCCCCAAAGCAGGGACTCATTGGAACCATAGAAAGCACATAATGGGAAATGATCTGGCCTGCAATTCTCAGTCACCAAGGTCATGAAAGTCAAGGACAGGAGATAACTGGATTAAAGGACACTGAGGAGGGTTGGCAGTACTATGCAGTGTGGATTCAAAGCTGGATCCTTTCTTGTAAGTAAATGGGGTGTTTATTGGATGGGAGCTGAGATTACACTTGGCCATGACCTTGGTTTTGATGGTCATGTAGGACACTCCCACCGGCCACCCCTATTCCCAAAGTTTATGTGTTAGCGAGTTGGTCTCAGTGGACCACACTAGGAAGGTTTGTCCTTAAATTGTATTTTGAATTCCTCTATAAGTGATGAACTGGAAACAGATCATTAGAAAAACAGCAAAGGTTATGCTTAGGGGCAATGCATACTCACTGTCTTTGTAGCAAGCTAGGATCTGTTCTTTCCATCCCTTTAAAAATTGTCAACGACATTAAATTTATATATATATATATATATATATATATATATATATATACACACACTTCTGAGCACCCTGTAGAATTTTAGAACCCAAGGTAGAACATGGCAAATTCCTTGAGGGACACAGATCCTCAATCATAAGATTGGGAACTGGCAAGCAGTACACATCAACTAAATTATGTTTAGAGGAGGTCCAGGAGAAGCTTTATCTAATCCTGCAATAGTGTGCAAAGGAATTCCAGAGTGGACAATGAGAATAGGGCTACACTCCTGGTCCACTTACATCAGTTGGATATGAATCCAGTTTCCCTGCTGTTTGGGCCCCTCCTTCTGAGCTGCACCATATTGAGATGGATGGTTCAAGTTAGGCCAGCTGGCCAGGTCACTGTGTGAAGCTAAGTGGTCCTTGTAATGCTTGGTTGGTTGTGACACAAATCTCATTAGTTTCCACTTGCTGTGCTAATTGCACCACACCATTGCATGACTTCTTCATCTGGTCTAATACCCAGAAGATGGTTTGCATAGTCCTACTTTGTGTTCTGGGTGGTGGACACCTCAACCTTGGAAAACAATTCTGCAGCCTACATGGGAGAGAAGGGAGTGCAACTGTAAACATTCTTGACTGTTGTGTTCTTTTTTTTCTTTTCCAGTCTCCTTGGCCCATATCACACAGCTGGTGCTGAGTCACAACAAGCTAACAAGTAAGTGAAGCATCATCTTTTGTGTCCCATGGGTTCCCTCTTATATCATGCCACAGCGCTGCTGATCCTGTTATTTCTTTTATTAAAGAAAGCAATGATAAGTGATTGCCTGGGAAAAATATTAAAGTTTCTTTAGGTGACAACAAAGATAATGTATGTCCCCCTTCCCTGTGTATTCTGTGCTTGTCTCTACTTTGCGAATTCTTTTCTGTCTTGTATCTGCTGGTAGTTCAGCTAAGATAGTTAAGTGCTGTGGTGACTGGCAGCACCTGGCTAGTAGTTAGCATTTCATGAGGAAAGCATTGAGCTGGGCATGGCAGTGCACAATTGTAGTTCCAGCTACTCAGGAGCCCGAGGCAAGAGGAGGTATTCGAGTTCAGCCAAGGGTGCAATCCTGGGTCTCCCTCACCCCCAGCTCTCAACAGTAAAACAAAACCATATTAGAATGAAAGTCATTTTCACCTATATTTTTCCCACCAATGGGGAAGATTTTATTGAATATGCTTTTTGTCCCTGCTTTATGGATGAAGAATACCTCACAAAATTGTATACACTAAATACATTTTCTTATTTTTTGAGGGACTGCTTCCTTGGCCCCTTCTGTAGGATTCTCTTGGGCATCAGTGGTGTTTTGGAGTGATTCACACACAGTAGAATTAATATGTTTTAAAAGAAATATGGAAAGTGAATGATGGCCCATTTTCTTCTTGGCGCTAAGGCTTTAAAGACTTTAATGACCGGGACCCACTCTCCTTTCTCATTCCTAATTGACTGTCACTTCTTTCCACTTGCCATATTTCCTGCAGACTTGAATGATTTTCTAATCATGTGGCAAGCATTTGTTAGTGGGTTTTCCGAGTCCAATGAAGTTGAGCGGAATGTCATGTTGAGGGATTTGTGTTGTGAATTTATGTGTGTATGTCCATTATACATAGCCAGAGGCAATGTCACCAAGCTGTTGATTATTGAGGATTAAGAGTGGCAGTGAAGGAGGGCCCTTCATGTGCTAGAAACAAGCTCATTTTTAGGCAAAGTGCACATTTGTAAGGAAAAGCAGAGTGGCACCACGGTCATGTTTCAGTAGCAGTGACCACAAATAAAAATGAGATCTACATGTCATAGGTAATCTTTGTTGTAACAGGTAATGTGCTGGTTGCCTTGATTTTATAGCACCCAGACTTGCTGTCCTTGGCGACCACTGTTCCAGTTCAGAAGAGCTTTGCAATTGATTTTGAAAAGTGCACCACCGCATAATCTCACAATTCCTTAGGACTCTCCAGTAGGAATACTTGACACTGAGTTTGCAGTTTATAAGAAAGGGTTAGCTGATCAGTACATCTTCCATGTGTTCACTTACATTTAAACAAGACAGTCTCGGTGCGTTGCATTCTTACAGCTCACTCGTTGAAAAAGCATCCCAATAGCTGTTATTTGCTTCCTTTTACATATCTGCAGCGACCGAAGCCTTAGGAATCAACAGATCAGTCTTTCTCCAAGCCATATGATTTTAGATACGTTAGAGAGGTGTAAATGTGGTAAACCGTAACAGGTTGACTGTGGAAGAATCCAAACTTCGTCTTCCTCTCTTCCTCATTTGCTTCTTCTCCCTCCATTTGAGACACTCTTGACCTAATCCAGAAAGTGTTAATTAATCGTCTTGGTAGATTCTGCTTCAAGCCATCCTGTAGTGTCAGTGACACCAGATCTGTTCCACTAAGGTCAAATTAGCATCTTTTACTATTTTTCTGGCATTTAAATGAATGACTTTGCTGTGGTTTTTCAAGTGTTTATAGTAAATATGTCCATTTGATGGAAATATAAATATGCATTAAACGTTCATGGCTGAACCCACCCTCCTGTCACTTTTTATTCTAATCAGTGTCTTTCACTTTCCATTGTTGTTTAGTAGGGACCAGCTGACAAGGCTACTTTAAAATAAAAGCACCGGGACTCAAAACATAAGCCCCTCCGCTCTGATTACTTTTATCTTGCTGAAGTATTTGTGTTTTTCTCTCAGTATGCCAATTACACTGCTCTCTGACATTTCTGCTTTCTTGCTTATGGAAGGAAATGACTAGCTTATTTAGAATAAACTGGGACCTTGTTTGGGGATACCGTTTGCTTCTAAGTTAACATCTGCAGAGACACCTGATCACAGTGACACTGGCTTGACAGTTCTTTTCCTGTTGGAGCTTTGACCTTGACGATCCATGTACGATAATATAATAAAAGTGAAGTTATGAATACCCTAAGGTGGCCTTTATTATCTAATATTTTTGTGTGCAGGGTGTGTGTGTGTGTGTGTGTGTGTGTGTGTGTGTATGTACACACACTATGTTGTCAGGTGTACAGGTACATGAACACATGGGCACTGCATGTTGAAGCCGGGTGTCTTCCTCATTTGTTTTCTATTTACATTTTACACCAGGGTCTCTCACTAAACCTGGGGCTCTCCCATTTGCCTAGGCTCGCTGGGCTGCCTGAGAGCCAGGTGTTTCCACCTCTCCCACATGCTGGGATCACAAAAGCGTAAACCTCCATTTATTTGGATGCTGGGAATCTGGCCTTGGGTCCTTAAGCTTACACAGTCGAACTTTACCCCTAAACCCATCACCCCAGCCATAGAATTGTATTTTAACTTTTTGTTTTACCTGAATTCATTCTTTCTTTATGTAGTTCTGAATTTGAT
This sequence comes from Cricetiscus sungorus, assembly GCA_030556225.1. NCBI lineage: Eukaryota > Metazoa > Chordata > Mammalia > Rodentia > Cricetidae > Cricetiscus > Cricetiscus sungorus. The sequence goes on from JANBXA010000103.1 coordinate 13,548,575, forward strand.
TTATTTCTAAGGAGCTATTGTTTGCTGGTTTGCAATGCTGGGCATGAAACCCTGGGCTTTGTGCATACCAGGCAAGCATCCTGCCAATATGAGCTACATTCCCGAGTCTATAAACAGATTCTTGAAGTCTTCTCTAACTATGAAACAACAAAAATTAAAAACCCAAGGTCCAAGGTCCAACTGTTGGAGCTTCATTTCCATCACTGTTTAAGTATAAAGTTGGGATACCAGGGCAGTGTCGATGGATTCGGAGAGGTCACCTAGGGAGTTAGTGTTAGCAGTAACTTCTTCAGACATGCTTGTGTTTGTGTTATGTTTAAGAAGGTGCGTGGAAGAGAAACAAGTTTCTCCTTTTCTTCTGCCTTTGCTGAGATGGGTAGGTATGAGCTGGGGATATTAGGGGTTCTTTCTGGCCCGAGGGCCAGAGTTTCAGAATAAAGAAACATCAGGAAGTCACCTTCATGTATTTCGTTTTGTAGTTCTGCGGCGAAGCCAGGTCTTCATTCTTGCTGGGGATGTGCTGTGCCCCTGAAACCACTCCATCTATCTGTCAGCTTGTTTGGAAGCAAAGATCACTTCCGTATCTAGTTTACCTGGGTAAATGCATAGGATTGCTCAAAGGGGAAGATAGATGATAGGGAAGGCCTGAGAGGAAACAGTGGGCTGAAATGAAGTGTGAACACTTGGGGCCAAAGGGTTTTCTCGTGGACTAGCTGGTGAGGGTCTGCCACTGACTTTGGTCTCCTTCACCTTGTTCTCATTTCAAACACACTGGATTTTAGCGCCCTGAAGGAGCATTGCATCATGTTCTAGAATGTGAAATGTACTCATGGGTTTACTTCACCATTCAGGGCTGCCGTCTTGTGGTTGTGCTAGAATATTCTAAAGGACTTGCACATAGGGGAAGCTGGGTTGGACATCACTCCAGCAATGCTTGTTCCTCAACAACTTCCTGGGTTCTGCTTTGCTTCTGTGTCTTGTTATTGGGGGAAGGGGGAGGGAGCTTGGGCTCTCCCTTTTTCAGTCAAAATTAGCACTCTCTCCTCCACCTTCACTCTTGTGTGTGTGTGTGTGAGTGTGAGTGTGTGTGTGTGTGTGTGTGTGTGTGTGTGTGTGTGTGTGTGTAATTACTCATTTGGGATTTGACATACCATCTTCTCATCTTGTGTCCTACAGAAGTACTTAAAACATGTTGAATATGAAATAGGCACTGATGCAATACCAGTCGAGAAGTAGATGGGATAGGTGACTAAGTGTTAATCTTCAGCAGTCTGGGAGACCTAGCCAAGGACCTGCCTGCTGCGACCAACGAATTCAGTTAATAAAAGAGACAAGTGTTTATCACAGTTGTCTGTCCCTAAGTACCTTTGCCATGACTTTCACAAAGCCACCCTCCGTGAGTGCTAGCTTTGGATCTTCTCCAGCTGGCTTCTTAATTTCGTCCCCATGTTTGGGAGATGTTATAGCATTATTGAAAGGAATTTCCATGGGAGACGATCATTTTAAGGCTTGTCCACTAGAGGTCACTGTTGAGACACATATTTGATTCCAGTACCCCCAGCTCTGGAACCTAAGATTGAAAAACACGTTTATGCTGTCAGAAGAAATGTTTTTGGCAGCTCTCTGGCTTGGCTTTGTACCACAGGGCATGTTGCTGTTGCTATTTACATAGTGCAGTTTTGTTACATTTACAATAGATCTTTATCAAAAGAGGTATTTGGTTTTCATGTTTGGTTGTTAAAACGGAAATGTATATTCAGTACCACACACCATTTTTTAGCACTGTTTATTATTGCTGCTTTCTTGAGTTAGGAACAGTTCTTCTTTCCCCAGTATGTCTAAATAGAGGGAAATGTGTTACTTTATACACTGTTTTGTACTAGGTATATTTGAGATTTTTCTATAGCAAGGACGTTCAACATACACTGTATTCTGTACTGGGTATATTTGAGATTTTTCTATAACAAGGGCATTTAACATACGCTGTGATCAGATGTTAATTTACAAATAGGTATGAGAATTGGGAAATATTCATGTTGCTTACATTTATACTGACTTTTACACTAATAAACAATGCTGTGTAGGGGAGAATACAATGAGTTATGACAAAGGTTTACTTCAACCTGAGTGAGGAAAGGCACTCATTTTCAACATGACACTTTTCTTAATTTTGGAAAGTGATCCTGTATGAACACCTGCCTGTAGATACTGCAAGCGTCTTAAACCACAGCGTGTTTCATTGTACAGCATCTACATGTCGAGCGTGGCGCCATCATCAGTTTGAGCAGTGAAATCGGATCAAGTCTCTTGCCTTTTAAATCGCGGAGCAGCCCTCTGTTTTGGACAGCGTTCTCTAGGCATGCGTCTCTCAATGAAATGGTTTGGTTGGATGCTTTGAACTTTTAACTGTCATGTGGGGCTTTTCCTGAGGCATTGCCTGTTATGGCTGCAGTTTTAGGTCTTAGCTGTGAGCTTTATCTTGTCATTTAATGCATTGGAAATGGCTGGTCAGTTAGTAAACCCAAGTATTAATGGCCAGATACAAGTTTTGAAAAGGTGATTTCCTATTAGTGATAGCTTAGATGTGAATCTGAAATTTTAGTGAACAAGAAAATTCTACGATATTTTCTTTAGTGATTTTATTGTTTTTTAAATCAAGGGTGGTGTTCTGAGTACATAGAGAGTTAGGACAATGCTTGTAAGTTTTCAGTAGAGCAATAGAATATGTACCACCAGTATTATTGTAAACAAACTGAGCAGGCTAAAGATGAAAACTCAGCCTTCTGAAAATGTGCAGGTCCAGCTGTAAAGAATAAAATGGGCCAGGTTTTAAAAGTGGGATAAATTGAAAACCTTTCCCATAGCAACAATGGATTGTTGGATGAGTGAGAACAATTAACGGTCCCAATTTATAGTAATGACCTTCACACTCTCTCAAGACCTTGCTGCTCCTAGGTCTGTAGTTATTCCCTCTTTCATAGCTTGTTTGTCATCCCATATGCAAAAATCCCTGCTCCCGGCTTGGATGAAATTAAAGTATGGGGGGGTATGCAAAATAAATCTCCCGTGCCATGAATTTATCTTGTGACAATATCAAAACAACTTGCTGTTTGCATTTTAACAGAGCACAACAGTATTTATAACGCAGAGGCTTTGATCAATAGCTTATTTTTTTAATTAGTGCACATTTATCAGTTTGTTATTGTGCCATCGTTTGAAAGATTGGAGTTGAAAAAGTATGCACATAGTATTTTTGAACCTGACAGCTATTAATTAAACAAAATCTCCCTGTTGGTCCCGGTCGTCAGGTTACCTTGAGAAATTGCTTGCAGTTGACAGTGTGCTGTTATTTTTGGCTTCAGTAAGCAGCCATGTGAGGTCATCACGTGTGAGAGTGGTCCAGCCCCAGGCCAGGCTGCAGGCAGTGGGTGCAGTGAAAGGAGGTTGCTTTCGGTGACATCCCTTGGCTGATGGGCCTTGTTCCTTTTGGTCCCTTTGCTGTTGGCTCCTGTGACATCTCACTGTCAGCTGTTGGGCCACAGTTCTTTTGGTACCCTGGCTGCTATCCCACCTCCCCTAGTTGTACCTATTTTGGTATCCTTTTTCTTGGGTTCTTGTTCCATGCTAAAAGGAAGCTACTTAAAATGTAAGCGTATTCATTCTCCAATGGTATACTTTTAAATGGGAGGGCATTGTTCATAATAACAGCTTGAGAAGGGTGACAGACTGTGAAAACAATAAGCTGGGGTAGAGGAGTCTGTTACCTTCCAAATTATAGCTAGCCCATTCTAGGGGCTGATATTGAACAGTTTTTCTTTCTCTTTACAGTTAAATGTCTGTCTAATGAAAGTGACTTAATAGCCAGATAGGATATGCATATAGTGTTGTCTCATGTCCTAGGTTCATGAGCCAGCCAAGGTTAAATCAAGCAACGCACGCACGCACAAACGCATGAGGGGGAGCTCATAAAAGTGTATGTACATAGCCTCGTATGTGCAATATACAGGTATGCACATCTAAAAAAGGTTTCTTAACTATCTCAAAACATTGAGTTATTATTATCATTATTACTTAAGAGTCAAAGGAAAGCTAATCAGAATCCCTAGAGAAGTACACATGCTGCTTGTGATTTTACTGGCCTTGGGCCCTGCTCTGCCCATACATCAGTTCTGTAAGTCCATGCATCTCTGGCTCGGAAACCCCAGGCTGGAGGGAAGACAGGACAGGAAAAAACTGATGCTGTTTCTTTAAAAAAGTTCCCCAGAACTTTAAAAAGATGATTTTCAAACAGCTTAAATTTACATTTCAGAATAAGGATTGGTAATCTGTAGCCACCCCTCCCCAGTCTTGAGTGAAATGTGGTTATACATATATATGTATGCATGCGTTTTTAAATAATAAAATTCTTGTAATTGTCTTCCTTTCTCTGTCACTTAGCTTATGAGGACAGAATTGCCCATGTGATCAATTACCAGTTGGCAGACTTTTGATCTTATATTCAATCTGAACTGTCTTTTGTGTAATTTTTAAAAAATTCATCATTATTATTATTTTGGTATCCTTTCTCCTCACCTGTATGTTCTTTGTTCTACTTATGTTATTGTTTTCATCTCGTAAGTTCTGAAACCTGCCATCCCTCAGAAAGCTTGGATGAACTCCCACCATTTCCATGAAGCCCTCTTCTCCCTCAGAATGAGCCATGATTGTGTGGCATGCAAGTAGAAGGGACCCCGCAGTCCATCGGGTTGTGAAGGACAGCACCCCCCTTGAGAAACTAACAGAATTAAGTGAGGCAGGAGGTACCATTCATGGAACCAAACTCTCCGTTAAGTGGAGGAATTGGACTTGATGTGGTTAAATAATCAGGTTGGATGGATCTGCCTCTTCCTGCGGCCCAAGTCTCTGGAATTCCATGTCCATGACTGCCTCTCCTGTCCCAGGCAGGTGAGACGCAGTGCTCCTTGGACCAAGAATTTCTGTGACTCTAGATCTTTCCTTGTTTCTATTACAAGAGGGAGAATTGCCAAGGTTGGAGGGTAGGCCTTACATCTAGAGGAAGGAGTTCGAAACCACTGGCTGGGGATGTACTTTTGTATCTCTGGCATCTTCCTCTATTCCCACTCCTTCCCTGATCATAGAATTGCCCTTTCCTCAGCCTCTAAACATATGCTCTGATAGCACGAGAAGCAACCCCATGGGCCTATTATTGAACTAATTCTCAATTGTAAAGGAAGACAAAATCTACTGGCAAAGCGTGTCCTGAGCATGTGTGGAAGATTTAAGTACCATTTGCTTCTTACTGTTAATAAGCACACACGAACCATGCATGTGCTCATATACTATACTATATATACTATATAAACTATACTACTAGATATACTGTACTATATATGACATATATACTATACTGTGTATGCTGTACTGTACTATATATATTATACTCTATACATACTAAAGCATGCACATCAAAGAAGCTAAGGGGCTCCTTTATACCCCAAGCCTGCTTCCTCTGCCCAACAACCTTGTGTTGTTGTTGTTGTTTTCTGTTGTTTCTCTTGATGTTTCTGAACTTCTGGGCCATTTTTCTTAGCAGGGCTGCTGTTCTTTTCTTCCTATTCACTAGATGTCACTTCTCCCCATGCCTCTGAGTGCCGCTTTTTCTCTTTTGAGTGTTAATTGTTTTACCTAACTCCCAAATTAAAGCTATCTGCTGATGTGTGACCGAATTAGTGGCGAAACCAGAACCAAGTATAATTGGGACTGTGCTTCCCAGCAGGACCTGGGGTTTCTGAGTCCTCTTAAACATGTCAAGGACTAGTCCACACTTTCCTCTCTGCTAAGTTAGTGCAGGCTTTGGGCACTGAGCAAATTGTATTTGCTCAGAAGGGAAGCTGTCCACGTGCATCTGCTCTTCAGGAGTCTTGTTGTACACGCATAGTTTTTATAGCTCAGGGACATACATTTTTGCATGTTTGGTTTCATATTACAAAATCTACCTTATTGCTTGTTTGTATGATTTTCTCCTAATTTTTGTATGCTGAGAGGGAGACCATATTTTTGTGTCTGAGCAGTGATTAACTCAGGGTTTTTTTTTTGTTTTTTTCCCCATAAAACTACTTAAGCTGCAGAATCCTAAGGAGGCCCATGAAATGTGTATGCCCCTGCAAATCCTTGTTGATTAGCCACAGGTGGGATTCCTGTAGTTACCTGTAAATCTGCTAATGTTTGAGGATGTGGGTGGCCGTCATTTAAGGTGGAGGCTTAAATACAAATACTTTGCAGATTTTTATTTTTACCTTGAGGGACATCTAGAACCTTTTAAGTGAAAACCTGCCTCAGTGTTTCATAAACTTTATGTTTTTAAATAACCTGTAACTACTGTAATTCACTGCTTTAATAGCTGCTTTGGAGGAAATCCCATAAAACCTGTGAAGCCGAACGTGATTAGTGTACTTCTGAACTTCAAACTCGTACAGTAATATATAATTACTTCATTATCCACCTCGCTGTTTTGGACGGAAAACAAAGGTAATTAATCACTATAAGTACAAATGACATTTTTTATTTGCATATAAAATTCCAAGGGGCAGAAGTATTTGCATGTGAGAGTAAAGATCTCTTTTTTACACGGAATCATCGGAATAGCTTTGAAGGCTAGGATTCCTGGTTCACTGTAGGGATTGGCATGTGCATGAGCCTAGACATTGCTTCTGGTGGGACTGTTTTCCAGCTGTGATGGGCAAAGATTAAAGGACATAAAAGCCCAGAGTGTGAAAAATAAGACCGTGCTGGGAGATGATGGTGCTCACACGGGGAGGCAGAGGCAGGTGCATCTCTTGTGAGTTCGAGGCCAGGCTGGTCTAGAGTGAGTTTCAAGACAGCCAAGGCTGTTACATAGAGAAACTCTGTCTTACCCTCCCCCAAACAAACAAACAAACAAACAAACAAACAAACAAGGCCACATATTTTCATTTGTTGTGGCAGTAGCCAGAATACTTACTGAAAATTTTATTGGCGGTGTGTGTGTGTGTGTGTGTGTGTGTGTGTGTGTGTGTGTGATGTGTGTTGGGGTACACTGGCGTGCATGTGGAGATCAGAGTACAACTTTGTGGAGACAGCTCTCCTTCTCCCTTTATGTGTCTTGCTGCCCCCACTACACATTTTTATTGCATTAGGGTTTTCGAAATAGTGCTGATTGTTGTAACTTGCTTTGATCCCCTCCAGTGTGATAGATATTGTTGGAGCTATTGGGTCTGGGCTAGGTGGGACCTTTGTGCCCCCAGAAATGGACAGGTGGTAACAGTGTTCTGCCTTGTACCTCAGCAGGCATGTGCACCCCAATGTCTGCTGCTCTCAGCCCTGTGCTGTGTTGCAGGCACGTGGCCCCGTGAGATGCATGCTCTGGCTCTCCCTCTTCTTGTCCTGTGGGATTTCGCATTCCACCAGTGGCTTCCCATAAAGGAGGTGAAAGCTGAGCCATGAATCGGCTTCTTTGAAAACTGTGTGAGGGCTGGGTCCCCTGGGCTCTGTATCCCAGCCCAGCAATCACTGGAGCTTAGAACAGCTTGCGGTGCTTCTGCAGAAGTCGTCACTGCATAGCTCTCACCACCACGACGTTTGGTGGTGGGGGTGGGAGAAGGTCATCTCCGGATTTTATTATGCCTTTGCTTCTGATGGAAACCCACATGTTCTGTGCTGCTCCTGGCTTCCTGGCAGCGTGGGTGTTAACATGGTGCACGGTCTATTAACTGCCCTTCCGGAGCTATAGGAGAACCACTGTCAGTGCTAACCATATGGCTCCAAAGACCAATGCTAGGCCTCCTGACCCAGCCGTGGGCTGCACCCAGGCAAAACTCCCGTCCTTATGTTTTGCGTTATGCCTGCAGTTCCCAGAGCCTGTCACTCTTCACAGTTTTGTTTCTTAGTCTTGGCTGGGGATGGGGGTGGGGGTGGGGGGGTAGCAAGATGTTTTGTTCAGAAAGCCCCTGGAATGACTGTCCTCACACAAGCCAGTCTGTGTGATGTGTCTTCATCTAGCCAACATGCTCTGGTCAGGTCCTGGTACTGGACTACAACACCTGAGCTGTCTCTACAGGACGACACTTGCTTATGGTGAAATTGCCCCGGCTGACTTAATTCAGTGGCTAGAGGATTTCTACGTGTGTATGAAGTTTATCCTACCCACCACTGTTTTCACCAGGAAAGTCTCTGGTGGAGAAGCAAGAGTTGACTAGAAATATTGTCATGGTAACATCCAGGTTGGGTGCGTTGGTCTCAAAACATTTTTATTGTTTTCTTCCTTTTTTTACTTCTCATCAGCTCTCAGGCTCATTCTTAATTTGGGTAAGATTTCATATATATATATATCACTGTAAATATATGGAATAATGGGCATAAGCATTGAGGAAGGATCTTCATAGGAGCCATAGAGTGAAAATTTTCCAAACTAGAAAAAGCTTTCTACCAACAACAGCATTGGCTGTTAGAACTGATGGGAAATGCAGGCCCATCCCCATGCCACTGAGATAAAAGTCTAGACCACCCCATCTATGAATCTTTGGATGCTCAAAATTTGTACTCTGTGTCCTAAGACATGCACCCCAAGAGCAGTACTGCCCAATAGAACTCTGTAAAGGTAGAAATAAAGAATATAGAAAACATGAGCCTCATGCGATTGTCTAGCTCTTCCCAATATGGCCAAACAATAAGAGTGCAATGGAGACAACTTAAAGAGGAAATGTTCCTTTTCATATGGTTTGGTTTCAATGGTTTTCAGTTTGCCCTAGTTGGGAAGGCATGGTGGAGTGACTCAGTTCATGGTGGCAGGAGCATGTGGCATAACGTTACATAGCTGTGGATAGGAAGAGTGGGATTTGAACCAGGGACTGCCTTGCCATCTTCTAGGCCTACCCCCAGTGACTAAGCAGCCACCAGGCTCCATTTCTCCAAGATTCCACAGCCTCCCCGAACAGTCACATCAGCCAGGAAACAAGGCTCAAACATGAGCCTTCGAGGTAATTTTAGACCCTAATCATAGCAGTATTTTTTTTTTCCAGTTTGACTAATTAAGCTTTAAAAATCTATATAAAATAGTGGTTACCCAGCGGCCAGCTTGGCTCCAGAGAAATTTTGTTGCTGTGTGGATAAACTCCTAAAATGTTTTAAGATATATTATCAGTCACAGAATTACTAATTTTACATCATAGTACGAATTCTCCAAGAGTGGAACTCCTTTTGCTGGGGACAGTTTGCTGCTTGCCAGCTAGTTGAATAAAACCCTTCTTAAGAGTCACTGATTGGCCATGTAGCTTCTGCCGGTTGTAAATATAAAATAATGAGGGCTGGAGAGATGGCTCAGCAGTTAAGAGTACTGGCTGCTCTTGCAGAGGACCCAGGTTTGATTCTCATTACCCACATGGCAGCTCACGACGGTCTGTAACTCCAGTTCCAGGTGATCTGGTGCCCTCTTCTGGCCTCCACAGGTATCAGGCCTACACGTGATGCGTAGACATACATGAGGACAAAATATCCCCACACAAACATTTTGAAAATATGTATACCATAGCGACAAAATGTCCTCTTAGTAGTCATACTCCTCCTCAGGAGTAGAATTAGCTACTGATTGGTAGCAGCTGGAGCTCTAGCCTGTGATGTATCAAGTGAGGTGGAGAGAGGGAAGTATAGGATGGGCTTCTTGTCTGTAGTGGCCTGGAACTCACTTTGTAGTTCTTGAACTTGCCACCCTCCTGTCTTAGCCTTTTGAGTGTTGAGATTACAGATGTGTGACACTATGCTGGCTCTGATGGAGCCCTTTCAAGGACAAGATAATGGGATAAGTTCCTCAGGACTTCTTGTGGAACCTTCCAGATACTTTGGAGAATATTGTCTGAATTGATTGAGCCTGAGTCAGAATATGAGATAGATGGACCTCTAAGATAGCCATACTATGAGATAGATCTCTAAGACATCGTTCAGGTTTTTTGTTTGGTTTGGTTTGGTTTTCATTTAGTCAAACTGGAAGGAAGAAACAGGGCTGTGCTGGGTTGGTTTGTCTGAAATTGTTCGCAATCCCAGAAAGTACTCTGCAAACAGGCCCCCGCGCTTAATATCTGGGTTGAAAGAATCCCCGGAGGTGTCGTGGTCTTTCCACAGAGTGTGACCTTGGGGAGCAGAGGAACAGCAGAGAACAGTTATGGCCTTCCTCCCAAATTTAGCAACTGAATTCTCAAAACTAGAGGAACTGTCACTGACAAGACAGAAAATGCTACTAAGTTCTTAGTGACAAGCCAAGTTCTACATGACTGAGCATCCTAATTGGGGACCCCAGTGTTGCATTATTTAAATCTGTTATCATTGATTTTCACAATACTTCTCAGACTCATAAAATGTTAAAAGCAGGTAGGAGAGGATTTAAAATGACCACAATCCAGCTTTCTCATTTCACTCTTGAAGAAAAGGAGTCCCAGAGAGGTTGTCTATTAAGGAGACACACAGTAAGGACAGGGCAAAATCGGGCAGTATCTGAGTCAGCCTATGATGTCTTCGACCAGATACCATAGTGTTCCTCTGCTGCTTCGGTGTGGACAGTTTTGCATGGTCTGTTGACTCGCTGCTCACAGATCATGTGCCATACAGGCAGATGGAATAGAGTTACCAAGTGGTTATAAAAGACATGTTGATCTACACTGTTTAATTATATTCTCTTTAAAAATTTTTGAATTGTATGTATTTGTTGGGGTATGTGTGTGTGTGTCCGTGTATATGTGCACTCATACTCATCATGCTACGGTGTACATGTAGAGGTCAGAGGAGAACCTCCACAGTCACTCCTTACATCATGTGGGTGTCCTAGAACTCAGTGCTGCACTGGGTTTATGTTTGGTACTTACATGACATCACATGGATCCCCAAGGATTAAATACAAGTTATCAGTGCCTGTCCCCTTATGGTTTTCAAGGGCTTCTTTTTGCTAATGTGTCCCATGGATGCCTTGGAATCCTTGAGGAGAGGCTTTTGCCTGGTGAAATTTTACAGCCACCTTTTCATAACGGTTGGGATCGTCTGTGTTATGTGTGCACGTGACTTATTCACCACAGCTTTGTATTGCTAACCATTTACATTTGTCATGGTTTTGTTGGGATTAGCTGGCTTTCCAAATACTGGCTCCGTTTCCAAGTTAGATTATGACAAGCCTTCTTTTGTAACTTTCTTCCTTTAAATAGCCCAGCAAAGCTCTGACTTCATCCATAGAGCTTCACTGTGCTAGACGTCAAGAGTACAGCACTTGCTTAGCAGTCTCTGAATTTTGGTTGGATAAGTGGTCTTCTGTCCAGATAAGTCTGAATGTTATTCTTTCTATTTTTACCATGGTTGATAAAACATTCTGTAGTTTACAGGGAAATAATAGCCACACACTTGGCTCTTCACTTCCAGGGTGAATGGAGTCTCAGCACAACACATTCAAATGTACACCAAAAGGCTGAGAGAGGTTTGGTAAATTGAATGCAGGGTTATTGTTTGTGTCCACTAAACAAAGTCCTAAATCACATTTAACATAATTGGTGGTTTTAAATTGGACCACTTTAGCAAGGAGAGTGAAATAATCTCTCATCCTGTCAAAGAGGCGATACCTTTAGACCAGCATTTAATTGCATTGGCAGAGTAAGTTTGGGGAGGCGGCAGTAATTCTGGCCACATTATTCTTGGTTTGTGGCTAAATTGAGATCATCATTTTCTCTTGGTTTCAGTAACTTTCTTTATTGCTCTTCAAGCTAATCAGATCACTGTAGTGTGAGGAGGCTTACTCGTAGCTCCAGGGTGGACAAGGGAAAAGGGTTAGGTCTCCCAAAGCTGCCCTTCACTTTGGTCTGTTGGGGGGGGGGCATGTGGGGTAAAGTTTGATGACTTTGTCGTAATTGCTTATATAAAGTGAACACCACTTATTTACATGACCATAAATACACCTAAAATATGCTTTTGCAATCACATTGTACAAGCTAGTTATTTGTATTCGTATTCACAAGTCACTCTGGAATTCTTCCCAGCTGCGTACACTATTTCATAAAATACTGGTGCCTTTGTCTCCATCCACTTTGGGAGGTAATGTAAGGCTCTATCATGGGACCACTGATGCCTGCCTGTGGCTCTAGTACACACCAAGCTTCATCCTTCATGTCCCTCCTTCCATTGAAAGCATTTCCTTTTCATTGTCCCAAGTAGTCCCTCTTAAAGAAATTAGGCCATAGGGCTGGAGAGATGGCTCAGCCCTTACTAGGCTCACAACCAAAATCATAGAAATTAGGCCATTGATACCTGGGGTATTTCTCAGTGTTGAAAATAGTGACTCAGAGTGAACAAGAACAGTGTACCCCTCCTCTTTACATTTTCTTGCCTGGGAGCTGTCAAGTGCTGTCCTACGAATGGCTGTCTGGATCCATATCTCAGATGTTTGGAATTTTCATACAGCCATGCAAGGGTCCTAAGCACAAGCATTCCTGGTTCTGAGTTTAGACTTATCCCAGAGTCAGGAAGGCTGGCCAGCAAAGTGACTTTCCCAGCCTTGGGAGTCAGAAGGAGAGAAGAGAGCTAGCTGCTTGAGTGGGAAGTGAATTTTCTGATTCAGCATGACCCATTTGCTTGTGCCAGATCCAAGGCCACATTGATATTTTTAGTGATCTGGAAAGTTTGGCAAGTATAGTTTCTGTGAACCATGAACAAGCTACATGTGTTTGTGTATAGAAAATTAAATAGCAAGTAGGATAGATAAGTGACAATATGTTGAAAATGTTCCCCCTTCTCTCTCTTTTTTGCTACCAATTTAAAGTGGAACATTTTCCCCTAAGTATCATTGGAGGTTGGATACAAGAGCCCTGGTTAACACAATCTAGGGATTCTCAAGTCTCTTGTGTAAAAGGGGACAGTATATGCACATAAAGTATACGAATTCTCCATGCTCTTTGAATTATTGCTAGATTACATATATCTATTGAGATGCAAATGCTTGTTAACCTTCATTGCTTAGGAAGTAACGACAAGCCTGCGGTATAAAGTCAGTACAGATGCAGTATTTTTTCTCTTTGGTTGATTGACTTCTAGATGTGAATTAATAATCAGTAAACCCAGCCTACATATGAATTAGTTGGTTACCTTGGAGCACCATGACACTTCCATTTGAAAGGAAAAGGTGCTGCTGGTATAATGTGCATCCTGGGTTCAACATTTTTGTCTTTAAAGTAGCAGATACTAAGGGTTGGCAATATGTTTGAGGCTTTTAATTTGTATTTGAAGGCGTTGAGCAAAGGTAAGGAGACCCCTTGCAGGTCCCAAGTGGTTCTCTTCACCTGTGACCTGCATACTACATCACTGTTTCACAGCATGCTGCTGCATCGGCTCATTGGATTTTCACATAAGAATGTGTTGATCAGTTGTTAAAGTGTGTGTGTGTGTGTGTGTGTGTGTGTGTGTGTGTGTGTGTGTGTGTGTGTGTGTGTGTGTGTGTATCGATACACATTACTTCAAAGGACAAAATAGGAAGGAGGAACATTGTACTATTTCAGGTTGAGCTCAAACTATGACTGAGTTCAATGTTAACAAGGATAGCTTCTCAGTTACAGAATTATTTAAGAAGTTTGAATGTACCCTCATTCATCCCGGTTGGCTGTCTGCAGCTGGAGACTTGTGGCAAGGAGGTGTGTGCTGCATACTGTTCCTGGAGGCTGCTGGAGATGTGGGGCATCCTCCCTTCCTTCCTTCCTGCTTCCACCCTCTCTGTACATCTGAAACATACAATGCAGGGTAATTTTACCCAGCCTCATAAAGGAAACATTGTAATTTCTTTCACTTGGTCATGAGTTGTTACCCACTGAAATAAGTAAGTCTACAAAATGTGAAGCAGACCCATATGTGGACCACACTGGAGTTTGAACTCACTGACATTCCAAAGGATGCACGGCTAACCTCCCTTGCACTTGAATTCACATACAGTGTCTCTGTTCCCATAGCTGTGCCCCCAAATGTAGCAGAGCTGAAGAACTTGGAGGTGCTTAACTTCTTCAACAACCAGATTGAGGAACTCCCCACCCAGATTAGCAGCCTTCAGAAACTCAAACACCTGAACCTGGGGTGAGTATTGGACAAGCGTGAAGATATGTAAAATAAGAAACAAGCAAACAAACAAAAAAGAGAAATGACTGTCAGGCAGAGAGGTAAAGGCAATACAGGGTGTGAGTAAGCAAGAGGCAGCATTTGTATGACTAGCACAGGGAAGAGGTGGATTTCTAATTGCTTTTTATGTTTCAGGTTTAAGAAAAGGCTACTGTTTTAATGTTTCCTTTCAGGGCATATCTAGCTGAGGACTAATTGAGAAGCTAATTGTTAACACAATAAGGAAGTTATTTTTCAAGATATTTCGTTTCCAATAAAATTTTATTTCTGTTGTGTTGGCTAAGGAAGTGCTGACTTGTATAGCATTAATTGTTGAGTTAAGCTGCACTATGGCTGGATTGTTTTCTCTGTGTATCACACAGAAGTAGTTTGAAAAGCGCATCCCTTCCGTGCAGTAGCCCCTCGTCTTGCCATTGTTCTGTGCTGTGGGAGTAAGGGACAAGCCTATGTTTTAACATTGAAGTGAAGAATAGAGAGCGATTGAGCCGAGGCTGCAGAACCAAGCATCAGTGAATGGTAATAGTATCTTGCTTCCCCATGTATTGCTTTGGCAGCTTTCAGATTTCTTGTGCCGGCACTTGACCCTGTCCATGTTTGTGACACAGAGAGGTCATGTTTCAGCACTTTCCTTACATGGAGAGGCAGCAGCCAACCTCTTCGAAGTGGATGAGCCATTTGCTCCTTATTACCCTGACTTCGGTGGCTAAGTGAGGTGGAGACCTCCATTGATTTGGGTCCATCAGACCCCATGGATGGCAAAGGAACTTTGGCTCTTGAGTTCTACCTTCACTGCCCTAGCTGTTAGCTGAATGCTAGTCCATTCCTGTTTCCATCTCCATGTAAGTCAATCCATTCATTAAATTGTAGCCACTGGATGATACAGTTTTGTTAGTGAACTACATGGCAAGAGAAGCATGCTGGGTATTTATCAGCTTAATAGGGAGTTATGAAACTGTTGCTAGTCCATTCTTCCCATCAGGGATTTGGTTAGATACTCTTGTTTTGAAGCTCAGTTTGGAAAAGAGACCAGCTTTGTGAGATGTGTGAGCATCTGCTTGCTAATGTGTGAGAGGGAGTGGAGTGTAAGCACAAGCAACCTCCTTCAAATGACAGTTTTCCCTCCATAGTGCTCACACCGGATCCCTGGCGTGAAACAGAAAAGGGAGGGTTATGCATTTGGGTTCTCAAGTTTGAAGATTATTCGGCCCTGGTACTGGGGAGATTGCTCAGTGGGTAAGAGTGCTTGGTTTAAAACCAGGAGGGACTGGGTCCAAATCCCAAGCACTCATATGAAAACTAGGATTGGCCTTGTATACCTGAAATCTCAGCACTGGGGGTGTGGATATAGACACAGGTAGATCCTGGGAGCTTGTTGGCTAGATAGCCTAGCCAGAATGGCAAACATTAGATTCAATGAGAAAACTTGTCTAAAAAAATAAGGTGTAGAGTGATTAAGGAAGACACTCGCTTTGTATCTTTTTTCTGGCCTTTACAGGAGCACATACAGGTATGTACATGTACATAAATAAACCATACACACACACACACACCCAAAAATCCCATTAGGTCATATGGTAAATTAGTGTGCAAAATGCTAATAATATGTATTGTTACTGTTAAGCTGTTCATTTGTAAAGTTATAAAATATATGCATACATGTTATTATATTAGCATTTTATAAGGATTTTAATTTACAGTGTATATTTGCATAACATGTAATTAGGAACATGACCTAGTATGTGTTAATCAGAACACAGCATTAATGATAATTATTATCAATACTTCATTAATTTCATTTATTTCTTGACTATGTAAGTGCTTATTCTATGTCAGTATTGCTGATGGTGATCAAGAATAAAGACCATGGTTTGGACCTTATGACAGGGGCAGGGTGCACTGTCCGTGAACACAGTAGGGTCACCACTGTGCTAGGGTTGACAGAACTGCAGTAGAATCAGAGACATGAAAAACATTTGTCTATAGGAGGCTTCACACACAACGAGCACTGGAACCCACACCATGCATGTGGATGGGTTTCTGACCTAGACAACTAAGCAGGCATCTCAGGTTGAGAAAGGGACACATTTCAAAGCGCAGAGCACTACAGATTCTGAAGTGTTCATTGACAGTGTTCACTGGTGTGGCGGAATGTAAAATGTGAGGCAGGTGGCAGTCAGGTGATGGCTAGCCAGACACTTGGGAATGCCTGCTGTTTACCTAATGGGTGCTTGTTGAATTCCACCTGGCTACCAGGTGCCATTTTAGGTAATAGCAATTCGGCTGTCATAGAGCTCATACTACAGTGGGGGACACCAGGAGTAAACAAATAGATGTCAGTGATGGCAGAGAATCATAAGTGCTATACTGGTCTATATAACAGAACTGTGATAGCAGACTGCATCTCCCTGATGATGAAGGAATTTGTCCTGCAGAGTAGTGATATGAAATGAGAGTGGTTTGTATGAAAGCTCAGTGTGAAGAGGGCTAATGGGAGTTGGGGAGCCAGCTTTGTGTCCCAGGTGATTTGAATCAGTGACAGTGGAGGAAAAGATGGGGCAGGGGATTTAATTTGAGAACTGCGAGGAAGAAAACTTGCCAAGACAGTTACTGGTGGGAGGGATACAATGTGGATTTCTGTGTTGGGCAGCTAGCATGGAATTTGAGATGGAGACTCATTTGGGAAGAACACGAACTCAGGCTTGGTTCATTTGAGTTTGGGCTGTCTTAGGACAGAAGGGTAAACTTGATGAACATGCACCTTAGTTACATCCTTGCCCTTTTTGAATTGTTTGCTCTTTTGGCTCTACATTTGTTGATTATGTAAAACTTCCAGTGTTTAATTCCATGAATATAGAAGTTACTATTTTAACAAAACTTTTAGTTCATTGAGAAAGGAATTAAGATGGGTTTCAATAAAGGAGTTTTTGTTCTTGAATGTTGTAAAGACTTATACATGCATATTAAGGCCAGGGGAAGGCAGGTTGGAGAGGACTGCTTGACATAAGCAGGTAGAATGAAATAATGCACTTGGAAGACCATAAGCACAGGGGTTAGGTCGCATGCATTCATGGTCCAAAAGAAACTCATCCAAACAAATTTTGAGTTATGTAGTATTTGCTGTTTGTTATGATGATTGTAAGACATGCAAGAACGTTAGGCCAGCTCATAAGAGAAAGTTTTGACTGGTTCTTAATTTTTAAAGCACAGTGCATTGTGTATTTTACAAGAAAATGAAAATCAGGAATGTTCGAAATTTGCAGGGTGATAGGCTTTGGCCTGATGTCACTGTAGAGTACCACACTCAACTGTTGTGGACTGTCTGCCTAGTTTGTTGCTAGAATCCATCTTGTCAGCACTTGGCGGTTAGGGAATCAGATGGAAGGCCTGACATAGATGTGTTTCACAGACTGTAATGTCATAGGAATGCTGACGCACCCTCTGTTTTGAGGCAAGTAGTCCAGAAGATTGTTTTGCCTTGAGTGAAGTCATCCTGAGACCCCCCTGAACCTGAGACTTGTAAACCCACATTTCTCTTGGGTTTCCTTTTGCTTAGTCATTTAGGGTTAGGGTTAGGGTTAGGGTTAGGGTTAGGGTTAGGGTTAGGGTTAGGGTTAGGGTTAGGGTTAGGGTATTGGTAGAGGTGGGCAACATTTATCTCTTACTACAATTGGCAATGATTGGATTGATTTTCAGTGTCACTGTCTTTCCTCCCTTCCATTGTCTGTCCGCTTTCACTGAATTGTTTTTAAACTGACTTTTAAGTGTTCTCAAAGACAGCCGCAATAAGAAAAAATAAAGGTCTTAGTCTTGAAGAATAAAAGATAATATCACAATTTCTCCTAGATTTTGCATATACATACATATATATGTATATATTAATGTATGTAATTTGCTTCTCTGTTGTTGTAATAAAATGCTAGCCAAAAGCAGTTTAGGGCCTAAAAGGATTTATTTGGCCTATTATTAGGGGAGCCAAGACAGGAGGAACTCAAGGCAGGAACTGGAGCAGAAACCAGAGGGAAAACCTGGTTATGAGCTTGCTTCCTCTAAGTTCTTCAGCTACCTTTCTTATACAGGTCAGGCCCATCTACATGAGGGATGGCACGACCCATAAAGTCAGGGTGTTCTTATACCAGTGAGCAATGAGGAAAGTGTCCCCATAGACATGTTCATGGGTCAATCTGGTAGAAGTGATTCTTCAGTGAATATTCCCTTTTCTCAGATGTGTCTAGTTGACAAGTAACATTAGCCACCATGTATGCATGTATATGTATATATGTATACACACACATACACAATGCACACATATAAATGTGGATACATGTATCATAAAGTTGACCATCTTAACCTTTTTGTAGCATGCCATTCAAGAGTGCTATTTTCACACTACTACTGATCAAGTCTTCAGTAGTTTCTTGTCTTATAAATCTGAAACAACTAATTTCCCTCCCTCTGCCCCAGGCCTGGCAACCAACATTCTAACTGGAGATAATTCTGATCATTAGTATAGTATATAGTTGTTGAGCATGAAATTGTTTCCCGTCCCATTAAAATGAATGAATGAAATAAAGTGGAAGTTTCTCTTCAGACAGACAGGTATTTTGTGCATTCGTATATACAGTGGTATTCAAGTTTTCCTGTTGGAAGTGACAGCTAAAAATGTTCATACATTTCGTGAGCATGGGTTATATGAATAAAATGATTAACTGAGGTTAGTATGTTTTATCTCATATGTGAGGTAAAGCATGAAAGTCCTCTTAGTGGGTTATGTTCACTAAGAAGATGTTCAAGAGTTCCAGTTATTCAGGAATAAGTTCAAGAGATTATTATATATCACAGTAACTAGGATTAACAATATTTGCTGTATTTGAAAGCTGATCAGAGACTAGATTTGTGTGCATTTGCATTCTTAGTACATTCAGCAAATGCAGAATGCACTTAAGATCAAGTATATGTTAAATACCTTAATGTGGTGTTTCCTCCTTGGTGTCCTTATTTCCTGACAGCATGTTGTACATACCATTAGTGTGACAGTTTCTTTTTGGCAATTAAATTACATAAATAAAATGAAAAATCAAGTAGCATTCTGTGAATGCAGAATCATGCAGGCTTCTGGGCTTTTCTTCTGTTGATCTGGGTTTGCACTGTTTCTAGTGTTCTGTGTGAATTTGTGCTTTGCGGGAGGTGATGTGTTCCTTCTGTCCCCAAAATGCAGCATGAACAGGTTGAACACACTGCCTAGAGGATTCGGCTCTCTCCCAGCTCTGGAGGTCCTGGACTTGACCTACAACAACCTGAATGAACATTCTCTCCCGGGGAACTTCTTCTACCTCAGTGAGAAACTTTTAATTCTGTAAATCTCTTTAACATGGCACTTTGGTTCTAAGAATGAAAATTTTATTTGCTAGTGCCAAAACTCTTAAGAGAAATTATTAGATATATTTATATAGTTCCATCACAGAGTCCTTTTGAATATTCATTTATTGTTCAGCAGGATTTATAAATGATGTATAAGTAGCTGACACCACTGGGCAGAAGCCGACACTTAGTAATGTCATATTACTAAGAGAGATTTTGTTTCTCAATGAGATCAAGTCTCCCATTTAGCAGAGATTCTTGATTTCTTTTGTAAAGAGTACAAAAATGAAAGGAAGAAAAGGTTTTCCCTGGTTTCTGTTAGGTCTCTGCAATGCACTAATCAAAGATACTCCAGAAAATTGTTTATTAAAGAAAAAAAAAGTCCATTCACAAGCTGCTAACAGAATTGTTTAAATATATAGCTCGGATTCTTATTTAGGTTTTGAAGAGCTCTTCTTGCCATAGACTGATTCTGTCTCTTATATAACCATTATGGAATTGTTCATCATAGTTGGTCACATTTATTTTTTCATATTATTTTTGCTATAGATAACATACAAAAATTAGGATGGCTGATATCCCAGTGGCTTAGGAAACACACAGGGAAGAACTGTATGTTGTTAGTAATCTGCACCTGTGAGCGGTGACTTCTGTGTCCTGTAGAATTCTATTTGTGATATTCTGTAGGCAGAAGTTTCTGCTGAACTCCACTTACAATGTTCTGGGCGCTTTTTTTTTTTTTTTTTTTTAAATATTACTCATTTACTTTTGAGAAAGCATTTCACTATATAGTCTTGCCTGGCCTGGACCTAGCTATGGAGACCAGTCTGGCCACACACTATTGGCGATTCTCCTTACCATAACCTCTTGTCACAATGCCCATACTAGAAAATCTGCTACTTCTGAACCAGCCTATAACATTTCACCTTTTACTTTCTTTTTATGCCCTCTAGCAGACATTGTGAAGCATATGGAACAAATTCGAAATTGTTTTCTTGGTCTATGGAGAAAATTATTTTTGTTATATATGTTAACATACAATTTTGTCCTTTATTTCCCCATGTTAGAATGTGATTAGGGAGCTGTGAAGCCAATTTTTAAAATGCATCTGATTAAACATCCTTTATTATTGTTGTTGGTAGCTATTTAAGGATTTTAGCATTCAGTGGCTGAGATCATGGTATCATTTTATAATCTGTTCATGAAATGACTTTTGGTATTCTGCTTACTTTAGGCTTTAACCTTAAATCCACATCCTCATTTTAGCACCTTTGTCTTCATATAGTTTCATTATTAAAGTGATAAAAGGAAAGTGACAGTAATTAGATTGATTATGGAAACGATAAGTCATGATGGTGTCCATCACTGGAAAGCCCTTCGTGTATTTATTCTTAACATTGTTCTATTTGTATAAGAAAGTTCTGGGCTGACGTAAATCCCCTTTGATGAAAGAGCCCTTTGCTCTGGATTCAGGTGTGGGTGGCCATGTGGGACCATGTGGTCCTTCTTTCTCTTGAAATGTAAATGGTGTAATAAATGTGAACCTGAAGTAATAGAGAAGAATAACCATCTTCTCTGGAAGCATTGAAACTGCCAAACTCTGTGAAATGCTCAGATTCATTAATTGTGTTACTCCTCTTGGATACAGACATTTTCCTGGACATACCAGCGCTACCATCAACCAGTGAATCTAGGTTTGACCTGCTTGTTACTATAGTGAGCCCTAGGTATGTCACCACGCTAGGGTTATTAATCAAAGCTGACTCCCTTGCATTGATCAGACCTCAAATGGCTGGATTCCATGCCACCCTGTTTATATATTGCTGTTTAATTTGCAGCCACCCTGCGTGCACTCTATCTAAGTGACAACGATTTTGAAGTCCTGCCTCCAGATATTGGGAAGCTCACAAAGTTGCAGATAGTAAGTAATTTATCTAAATTCTTAGAAAAATCAATTCACTTCTACAGCCCTTGTAGGAGTCGAATCAAGTCAATTTGAGCAGGAGTAAGGTTTGTTTTTGCAGGAATGAACCACTGCTCCTGCTTCTTTCTGTTTCTTGTTTAGCCTCAGACACGTTTAAATGAATTGAAAAGATTGAGCCTTGAAGGAAGAGAGGGCATTGGGTGCGGGTGTGAGTTTCTGTTGAGCACCTCTTTATGAACAATTGTTTTGACAGCTCCCTGTTTTTGTGTATTTAGCTCAGCCTCAGGGATAATGACCTGATCTCACTGCCTAAGGAAATCGGCGAGCTCACCCAGCTGAAGGAGCTCCACATTCAGGGGAACCGCCTGACTGTTCTGCCTCCAGAGTTAGGTAAGGTTGCTTGTCAACAGCTTTAGGGCTGGGTTTAATTCATAATTACCTCAACATTGCAACTGTGGTCAGCCTCTCTCCTCTCCTTGGCACTCACTCTCTGCTCACTTGGGCACCCCATTCTGATCAAATTAGGACCATTTGTCATTGGCTGGAGCCTAGGTGTTATGAATTGACTCTCTGTGCTACAGCTGTAGCTGGCAGCATCTCAGAAATTGCTGATGGAGGAGGGGGGGGGCCTAGGACAGGTGGTATAATGGGAGGAGCATGGGATTAGAAGAACTTACTTTAGAATTCCTTGTGTACTTGTTCAGTAAGCTTCCTGGGTTAGTAATAGTTTAGCAAAGCAATGCTCATCATCTTTTCCCGCCACCTAAAAATTTTCACCCACAAGATAAAAGGTGTTATTTGTTCTAGCTACCTGAAAATGCCTTTTCCAGCGGTGGATTTGGTTCTTCCTGATGCCATCTCCAGTGAGCATTATTAAATGTATATTTACTGGTAACTCTTTTGGTCCTGTTCCTGGTGGCTAACTTTCAGTTTTCTGTGTGGCCCTGGGTAGTTGTCTCTCCTCCCTCTCTGGTAACCTCTGAACCTACAGTTTGACTGCTGAGGTGACACTGCCCTTCTGCAAAAAGCTCATGAATGGTACGGACTTAGAATCCCAGCACATGGGGAATGGAGCCAGGGCAATCATGAGCCACCCTGGGTCACACCACGAGACCCTTTTTTAAACAGAAACAATAAAACCTTGAAGTTCGCTGGCCTCTCAGTTCCTCTCATCACTTCTATCCTTTGAACCAGTGGCTTTCTTGAACTGGTACTGTTTCTCCATGATTTGGTTCTCTACACCAAAATAGCACATTAAATACACAAACAGAAAAACCATTTTATTTGACTCACATTTGTTGGAGAAAACCATTCTGCCATAGGACTGGTGGTTTTCAAAGGCTGTCTATTACAAATGAGAATCTATGATGTCATGAGAGTAAGAGCATTTCACATCTGTTCCCCTCTGTTCCTGCCATGCTCACCCCATTGCCTGGCAGAAGGTATCCCGTTAAACAAAACCTACTGAATCAGTTAACAAAGTGATGCTCTTGGATACTAAGGCATTAGGAAGGTGGCAGATACAGTGGAGTTCTGTCTAGAGTTGTGCTCCCAGCACAGAGGCCACCAACCACAGGTCAGAGGTTTCACAGGTGTCACATGGGAGACTACAGTTCTGAATCAAAGTGCTGAATAGAAGATAAGGAGGGGCCTGGAGATATGATCCAGCAGTTAAGAGCATTGCTGCTCTTCCAGAGAACTCAAGTTTGGTGCCGAGCACCCATGTCAGATGGTTAACAACTGCCTGTAACTCCATCTCATAGGAGTCCAACTTTTATGCAGGAACCTACATTTGTGTGGCATACACATAAAAAAAAAAAAAAAAAAAAAAAAAGCTCTAAAGACAAGGGGTTACTTGATTTGTTAGGATGGATCCCAGTTACCTCACCCCCACTTACCTATCTCCTTCAGCCCCTTTGTTGGAATTACGAGAACTGATTTTATAAGTTTTCAGAGTTCAGGAGTAACTTAACAGCTTTTCTTCATTGAATTACGGGGTGTTAGGTTTTTCTTTGGAAGGAACAAAGCATAGGAGCCAAAACAACAAAAACGTGTTGGGTTATATAAGCTTGTAAACCTAGCAGTTGAGATGCTGAAATAGGAGACTCCCAGGTTCAAGGCTAGCCTAGGCTTCATAGATCCTGTCTGGGAATAAAAAAGTTCAAAGTGAAAATTTTCTGAGATGAAACAACTTGCCTAAGAAAACACTTGGGAGGGTAATTGTTAACCATGGATTTTAGCATTAGCAATACTTGGGGACATTTTACAGAACATAAATAACTCACCTCCTCCTACACAATTGAATCAAAACTCCATGTGTGAGACGGATCCTTGTGTAACAGGCTGGAGCTCAGTCAGTGCTATTGACGTGTGTCTTCAGTTAGTGTGATTAGTAAGACTGGAAAAAGCAAACATGCTTTACTTGCTTTTTCAATTCTTCAAGCAATGTGGTAATATAAAGTATTAGGCTAAGCAATCATTTATTGGATAATTTATTAGAAAAATACCCCATTGAATCCAGAATGGACCTATCTATGTATTTTTAAGCCTTATTCCCTTTTTAGTTTACATAAATATTCTATGCCTTCATCTTTTTCTGACAGTTCGTTTAAACTATTCAATAGCAACATGTGTATATTTTTTCCTTAGGAATAGAATTGTAAAACTCCTTGCATGACCTCTGCCAGCCATACCTAGAAAACAGTGTCCATGTCTTTCTGGTAGCCTTTTCTACTTTGATGTGATTACTTTAGTTTTCAATAGGTAACAAACTCTTCGCAAACCTTAGTTACTAATCTAAAATAATGATGAAGACTCTGAGGTACCTATTTTTGAGCACTGGTTATTTTAAAAACCAAGGACAATATACTACCTAGTAATTTAATAATAGCTAGTAAGGCCTTGGATGCCAGAGCACCATGATAAGTACCTTCCCATGTGGTCTTTCTCCTTCACTTGTGAGGATGGTGAACAGACCTTTTACAGATGGAGAAACTGAGGCTCAGGGAGGGTTTGTGACATGCCCATAAGGGCACAGTTTGTAAGTCACAGTGGCTATAGTTGAATCTGTAAGTCTGACCTTCAGGCCCCCATTCTGACAGCCTTGGTGGGTTCCTACTCACCCATATGGCAGGAAGATTCCTAGACATACACTTCTGCATTTGAACCAAAAGACAACAACCCTTCAAGGTGGTACAGGAGGAAGTTTGAGACAGAAAGGCCAATCTCATGGCCGGTGAGCAAGCATTGCAGTAGAGATGACTTCCATTTGTTCACGTGATGCCAGGTGACCATCCGAATCCCCTTCTCTCATTCAGCCCATACATTCTGTCCCCGTGGTAGCCACTGGATGCAGGTTTGCCCCGGGTATGTTTTAAAGTGTGTGTGTTGATTTTCTTTTTTTCACATAAGCAAGGTAAGTACTCCTCCTGAGATTTTGTGTGTGTGTGTGTGTGTGTGTGTGTGTGTGTGTGTGTGTGAAAATCCTTTCAAATATAACTTGAAACCTCATTGGTGAGAGAATTTTAGTTAAGCAAAGGAATCAAGATGAGTTAGTTCTGGCTTGTGCAAGGACATGAAGGAACAAAGCAAAATGAAAGCCAGGGGCTTGCTTGGAATTCTGCGATGTTTCTTTTCTTTGCATATGTTACTTAGACTGTATGGTTTCTAATTTGTGTACAATACTTGCTTCCATGTCATTCTCTATACCTTGTAGTGGTCTTAATGAGTAAATGTCACCCCAGACTCATGGTTTGAACACTTATTACCCAGGTTGTGGTACCATTTCAAGCAGTGAAGCCTTTCAGGGATAGGGCCTGGCTGACAGAATTCGGCCACCGAGTACAGGGTGTCTTTGAGGATTTTAACCACTCTTCTCATTCAGCTCTCTTTGCTTCTTAGTTTATTACTACGTGACTGCCATTGTCATCATAGAGAACTGAAACCCCTTCAAAACCAGGAGCCAAATTAATATTTTCTCCCTTCAGCTGTTTCTGTTAAGTAATTCCTCAGCATGATGCAAAAATAATATCTCTAGACCATTAGCTAAAAATTGGAATTGAGTCATCTGCTCATTCATTCAAGCATTTATTTATTTCCTTCTTTAGCCCAGTGGACTTTTAATTCCAAGGGACTTACCTTCCCAAGAAGTAGAATTTGCTTACCCAACCAATATTATAAACCCATGTTTTGCATATTTGCTAGTGATCACAAGAGGAGACAGAGCATGCCATGTGGAGGGAAGGAAGGGAAAGAGACAGTCAATTGACAAAGACAGAAAGTAGTTACGTGAGTAGAGATGCTGTATCACACATGGTATTGAAAATCAAGCCTGAGCAATGTGCTGTGTAGGGGGAGAGGTGATCAGAGAGTGCCTCACCTACAGTGCATTTAGCTGAGACCTAAAGGAGGGAAGGAGACTTCCAGAGGGATTAGCGGGAGAGGGGTCCTGAGATGGCTTCTGTGGGGGAAATAACAGGAAAAGTTGTGTGAATGTAACAGGTGTGTGTGTGTGTGTGTGTGTGTTTCCAGCTTTGAGGCTACATTAGCGCTTTTTAACTGCTGTGATAAATACCATGACAAATGTGACTTAAGGGAGAAAGGGCTTACACTTCTAGCTTACACTTCCAGAGGGGTGGATGATGCATGCTGACAGGGAAGGCATAACAGACACAGAGGCAGAGTCAGGGAGAGAGAGAGAGAGAGAGAGAGAGAGAGAGAGAGAGAGAGAGAGAGAGAGAGAGAGAGAGAGAGAGAGAGAGAGAGACAGCAGAGAGAGAGACACAAGAGAGAGAGAGAGAGACACAGAGAGAGAGAGAGACAGAGACAGAGAGAGAGAGAGAGAGAGAGAGAGAGAGAGAGAGAGAGAGAGAGAGAGAGAGAGAGAGAAGGAAGTAGGGCAAAGCTGTGAACCTCCAATCTCTTCCCACAGTGTAATTAGTACTCTCTCCAGGCAGACTCCACCCCTAAAGGTTTCATAACTTCCCCAAACAGTGTCACCAGTTGCAGGCCACATGTCCAAATACAAGTGGGGAAGCCATTGTGAGAATGCTGCTTCTCCTCCAAGGGAGGTGGTTTCCACAGACACCTCTAACCCAGCAGCCCTCAACCTGTGGGCCACGACGCCTTTGGGGGTCATGTATCAGATATTTACATTATGATTCGTGACAGTAGCAAGATTATAGTTATGAAGTAGCACTATAGTAATGAAGTTGGGGAGTCACCACAACATGAGGAACCGTATTAAATGGTGACATCATTAGAAAGGTTGAGAACCACTATGCTAGCCATGCCATCAGAATTTGTAGGTGTCCTCAGAAAATAAGGGGGGAAGGGGGTTGACTGGGTAGGCCTTTGCCAGTGTGCGCTGGAATCTCTGAATGGAGAACCATCCTGGATTACCTGGATGAGTCCAGGGGTGTTCGGAAAGGGTGAAGACCCCAAGAGGGTGGGGTCTTGAGGATGGGGTTGTGAGCTGAGGAGTGCAGGCAGCAAGGGCACAGATTGCCCCTAAAGCATCCAGAAAGGATATAACATGGTTCACATCTTGACTTCCTCTTTGTTATGCGGAGCTTCAGACTTGTGAGCCCTGAACTGCAAGAAAAGGAATCTCTGTTGCTCCAGGCTGCTTGCTGCTCCTGGCTGTCTGTCACAGCTGTGCTGGGAGACTGGTACAAGTGGAGCCACAGAGAACAATGGAGCTGTGGCAGGGTCTGCCTAAGGGTGGAGACTGTGTGTCTTGCACATGTCTCCTTTCTCGGTGTTCCTCGGTCTTTCTGACTTACTTTTTATAGAGGCATTTCTGGCTTCTAGACCACCATGGAACCTTCCCTCTGCATTTATCACATGGGCATTGCAATTGGAGGAAAAAAATCACATTGCTGATGTGGGTCTTCATCAGGGAAGGTACTTTGGATGTCTGAGAAACCTATTGTTGTAGATGTGTGATACCAGGGATGCCCAGGGTGAACTGGTTCAGTGTCCCACTGTGTGTGCTGTGGAGTGTTAGTGTGTTTTATTACAGTAACTGAGAGCATTGTATGTATTCTTTCTCACTGACTTGAAAAAATGTGAAAATTAATATGAGTCCCTTCCACGGAATAAGTGTCACAGATTGAGCCTTCCCTCTCATTTGAAGTGTCCAGAATGGACAGGATTATAAACACCACTTCATCTATTCTAATATTTCTGTATTAAAACTTTTCCATTTTTGTGGACATTGACAGGGAAAGGAGAATTTTTTTTTTTTTCTTGAGACAGGCAGGGAGAACATTGTCTGTTTAGTCAGTTAAGTCACTGATTACAAGTGTTTTCTCTTATTGTCACTTGCCAGTGCCTGTTTAGAAAATATAGTGGTTTGGGTTTAAGGCTCACCACTCCAGTTCTTTTCTCTGGGACTTAAGACACACTGTTTTTATCTTCCATACCTGAGGTAAAGGTGAAGGTAATGTAGTACGCACCTCAGAGTTTGGTTTTAAGGATTTCAAGGTTATTGCACATGAACAATTACCCATGGAGGCTAGAAAGAATTCCACTTGGTAAAGTACTTGTTGCACAATTATGTGGACCAAGTTAAGATCCTTGGCATCAGCATAGAAACAGAGCCTAGAGGCATGCACCTGTAACCTCACCACCAGGTGAGGACAGACTCAGGTGGGTGGGTCACTGTTGTTTTCTAGCCAGTTAGTGAGCTCTAGATTCAGTGAGAGACCCTGTCTCAACAAAGCAAGCACCAGATATACTTCATGTAAGAGCACCTGCACAGCTGTGTGCACACAGAAACATGTCTGTGCACAACACACATGCACACACACAAAGAGAGTAGATTTTCATCCAACCAACCTGACCTCCGTGGAAATGGTTTAAACACAGGTTATCCTGTCTGATGACTATCTTGGTTGTCAAATCAACTAAGTCTGGAATTAACTAAACCCTAAAAGGCTAGGTACTTCTGTAAGGGATATTTTTTTTTCTTTAATTAAATCATTTGAAGTGGGATGACCCACTTATAATCCAGATCTTCTGAGGTGGGACAATCCACCTTTAATCTGGGCCACACCTTCTGGCTGCCTAAATAGAGAACTTGAAAGAAGGACAAGCTCACTCTTTGCCTGCTTGCTCTTACTCTTGCTGGCCAGTCCATCCCTTCACAGGCCTACTTCTTCAAGATTCTAGAGTATACTGAAGATCAGTTGAGACATCTAGCCTAGTGGACTAAAGAACTACTGGACCCATTGGTAGACAGCCATGATTGGACTAGCTGGGCCTTGGGCTAATAGGTCCTTTTTATAGATAGATTCATTCTATCGGTTCTGCTCCTCTAGAGAACACAACTAATACAGGTTTTGGTCCAGAAGTGGTTCTAGAGCAACAGAAGTCTAAGGATGAGTTTTTAAGTATCTGGAATAGATTTTCCAATTTGCTGCCACCTGTAGTTATAGCTACTGAAGCCTCTCTGAGAAGCTTGGAGGGTATCCAAAGCCCTTGTTGTGAACTGTTTGCAAACTTATGGAGACAAATGCCTTTGAGGTTGAATCAAGGAGGGAGACATTTTGGGTGAGCCTGACTCATGTGAGCTTGACTCAGCCTCAGCTCCTGTCTCCACATAGGTGAACTTGATGAAGAAAACCACCTGTGAATCCCTTGCTAAAGCCGACTAACAGCTGACTCTCTTCCATCTATATTGTTATCTCTAGTTCACTGGGGAATCGTTACCCAAGCTGCCTTCTTTCTTTGTTTCTGGTCAAATGAAAATGAAGTTATTATCCAACAGGTACTATATACACATATATGAATATTTATATTAAATTCAATTTCTATTTTATTTTATGTTTAATTTAATTTTTGGTGGACAAGGCCTTAAGGAAGCCTAGCCTGGCCTCACTCACAGTCTGCTTCAAAGTGCTAATTAAAAAGTAATTTTTAATATCAACAAAAATAGTTATCCTGGCCTGTCGGTGGTGGCACACACCTTTAATCCCAGCACTCCAGAGGAGTGTGGAGTACTCTCTGACTGGGGTTCTGGTACTCCACACAAAGGAGCACAGTGTTGCCACCTAGCAGGCATTCACCCAGGGGGGCTCTATGCAGAGACTCTTTCCTACTCTCCTTAGCATTGTTTTGTTCTGTTTTGTTTCTCTATATCCTTCAGAAGAGGCAAGGACTTAATTCTGGCCTTGATGGCACCATAAGAAATCTGAAGATAAACAACAACAACAACAAAAACACATTACTAAAGTCATAGACCGTCTTGAGAAACATGACAAAGGGACTTTGGAAAGGCATGGTATTACAGTTTGGATCTGAAATGTGCCCACAGGCATATATGTTGAATTTTTGCTTATTCTCTAGATTGAGAGCTGTGGAACCTTTAAGGGGTTGGTGTAAGTTGGACACAGGGGCTGCTGGCTTTTATAGTCCTGGTTGTGGCAGCCCCTGCTTCCTGCCCCTGCTACCACCATGAACTCCATCTTACCTTCTCAATCATGACTGACAGAGAGCTTCCAGAACCATGAGCCCAAATGAATCTTTTCTCTTATGAGTTTTTGTTGTAAGGTGTTTGTTATAGTGACACATAAGTAGTTGAGACACATAGGTAAGTGGGTGGAGGTTTTCTAAGATGAGCCAGGGAGAAGAAAAGAGACAAGAAATGAGAGCCAAGAGGTTCCTGAGCATCTGTGTATATTGCCCTTTTTTATATGCTAAATGCTTTTTCATTTAAAAAATTACTTCAGTTTTTCTGCATTGCTCTGAAGAATCCATAACGAATACAAGAGATTAATATTTATTAAGTATATAAATGTGCCTACTCTTATACATATCATTTCACTTGAACATCCAACAACCTGGTGAAATTGGGGTGTTTCTTCTCGTTTAGTGGGTGAGTAGCAGAAAGCTCTGGAAGGTTGAATGCCATGCCAAGGACCATGGGAGGTGTCAGGATTTAAACCTGAAATGAGCCCCACAAACTCATATTTTCACACTTGGCCCATGTGGGTGGCATTGTTTGGAAAGTTTGTGACTTGAGCCCTAGCTGGTGAAATTGGGTCACCAGGGAAGGCATGAAGGTTACACCCACTTCTGGTTCTAGCCTGTGTTCTGCTTCCTGATCAGCCTCGACGTGAGAATCAGCAGCCACAGGCTCCTGCTACTAAAGACATTGCTGTTTCTTCCACTTGACCCTCACTTCCATAACAGACTGTATCATTCAAAACCCTGAGCCAAGTATACCTCTTCTCCCTTAATTTTCTTCTGTCAAGTATTCTGTCATAGCCATGAGAAAAGTAGACTAATAAAAGGAGTCACACTAGGACCTGGAGTCAGGCCACTGTGTACAGTATAGGACCCTGGGCTGTTGGCCTCTTTGCTTTATGCTGCTTAGAAACTGAATAACATATAAGTTGGTCTGTGTAAAGAACATCTTGTTTTTAAAAGCTCTTCAGGCTAATGAAGATACTGTAAAAGACTTAAGTCTGTAAAATGATTGGCATGTGGCTTGATGAGGATGTCACCAAGTGACAAAGGCTGGTTTGCTTTATGTCTGTCTGTCTCCTTTCTTTATTTCCTTCTTCCAAATGTGTTAATTATGTATATGTATGTCTGGGTGTGTGCACTTAAGTGAAGGTTCCAGAAGAGAGTGTCAGAGCAGTCCTGGAACTGGGGTTACAAGCAGGTTTCGCCACACACACAGGTGATAGGAACTGAACTCAATTCTCTACAAGAGCAACACGTGTTCCTAACCACTGAGAAATCATTGTTGCCCCTGCAAAGACTTTCTCTCTGCCAAAAGCCATGTCACTTATTACTTGTGTATGTAACAAAGTTGATTACTCACATTTCAAGGCTATCTTTAAACGTAATAGACTTACACAATACCTTAGTTTCTTATTTTTATTTTTCTTATTTTACATTTCGATCCCAGTTCCCTCCCTCCCTTTCTCCCTCTCTTCTCACCCTCTCATGGCCCCTGACCACCCTCCCCCCCTTTGCCCCCACCCATTCCACATGTAGGGTGATGCCTTCCAGGAGGTGTCATCTAAATCTGTCAAGTCATTTGGAGTAGGAGGGAGTAGGCCCTCCCTCCTGCCTCTAGGTTAAGGGAGTTTTTAACCCAAATATCTCTATTTACAAAATTGTCTCCTAAACTCTCAGTTCTGTGTTCTCTGGCTGGAGAGACTTTTGGCCTCTTTGTAAGGTTGACTCCAAAACGGACTGGGACTTGTCCCATCATTGCCTGCGTCATTGAAATAGGTTATTGTTAAAAGGATGTGATTTTTAGTTCAGATCTCTCAGTTTCAAAAGCAAGTGTTCCTCCTGGTAGTTTATAAACACGATGGTAGTGAGCCAATGAGGAGGTTTAATATGCCATTAGATGACAGATTGTAATGATCCCAAATATGTTCCCTAATTTCATTTGAAAAAAAAAAAGAGTTGCAAGGAATAAAAAATTTTTGCTAAACTTTGAATTTTGACTTGGATGGTACTGCTGGCTGGCTCTTACATGTTATTCTTGTTGGTAATATATCTTTCAGTAGACTTCACAAAAAGTCATGTTTCATATCTTTTGATTCCCCGTGGTCTTAGTGGATAATCAAAAATGACCCCCTCTCAAGCCTCCTCTGTGGTATTTTTTAACAAGTCCCACTTTATATATTCTGTTCCAGTGAATCATTGGCCCCAGAAAATACTTTAAGCGTGGATTTTTAAAACTGCTAAGTGAGCTGTATTTCTACCTGGTGAGTTACTGCTTAAAGGGAGTGGGAAGCCGTATCATAGCAAACGTTTCCGCTGTGCAGTATAAATTTCAGGAGGCATGTCAGGTTCAGTGTGATTGAACACGCGCATCAATCTGTGTTAGCACCAGCTGGTAAAGCATGCCACTGTTTGCAGTGGGCATCCTTTGATTTAATAGGACACTAAATGTGCTCTTGCCCAGGGAGAAATGCCGGCAGTAACCGAGCTCCCTGATTTAATTTTTGTTATTCCACAGGCATGTCTGTAAACACAGTTCTTATGCTGTGAATACATATATATATATATATATATACTGTCTCCTAGCTATATGGCATCTCTTTTCAAAGCATCTCCCGTGTCTTACTCCTAGCTGAAGACAATGAGCAATGCTATGCTCAGTCTGACTTCAAATGGTATTAGTTGTGAGTGTGGACATTTTGGGATACCATAGCTGGGAATGGAGAAGGATGGGGATGGTTGTCCTTCATATTGTCAACACCAGGGAACTAACGAGTGATGAAACCCAAACTAAGCTTTATCATAACTCATCACAGATCAATATTCTTTTTCAGAGATCAACCTTTAAGATTATGTTTATGCTAATGAGAAGGCCTGGGCTTATACTAGGCTTCAGGTACCACCTCCCCAGACAGCCATACCCAGCCTTCTTTTTCATACTAGTTTCTGTATAGGCTGTATTCCTACATCTGCTGGTTTGGGTGAACAGTTGTAAGTGAACCATTTTTTTTCCCCCTGATAACAAAAATGTCTGCAAGAAGGAAGTAATGAAGCAAATGGTTAAGCATTGATGACAATTAGTGTCTTAGTCTGCAGGACTGTGGTAGACCCCCCTGTGGCACACCTGTTGTCTTCCTTTATTTCTCACCTGGGTTGCTATTTTGTACATTCTGCTTCCTTAATCTAAAAGTCTGAGACTCTCTGGAGGCCATCATAGAACCACCAGCTGAAAACTCCTCTTCTGACTGCCTATGACAGGTTGAAGTCCATATACAGACATCATAAAACTATTATGTAAAATTACCTTCAGGCTGTGTCTGTGGTGGCAATGAGATATAAATGAATCAATTTTAGGTTTGGGCTGACTCCTAAGATAACTCATTATGTAAATGCAAATATCCTGAAATCTGAAACAAATGTGAAATCTAAAACATTTCTGAACCCAGGGATTTCAGATGAGGGCTGCTCAACCTCAGACAGCCTTCTCCATGGTGTCATATAGCCTTGCTCCTTCCAGCCAGTTGTCCACAGTGGGGAGGGTGCTCTTATGAAACCACAAATGGAATGCAATCACCTTGTGTCTTAGGGTTTTCATTGCTGTGAAGAGACACCATGACTATGGCAACTCTTATAAAGAAAATATTTAATTGACTGGGTTCACTTGTAGTTTCAGAGGTTTAGTCCATTATCATCATGGTGGGGAGCATGGCAGACATGACGCTGGTTACATCTTGCTATGGAGCCACAGGAAGTTAACTAAGACATGCGGCAGTATCCTGAGCTTAGAAAACCTTAAAGCCAACACCACAGTGACACACTTCCATCAAGGCCATGAAGGCCATACCCACTCCATCAAAGCCACACCTTCTAATAGCCACTCCCTATACTACCACACCTTGTTAATTAGAATCTCTCTTCCTGCCTCTCTCTCTCTCTCTCTCTCTCTCTCTCTCTCTCTCTCTCTCTCTCTCTCTCTCTCTCTCTCTCTCTCTCGTGTGTGTGTGTGTGTGTGTGTGTGTGTGTGTGTGAGTGTATGTTGGGTGGGGGTGTTCAGTTGCTCAAACCTTGTATCAGTGAACAGCTCTTACCTAGAGAAAAGCCTTGCTCCCTCTCCAGCCTGGATGGCCATGTCTGGTGCTATCAAGGCCAGCTAGAGGGAGCTCAATATCAGTGTAGTTTCTCTGCCTTCTTTATCAGTGGTGTGTGGTGTTTTAGCAATAGTCTTAACCATCCAATTCTCTGAAGACTTTCTATTTATCCTAGTGTCTGGTGGTAAATTTAGTATCTCAAAAGTCGTGTGTGCATCCTTTAAGCTGATATGTAGCATCTAAATCAATGCTGTCTGTGTTTGTTTGCTAGAGTTAGAATTTGCATTTATCATCTCCTTCCTACCATCTTTGATTGGTCCAGATGGGACTTTATTATTAATATTTTAGTCATGTCAGAGAACTGGCATTGTTGTTGGAGTTTCTTTACACCATGTTTGACTTCTTATTAATTTCCTTTTTTTCTCCTAACTCTCGGTTCAGTTTGATTTGTTTGTTTTTTAGCTTTGGGTGAAAAGCTAGATTTTTTTCCATGCCTCTTCTAAAATAAGCATTTAGAGATATAAGAATTTCCCTTCTGCTATAGTAACTTCATGTCACATATTCTGTATTTTCATTATATTTCAATTTAAAATAGTTTCTAACCCCCCTTCTGATTCCTTCTTTGACTTTTTAATTCTTTCAAAACTGAGAATTTTGATTTTTCAGAATTTGCCATTTCTGAGAGATTCTATTACTGATTTCAGTCTTCAAGTGTTGCAGAAATTCTAGCCTACATCTTTTTAGCTCTTAAAAATCTGTTGATTGGTTTTATGGCCGATTACATAGTAGACAACATGGATAAATAAATGACATAAATATTATGTATATATGATTTTAATTAAAGTAAGTAATTATTAGGCTGCTCTCAGACTTCTTATATAGCCTAGGATGTTTGAACTTCTGAGATTCCTGCTTCCCTTTCTCTTTTCTTGGGCTAGCAGAAATGTACCACCACACCCAGTTTATGGGATGTTGGAGGCTGATCCAGTGACTTCCTGCATGCCTGGCAAGTACACTGCAGACCAAGCTCCATCCCAGCCCGACACATTGTGTCCCTGAGTATGTGAACTCTGTTATCATCCTTTGCAGGCCATTGAGCTGAAGTCCAGTGAAGAGTAACCTTACTTGCAGGCAATGGCATTCTTTCAAGGCGTGTTTGTAATGCTTGATAAAGTCAATCCATGCATACTAGAATACTGCAGTTCAACAGATTTGCTCCATGTGGCTGTGTTTACAGTAAGGGTTCTGCATTATGTTCTGGGCATAGTTTCTGACCTTTCACAAACTGTGGCAATGGTTCAGTTACATTTATCTGAAGTTCTTCCTCCCTGATGAGTTTTGCTTTCCTAGATTTGAGGACACTTGTAGTAGACATCAATGTTGTTTGGTTAGTGACTCATAGTAATCCCTCTGTGGCTCTGGTGTTTTTTCTTGAAGCTGTTTTCTGCTGCCTTGCTTCCTCTGTAGACACATTGTGATTTCTCTCCTTTCAATTCAGCTGTGCCATGTTGTGTGATCTATCACTTCGGGCATAACTACCTGGAAACACCTGTGGGAGAAAACAAGCATGCATATGGGATTTCCCCAACGCATCTCCCTTTTCTCATGGGTCTACTCCCAAGCTGCATCTTTCCTGATATCTAGAAGCACTTACTGTATTATTGTCTAGTTAGTCACCATACCTAGGTGCAGAAATCTGGACTCACTTTGATACCTGCCCATGTGGAGAACAGGGACATAGCGTGCTTTTCTTACCTGTTTACACAACCTCCAGATGTTATTCTTTCAACCGTGCATTCGCTGGCAGTGTTTCTTCCCAGACACAGAAGGGTACATATCTAGTTATAATTGTTTAAGCATTTCTTTTGAAGCCATTTCCCTCTCATGTTTAAACTCCCGGGATAATCTTTGGGTCTTAATTGCTTTTTAAGCCATCTCTTCACCATTATACTTAAGACCTTGTTAGTCTTCTAAGTCGTATTGTGCTCGAACTCAGGTGGCTTAAATATTAGAAGCTGATCTCCCTCTCCTTTGGGAAGGCTGCAGGTCTATACTGAGGGCTGGATCTTTCTGGGTTTTGGAGTTGTAGAAGAAGGATCTGTTCCATACCTCTTTCCCTCTATCCTCCTCACCCTATGTCTTCACAGCACCATTCTGTCTATACCCATTCTTCCTGTCCTTGGGGGACCATGGAGACTGGATTAATATCCACTCACAGGACACCATTTTGAATAGATCAGCTCCATAAACTTCCTGTCTTCAAATAATTCTGAGATACTTGGCCTTATGTAAATTTGGGGGGAAGCAGACCTAAGCAATTCTCATCTGCTTTACATTTTGCTTACAGAGTGCTATTGGTAGCAGTATTTGAGTACCATTATTTAGTCCCTTTAAACAGCCACTGGCTATATCTGAAGCCATTATTGTTAATTATCAGTAGATGTTGATTCTTTTGAGAAACCCATGAAACCAGAAGTACTTTTCCACTTGGGAAGCTTTATGTGTAATTTGGGAACTATTAAGGTGCCCCATAATTACCCATGTAGCCTTCAGGATGACATTTCTCCCCCCAAACAGTCCTGTTTTTACTTTATATTTTAGGTTCTTTTAGCCAACTGGTAGCCTGTTGCCCTTCAAGTAAAGCTATGGATTCATGTACAGTGTGCATATGAAGATTAGTAATGGGTGAATTACTAATGCATCCTTACATGAATGCAGTGCACCGAGAGAAGAGCTGCAGGAAGGGAAATACATCACTCACTTGATCCCTTCTCTTTCAAATCAGTTCATAGGTTAAAGTGGTAGATGGTCATATATTACACTTGAAAAAGGAGGTGGTTTTCCCTCTTACATTTAAAAGGTTATGTACTACAACGTGAGACAAATAAATCACAATTCACTACAACAACTGGGTAGCTGTCCGTTATATAAATTGCTGGTGAAACACTAAATCTGTCACTTCATGTGTTCTGACCATTTAGCAATTGGAACCGTGTTAAGAGAGAAGGCTGACTGGAAACCACAGAAGCAAATGTAGTGGCACATG
This sequence comes from Cricetiscus sungorus, assembly GCA_030556225.1. Taxonomy (NCBI): domain Eukaryota; kingdom Metazoa; phylum Chordata; class Mammalia; order Rodentia; family Cricetidae; genus Cricetiscus; species Cricetiscus sungorus. The sequence continues at coordinate 13,585,623 of JANBXA010000103.1, forward strand.
CAATTAACAAGATCAATGGTCAGTGTTAAAGGGTCATTGTTTGGTCATTTCAGTTGACTAGCTTGAGTAAAAGCAATTGCTATCCCAAAGACTCGGCTAGCTGTAATTTGTTGTAAGGGGATGAAAAAATGACTTGCCCAACTTGATATCCAAGCAAATGGTGTTTCTCAGCTTTCTGTGTTCCTAGGACAGTGGCTAAAGGATGAGGTTTGCTTGCATGATCATAGGTGGGGGGTAAGAGGTTATTTACTTGAGCAAAAGCAATTTACCAGTGGCTACCACTGAATATGACTCCCTTCTCCTACCAATTATTAACTGTTTCTAGCTCCTTAGGGAGTTATGTTGTATTGTGTATGAATGAAATTTTCTGGTCTGTGTTGTTTCTTTAACAGTTCTTTGAACACCAATTTATCACAAATTCATGTGTTTTCTTGCCTATTGCATTGCTCACTGTCAGTTCTTAGCCATAATGTTGACTACAGCTTTTTTTTGTTCACTCACAGTTCTAGCTAGTAGAACTGTCTTGGCTGTTATTTCCTTGGATCTTTCATGAATCTGGTCAGCCAGGGGGACTGACTGATTGGCAGGTGAGTGCTCTGGTTATAAATGACTTCCCTTGAAGTTCATGTGTCAGGGAAACAAACGCTCTCTAGTCCTGTGTGCAGTGGTGGTGTTTGAAATGGAACCCGTGAGAAGTACTGTTAGATGGGATCTTGTAGGTCCAGGTAGGATTAATGGCTTTATAAAGAGAAAGAGAAGAGAGGAGCAGGAAGAGGGCAGGAAAACAGAGGAAGAAGAAGAAGAAGCAGAAGGAGCAGCAGCAGATATCCTTGCTTACTGTGCAATGCTCTCTACCATGGGATGATATAGCAGGAAGGCCCCCATCCCATGCCCACCGCTTGATATGGACCTTCCCAGTTTCCAGAATGGTGACAAAAGTATCTTTTTTATAAGGTGTCCAGCCTATGGTGTTGTGTTTTATAGCAGCAGAAAATAAAAAGGACGATCCGGGATCATCTCACTTGTATGTCTGTGGGCTTACATTGCTATCAGTGAAGACACCATGTTTGTTCCAGTTTCTTCTTCCTTTTCAGGGATCCCTGAGTCATGCTTATGTGGTGACCCCTTTAGAACATGCCACAGATTATATGTCATGTGCTCAAGCTGTATACTCAGGTACCCCGGCTCTTCCATTGTTTTGACTTAATTCACATTTCTAGACAAAAGAATGGTCACAATAAAATGCAGACCCAATATGCAGAGTATGTGGTGCTGAGGGGAGTGTGGGGTTGTTGGAGCTATTTTAGTAACTATGTTTGACATAAACAATGAATTAATGCCCTAAAGGAAGAAGAAGAAGCCTGATTCACCCAAATCCTAGTTTAAAGTATTCTAGGATCCTGTAACACTTGATTGTCCCAAAAGTTTACTATTTTTTAAAAATTTATTTTGATTTTTGGTGCTTTTTGAGACAAGGTCCTGCTAGATAGCCCAGGTGTGGTAGTCACTCTGTAGCCCAACTATGGTAACCACTAAGTAGCCCATTCTGTGGTAGTCACCAAGTAATCCAATCTGACATCTAATGCTTAGCCTTCTACCTTAGCCTTCTGAGGACTGGGATTACAAATGTGCATAACAGTGCCCAGCACTGTAAAAAGAAAAAAAAAAAAAACTTTCTGGCTGACATGGCTTGGAAAGGGAGTTATAAACAAATAAATGGCATGCAGCTAGCTCTTCTAGTGTCAGTATCTAGGTATATGGACTTAACAATTATCTTTTGCTCTCTCTCTCTCTCTCTCTCTCTCTCTCTCTCTCTCTCTCTCTCTCTCTTCTCTCTGTCTCTCTGTGTATGGGTGTCTGTTTTTCTGTGTATATGTGTACATGTGTGCATACAGGTACCCATCATGTGTTGTGTGGAGGCCAGAGATCAATGTTAATCGAAACTATTGCTCTCCATCTCTTTTTGTTGTTGTTGTTTTATTTTATTTTGGAGACAGAGTCTCTCACTGAATGTGGAGCTTATTCATTCATTTTCCAGAGTTTCAGGGATCCACCTGTCTGATCTTGCCCCGCATTAGGGTTACTGAGCTTTTACATGGTATGGTGGTTTGAATAGGTATGGCCCCCTCAAATTCATGTGTTTGAATGCTGGGCCATCGGGAGTGGCACTATTAGGAGGTGTGGCCTTGTGGGAAGAAATGTGTATGTCACTGTGGAGGCAGGCTTTGAAGTCTCAAATATAGTCAAGTCATGCTGAGTTGCTTCTGCTGCCTGTGGATCAAGATGTAGAACTCTCAGCTCTATCTCCAGCACCATGTCTGCCTGCATGCTGCCATGAAGATAACGGTCTAAACTTCTGCAACTGTAAGCCAGCTCCAATTAAATGTTTTCCTTTGTAAGAGTTGCCGTGGTCATAGTGTCTCTTTACAGAAATGGAAACTCTAAGACATATGGGTTCTGGGACTCTGATCTCACACCCCTATGTTTGCATGAACAAACACCACTGAACTATCCCTCCAGTCCTTCCTTTAACTTTTCATTGTCTTTTGAGAAAACCAACAGTAAGGTAGCCACTGTCAGGCGAAGTGTAACTGGAGAAAGATTAGGAAGTATATTTCAGGTATTGTAATATCACTAATAATGTTTAGTAGCCTCCTGTAAGAGTCAAAACACATGTATGTGTACACTTTCTGTGCCAAGACAAAAATGCATTCGTTTTACTCCACTTTTTGTAACATGAGGTACCAAGTGGCATAGATTTTTGTCAATAGAGCCTGAAAACTGGAAGCAGCTCAATAAAAATGGAAGGGGGCATTACTATTCATTGTAAGAGCCCGTGCAGGAAGGCACTCACAACGTTGTTTTATATACCGTCACCGTATTAATTCCTTTTTGCTGCTACAACTGTCTGGACTCAATGGCTGCAAAGGCTAGTGAATTTTCTTGTAGTTCTGTAAGTTCACAAGTCAGCTTCTCTGAGCTAGAGTCAAAGTGTTACCTCTTCAGTAGGGTAGATGTCTGCTGACTGTTTTCTCCATGTGGTGGGCACTTGTGTGGGCCTCTGTTTGCTTTCAGGACTTGGTTCTGGTTTGGTTCAAAATGTAGGTGTACGTGTGACAGATTTTTATTATTCATATTGGGAAGAAATGAAATTTATATTGCTTGCCTCCCTCATTCTATATATTGATATTATGATTAATAGCTTTTGACATAAAACTATTTTGACATATGAGTCCATGGTGACGTATTTTGACAGCAGCAGTGTTATGTGTTTAGCTTTTCTAACAGGAGTAGGTTACTGGGATTACTAGCTCCACATTCTATACCTAAGTCATCAACCAAAGATGTCATGTCCAGAAATATCACCAAAATGTCAACCACAGAAATCGCTCTCAAATCATCTCTTTGAGCAGCTTTGCATCTTCCTTCCGTGCCGTTCTGAAATGTGAAATTGGTTAAAGATGGGGAGCCCTAAGCTATTTCTTTCCTGGCAGAGACACCAGATGGATGTTGAATGGAGTCCAGTTCTTCGTTTTTCCTTCAGATAATTTTTTGAGTTTGTGGTGGTGATTTGGATCTTTATCAGTGCATCCTTCCTCCCCCAGCTCCCCACAGCTCCCTACAGCCCGGCAGCAGCCTGGTTGCCTTGGTACCTGTTCCTGAAGGCTGTCTCGCAGCAAAATGTGGTTGTTTAAATAGCACGACTTGTCAGCTAAAAGTAGAAGTCATTAGCACAACACCGTTTGGCTAGGGGTGTCTTGAATACTGTTTAAAATTCTTATTTTATCACTTCTCTGTTTACTCATGGTGCCATAAGAGGTTTCAGGGTGGGTTCCCAGGATGGAGGCAGACAAAGGAATGTGAAAATGTTCCGTGAGGGTCTCCTGGAATTTAGGCTTAAACTGATGGCTTCCATTGAATATTTACTGGGTTTGTAGATATGTCAGCTTGGATGTTTCAGCACCATTGGTACCTATATGATGGATGGTGCTTACCTGCGCATAGCTCCCTGAACACCTCTGTGCTGTTTGTTGCCAAGGAAAAAGAAATTCCTTGTGGTTTGCTATTTGAATTTCAATTGACCAATAGCAATTTTTTCTTTTAAACCTGAGAAAAAGTAGGGTGTTTGTTTTTAGTTTAGTAGAAAAGTTGAACTGGATGCTTTGGGTGGGTGTATACCCATCTACCTCCATCCAAAATATCAGAGCCAAATAATTATATCAAAATGTGCAACCAGGTGGAACATCTTCACTTTCTTCCCAGGTGAGTGAACTCTCAAGTCCTAGACAGCTGTCATTGCAGGTAAGAGGGGGCGGTCCTGGTGCTCTCTGCCTGGTAGACATCTCTGAGAAAGCCTGTGTTGTGAGGGATTCTATTAATTAGTTCCTTGAAACACATTCCTCATTAACTGGGGATGCAGTGTCAAAGAAAACACTGTGGAGTTCAGAGTGCTGGTTTGATACCAGGAAAACAAGTTCAGGTATCTGAGTATGTCATCTTGTTTGTAGAGAAGGTCACATGTAGCTAGCTCCTTGCTGCTGGTAGATCTTGTTTTGTCATTAGGGGATTTGACTTGCTTTGAAACTTCGGTTCACTTCATCCACTACATACAGAGATAGAGGAGGATTATCTTTAGACATTAAATATCTTAAGGGTTTTGTTTTGTTTGCTAATCTGGTTATTTTTTTGGTTTTGGTAGAGGGGAAAAGGGGAGAGAAGGGAGGAAAACTATTTGTTTTATTTTTATTTATTTAACATTGCTAGGTATGCACACACAAACACTTGTACACACATATGCACAAAATACACACACACACAAACACACACACACACACACACACACACACACACACACACACACGCACACACGCACACATACACACACTGAATTTTGGGCATTTCTATCTCCTGTTCACTCTCACATTCCCTTCTCTCTCGCTGCCACCCTCTTCTTCCAAAAGATACCCTACTTGGGTATTTTTTCTTTTCCTTTTGACCCACTAAATTTAATTATGTCTTCTTATGTGAACAACAGTGGGGGTTGATCCCTGGAATGTGACACCCTCTCCCCCCTGCACCACATTAACTGCTTACATTTTCCCCCATAAGTGGGCAAAAGGAGGCCTTGCATGAGTGAGGATAATAAAATGTGGGATGTGTGAGGCAGGGCACATACTGGGGGCAGAAAGACTATTTAGCTTCTGAACTTACTAAATCAGTTTGGGGAAAAAAAAAATGTTTGTGTTTGTTATTTTATATATTTAAAGAATTCAAGAAGCTAAAAATAGTTCATTCAATATTCTACCACCCCCAAATGACAATTATTTATATTTTGCTGATTAATGTTTAATAAATGTCAAGACAGAAGATGAACAAGTGGTGTATATTATTTAGACTAATAAACTAATTTGGTAAATTCATAAACTATTTAATTTAGTAAATGTTACCTAAATTTAAGAAAGGAAAATCAAATCAAATTTCTCAAACTTTGCTACTTAACCAAGAATACTAGCATTTTTAATTCCCAAAGCATTAATGTAAAGATAGAAATTCTAGAGTATTAAATTGTAATTTTATTTCAAACTGTAGACTCATTGGTCTGTATGAATGTTGCTTGGATTCAGTTGTCTGTAGGTGTTTTATCCAAAATGGCCCCTGTTATATATCCTGTGCTTCCATCTGTTTTGTGCTGCTATTACAAAGTACCTGAGTCTGGGTTAGTTCAAAAACAGAGATTCATTTTCACAGCAGTGGAGCCTAAGAAGTCTTTAATCAAAGCTCTGTCAGGCTTGGTGTCTGGTGAGGGCTACTTTCTGCTTCCAAGATGGTGACTTCCTGCTGCACATCAAGAGAGGCAACCTGTTATGTCTTTACTCTGCGGGTAGCAGAAGAGCAGGAGGGATGAATCCCTCCCTCAGGCCTCTTTATAAGGGCATACAGTCCTATCCACACGGACTCCACTTTCACTTTTGAACTACCTCACTAAAACCTCACTTCTTAATACCGTAAATTGGTGACTGTTTCAACATGAATTTCAGAAGACATGGAAACATGCAATACATAACATTTGAGAATATTTGTTCTTTGTTTATTTGAGAGATAATATGTCTAAGTATAAAAGTTGTGTGTCACTGGGTGGTGGTGGTGCACACCTTTAATCCCAGCACTCAGGAGGCAGAGGCAGGTGGAGAGCTGTGAGTTCAAGGCCAACCTGGTCTACAGAGTGAGTTCCAGGACATGCTCCAAAACAACACAGAGAAAGCCTGTCTCAAAAACAAAGCAAAACAACTTATGTCACTGAATTTTGCTAAAGCAGTATCAGAAACCATCTTGATTTGCCTGCTTCTTATTAGCTTGCACTTTTAACTCAGATGCCCATAGATATTTATTCTCATCCATATACGGTCATAATATTTATCCATGTGGGGCTTTTTTTTTTTTTTTTGCACTTAACTCTTTTTCTCACACACATGCACACACACACGTGCGCGTGATACACACACACTCACACACATACTGTGTAAAAGCACAGTACCCATAATATTATAAAGGAATTATTGCCATGTGAAGACAAGCACTAACTACACAGATCAATAAATAGAAATAGACTGACTAACCTCAGAGCCTTGAAAGTGCCTTGTGGTCTTCTTGCAGTCATTAGAAAGGTCTTCCTTTCTACATATGTGTAATTTCTGCCTTATCTTTTAGTATTATTATTTTTGGTTTTGCTAGTTTTGAATTTCATATAAAGCCCTACCATCCAGCATGCATTCTGTCTTCTTTCATTTGGCATTATGACTTGTGATCTATCCATATTGTTGCCTAAGGCTGTGTTTCATTCGTTTTCATTGCTCCCATGATATGAGTTATCTATTTACTAGCTCCAGTTCTCAGTCAGATGACATATTTGCTTAAGCAACAGCCCTGTCACTTTTCATACATTCTCTGCTTTGGGACTAGTAGCAAAATTAGAGACTCTTGGTATGCTGCTGTGGGACCCTCGAACGCCCTTTGCATGGTGGTTCCTTCCTTCTCTAGCAATGAGAAGCTGTTTCTCACACCCACAGGACTACTCTGGAGATGCCCACTGTTCTCCTCACCTTCCTTCTAGCAAGCTTGAAACATTAGATCTTAGGACTTACACAAAAACTCACTTGAGAGGCCTTTATTACTGTCACTACAGTCTGAATCCTGTGGAACTCTTAAGAGCTGCATGACACATGAGTGTTTTCCCCCATTCTCTTCTACATTTCTCTTCACTCAACTAGTGCTTGTTATAGTTTGTGGCAATGGGAACATGACCATTTGTTTCTTTGTCTGAATGATATATTATGGATCAATTCTCTTTTATCTGAATTGAGGAAGGATGATATAGAAAAATCATTATCCCATTTTATTGTTTCTTTCCTAAGGTATATTAGGATACGCTTTATTTAAAACACACACACACACACACACACACACACACACACACACACACACACACACACGTAAATTTTATAGATAACTTATCTTTCAGTGCAACCTAACTCAACTGTCTTCGACCCTCTCCCCCTGGTATCTTGTCCTTTACCTTTCTGAGTCATATCCTGGCTGGACTATCTCTTGAGTGACTTGACTTAGCCCTGACACCTGCCAATGTCCCTGAAACCTCTTATTAGTTTTTGACTTGAGTTATCATAAAGAAGTGCTTTAATCGGAGGGTGTAAATTATGATATGAGGCTAGCTTTATGTTCCTTTATTGGTTTTTAATATCAGGGAATAGAGAATTATTGTATGCTGTCTCTGAGTATGAGCTGAATATTATCATTCATCATCAAAGAGCATCTGAAAACTGCTATGAGGGCTCCTGCACAAATGCTTCATTGAACTGTAGTTAGGTGCTCTTTGTTCTGTGTGTAATTTGGAGCCAATGTGGCACTCCCCTAAAGATAAAGCCATTGCTTTTCAAAGGACACAGTCATTCTTTAAAAAATACACACATGTTAAGGAGTTTAAGCTACAACATTAATTTTGAAGAAATATTTTATCTGCAGAAGTAAAAGTGGATATTTTATAATTAAGATATTTAGCCTTTACATTTGACTTCATCCTTTCCTTTCTAGCCCACCAAAATGGTACCCACAGGCGAGCATTCCAGCAAGAATAATGAAATCAGATCCTCATGCACTGTTCTATTTCAACCCAAATATCTCCAACTTGTATGATATATATATATATATATATATTGTTGTTTAGATAGATTTATTAGCACCTTAAGAATTTAAAACAGTGTGCTTTTCAGATACCTTGATTTTCTTTCTCTGCTATTGCCCAAAAATAGTTTCTATTTGCTGTTCCAGTAAATATTATATAGGCCCATGTCTCTTTTTTTTTTTATTGAAAATAGACCTTATTCTCATATATTCTGATTACAGTTTCCCCTCCTTCTACTCCTCCTCATTTCTCCACACGTTCCCTCCCATCCAGATGCACCCCTTTATTTCTCATTAGAAAGCAAAGAGGTCTCTGTTTGTTTACATGATAGCAGTAAAGTAAAATATAATATGATAGAACAAAAACACATTTAAAGGACAAGACAAACAAATAGAAGGAAAATAGCTCAAGAAAGGTTACAAGAAACAGATATAGATGCAGAAATTCACTGGTTTACAAACTCAGGCATTTCATAAAAGCAATAATTTGGAAGCCATGATCTATACACAATGAACCTATAGGTTAAAAAGAGAAATATATTAAAATTTAAATAGTTTTTTTTAAATGTTAAAATTTATAGGAAATTAAAACAAAGAAAAAAAATTCAACATTATGAGACAAGGAATCTCCATAGATGCCATTGAGTTAGATATTTTATTGGCCATTTACTGCTGAGAATGCAGCCTACATTTAAGAGTAATTCATTTCTGCTGTGTAACTTCCTTGGAGAAAATTAAAATTTCATTTGCAGTGGTGGTCAACTGGAGATAGCCTTTGGGTTAGGAATGGAGGCTGTGCCCACCATTCTTTCTGCTCCAGGACCCCATCTGGTGCAGACCTATGCAGGATCTGTGCATACTGCTTTAGGCACTGTGAGTTCATATGTGTGTTGATCATGTTGATTTAGAAGGCCTTGTTTCCTTGGTGTACTCCATCCTCTCTGGCTTCTACACTCCTTCACCCTCCTGTTCTGCAGAATTTCTTAAGCCTAAGGGGAGGGATTTGCTGTGTGGGGTAGAATATTCCTAAGTTTTCTCTTCTCTCTCTCTCTCTCTCTCTCTCTCTCTCTCTCTCTCTCTCTCTCTCTCTCTCTCGTTGCATATTGTCTGACTGCAGGTCTCTGTATTTCTTCCTGTTTGCTTCAGGATAAAGCTTTGATGATAGCTGAGCAAGTCACTGATCTGTGAGTATAACAGAATGTCATTAGGAGTCATTTTATTGCTATTTATTTTTGCCCTAAGTCCTTGGGCTATGTAGACTCTGGTTCTTGGTCATCCAAGCAGTTCCAGCTCATTGAGTAGACCTAGCTCAAATCAGATATAGGTTAATTTACTCTCAAAGACTTTGGGCCATCATTGCCCTAGCATATCTTACAGACATTATTGTAGATTAGAAGGTTTATATCTAAGTTGGTGTTTACATTTTTCCTTACACCAAGAACACTAGAATGTAGGAGTGAGAGCTCTACATAGGTACCACCTCCATGTTTAATGAGATGCATAGGTGTTGTCTTCAGCAGTAGGGCCTTGCTATCAGTTTGTGAAGAGCCACCTTTAGTCTTGGCAACAGCTTGGGTTCTTTGGGGGTTATCATGGGATTACTTTGGCCAACAACTCTGATGTAACCCATTCCAGGTACTGGAAGCTTCCTTCATATTGTGATTAGGTGTCCAGCTGTGGTTGTGTCTCTCCCATTGTTTGGGGATTTCATTTAAATAGTTTTCAGATACGTTTATATTGTAGAAACCTTCTACTATGTTAGGTTTCCATAATATCTCAAATGGCTCTTATTATTTTACTATCTCTCCCTATATTCCCTCCTTTGATCCCCTCCACCTTCCCCCTACCCATTTGATCCTCCCTTTCCAGTCTCTGCCCCATCCATCCGTACTTATCTATTTTCTAAAGAGATGTATCTGTACACTTTAGTTCCATATGCCATACCTAATCTCCATGGCTCCAATGGCTCTATGAACTGCAGTTTCATTTTCATTGACTTAACTACTAATACCCACATATAAGCAAATCCATACCATATTTGTCTCTCTGGATCTGGATCCTAGCTCCATTTGTCTTGAGAATTTCATGTTTTTTTTAAAGTTTCATTTTACATTCTAACCTCAATTCTCCACCCACTCCCCACCCCAACTCCCTGTCTATTCCTCCTCATGGGTACGGGCTTCTTTGAAGAGTCAACAAACTCTGACACATTAAGTTGGGGCAGTACCAAGCCCCTGTCCCATGCATTAAGGCTGAGTATGGCATCCCACCATAAGGTTTGGGCTCCAAAAAGCTAGCTCATATACTAGGGTTAGGTTCTTGTCCTACTGCCAGGGACCCCTCATATAGTTCAAGCTTCACAACTGTCTCCCACATACAGAGGGCCTAGTTTAGTCCCATGGTGTCTCCACAGCTGAGTCTAGAGTTTATGAGTTTCCACTAGTTCCAAGTTTCCAGCTTGGTTCAGCTGTCTTTGTATATATTTCTCCATCAGTATCTTGACCTCCCTTTATCATATAGTCCCTTCTCCCTCTCTTTGAATGGATTCCCAGAGCTGGAGGGGTGGCTCAGCTGTTAAATATCCTTTGCCATGCAGAAGCTTTTCAGTTTCATGAGATCCTGTTTATTAATTGTTGATCTTAGTGCCTGTGCTGATGGTGTTCTCTTCAGAAAGTCTTTTCCTGTGCTAGTGAGTTCAAGGCTATTCTCCATTTTCTTTTCTGTCAGTTTCAGCGTTATCTGGCCTCATGTGGAGGTCTTTGATCCATTTCGACTTGAGTTTTGTACAGGGTGATAGCTATGGGTCTATTTGGATTCTTTTACATTCCACTCAGTTTGACCATTTATTGAAGATTCTATCATTTTTTTTCTAGCATATACTTCTAGCTTTTTTATTTAAAAACACCCAATGTCCATAGGTGTGCAGATTTTTATCTGAGTCTTCAGTTCAATTCCATTGATCAACATTTCAGTTTTTGTGCTAATGCTGTGGTGTTTTCATTGTTATAGCTATGTATACAGTTGGTGATACCTCCAGCAGTTTTTTTTTTTTATTATTCAGGATTATTTTAACTATCCTATTTGGTTTTTTGTTTGTGTGTGTGTGTGTGTGTGTGTGTGTGTGTGTGTGTGTGTGTGTGTGTGCGTGCTTGGTGTGTGGTGTGTTTGTGTGTTTCTTTATGAAACTGAAAATTGCCCTTTAAATATCTGTGAAGAATTATGTTAAAATTTTGGGGGGAATTGCATTGGAACTGTCGATTGCTTTTGGTGCGATGGCCAGGGAGCTTTTCATCTTCTGATATTATATTGTTTCTTTCATCAACGTCTTAAAGTTTTTGTCCTGCAATGCGTTCAGTCTCTTGGTTAAAGTTCATCCCAGAAACTTTATATTATTTGAGGCTATTGTGAAAGATGTTGTTTCTTTGATTTCTTTCTCACTATGTCATTTGTATATAGGAGGGCAACTGATTTAAGTGAGTTAATTTTGTATCTAACCATTTAGCCAAAAGTTTTATCTGCTGTAAGAGTTCCCTAATGGAACTTTTAGGATCACTTATGTGTACTAGCCAACATTCAGCACATAAATACACTTTGAATTCTTCCTTTACAATTTGTACCCCCTTAATCTCCTTCATTTGTCTTATTGTTCTAGCTAAGACTTCAAGGACTATATTTAATAGGTATGGGAAGAGTGGACAACCTTGTCCTTTTCCTGATCCCTGATTTTTTAGTGGAACTGCCTTGAGTTTCTGTGTATTCAATTGATGTTGGGTACAAGTATAAATTGTCTTCATTATGTTGACATATGTTCCTTGAATCCCTTATATCTCCAGATTTTTTTTTTTAATTATGAAAGGGTGTTGGATTTTGTCAAAGGCCTTTTCTTCATCTAATGATATAATCATGTGGTTTTGTCTTTCAGTTTGTTTATATGGTAAAATACATGTTTTGTGATTATGTATGTTGAACCATTCATGCATCCCTGGGATGAAGCTTGTTGATCATGGTTGATGATCTCCTTGATGTGTTTTTGGATTCAGTTTGCAAGTACTTTATTGAGAACTTTTGCTTCTGTGTTCATAAAAGAAATTAGTATGTAATTCTCTTTCTTTGTTTTGTCTTTATGTGGTTTAGGTATCAGGGTAATTGTGACCTTGTGAAGGGAATTGGGCAATGTTCCTTCTGTTTTTGTTTTCTGGAATAGTTTAAGGAATATTGGCATTAACTCTTCTTAGAAAGTCTGTTAGAATTCTGTTCTAAAAGTCTGGCCCTGGGTTCTTTTCAGTTGGTAGACTTTTAATTACTGCTTTTATGTCATTAGGGCTTATAGGTCTGTTTCATTTGCTCATCTGCTCTTGATTTAACATTGGTAAGTGGTATGTATGGAGAAAGTTACCCATTTCTTTTATATTTTCCAATTTGGTGGATTACAGGTTTATAAGTAGGTCTTTGGGGTTTTTCAGATTTCCTTAGTGTCTGTTATTATGTCCCCCCTTTTCATTTCTAATTTTGTTAATTTGGATCTTCCCTCTCTGCATTTTAATTTGTCAGCCCTATTGATTCTCTCAACTAACTCTTTATTCCATTGATCCTTTGTTTGTTTGTTTCCATTTTATTGATTTCTGATCTTTGATCATTTCTTACCATCTTTCCTTTTGCATGTGATTTTCCTTTTGTTCTAGAACTTTTGGATGTGCTGTTAAGTTGCTGCATTAGATGTGTCTAATTCTTTTTTAAAATGTTTTTAAATATGGGTAATTTATGCTTTGATCTTTACTTCATAGAACTTCCCTTACTGTGTCCCATCAGCTTGGATATGCTGTGTATTCAGTTTCATTCAATTCTCAGATGCCTTCAATTCCTTTCTTAATTTCTGTCTTGACCACTTTCCTCCCCCTTTTTAAATTCAGTAGTGAGTTGTACAGTTAGCATGAGCTTGTAAGCTTTGTGTAGTTTCTGTCGTTGATGCTATCCAGTGTTAATCCATGGTGGTCTGATAGGATATGGAATACTGGCTAAAATGCGTTTCTAGGTATTGGGAGCTGACACTTAGACACTTAGCAATGGGGATAGATGAGGAATGGGGAAACTTAGGGGGTCCACAGAAAGGAGGAAAGCACTGTGTTCCCCCAGGATCTGCTTAGTCCCCTGGGAATGGGGACAGAGAGTGAGGAGAGGCCACAGGTGTTCTGCTACAGATCTGGGGATGGGACTGGGGGATTAGAGTAGGAGGAGAGGAAGGACAGTGAAGCTCTGTAGTTAGCCCACCTGCTTCACTGGCCTACTGCTTCTCTGGCAGTAGGTTGACTGGTTCTCAATGAGTTAATTCCTGCTGGAGTTGGAAACTGGAACAACGGGATGAGTGGGGAGAAGATATGCATGATCAGCTGGGGCCAGAGAGGAGGGGGCTGCCACAGTTAAGGGGTGAGAGTGAGAAACTGTGATATGTGGATGAAGGCAGGAGGTTCATGAGTTCAAGGCTAGTCTTGGCAGCATGGTAATTTCAGGCCAGCCTGGGATAGAGTGAAACTTTGTTGTATGCACAGGTGTGTGTTCATATACACACCAGACAAACAATAAAACCTGGGCAATAGCCAGAGGGGATATATGTTAGCTACATATATGTGCTACCTGTGCTGGTGTGAAAGAGGGAACTGCAGTTGTTAGGTCCTTAGAGAATGTATCCCTCATGGAGTGTATACAATGTGAAGGAAACTCTAATTAATAAGGACACACTTAGTAAGAACTAGAGCAGAGAACTTTCTACTTATGTTGGACCAATCATGAAATCAGTAGTCTTGCATTTCCTAAATATTCTTTTGACATTGTGTTGTCTTTTGAAGCATTCACAGATCATCTGTATAATGTGCTTGGTGACTGTACATGTATTTCTATTTGATATTTGACTTCTCCATATTATTATGTACAGGAGGTTTCTGAAATACTTTGTTCAGTGGCTATCCAGAACTCTTTACATGAGAGAGCATATGCTTTTTGTCATAATCATAGTTTTGCCTTATTTGAGTCATACTCAGCCAATTGCCTTGTCCAGGCTCCTTATCAATGGGAATTGACTGTTGAAGTGGTGGGAAGCGATGATAGGCAGGGGTTGGGTGAACAGAAGAGTGAGCAGAAAAACAAAACAGGTCCTTTCTAACACTGATCCTGTCTAGTCTCTATACCAGACATTGTGTTGGTTTGAATTCCAGCTCTCCCTTGCTGGCTGTGGAGCTTTTCAGCATGAGGAAGCCCTTCCTTAGCCTTATTTTTCTTAACTGTAAAGCACCTTTTCCAATGTGCGTTTCGCTTTGAGCTCTGTGCTTATACAGAAACTGACTGGGTTGGACTCTGGTTCGTTCATGTAAAATTACCTTCTTCAGTCTTGAATTATAGATAGTCATTTAAAGCAAGCATCTTTTTTTTTTTTTTTTTTTTTTTTTTTGCATGATCAATGAAAGATACTGCAGAGAACCCAGCTGGGCTTGGTGACATGACATGATACGGGCACAGGCACAGATCTTTCTAAGCAAGGCTTAGAGAGTGTGGGTACAGAAGCTTGAAATGGTACCAGGCATTGTGCTTAACAAGACCTTTATATCCTCTGCCCTGTGAACTTACTCATGTTAGGGTTTCTAGTGCTGTGATGAGACACCATGACCAAAAAGCAAGTTGGTGAGGAAAAGGTCTATGTGGCTTGAATTTCCACATTATAGTCTACCACTAAAGGAAGCCAGGATAGGAACTCAAGTCAGGAATCTGGAGGCAGGAGCTGATGCAGAAGTCATGGAGGAGTGTTGCTTATTGGCTGGCCTCCCATGGCTTGCTCAATCTGCTTTCTTATAGAACCCAGGATCACCAAGCCATGGGATTATACCACCCACAATGAGATGGACCCTTCCACCATCAATCACTACTTAAGAAAATGCCTTACAGCCAGGTCTTATGGAGGCATTTCCTGAATTGAGATTCCCTCCTTTTAGGTAACCTTAGCTTGTGTCATGTTTACATGAAACTATCTAGGACAGAAAGATAGTTATCAAAAGGGTTGTGAGACACAGTGAGTTTTAGGAAGCAAACAAGTGCCCAGGAAAGGAATGGCGGCCAGCCTTCAGTGGAGTAGGGCACTGTGGAAGTCACTTTCTGAAGAAGCAACAATGAAAGAGTGAAGTTTGATCAGAAAACTGAGGAAATGGGTTCAGGAGCAAGAAAGAGAGAAGTCAACTTAGATGAATTCAAACCACATGTCATCTGATGGAAAGTGATTTACAAGATGACTCTCTGGATTGTTCTTGTAGTGATCTTGAATGACATTGTATTTTAAGGAGCAGTTGTTTAAAATTTAAGCCATGACTCTGAACCCTTTATGGAGTGTAGCTTCGTGAACCCCAGGTTATTCCACTGACTGTCCTAAATGATGTCAGCTAAGAGATTTGGCCCTTGAATGCTCTTCCTTCATAGTTTGTAGCTTCAAACCAAACCAAAATCCCTGTAGCTCTCCATATGCTCAATATTAGCTAAATAGGAATAACATATAAAATGTCACATGGAAAGAATTGGTTCACTGTTTGAAGCTGTTATTTTGGTCAAAGCAAAGATTCATATCCTGTCAAAGTGCTGAGGGTAAGGAACTGCTGAGTGCTCAGCTCTAAATGGGACATCTTTCACCACCCACTCAGAGGCCCAGGGAACATTGCTGAAGAGGGGGTGGAAAGAACGCAGCAGACAGAGGATGGGGGGTGGTCCACTACCAAGTGCCATCTTCTTGAAATGACATGTCTATTGCCGTCATGTGGACACACACACACACACACACACACACACACGACATGAAACTGAGCTAAGAAGAAGGCAGGAAGAGGAGATGATATAAAGAGGTAATGGTGGAGGATAAAAATTCTTTTTCCTCATGCCGGTGTTACGGTGGTGATGATCAGGAATGCCAGAATGGTCAGGGTTTGGAAAATACTAGCAGCCAACTGGGATCTGGGGGGTTGGCAAGGCTGTGGAAACCAGTTGCAATCAGAAAAGTAAGTGCTAATGCTTGGAACTAATCCGTAGTTTGACTCATTCAAGCTTGAGGTTATTATTTTCTTTTAACTTGTAAATAAACTGAGCTTCAGAGACACCTTCACACAGTGAAGATGATTTTGTAATTGTTGATTGTTTTCTTCTTGAGTAGAGTATGGTAGTACTTTCCTTTTTTATTCATTGTTACGTGAGTGACAGTATTTCATATTTTTAACCTGAAGCAGTTGGCTTTCCAAAAATACTGGAAACAAATTCATGATGTAATGGTGTAATCATTCTCACCCACATCCGAAATTGTGGTAGAACTCCATTTTCACTCTGCTATTTATAGCAATGCTTTTCTTATGTTGGGATTCACAAATTATCAAAGTAAATCCATGAGAGGTGTGGTAGACCCTTTCCCTTGAGTCTTGCTTTGCATTCATATTTCGTATGCCTTACTGTTAATAGTTTTAGACTGTATTAGTGGATGCCTTTGTATTCTGCTTGAATGTGGATTACCACTAAATAATAAGTTAATGTCTGTTTATATTAGTGTATTAGTGACTTTTATATAGTTTCAACTAAAATATGTGTGACAATAACTCACAGGAGGAAGCCTTACTTTGGCTCATAGTTGCTGAATGTTTATTGTCCTGGGTGCTAACCCCACCTTCCCCTGAAACTTTTGGCCCCGTGTGATTGGGCAGAACACTGTGGTGGGCAGGGCAAGGAGGATTAAGTCTAGAATAGGAGTGGGAGATTTTGGGTCAGGCTATAACCCTCAAAATCATGTCTCCCTACTCCCAGTGGCCTACTTCCCCGACATAAGCCCCACCTCCTGAAGTTTCCATAGCCTCCTGCAGTAGTAATGACAACTGGAGGCCAAGTGTCATCAAATAAGCCTGTGGGCAGTTTCATATTCAGGTCATAATAATTTGTAGATGCTTATTGCCTTTTGTCATACAGGAAACAAAAGAATATAGTTGTCTCTATGAGTAGAAACTTGAAGTTCCATTTTAAAAGGGAAGAGTCTAATAGTCTGTTGTAGTATGTAGTTGCTTTTATTATGTTTATAAGTGGGATCTATATTTGTGCATCTGTTTTATGTATGTGGGGCACATAACAGAATTCCACCACTGCCTTTTCTTTTTAGATAATCTTATTAATACTAATAAGTGAATAATCAGTGAAAATAGGCTTCATCAACACACGTTAAAATGCATTGTTAATATATAGCCTAAAAACAATTTCTTTGCTTGTGAAAATTTGGAATTCACTGAAAATTAAGTTATAATTATTACAGTCTTACCTGTAGACTTAGCAATTGTGTCACTCACCATTGTTAATTATCTTAGTACATATTTTATGTGACACGATGTCCACACCCTCATCATCCACAGCCTCTGCAGAGAATATAACACATAGCACCAAGGTAATAAAAAATATAAGCTCTCGAGCATGGAGCAAAGCCGAAACAAAGCCATTTTTACATATAACTTAAGTTTAGGTTCTGTGTAGTTGGTTGATCCATGACTTAACCTTTAATAAAATTGGATTCAAGGGTATTTATATATAAATAAAAAATAAAGTTAATTTCATTCTCTGCTTTCTTATGAGAAAGCGCCTTGAGCTGTGTTACAATGACCCTCGAACTTCAGCCTCCATCTTATTGGCTGAAACACAGCCCTGCTTCTTCCTTGGAAAGTGTATATGAGGTCAGACATGGGAAAAGTAAGTTTTTGCTATTGGGAACATTATTGAGGTGATTATTGCTCAGATTAAGGGATCATATTCAAGCCTGTTGCATTATTCTGTATTTGTTTGGCATTTTATCTCCTCTGATGTTATCTGGTAAATTATTTCCCCTTCTACATATTTTGAAAATTAAATTTGATAACATCCTTATGTTAAAGGGTTCTGCCACTGAACACAATTCTAGATGGTAGTTTTGAAGCAATGTGGTAGTTAGTACGTGTCTGTCTGTGCAGGAAGCTGCAGGTCAAAGGTCAAAGTCTGGCTTTAGGCACCTGAAGTCTCTGGGCTCTTTTAGTCAAGTCTGGCCACTGCCTTCTGTTGGTTCCCAGATCTTTGTTAGCTATACGGACCACTGAGGAAGTAGGACTACCCTTACTTCCATAAGAAAGGAACATTCAAAACTTAAACACACACACACACACACACACACACACACACACACACACACGCATGCACGCACTCGCACACACACACATTCAGGGTCTCTCAAAGTCATAAAATCATTGCCAAGTGTGAGTCACATTTCTCTGCAATATTAGAGGGTTCCATTTGAAAAACAAATGGATGACGATAGACTACATCAGCATCCAGGAGTTCCAGACTTCCCCTAGAATAGCACAGTCCTACTGTGCTGTACTTACCACCCACACCCTACCCTGAGTGACTTCTCTGCCCTGCCTTCCCAGGACTTCTTGTTTTTCCTAGCTAATGAAAAGTCGTCTGAGAGATATTTTTAAGTCCCTTATCTCTGTATGTTGATTTTTATAAGTGAGGCCCCCCCAATGAAATTGTATTATCTTAAAGGTAATATCCCATTTAATCTACAATTACATACAATATGATTCATTTAAAAAGCATATACATTGTCAGATTACATAAAAATATCATATCTCTGTGTTGTGACTGTTGCATAGGGAATTGTTTGTCCATATGAATGTGGCCTGGTAAACATATTCAATATTCTGCCCTGTTAATAAAAATTGTGTCATAATCCTGGAAGCTGTTATGGATTTAATGGAATCTCTGTCAAGGCCCAACAATACCTTTTATAGAAATAAAAGAAAAATACTGATATTCACATGAAATGCTAATGGCCCCAAATGATCAAAAACAATGTTGAAAAAGAACATATTTAAATGACTTACACTTTATAAATTTAAAACAGGCATGATGTAATTTAAATAGAGAAGGAAGGGTTGTGGTGTGTGGCTCAGGGACACAGCTCTTGGCTTATGTGAACAAGGCGCTGAGTTGTAGCCCCAGTGCAAAAACCAAATAAAATAGAGGGTGCTATCATAATTTCAGATACAGACCAGTGGAATAGAAACCCTTACATAAACTCTTATGTCAATGGTCAAATGGTTTTTACTTACAATATTAACTCACTAATAGTTCAAATTAATGATTTCACTGTGGCATTTGCATACACATTCTGGTCATGTTTGGATAAGGCATACTCTTCCCCATGACCTTCTCTTGTCTTTGTTCCCTGTCTTCCTGCCGGGTACCTTCTAATCTGAGAGTCTTTCTACTTTTGAGTGAACTTTTTTGCATCCTCCAAACACACACACACACACACACACACACACACACACACACACGAGAAAGAATGTCTATGTCTGGTATATTTCCTTTAGTGGAGTAACCTCTAATCTAATTTCATTCTTTATGGCTGAGTACTACTCCTATATGTATTACATGTTTATGATGTGTATTGTTTTGTCAGTTAAGCAGTTGACACACTGATTTTATAGGTTTCAATATTAAGATTAGTGCCACAGTAAATGTGGATATGTAGGCCTCTCTTTTGTGTAGTGTATTTCCTTCAGATGTATACCTAGCTATACTGTATGTTCAGCTATATTATAGGATAGATCTATTTTTTAATTTTTTAAATGGAAGCTCCATAAGGTTTATTATGGTGCCTTCTTACACACAGTGTATAAAGCTTTTGTCCTTCCTCACCAGTATTGGAAGCTCTGAACAGGATTCAGTCTTATATTCATCACTAAAATGCAAATCAAAACTGCATTAAAATCCCATCTCACCATAGCCATAGCGCTTGTCAAAAAAGAAAGAAAAAAAAAAAAGAAATAAACAAATGCTGCTTGAGGAATTCTTTCTTTCTCTCTGTCTCTTTTTTGAGACAGCTTTTCTCTGGAGCTCATTTTGTAGACCAGGTTGGCCTTGAACTCACAGAAATTCACCTGCCTCTGCCTCCCAAGTGCTGGGATTAAAAGCATGCACCACCACATCTGGCTAAGAGTTTCTTGGTTTTTTTTTTTTTTTTTTTTTGAGAACCATGCATGAAGGAAAGTCAACTCTTTCCAGGAATGATGCCATGAAGATTGTATGTCCACATGCAAAAGAAAAGAAATTGAACTTTTACCTACCAACACCTGCAAACATCAAAATGGGTCAAAGGTCAAAATGAAGACTTGTGTCTAAGTTAGGGTTTCTGTATCTACAGTGAAATACCATGATGAAAGCAATTTGGGGAAGAAAGGTTTTATTCAGCTCAATCTTCCATATCAGAGTTTATCATTAAAGGAAGTCAGGATAGGAACTCAAGCAGGGCAGAAATCTGGAGGCAGGAGCTGATATAGAGGGTATGAAGGGGTGCTGCTTACTGGCTTGTTCAACATGGCTTCTTCATACTTTTTTTTTTTTTACAACTGGAGACCATCTGCCCAAGGATGGCACCACCCTCATGGGCTGGGCCCTCCCCCATCAATTACTAATTAAGAAAAATGTCCTGCAGGCTTGTGTATAGTCCACTGTTATGGAAGCATTTTCTTAATTGATATTGCCTCCTCTCACCTGACTTTAGCTTCTGACAAGTTGGCATAAAACTAACCAGGACAATCTACAACTAATAATAAAACTCTAGTGAAAACATAAAGCAAAACCTTCATGACATTGGCTTCGGTGATTTTCGGGTATGATTCCAAAGACATAGACCACCAAAAAGGGAACAGAACAATTGAACTCTCTGAAAAAACTATGTATGTCAAAAGACAGACAGTATCATCAAAAGATACAGAAAATGCTGCATTCCTAGTATCAGGGAGGAGGGGGAGTGGAGTAGGAGGATCATTTGAACTGAGAACTTCCACAGTGGCCTGGGGAGCATGGCACGACTGAGGAAAGAGAAAGTGGAAAGGTGCCCTACAGAATGGGGAAGAAAATAATTGTAATGGATAACATCCCCAAATCCCTGAAAAGCATAGAAATGTGTAGTGGAGTATTCATGATCCCATCATCAAAAAATTACTAATTAGTAACCTAAATGCAGTTAATTCTGATTTTTCTATCTGTATGCATGCATTTTATGTGTATATTCTATTCTATCTTCCTACTATGTCTACATGCATGGTCTTGTAGAAATTAAGATTGTTTTCTGAGTTTTGCAGCCTACTTTTTAGCCTTCAATGTCATGACTCTGAGCCCATGTCATTAAGTTTCATTTGAAACATTTTAAATTCTGTGATCCCATAGTATGCCATCTATGAGTGTTTCTTAATTTATTAACTAAGTCTTAGGTATTAAGCTGTGTCTAGTTGTCCAGGGAAAATGCAAGCAATACTTAAATAAAATTTTTATTATATTAAATCTCTCAGAATAATTTTGTTTTATGTCTTCACCACCATGCAAATTCTTCAGTCAGATTATCTGAGCATTTTTATAGCCTTTGAGAAAACAGGTACAGTTGGTGTTCTGGCCAGCAATACAGGGAAAATAGCCATTTCTAGAACCCTGGTCACCTAGAATTACAGTTCTTTTAGGTTTAAACCATTCTGATAGAAAACATATGGTTTGAAAGGCTAAATGTGTCTTATGGGCTGGTGGAATGATTTTGGAAGTTGGGAGATAAAGTCAAGCTGGAGGTAGTGGTCACTATAGGTGGGTCCCTAGCTGATTCCTGTCTTGCCATGAATGGACATGTTCTAAAGGCCTTCCCTACCATAACCAATTGAGTCCTCTGAAACCATGAGCTGAAGTACATCCTTCCTCCTTGAAGCTGTTTCTGTCTGGGGCTGTGTTTCTGTCTGGTACTAGCTACTCAGAAGTAAAGGCTGGCGGACATTCTTAGAAGAGAAAAACAGTTTCTATTATTTGTGTCAGAAAGCCGTTAAGTAACAGTCATGAATACTAAATCCTGCTGTTAAGGGTTTACCTGAGGTAGTATGCTAACTGAACTATAAAAGTTTCCATCGTTGAGGAAAAAGTTATTTTAAGTTAAATGGATGTGGTGAAAATGGGTTGATAACAGCTGTATCAATCTATAAAAGTGGCTATGCAGAAACATATTATTGAAATATTAGTTTATACTGCTTTAATAAATGACTTCTCCCTGGGTTTCCATTTTACCAGAGACTTCCATAGGATTGACATTTCTGGTTTCTCAAGAGGTTGGAAGGAAGCCTTCAGTAGCCCCAAGAGCAAGGAATTTTGATGAGAAAGAGGATAATGGTGAATAAGACAAGCCACAGCCAGTGCTCTTAGGGGCGCCTGTCAATAAGATCTAACAGACCACTATTGACTAGCAATAGTGGGGTCTTATTATCTAACCTAGATGGGCCTGGAGCTCCTTTTGTTCCCCTAGGAAGGTCTCCTTGCCTGCTCCCTGAGTGCTGAGACTACAGCACTATTCTTGATCACCAGTCTTTGAGACTATAAGAGCAGGATCCTCCCCTCAGAAGAATGGCAGCTTGCAGAGTTTACATGACAATTACTTGAGGGAACTCACAGAATTAGGTAAATGTCTGTCAAATGATCATGGTAGGATTCATTTAAAATAATAAGAAAAACATGTTCTATAATCCTATGGTGCTCTGCATTCCATAGAACCAGCTCATGGACAGTCCTTGGCACTCATCCTCATTGCTATCCACTGATGACTATTTTCACTTGGCAGACAGGGAAACTGAAGCTCTGCAGATCACAGGATTTGCCCAGTGTCCTAGTCTCTAAGTCAGTGAATGTTGTGTTTTAAACAGAATCTAGGACTACTGAGATTTTTTTCTATAAGATCTGACATTGTGTGAACAATACAAGACGACTCTGTCAAGTATAAATTGTATTGCTTCCCATGTTTAGAAGAATGATAGAGAGGTCCTAAACAAATGCCAGGTTTAGAACATGAATTATTCATTAATGGCCATATCCACTTGCAAAATGAAGCCACTGCAGTGGTGTGCACTGGGGATGCTCACTGCTCTGTTGCTAGGTAATCATACCTATAAGCGAATGAGAGCTCCTCCTGTCCCATATTACTCTGGACCACAGATATAAAATGGCCAAGAAGAGCATGAGATGAAAACAGTGTGAAATGTGATCTTTCTTTATAGGGAAAGGCTTCAGGACCTATCTGTTCCAGCACACACATAAGTCAGGAGCTGTTTTTGTTGAACACATTCGGCGGCCAGGGTGTCTTGGTTTTATTTTGTAATCTTTTAAAATTTAGATTATACCCTTGCCCTCGACTAGCCAGGAAGAATAACTGTTTTTTTCAGCATGCATGATAAGGCATCCATGCATTGCATACTTGAAGTGAAGAGAATATCTATTTTTAAAACAGGTTGCCCCTGCCCAAAAAAAGGCTAAACACAGGAGGCAGAATGATGGTGTGACCTTGCACTCCCTACAGAATAATCTGTGAGCTGTCGGGCACATCCTGCCTTACTTTGATTGTGCTGATGATGCCCAGAAAGAGAGGCAACCACAGACCTAGACTCTCAATCCGTTCACAGCCTGATAGACCGACCGCTCACAGTGATGGGAAGATGCCCTTGTTACTTGTTTGTAACAGTTACTGTGGACTGTGTGTCGTTTGAATTTGTTTTTGAGAAATTCTCTTTCAATGTCCTTTCATCTCTTCATCTTTAATCTTTTTTAAATTATGAAAATTAGCCACACTTGCTCAACATTGCATTCTTGAAAGGGAAAATATGTTAACCCTTTTCCTGCTAGTTCACCTCTGTGTCTCACCTTAATTTTTCCTGTTTGAGGAAACCAACATTAATGTCTTGTGACATATCCCTTTCTTCTTTTTATTTTACACATAAAGTTTAATTATACACATATCATGAGGTTATTTTTCCTCTGCCTTTTGTTTAAAAAAAAAAATGATAAGAATACCAGTACTTGTCTGGGCGGTGGTGGTGCATGCATGTTTTTAATCCCAGCACTTGGGAGGCAGAGGTAGGGGGATCTCTGTGAGTTCGAGGCCAGCCTGGTCTATAAAGCTACACAGAGAAACCCTGTCTAAAAAAAAAAAAAATACCAGTACTTTTTAAAAATCACTATATGGACCTCTTTCCAGGTCAGTCCATACACTTGCCTATTTTAATTGCTAATTGCATTTAACAACACCACTGGTTTTTTTTATCACCTGAGAGTGAACATTCTGGTCCTTGAGATTATTATTACAAATATTTACTTTGGCAACATGGGCATCATTTTATAAGCTTTATTATTTTTCATTTAGTAAAAAAGAACTGAAGCCAGAGCAACTTTTCATGGTTACCAGCTATAATCACACATTTGTATAATTACCAGGGTTTCACATTGTACTGAAAATTATAAAGATTTATATGTGTAGTCTCTATATGGGACAGCTGTAAGCACAGCTTTTATTTTGTGTTGTCATTGTTTGACACTAAACTGCTTGTGGGAATTCAGCGTGAGGGTCCAACTCCTGATGCTCATAAGTCCCTTTATTCCTTCATGAGCATCAGTTACCTGGGCTTGGGTAGGCTTGTGATCCCAATGATGGAATCCCTAGTCAGCCATGCTTTTCTAGTTTAGCCTTATTAGACTATGGCCTTAGATTTTTATGAGTGAGGGAGAACCTGACTATCAGAGTACATTAGTTTAAAAGCTCTCTGTGGCATCATTGTGAAATTGGGGTGGGAGGAAATGCCATTTTGATGATGTGAAAAATTTACCCAGCTTCCCCCCCCCCCATTGCCTTGCTTGCTATGTGATAAATGGTGCTCTCATCCACATGTGTCAGGATCTGGAGTTCTCAGGAAGAATTTTCACAGTGTGATTATGGGAAACAACCAATTTCCATAAGTGAAAATGAGCATGCTTATTAATGGGGCCTTGGTTGCCTATTGCATTCAATCACGTTTATAACCAGCAAGGAATGATTGTATTGCATGATTTAGAGTTTACACAATTACCACCTCACAGCCAACCTGGCTGTACTGGGGGCTGGGAAAGAACCATATGTGGTCCTTTTTGCAGGTAATAAAATGGAAAATCCAATTTGCAATCGCAGAATAAGCCTCTGAGTGATAGATGATCTTCATAGCAGCATCGGTCAGAGGGTCACTGCTAATCAACGTGCTGCCTGGGTTTCCCAGTGGCATGCACCTCCCGACTGAGGAGTGAGCAAAGTGAGTTTGTGTCTGGGAACCAGCCAGCGTGTCTGTAGATGCACCACTTTGGAGCCTATTAGATCCTCTTTGTCACAGTGCTTAATCCTGCTGCCTGGTCCTTGTTAGAACACCACCAGAGCACTCCTCAGCCTTCTAATAAAGGGGCCGGGGGAGGGCTTCTTGCCAGATGCACCGAAGCGTACAGCATGAGGGCAATTGCAAGCTGACTGACAGCGGGATGAGATGCTGCCTGAATGCTATTACTTAAAAGGGAACACACCCCAGACAGCTGACAGACGAGCTTCGCCGAGGCGATGGGAACTTGTTGCTAGGCCAATATGAGACAGGTGTCATCTTTTCTCACAGTATAATGGGCCATCTTCACTCTAATTATATTAGCCTTCTTCTGAAATTGCAGCATGCCAATCTGGTGCAGAGTGAGGTAAAAGAACCCAGAGACAGATAACCTCACTGGTGTATTGTAGCCACACAGAAGCAGGGATTGTGTTAACGACTAGTGACATTAAGTTGAAAAACTAAAGATGCTCATCCCATCATGCCAGGCTCCCATGATAATTCTGAGGAGATGTTGCTCTTTTAAAACACCTGTAATTTCCATCCTGGTCCCAGGCAATTGCTTCCTCCTTTAAGGTTTATTGTACTGTCTATGTGGTCTTCATCATCCTTGCATCAAACAGGAAGCTGATGTTTTGTTTTTCTCTTCAGTGAACTTGAACCAATCTTTTCCATCAGATAACCAACAGCCCCCCTCCCCCCGCCATTCAATTCATCTTGGGCTGTGAGGCTCCTGTGTGTTTGCTTCAGCAGCACTGTTTAATACGAAAATGAGCAAAAGATAAGGGCATAGGGTATTTCGGGTCTCCCTCTCCACTCCTCAGCACAGCAGAATGGATTCAAAGTGATGGAAATGACGGTGCTGATGAATAATATCCCATGGTCCTCTCTGTTTCCTCTCACTCTCACACATCAGGTTATGACTCCTTTTTCCCGAAGGGAGCATGTCTAGCTTACATTCAGCATCTCCTTTGTGCTCCAGTTAGCAGAAGTCGTTAGCAATTCTCTGTGCCTCTCCCGTCTCCGCTGACAGCACTAAATAGAGACATCACTGGGGACTGACAGATCTCCAGGGGGCTGTGGGCTTCAGACAGAAGGGTATGGCTGACCTTTCTTGGCATTATTCCCCTTAGGTTTGCCTTCCAAGTGTGGCGGTGAGGGAGCATGGGATTTTGATGCATTATTTTCAGAAACTTGCCATTAAAGATTGCAGGGTTTGCATGGAGCTGTCAAGTAGTTAACCAGAGGCTGTGCCATGCTCTAATGGGTTGGTAGTTAGTTGGCAGTAGACTATAGATTCTTATTTATTGCAAAAATGTGTACCTGGATCTTAAGTTTAAGGATGCCACATTTTTTAAAGTTGTTTGTATCATACTTACATACTTAATTTTTTTTTTTTTTTTGACACAGAGTATCTGTATAGACCAGGCTAACCTAGAACTCATAATCATCCTGCCTCAGTCTTTTTCCTTAGAATTGTTGATATGAACCACCATGCCAGCTTGTCCTTGTATGTTCAGGTCACCGGGGGAAGCCCTGGAACCCAGCAGAAGGGGGCTGGTGATATATAGTCAGTCAAGTCTGAATTTTGAGTAAGTGATACCGGTCCACGATATCTTACCCAGTCTTTGCCATGATGCATGTGCTCTCATGCTGACCAAAGACCCTGAAAAAGCAGCACAGTCAGAAATCCTTTATGCTTCAAGCACAGCTTCCTTCTTTAGGATTCCCTGCTCCTCTTTGCAAAGTGATGAAAACCTTTTATTCCTGTTGACCCTTTCTAAACCACACACTCAAAGGAAGCCATTGATGTCACCTTAATTCATGGTAATGTGTGAATGGTACAATGTCCTGGATGCTTGGTCTGCAGAACAGAACTGCACCAAGTGAAATTTGCTTGTATTTCCCAACAGGGTGATCGGCATTAGGGTCACAAAGGGAAGAGGATTCTCACAGAATTCCCTCCTACTGGAGGAGTCCCTTTGTTTAGAAATCAGTTCATATCCTAATTCAATCAATCTGTAATATTTACCATCTCATCCCCTCCACCTCTGTGTCAATGTACAGATGCTTTTCCAGCAAACACTGTTACTTGTTTTTTGTTTACTCCAGGCTGAGTAAGTAGGATGGACTTAGATGCTTAGGTTACATCTCAGATGTGTGTGTTATAGGTGTTTGTTCACCTGTAGCACCTCCATCCTCAACTTATTAGTGAATTGTTACTGTAGTGACTATTATCTGGTACAGGGGACCTTCTGTAAATGGTTTTGTATCCTAAAGACAGTGGGTAGAATGTATATTGTTCATCAAAGATATAACACATAAGAAATATAAACTTGTTTTTTTTTTTTTTTTTTAAATGTATCATCCTCTTATTTAAAATAAGGGAACTAGAAAAAAGTATCAGTGAGAGAATGATTTGGGAGAGATGACATAGGAATTTAAAACCCAGACCATAAGAGGAAACCAGAGTTATAGAAAAATGTAAGCAAGAGATTAGTCTCACTCTTTGGAATGGCAAAAGCACTCCTTCCCCAAGATACAAATAATGAATACAAAGATGAGTGGCGTCCTTGCCAACAGGACCAGGCTCTGCTTAGTTGAGCATCATTGCAGCTCTGGAACTTCCATTTATTCCAGGAAGCTCCAGACTTGTGATTTAGAGAACCAAGCTCATTAATTTTCCAAGTGATGTAAAAGCTGGCTGATGATGTTTAATCATTAAGACGAGGAAATTGACAATATTGATAATCTTGGAGAGCCATGTATCTGCTTATTTTTGCACTTTACACCAACAAAATCAGTTTCTTTAGAGAGATGTGATAAATAACTTCTCTAATATTACTTCTCTAATAATATGCCTTCTTTAAAAGTTATTTGTAAGCTTGTAATGATTCATTTTGTGTTTTGTTTATTTTTGAGATTTTAATTTAATTCCAATGTTCCTCCCTTCTCTTCCCCACTTCCTGTTTCTCCCATATACCCCTCATCCTTCACTATCATGCTTCTTTTTTCACTAATACTTTTCTTTCTCTATTTTTTTCCTGTTTTTGTAACAAAAAGGAAAGAATCAAAGTACCTATCCTTTGTTATAAGAAGAAGCAATTGTATCCACTTCCCAGTAAGAATTTTTGGAGCTGGAGAGATGGCTCAAACAGTAAAGTATATGCCCCATGTGCATGGGAATCTCAGCTCAAATTCCCAACACTGTGTAAAAAGCTGGGCATGGACATGATGGTACATTCTTATAATCCTTACACCGGGAAGAGACAACATCATAGGGGTTGGCTGGCCAGTCGAATCAGTTACCTCCAGGTTCAGTGAGAGCGCTCTGTGGAAAGTAAGGTGGAGAGTGAGGAAGACAACCAACATTGGCTTCTAGCCTACACACATACTTGTTTGTGCACATTTGTGTACACACCTCCCACACACACACACACACACACACACACACACACACACACACACACACACACACTTGTATACACTATACAGCACAAAAGAAAATAATTTTGTTGTTTATTCATTCATGCCCAGAGCTAGATGAACCAGTAAATTATTTGTGTTGGTTTACTTGCATCTCAAGAATATATTTTCATTGTCCTTACCATCAATTTTGAAAAAAATGCCAGTAATGCCACAGAATGGGACAGTGATGTCACTTGAAGTGTCCTGACAAGGATAATTGCTGATAGTCTCTGTTCCAACAGCCCTGGGCTTTAGACTGCAAGACTGAAATTGGACTTGCACAGTGAAACTCTCAGAAAAGGCCTGTGGGGACTATTCAAGGGAAGCCACATCCATTCCTGCTGTGGAAGTGTTGTCTTTAATCTCATGTTCCATAGACTGGCAGGTGGGAGGAAGTGCCTTCACATTTCCTTTTCCATTCTTGAAGATACCAAAAGTTGGGGCTGGGAGAGCAGACTGATCATGAGTAGATAGATGATACACAGTAGATAGATGGGGGACGGAGGGGGGAGCTTACTGATTTCTTCATTTCATTAACACACGTTATTGATCTAGATGGACACGCTGATAGATTGCTTTGGCCACAGAGAGAAAACAGGTTTCAGATTCCCGTGCTGATGTTTTCTGATGTTGGCCATATTAGTTCATTCACCCAAATTTCCACTTCCTCACCTATAAAGTGATGTTAATAACTGGCCTTGGGGATTGCTAGAAAATTAAACAAGAAAGTAATTTTCTAAGGTAATTTGTAAACTGATTAGAGCGATACAAGTGTTTAGCCTCCATCATCACCGTGTTAATGCACTCACTTAGGGCTGATTTTCGATGTGTTCATTATGCATGAGTAATAGATACAGGGTAATGTGGCTAGTGTAATGGCTCCAATTGCTTCAATAGGGTTTGGACTTGAAGAAAGTTCCACTGATCTGATTTGCCTTTGATTCACTAGCACTAGCATCATCAGGGGTTTCAATGTTATCTCTTCCCTCAATCTTTTCTTATCCTGTTTTTTCAATTATGTGCATGGGATGAATATGTCCATGGCTATGAGTGCAAGGTACCCTTAGAAGGCAGAAGTGTTGGTTTGCCCTGGAACTGGAGTTA
Source organism: Cricetiscus sungorus (assembly GCA_030556225.1). Taxonomy (NCBI): domain Eukaryota; kingdom Metazoa; phylum Chordata; class Mammalia; order Rodentia; family Cricetidae; genus Cricetiscus; species Cricetiscus sungorus. Next base: position 13,615,619 of record JANBXA010000103.1, read on the forward strand.
AAGGAGATTGTGAGCCACTTTATGTGGGTGTGGAGAACCAAACCTGGGCCCTCAGCAAGAGCAGTGTATTGTCCTAACTGCCGAGTCACCTTTCCAGCCTTTCTTTCAATCTTGAACAGACTCTTAGTCTCTATAGTAAATAGCTAGAAAAATAAGACATTCTATACTGGACAAAGCATCCCCTCAGGTTGGTGCTTCTGAAACTTTCTATTTCTTCTCCTCTTCTGTTTTTCTCCCTCGCTCCGTCCCTCCTTCCTCCCATTTGATATCAATTTCTTGAATCAGGAATTACCATCATCATTGCTTATGTGTACCAGTAAGTGTTGGGCTAAGAGCTTTAAAAAAAAATATTTAAAAAAAAATGACTTACAAAGTACATAAGGATTTCTTCATGCTCACCTTCAGCTTCCTTTTGCATCTTTTCATCTTTTCAGGCAACTTGGATTTAACAGGTCAGAAGCAGGTCTTCAAAGCAGAGAACAACCCCTGGGTTACCCCAATTGCCGATCAGTTCCAGCTTGGTGTGTCCCATGTTTTCGAATATATCCGCTCTGAAACCTACAAGTAGTAAGTAAACTGTGCTTTCCTAACACATCCAAGTGATTTTTCAAAATATTTAAATGTGTTTTTTAAAATCATCTTGGGATTTTTTCTCAGTCACTAGCAGTGAGCATGTAGCATTGTTAAACGTTTTCCTGAGAACTACAGGTGGTAGTTGTCTGTGATGTATGTGCAATAATTTTTACTTGACCCGTTCAAGGGTATTTTTGCCTATTCTGTGTAGAGAATTTTTAAGATATTACATTGGTTGAATATCCATGATACTTTAGGAACTCCAGACACGTTAAGGCCAGAGCACCATTTTATTGTTCTGGGTAGGAGAATTTTAAGTGTTACAAGAAACCTTGTTAAGCCATTTACTTAAAAAATCTGTGGAGAATACCAGGACAGTGTCTTCCATTGCTTAGAGGGTTTTACTGTAGTGGGAAAACGAGCTCCTCTGGAAACAGCTGGAGGGAAAGGAAGCAGCCAACTTAGGTCATGGCTTCAACATATTTCAAGTCCCCCCCTTATGATTAAGGGGGACCATGGGAAGCCCCTCCCACAATACCCAGTTATCCCCACTTTTCTCTTCCTCCGTGTTTCAGGGTTCACAGGGGTCCTCCCACCTCCCACCTGCTAGAGCTCTGTCTTCTGTCATGTGTCAATCTTACCCTAGCTCCTAGCTCCTAAGATGTTCATTTGTGTCCATGCTACCTGAATCCCAATATAGAAGGCTAGTGTAGTTTTAATCATCTTCAGAGAGACTTGAGAAAAGTCTCTTAATTTGCTTCTATTTTCAGCTCCAATTCAGCACCCTGACCACTAGAACAACATCAATAAAGGATGTATTCCCTCAAGAGTCTCTTGCTTTCTGTTTGAGAATCAAAGCCCCACACCCACTCCCAAGCTAAAATACTTCTTATCAGGTCTGTACTGGGCCTGTCAGTGATGTGGATCAGGTAACAGGACAGTCCATCTCAGTAAATGGCCAGCTGCCATTCTGCCGTCTTCCAGCAGGGGTGCTGTGGAGAAGACTATGCTAGATAGAAAACTAAATACATTTAAGCATTGGGATGGAATGTTGCTAGGAGGCAGAATGGTCCCAGAAGGCAGACTTTACATAGAAATTGACAAAATGGCAGCACTTCCTTATAGGTAAAGCAACTACAACATGTTTTTTAGATAATACTGAGCCATTCATTAGGCAAGCCCTCAGAATAAGGTACATGTAGGGTTCATTATTGTGTAGGAACTCAACAGGTATGTGCAATGATGATGTGATTATAGATTCAAGATTTTCCTAGTTAATGAAAATGTGTGAAAATATAACTGCAATTTAACAGATTACTTTATGCTTCTTGGTAATTATTGCTATTGGTTTTTTTGTTGTTGTTTTGTTTTTTGTTTTGTTTTTTTTCCCTAGCTCACAGCTGATCATTTCTTTTAGCAAATGCAAGACTATGGGATCTTTTATATGTAGTAATATACAGAAAAGTACCCACACCAGTATTAATCCAGATGTAGAGGAAACACTGCTTTTAATTCCAGTTAACAAATTTTGATTTACTCTAAATTAATTTATGATTTACAGAAGATTAGAATTCATTGTGTATGAAAGTGCTACTAAGTTGAATTTCATTTATAAAGATTAACTTGTGAATCTCTGGGGTTTGTGGTACCTCAGAGTCATTATTAGGCAATTAATCACCATTATACATCTTATAAATGGATTCAGTTGATTTAAGCCATAAGCCATAGTTAGGATTCTGGGGAAAAAGGGGTAAATTGTTTGCTTAGATTGTTGGTAGTTATTTGAAACTTAATACATGATGATTTTAATCAGTAACATATTCCTACATGTGTGTTGTGTGTATATGATATATATATATATATATATATTCATATATTTGTGTATGCATGTGTGTGTGTGTGTGTGTGTGTATGCATGTGTGTGTGTGCTTATGTGTTACAGGGCAGTGCATATATACCATAGTTTGCAAGTCGGTATCAAGGATGACTTTGGTTGTCGTCCTTACCTTCCACCTTGTTTAAGATGGGACATTAATGTTGTGTATGCCAAACCAGCCTGGGAGTATAGAAATTCTCCTGTTTTATCCCATATGCCACCATAGGAGCACTAGTGAGTGCTGTGTGTCTGTATCTGGCTCTATGTGGGTTTTAAGGATCTGATATGCTTGCATGGCAGGCACTTGCCTATTGAACCATCTCCTCAGCCCTGGTGTTTATATTCTTATCTCCGTTATTAGCACCCTCCTCTTGAGGGTTGCTGTAATGAAGCAGTTTGTGTATTGTAAACTATCTCTTCTGTTAGATTAACCATGGCAAAGTAAATCATCTTCAGTAGAGTTAAGTCAACATTAAGAAGTGTAATTAAGCTCACAAAGACGTTGTCTCCTTTTTAGGGGGCCATTCACCGCTGAAGAGCAGGGTGCCTCATGACTTCTTCCCCCCTCTTTGGGACAGAAGAGAATGTTAACTGCTTCCTTTATTTTAGCTTTTTAAACCTTATTCTCTTATCATAACTAGCATTATTTATAAGTTACACTGGGCCAAAATACAGATCATTAGCTAATTAGGACACAGAGTCAAAATCATAGTCACAAAAACACTTACATGCACAACACCATTCTTTCACCAGTCATCTCCCCTGTGTTAATATACAGTGTCATTTGCAGCCTGAGGACCTCTGAAAGGACAGGAACAGATGCACTGTGCATCCTCACAGTGTTTAGAACCCAGCTCAATCTTTTCTGCCAAAGCAGCCATTACATATTGTAGTGTGTCCTTCTATCAGAAACAATAATATTCTTATTAGTATGGACTTGGTTATTAAAAAAAAAAAACTCAAACCATCTTTTCAAGTTTTACATGTGGCAGTTTATTCATGGCACTCATTATTTTTGTAAGGGCAACATTCATGGCCAGTGCCTAAGTTTTAGGTTCTCAGACCTCTAAAGCTTTATAGTTTCCTGTGTGAGGGTGGGGTGGGGGGGTACAGGTTTATGTGTGTGCATGCTTGTGAGTGAGTATGTGCACATGTACATTCAGGCTAGAGGGCAATGTTGGGTGTCATTCTTCAGGAATGCTGTCCACTATGATAAGGTCTTTTACTGGCTTGGAACTTGTCAAGACGGGCAGGCTGCCTGGCCCCAGGACGTCACCTCTTTCCACTTCCCCAGTGCTGAGATCATAAGCATAAGGAGCTCTTCTGTGTGTGTGCTGGGACTCTACCTCAGCCTCATGCTTGTCAGAGAGCTCTTTACCAACTATAATTTCTCCCAAGCCATGTTTATACTTTCCAATAATTACTTCTTTGTCCCTTTCACTTGAGCTGATGTATGTATGCTATCTCCTCCATTTAAAGGTACTTATGTGCTTACATATATGCACCTATATTAAAATATGATCACTTATCAAAGGTACATGTACATATATGAAAGCATAATTTGATTTCAGCATTTGAAATTTTGAAAAAAAGGATGTGGGGGGGGGGGAGGGTTAACAACGACAGGGTTTCTCTGTGGCTTTGGAGCCTGTCCTGAAACACTCTGTAGACCAGGCTGGCCTTGAACTCACAGAGATCTGCCTGCCTTTGCCTCACAAGTACTGGGATCAAAGGCATGTGCCACCAATGCCTGGCGAAGTTTTGAAATTTGAAGTCCTTTTCCCCCCCCTATCCATTTCATCTTTTACCTAGGTGAAACCAGGAAAGAATTAGGGAACATTCCAGAAGGTTTTGTTTTCATGCTGGTCCTTGGAAAACTTTCCCCGCACCCTTGGCATTTTAAAGCACATCCTCAAGCTGGTCTGGATATAGGAGAATGACAACTGAGAGACTGGCTCATCCAATTTATCGGCTCTGGTGGACTATGAGAAGAGACATGGATACGTAAATGAACAGGGAATTTGGTGCTTAGATAGAAATGACCCTAAATACTTGAGATGATTTCACTTAATGCAGAAAGGAGTTTGGTCAGTAAAGCAGGGCGAAGAGCAGTAGGTGTTGGCAGCTAGGATGCTGATTTGTGTGTGCGTGTGTGTATATTTATGACACACATGTGGAGGTATGAGGACAACTGTAAGGAGTGGGTCCTCTCCTATTATCGTGTCCAGTAATTGAATTCCAGCTGTTAGACTTGGGTACAAGCACCCTATCCAGTGAGTCATTCCATGAGCCATCTCCCCAGCCCTGCCTGCCACAGGGCTCTTCAGAGACATTCTGAAGGATACACTTTGGGTGTGTCTTAGCCATTTCTCAGGTGGAGACTGCTCTGTGTTCACCTGTCTTCTTCCTTCCAGGAGAACATACTGACTGTTGTCATTGCCTTACCCACTATGTCTCATTCCGCTGTTAATATAAAACAGGTAGCTGAGTCTGGAGTTAGGGAACAGATTTCAAACCAGGTAGCATTTTCATTCTGTTGTTGAGTCACACATTACCTTTTAACTCTTTAGGATTGTACAGATCGACCTATTTGTTTCTGTTTGACTTCTTTTATTTCTTAGAATTTTGATGGACTCATCACTGCTTGTTACATTTTCAGAACGTAGTTCCCCCCCCCCCCTCCGATTCAGGAGCAGCCAGGTTGAAGTCTGAGCCCTTGACAAGATCCACTGTGAAAGGTAGAAGCTCATATTTGCCACATTTTCATCTAGACATGCACACAGTGGCAGCAGCCATTTTAAAAGCTGACACGTTCACTCTTGTCAACAAGTTAACAAAAGAAGACATTTGACAAATGCTGGGCTGAAAAAACGTGTTAGTTGAAAGAGGCCTTTGCAACACGGGTGTCCCCATGAAGGGTGCAATTTACGGAGCTTGGCAAATCTGCATCCTCATTCGCAACTGTGTGGAAAGATGCTTCTTCCTCATTCTTCTACTGTGTGGAAACATGCCCCCTCAGGGGATTCTTCATTCATATGAGTAAATGGAAACAGGGCTTGAGGGCTGGTGGGCAATTAGGGGGGGAAACACCAAGCATTTATTTCTCTTTAGTAGGAATCCAGCAAAACCAGTCATCTTGCTTGATTTATGAGGACTAGTTATTTTATCTGCATGTAGAATTAAAATAAAGTTACCTTTCCTTTTGCACTGTAGGCAAACCTGTCCCAGGGTATAATGGACATAAATGAGCTTTATTAATCAGCTACTAAATCTTCTAATAGCTGCTGAATCAGTAGCCTAGAAGTTTTTTTTTTTTTTTTTTAAGTCACCAATGCAGCTGGTATCCAGTCTGTGAATCCTTACTTATGCATCTGGTACCCAGTCTGTGAATCCTTACTTATGCATCTGGTACCCAGTCTGTGGATCCTTACTTATGCATCTGGTACCCAATCTGTGAATCCTTACTTATGCATCTGCTACCCACTCTGTGGATCCTTACTTATGCATCTGCTACCCAGTCTGTGAATCCTTACTTATGCATCTGGTACCCAATCTGTGAATCCTTACTTATGCATCTGCTACCCAATCTGTGAATCCTTACTTATGCATCTGGTACCCAATCTGTGAATCTTTACTTATGCATCTGCTACTCAATCTGTGAATCCTTACTTATGCATCTGGTACCCAATCTGTGAATCCTTACTTATGCATCTGCTACCCAGTCTGTGGATCCTTACTTATGCATCTGCTACTCAATCTGTGAATCCTTACTTATGCATCTGCTACTCAATCTGTGAATCCTTACTTATGCATCTGCTATCCAGTCTGTGGATCCTTACTTATGCATCTGGTACCCAATCTGTGGATTCTTACCTGTGCATCTGGAATCCAGAATGTGGGCTCTTTCACTCTAAGCCAACTATGTGTAGCAGGGAACCATATCTAAACAAAACTGTAAGCCTTTTAGATTTTTCTGGGTTATTGTAAATGGATACACAAAGCTAGCAGATGGTTTTATGACTGTCTTCAGAAAGACCAGGGAGAGAGTTGAACCATCAGGACCTTTTGTTTCCCTCCGTGAATTTTACAAACTGGTAATCAGTATGCAGAACATAATAGACCTTTTTAAAGTTGTATCTGAAAATAACTCCAATTAAGCCACATGAAAACAATATTTCTGTACAGTAGATATGAACAAGAAGGAACATTTTTCTCCTTAAAGCTTTCACAGAGAGTTTGTTTTTAATCTTGAAAGTCAACCATATTCGACTCCTGTCATTTATATTTTCTTTATAGTTGGTACATACATATGGTTGGCTTCCTATTTAAATTTAATCAATATATCATTTTATTTTCCCCATAGAATACAATGAGGTTCAATTTTGACACCTCTGGCCTAGTTTGTCTGCAGATATGTTAACATTTAACAAGGATTGCTACAGCCAGCCAGCCAGTGGTGGCACACATCTTTCATCCCAGCACTCAGGAGGCAGATAGGGGGATATCTGTGAGTTCAAGGCAAGTCTGGTCTACAGAACTAGTTCCAGGACGACCAGGGCTACACAGTGAAGCACTGTCTCAAAAAACAAACAAACCCCAAGAAAGGGTGGGTTGCTATAAAGAATGAAAAGAGAGAGAGAGAGAGAGAGAGAGAGAGAGAGAGAGAGAGAGAGAGAGAGAGAGAGAAAGCCATTAAAGGTATTACATTTTGAGTAGGATTGTATCACATCTCTTCATTTTGTCAAGGGACAACAAAGCCAACGGGAGAGCACCTTCAGGACATTTTGGTGGAGTTAGGAGGCCATTGTCTGTCAAACCTCAGACAGGTAACAACTGACCCTTTGCATGAGGCTGCAGAGGCAGCTTTCCATCCAAGGTGACCTTTGAGAAGTTTTTAAACCATGCTGGTCTTCTCTGCACAAGAGACCCATCCCCTCAAACTGCCCAGAGCCGAGACTGCACCTCCACCTTTTCTTACCAAACAGTGGATGTTCATTCTGCAAGTACCAACCATAACCCTTCACTAACAAGTGATGCAGTACTTATGTCTGTTTGGGATTAACTTGTAGACAAAGAAATATGGACAGATACAAATTAAATCCCTGTTACGAGTAGGTTTTTTCCTGCCAGTTGGTCTGGTCCTGCCGCTATGCCAGCCCCCAATAACATACAGGGACTCTGTATTTGATACAATTCTGTTGGCCAGTCACTAATTCCTTGTTAGCTAGCTCTGTCTTAATTAATAACCCATTTCTACTAATCTATGTATTTCCACGTGGTCTCATCTTACCAGCCAGAGCAGCTGGCTTTCTACCTCTCCGGTCTCTCCATCTTGACTCCTCCTACCTACTTCCTCTTTCCTCCTAGTCTCCTATCTTGCTTTCCTATTGGCCAACAGTGCTTTATTCATTAACTAGTATGAGAAACATATTTACAGAATAACATCTCCCATCAAAACCCCTTCTGTGATTCAGAACTCGGTGTTCAGCATGGAGCTGTGCACATTATAAGAATGAGCAATTCCACTTTCCACAAGTGAGCAACTCAGATCTGCCACGTTCTGTCTAGTGTGACGTTCTGTGTGCTGTGGACCCACAATGATTGGGGCCAAGCAGTTTGGACTTACCCCCTTGAAACTGGGAGCCAGAATAAATCTTTTCTCCCTTTAAGTTGATTTTCTCAGACATGGTAATGGGGGGATGACAGCTGTGCAAGTAAATCTAAGCTGCAGCTCTGAACCTCCAGTAGCTTGGCGTTCTTAGCATGGTACATTGTGTGTCTCTCACAAAGGAATAAAGCAGAATAGTTTATCACTGCCAGAGAGAAAAACAAAGGAAACACAATGGCACCTCAGAGAGTTAAGAATCATCATGATATTGGTAACTGTGAGGATTGGCTTCAAGAACAAAGAGTCAGTCATTTGAAATCATAAAAGCACGACATCATTACCATCTTTTTTAAGTTTTAATAGCCTCCATTTTGTAATACTTCCAAAGACATTTCCAAGATTACGTGTAGAGCTAGAGTGGTGACTCAGCAATTAAGAGCATATGTGTTCTCTCTCTCTCTCTCTCTCTCTCTCTCTCTCTCTCTCTCTCTCTCTCTCTCTCTCTCTCTCTCTCTCTCTCTCTCTTTCTCTCTCCCCCCTCTCCCCCGGGTTTGGTTCCCAGAAGCTACAGGGTGGCATCCCAATAGCCTGTAACTCCTGGTCCATGGGATCATACAATCTGTTTTGGTCTCTGCAAGCTCCTGCACACATGGGCACATGAACTCACCAAAGCAAACAGCATGCACATTAAATAAATAATATAGATAAATCTGTTTTTAAAATATTGTATGAATCTGTTTTCCTGAGTGATGATTTTATTTCTCTCTAAATAAATGTAACTCTCTTAGAGTGTAACTAAATTGGTTTTGTTCTAAGGTAACAGCTTTAAACCATAAAATCCCATAGCTTTCGTTTTCCCCCACATAGCAAATGGATTGTGAGCACAGAGTTCAAGAATGTTGATGTAACATTGACTCTCAATCTTTGATTTGGTTGCTGAACTCTTTCTGTATCTGGTCATAGTTGTTAATTGTACTACTAAATTAGTACTTTCTCTCCAAGTATAATAGGAGAAATATAGACTGTTTGAGGAAAAATGTGTGATATTTTTTTCTGTCTGATCCTCTTTGAAAGATCACTTAATATGCTTTGCATTTGAAGGTTTTTTTTTCTCCTTGCTTTGTATCTTAGAACTATTAAGTTTCACACATAACTAATATTCTTTCTTTGGGTATATTCACAATTTAGTTTATAAACAGTTTTTTTTATTCTTTTAAACATGTTTATGAAGCTTTTGTTTTCTATACTCTTGTGTAAAATGATTCGGTTTTTATAAAGAAAGGTGCTTTCCATTTGACATTTCCTATGCCTTGATATTTTCTGAGTGACATTTGACATTCTCCACCCACCACAGCTATGAAGCCCAAAAGTAACCCTTCCTACACTTACAAACCAGCCTTTCGAATCTTGCTGGTGTTCTAGGTATACAGGATGCCACTTGATAGTATCTTATTTCGGAATGCTTCCCATCTCACATGCTTAGACAGAAACTCAGACTGCGAAAATGGTCCCCTCTGATGTCCATGTTGACCTTTGTAGTGTTTCCTTGGGCATGCAACCGCTCTATCAGTGAGGAGATGTTAATTCTGAACTTTGCACACAGAGTACACAGACTTAACATTTGAAAGTGTGGAGCAACCTCTTCTCCTTGTGTCTCCTTCTTATCCCCTTTTACTTCCTCTCCCTCTCCTTTCTTGTTTCCCATTCCATTCCTCTTTTCCCAGCCCATCCCTCCCCCTTTTCCTCTCCTTTCTTCTTCCCCTCTCTTCTTCCTGCTCTCCCTCCACTTCCTCTGTCCTTCAGTCTCCTCTCCATCATCCATTCCTTCCTTCTCTCCCTGCTTCTTCCTCCTTCTTTCTGCTTCTTCCTCTCCTTCTGCTTCAGTGTCCCTCCCCTTTCCATTTCTCTCTCCCCTTCACTCCATGTCTTTATTGTTATCTCCTGACTTGCACTGAGCATCTGTATAGCCTGTGATGTGTGGCATGCCACACTATGATATCAATTTAAGATTAGTAATATATATATATATATATATATATATATATAATACACACACACACACACACACACACACACACACATAATATATATATATATATATATATATATATATATAATTTCTCACAGTTGACGGAAAGAAGATATCCACATTACTCAAAGGAAATACGTCAGATGACTGCCTATTCAAGAGGAACTGTTTTGAGTTCATGATTTGATAGCAGTCACTAGATATAATCACATTGATCTATAAGATATTGGCATCTTCAGTGACAAAGATAGAACTCCATATTGATAATCTTTCTCAGCCTCCCAAATCTTAGCACTCAATGCTTGATGCTTTCCATTCAACTACAATGAATTATTGCTTGAATTTGCTTTTTTTATTTGAGAGATAAATTAAAAAGTGGCACTTTTATAATCAAACTAAACTGCCTTTGGTTTCTATTCTCTCTGCACAGTTGTATCTTATTTTATTGCATGCTAGCTTTTTACTGAACTCCAATCTCTTCTTCTAGTTGGGCATTGTTGGAGGTGTTATTTATTTATTACTATTATTTTTGTCAGCTAAATGTTTTTCCTTGTTGTTAGGCATTTGGGATCAGAATGAATTATATTATGAAAGAAGTTCCAATCAACTTTATCAGATAAAACACTTAAACATAAGTTATATTCACAAGCTTTTGACAGGGTTCCAATGTACTCATCAAGCATCAGGGAGATAATTTTTTTTTATGTTTTATTCTGTTGTGCTTGCATATTGTTTCACGTGTGATTTAATATTTATGGTATTAAAAATGTTTGTGGTAAAGACAATAGTTTCCCACTATTATAGTTATTCTTAACTAGCTTCACAATAATAATATGTGAAGCCCATATTAGTATTATAATAATCCTCTTACTTTAAAAAAATCTTCAATATGCAAGCATATACTTCAGTCTCTGCTAAATTAGACAGTAGTTGTTTAGTGGTCAGTTACTGTTGAGAATTTGGATTATTTTGCATGGCAAGTTAAATGAGTAGCTACTCTGGCTTTAAAAAAAATATTATTATTTTGTATTTTCATAGGGTTTTCTTCCTCTGATAATTTTACCTTAACTATTCGCATTAGCTTACTGGCATTGGCATTGCCATCTAGCCTACCATAATGTAAGTCAAAAGTTCCAGGTCTGCTATCAGTGGGAGTGTTTTTTCTGAGGCTCAAGCTGTTGCCCTGGTATACGAATTCCTTTCTTCCCTGCTGTGTGGGTGGGGCCTTCCTCTCATCATGCTGGATGGGTGTCTCTCTTTCCCTGCCTGTCTTCACCTATTTTTCCCTCTATGAACTTCTGCCTCTGTGACCAATTTTACTCTTTTTAAATAAGAATACCAGTCCTGCTGGGTTTAGACCTATCCTAATGGTGTTGTTTTAACTTGATTTCTTCTAACAATGCTGTATTCAAATATGATCACATTCTGAACTTAGGGTAGGATTTAGTAGATCTTTGACAAATAATAAGGCCCATGGGAGAGGACATTCCTCCCCACTCCATAGCACTGTTGTTATTAAAATGCCACAAAATAGAATGTGACTCTTCATCAGCTCATCTTTCCTTCTTCCATTGCTTTCGTACCTGTGCATCCTCAAGTTTGACTCTCGGAGTGGTGTGTCCCTCTGAACACTGCATTCACCGTATTTTGTTACAGCATGACTCCCACAAAGTTTTGATGCAGACTAATGGTTTAGTGCCTCATTCCTAAGCTTTTTAAGTATAAACCTTGTCAAAATCCAAGCTGGTCTGAATCTGAAGGTACTTTGCGAATGATAGGAAGCTAAGAGAACCCCCATCTTTGGCTAGAGAATTCAAGAAGCAAAGTTTCATAGAGCACTATTCTGTTCCTTATATAAGGAATATATTAGTTTATTTTCTTATCCCAATGACTAAGTATCTGATAGACAGCATAAGAGGAAACATTTGTTTTGCTCAAGATTTGATTTCTGGGATACCAATCTATCATGATACAGGGACAATGTCAGAGCAAAGCAGTTCACAGCATGATGGCCAAGGAGCAGAAATGGTTACCATGCTTGCCTGGCTGGCCTTCTCCTTTGTTCCTTTTCACTCTATTCAGGTCCCTAGCCTGTGAGACTGACACCACCTACATTTAGGGTATGTCCTCACCCCTTAATCTCTGTAAAAGTGCTTTCACAGATGCACCTGTAGGGGTCTCTCAACAACCTCCTAGGTGTTTCTAAATAAACCAAGTTGACCACACCAATGTCACAAAGACAAAGATTCAGTCTGAAGGGCTTTTGTGTCACCTGAACTTTCCCAATAGACATGACTCCTGTTTCTGGGGGTGTTCTCAGCCCTATCTGACACCCGTTGGATTTTCCTATAAGTGCAGAGGCTGAAGTCTGGCTCAGCTTTTTCTCTTAGTACTCATAACTGGAACCTTCATAACTTTTAAAATCATTCTCACTTTGACTTATGTGATCCCTGGGTGAATGACCAAGATAAGAGCACTATAGAGTTCTCTTCTCCTGTTATTAAATGACTCTGTTTTTCCTAGCACAGCCATTTCAAAGATAGAGGACTTAGGATTTTCATACTATGCAACATGATGTCATAAAGTCATAGTGACTCTATTGTGAAACCCGAAGACTTAAAAAAGAAGAAAGGCTCTAGGAAGTGATTCTCTTTATTTAGTTATTTAACGATAGGCTTACTTTTTAAGTCAAGAAACAACACACGGATTTTAAGGAGATAATTAAGGAGATAATAAAAGCCTATGTTGGTCTTAGAGGTAGTTTCAAGGAAGAGCTGGAGAAATAGTTCAATCTCTAAAGTGCTTGATAACCTAAATTCAAGCCACAGAACACATCTTTAATCCCTGAACTTGGGAGGCAAAGGCAGGCGATCTTTGTGAATTTGAGGCCAGCCTGGTCTACAAAGTGAGTTCACGGACAGCAAGGGTTTTGTTACAGAGAGAAATACTTCCTCAAACAAAACAAAACAACAACAAAAACAAAACAAAAAGAACCAAAAGCTGGGTAAGGTTCCTTGCCTTGCCTTACAATAAATAGATGCCTGGAGCTTTCCAGATAGCCATCTTAGCACACTTGTAAGTTCCCAGAGCTGTGAGAGGCTATGCCTCAAAAACAAGGCAGACAATACATGAGAAACTGTAACCATGATGGATCTTTGGACTCCACATACTCATTTGCAAATGTATACACATAACTACCCCCCTACATATGACCCCCCTCACACACATACACTCACTCACTCACTCACTCACTCACTCACTCACTCACTCACTCACTCACTCACTCACTCACACACCATAGCTTCTATCTCAATACTGCTTTAATGAATGACCCCACCAATCCTCTGCATCTTTAGTAAGGTAGTTTCTAACTACATCTTTTGGCACCATTCTAGCAACTATTTCTGAGTTCTTAATTTTTCTAGAAAACGTGGTTTATTGTTATACCAATTCATTATTTTTTTAAATACAGTTTAATTCTTGGGTTTGGCACCCGGTTTGTATTTCCTTTATTGATTTTTTTTTTTAAGCAAAGGAAGACAATGATGACCTGAAATATAAATTGTTACAGGAAAATGAATACAAGATAAAATTACCAGATCAACTTTTTTTATTCTATACTTTATGGAATATCTAATATATGTTTGGCAGTAACTTATTCTTACACATGAATTCCTGACACTTTCGATTCGTCAGACTTATTAATCAATGCAGTCAGCACCAGAGCGATTTTATGAAACTTACCAGTCATCAAAAATTTATTATCAGATAAATCAAAGAAACAAGGAGCATCTTAATAGGGTAGAGAAAGAGGCATGTAAAGGACCATTTAAGGCTGTGCTTTTTGTCAGTTGTGTGTGATATTTACAACCAATACCAGAAAACTTATTCATAATTTTACACACAGAGTCAGCAAGGCAATCGTTATCTTCTTGGGCGCAGCAATTCTGGTTTTCTCCAGAAGAATATTGTGCCTGGCATAATTATGAACCTCAGAATGCTAAATAAACAGGATGTAGGAGGCATCATTTCCAGTGTGGTACAGGCATAGGACCTGCTCTTTCTTTTGGGGCCAAGCCTTGGGGCATGGTGGCAAAGGCACAAGAAGGAAGGGGTAGTATTCAAATTGCCTTCCATGTAGATATATTTCATGTGTTCCTTCTGAACAATGGAAGCAGACTTCCGTTTACTGGATTCTGATTTTCTTTGGGAGGTATAATTAAAGATTTGGCTCTGCGGTGTGGGATGAGCTACCTGGAAAGGGATTTCTCTGTTATCCGTAATCCTGTCTTGAATGTATTAGTATATCATGATCCTGAGGACAAAGGGACCATGGCAGTTGGGCCCAGCTGGAATGGCAGCGCCTTTATGCAGAGTCACTGGGGCAGGACCTAGGATGTCGGGGCTATGACGTATCCCATAATAGATACCTAATTTCTACCACAGACCTTCATGTAGGCTGAGTTCTCTGCTCACAGTGTTCTCTGTTCCATCTTTGCCTATGGAATGCTCAGGTATTCAGTTTTCAGCCTAAATTGTGCTTCCCTGGGTCCATCGCTACCTGTCTGCTGTAAAAGATATTTCTTCAGGACCTTGCCTTTTCCTAGTGGCAATCTTCATGATGGTTATAATAATTGCTATACTATGTAAATGTTCACCAGGTACCAGACTTCTTACATATTGTGTGTGCTATTCATTACTGTGAATACTACACATACCTCAGGAGTAATGTTGTCACACACACATACATACACACACACACACACACACACACACACACACACACACACACTTTTCCTTTAAAAGGAAAAGTGATGTTTTTGAAAGTGAGACTCATGATTTCCTGATTATGTAGCTTTATATGTGGTATGTTCTTAGTGACTTAATATGTAAATGAACCATCTCATGCAGAGGAGTCTTTGACAAGTCACCAGGATGTCTTCAAGATGACACCACTCTGAGGTCTCACATGGACAAAGGGTATAGTACTTGGTTTTCTCAGGGAGACACTAAATAACACTTTAAACATGAAAAATGTGATTCAGTATGTGGTGGGGAATACAGTAGGTCTTCCTGGATTCTTCTCGATTTTATAGCCTTCTTATTTTCCAAGCACCACTCTTAACCTGTAAAGGAGCAGAGAGAGACCTACTGGGTGAATCTGAGGGTTTATAATTGCCAGCCTTTTTTGGTCTTTGTTTTGTTTTGTTTTCTTTTTTTTTTTTTTTTTTTATTTTTTTGAGACAGGGTTTCTCTGTGCAGCTTTGTCAACCAGGCTGGCCTCGAACTCACAGAGATACTCCTGCCTCTGCCTCCAGAGTGCTGTGATTAAAGGCATGTGCCATCACCGCCCAGCTATTACCAGCCTTTTGTTTGTCCATCACTGGAGGACTCCCTAGGACTGTATAGAATATGGATGTGTTTGTAAGCTCATGGAGTATTTCTGAGGGACACCCTACAATTAGAGGGGGAAGAACATAAAAATAGTTTATGTAGTAAGGGGTGGTCACATTCTTGTCACCTTTTTGGAAGTTTAGATTCACAGTGGACATTTCCTATCATTTAAAGACCATACCAGGTGGGAGTAAGGAATGCGTCATGGAAATGTCAGTCCTGCTACCATACTCGAGAAGGACTGATTTCCTATCTCATTTAGTTTTGGGGTCTGTAAGCTAAGATGAAATGTGTGTTTCCGACTGTTTATGTGAGATGGTGAGCATTTTAAATCTGTTCTTATGTGTGCTTGATAAAAACTGCCTGAGTGGTGATCTTTTAATAGCATGTGTCTTGCAACTAGCAAATTTATTTTGGTACCAAATGCTAGATAACTCCAAAGGAATGGAAATTTTGTCAGTAAAAGTTTTGTTTGATAATACTTATAAGTCTTGGGACTCTCTTTTTCTAAGTTTCCTGAAGGAAGGCTCTGCTGTCTTTCACTTTTCACTTGAGAGGCAACAAGAAAACTACTAGCCATGAAGGAAAATCTCCTCTATTAATTGTACACAGAAATATGATTAGACAAGATATAATTACAAATAGTGGAAACTGCTCCTTGAAGCCCATTAGGTGAACAGGTTTTCCAGAGTGACTTTGGCTTCACTGTGGTTCAGATGTGAAAAACCTGAACCCTGAGAACTTTCACTAAGAAAGTTCAGAGCAGGAGGCACCCACCCTTGCCCCCAAGTTTTTTCTCTTCCTTTGCTAATACCAAGGCAGATTAGTGTGTGACAGGTTTAGTTCCAGCTGCACACACAGCAGAGAAGCAACATTCCTTGACCTTCATATGCAGTAGACTCCCAAGGATTTGCATTTATGGGCTTCATCTCCCTTGAAGGCGTGGCTCAGAGATGTTGGCATTGACCTCAGCTTGCAGATGTAAAACAATCACAGGAGAAACAAAACAGCTGATAAGTGGGGCTTTTGATAGGGCCAGACATTGAATTCAGTGTCTCCTGTTTAAACAACTCCTTTCCAAGTGTCCTTCTTTCCCTGAAGTAGACACCAGCACTAGAATGCAAAAACTAAAACCCCAAAACACATTTCCCTAATGAACGTCTTTCTTCACTTTTAGGATACTATCTAGGAAGGAATGATATCAGTCTGTTATGGTTTTAGATGAGGTTCCCCCTCAGCAAGGCTCACATATTTAGGGCCAGTTGTTTGTTTAGGTGACATGACTAGATCCTGAGGACCTAATCATTGTTTTCATCTGTTGATGGATTCATAATTTGCTAGCATCACTGGGAGGTGGTAGAACACCTTAGCTGGGGCCTAGCTGGAGAAAGTCAGTCACTCAGGGCATTTCACTGGGGCTTTATCTGTCCTCAGCTCCGTCTCTCTGCTTCTTGACTGTCATGAGGTAAGCAGCCTCCTTTATCATAGACATCTGCCACCCTGATGCCTCTGCACAAACCTATAGCTGTAGAGCAGGTGAATGATGGATAGAAACCTCAAACTAAGGCAGAACAAATATTTTCTCCTTTAATTTTTTTTTTCCTCAGCTGTTTGGTTCACAGTGACTAAAAGTCTGTTACACAACTTCATAGGAAGTCAATGTGTAGAGATCAGTGGGAGGTTTATGATCACTTGGCTGGTCTGCTTCTGAACCAGTTCACTGTCCTACGGAGCCATATGCTTTCTGCAGTACTTGAAGATAAATGTGCCAGGGTCTCCAACAGGATCTCCCTTGCTCCATCTTTAGTCCCCAAAGTCCATCCTTCCATAATTCACCTTGATTCTGATTTAGCTTCTCTTATGTGGGTTGTTTTGATGTAATAGGTAAAGACCAATTTTCTGTTCAACTGTACTGTCTGGCTCAGTGGGTGTGTGTATATTAATTGTTGGCTACATGATTGTATTTTGTAGTTCGCTTATGTCTTTAAGATATGCTCTTTCTATTTGTTCATTTAGTTAGGAAATTTGTGTGTGTGTGTGTGTGAGAGAGAGAGAGAGAGACAGAGACAGAGAGAGAGAGACAAAGAGAGAGAGAACGAGAGTGTGTTTGGGTACATGAGTGTATATGTGTGTACTTGATTATGGAGGCCAGAGGACCTCCCCTCAGGTATTGATGCTCCCTAGGCACTGTCTGCTTTGTTTTATAAGGTGTTATTTCTCAGTAGGACTTGGAGAGAACCTTGGGGCTCACCGATTCTGCTAGATCAGCTGGCTAGAAACCCAGGGATCCTCCTGCCTCCACCTTCCCAGTACTGGAATTTACAAGTGTTTCTTACTGGGCTTGGATGTTTAAGTGGATAGAATCCGTGTCCTTATGATAGTCCAGTAAGTACTTCACTGACTGAGCCATCATCAGCTCAAGCTATGACTGTTCTGTAGCAGAATTGATTTCTAATCTGAATTTTATAACAGACTCATGGCCTTTTACAGATCATCTGGTATCAGATTGTTTTACAGGAAGTAAATACACCTAAAGAATCTTCACACAATTTGTTTTTGTGTTTTTATTTTCTTATTACCTATAGACCTCAGCTTTTAGTTTGCTTGCCCTAGCAAAGAAATGATTATTCTCCAAGAGTCCTCTTTCATTGAAGTGAAAAATAGCACTAGAATACAAAAACCCCAAAGCACTATATATTCATGTGTGTGGCTGCCTTGTTCAGTCTGGAAGACACGGTTTCATTGTATTCATCCACTGTCTCTGGCTCTACAGTCTTTCCATTTTATTTCTACAATGATTCTTGAGACTTGGGAAGGGGACATATATTAAAGATATCCTATTTAGGGTTAAGCATTCCATAGTTTTATTCTCTTCATCTTGTTATGAGTCTTTGTGTTATTTAACATCTACTGAAAATATAATCTTCTGAAAACGGTGTCAGGTATGGTTTTCATCTTGTGCAGCAGGATTTAAATCCAATCAGAAAGTGGCTGGTTACTGCCATGATGTCTATGTCTCTATTGCACCAGTGGGCATATCTTTCCAGGCCAGACATTTTTATAGCCCACAGAATCCACAGAACTGTTGATTGTTTCCTCCTCTGGTAGTATACATAGCACCTTCCACTACTATAAAAGCTAGCCATTAGGGATGAGGTTTCTATATTCATACCAGCTTGATATCTCCATGTTCTGGGACTCTAGTATATTTTGTCTTAATTGGTAATGTGTTACTGTCAGGTTCTGCAGGTTCCAATAGCATTGTCAATTGGGGTAGCCAATTCCTGGCATTTAGGCCTTTAAGTTGTTATCCTATAGTTTCTACTATAGGTATTATCATCCCAATATAGATTAACTCCATTTTAACTGTATGTGTATGTATGCACACACACACACACACACACACACACACCCCCACACACACACACACACACACACACACACACACACACACACGATTCTACAGTAGTGGGTAGGTCTCCATGTGACTTTTTCAAAATCCTTTCGAGACTTAATTATCCCTCCCACTATTCCTCTGGCTGGACCCTACCTTCAAAACATTGTACAGCTACTTAAAATAGTAGTTCTCTACCAGCTGGAGAACAAGGTCCAAGATTCCTCATCAGCCTGGAAGAGACAACTCAGATCCAAACATCACAAGGCAGAAAAAGTACCCAGATTCTGTACTATAAACCTGAGAATGTAGATGGGGAAAGGAATTCCCTCAGCCACTGCTCAGTCCTCAGGAACTAGTGCCTCCTGATCCATATTGAGAAGGAGCGGAATCCTGCAGTAGATGGTGTTATGTATCCCAAGCTGTTGTCACCTGTGGCATAGCCTGACCTGTTGAATCAGGGACACAAAAGTTGTGGAATGATAATTGCTTTAAAATACTTGGCTTGTTTCCACGTGGAGGAATCCCATCGTTGCACAGCTCCAGACTTAGTATTAAATTTTCTTACAGATTGGATTAATGTCTGTGTTACTACAAAACTTCCCCTAATTAAATTTTCATTGTTAATTAAGTGTTTTAGTGGAGGGGGTGGCATTTTATAGTTCTCCTAAAATGAATAGTGTGAATTCCTCTTAGTTATGCACACCAGGGAGGGAGAGAGGAATGCAGGAAGCTGAAGGAAAGTAGAAAGAGAAATTATAGCTAGAATTAAGGAAGAATTCCTCCTTTCCAGGCTGCATGTGGTTTAATAAACAAATGTGACTGCTTGCCTTATGAATGAGATGTAACCACTGCACTGAAACTGTTGGACCCACAGCCATCTGTAGCCTGTTTCTGGCCAGTGAACCTTTGCAGATTCTAGAGGTGTATCTTTTCTAGCAGTGCTTGGGGACCTGGAGAAGGCATTTTTGTTTAAGGACAGAGCACTCTTGTATAACTAAAGCTTGCCTTAAACTTATCATCCTCCTGCCTCAGCCTCCCAGGTCTTGAGATTTTAAGTGTACACCATATGCCCAGCTGGAATAGCCATTATTTTTAGCCAGAGGACACCTGACTATCCACAAAAGAAGCATGTGCCAATTACAAAATCCCTTGATGCTACTTGGGCATGACCCTGGGGGAGGAGAACTCTGACACTGAACATTGAACAGGTGCCACCCTGGAAATTTTGATAGCCTCAGGAGGCAGTCTGAATTTATACAAAATATAGACCTTTAGAGGCTGCAAGCAATTGATCTAGGTTCAAATTGCAATCTTACCTGTTGATATACCGGAGCTGTGACTTTTTTTTTTAATTGAACATATCTATTAGAGGACAGGGTTAGTGTTTACCTTTTCCCTCTTGTAGCATGCAGAATACATTCTAATACCAGAAACAATGGTCAGTAGGGGTGAAGGCTCTAATTAAGAAACAGCTCAACATCAGTGTTCAACAAGATATGGAGGTATTGTCTTCTGCAATAGGGCCTTACCAAAACTTGTGGGGCACATCTAATAATCTTGGCAATAGCCTGCAATGTTTGATATTTTCCATGGGGCTCCTTTGGCCACTGATTCAACCAGATGTCACCCATTCCTGACATTGGAAGCTTCACTTTGTGGTGAAAGATGTCTAGTTGGAACATTGTCTCCCTTGCTATTTGATGATTCTATTTATATTTTTTTCACATGTGTATTTATTTTAGTAAATTTCTTTAGCAGTAAGTTTCTGTATGACCCCTAAAATCATCTTTAGTGTTAATTGTTCCTTCCCATATTCCCTCTCTTACCTCTTTCATACAATCCCCTCCCCCATTTAATCTTACCACTGCAGACTACCCAGGACATATATTGGATACTCATTTTAACAACAATTTTGGCTCTTTTTAGTATCATTTTTTGAGAGTCATCTATTGCTGTTCCATGTACCAGGAAGCATCTCTTTATGGTTGTATTACCCATTTATCTGATTAATAGTGACAATGAGTTTTCTGATTAATAGTGATGGTTTTTACAAGTGTATTTTTATCATTAAAGTTTTGTGAAGATTTTTCTGATTTTACTAGTATACTACTAAGATTAATTATATCTTACATGTCCATTGTTTCAGTATGTCTACCCCAAATTCATATGTAAAATTCTGGCACACAAGATGATAGGCCAAGGAGAAGGCCTTAGGTTTGTTAAAGGCTAAGGCAGCACCCTGATGAGACTTAGAATTAGAGATCCTCCTGGCCTGTGCTGCTGCCTAAGCTACTCCCTCCTACACAGAGATCTTAAAACAAAACAAACAAACAAACAAACAAAAAAACCAGAAGAAAGCAGAGGGAACAAAGCAACTGAGACATGGAAGGCACATTCAGTCTCCTGTTCACTGACTTTGAGGTTTCTTAATACCTTTACGTTCTAGGTGGGAAGTGGTTCTATGGCAGAATCAGTGTTCGGTTTCCTTATGCTATGCATCTGAGGAACCCCATCTTTGACTGCACACTGTACTTCCAACCTCACATTGTGACCAGGGCATTGCAGCTAGAGATGGTGCTTACCTCTAAGCCTCATGCTTTGGACAGTTAGAATCTTTGTCCATCAGCCCATGTCTGAATAGCTTAGTGCATCTGCTCAGGTATGCAATCTTTCCTGCTTTGAGGTTCTGGTATGTCAGAAAACAGTGTTTCATTTTGGATATTTCCATGGGCTGCAAAGGTACCCTTAGCATGTACAACAAACTCACTGAACAGGGATGGGCATTAGTCCTTCAGGCACACAGTCAAATTTGTGAACTTGAAATATGCTTACCTTTACCTCCTTAGTTGTTTCTAGTATAAGCAGTAGAAATAAACCCACAGCATGATCTGCTTTAGGAAACAGTTCATTGAATAGACTTATATTATGTACCCAAGTGAAAGCAGCTTTGTCTCAATATTAGTTTTATAATATAATATATAATATAATATAATATAAATCAGACAATGTTAGAGAAAAACTCCAAACTCCATTTTATTTCTTTAGAAAATTCATAAAATTCTTTGAGAATTTCATACAATGTATTTTTTTTTTATCATATCCCTCCTTCATTCCTTCCCCTAACTCCTCAACTCCCTGGGGATAGAATGTCCCCAGTTCATGCTATCGTTTTAATAACTCATTAGGTCTAATTTATGTGTATTCTTGAGTTTGAGACCATCCAATAGAATATAGTTGACAGAGTAGGAGCCACACCCTTAAAGAAAACCACCCCCACCCCACCCAGAATCCATCAGCTGTCCTTAGCTCCTCAGTTAGCTATGGAGGCTTATGAACACCCCTACTCCATGTTAAAATGTTGACCCACTTGCTTTTGTGAGTTCATGAGTGCCACAGTCATGACGTGTCCAGACCACAGTGTTGTACTTTGGTATTCTCTGAACTCTGGTTCTTACAGTCTTTTGCCCCTCTTCTGTGAAGGTTCCTGAGTTTTGGCAGGGTAGTTGATGCAAATGTCCTCTGTGTGGCTGAATGCTGTGGTGACATTTTCTTTCTGCTCTGGGGCCAGCTGCAAGTTTCTGCTTTAATAAACTCCATTTTCTGGACAACTTATCAGGAGTCTGTAAATTAATACTAGGAGTTGGTACAGATCATTACAATTGCAATGTTTTGACATTGGATGTATTAGTAAATCATGAACAGGGGATGAGGTGGCCTTTCCTGTGAATACAGTGCATGGTGTTTTGAAAGAAAATGGTCCCCAAAGGGAGTGGCACTGTTAGGAGGTGTGGCCTTGCTGGAGGAAATGTGTTACTGTGGGGATGGGTTTTGAAGACACATATATGCTCAAGCCACACCCGTGTCACAGATCACTTCCTGTTGCCTGTGGGATCAAGATGTAGTCTGTCATCAGGTTGCTTGTACTTAACTCCTTGAGTAAGTTGACAGTTGTGTTAATATTCATTTCACGAATGTCCTTGTACTTCAAGAAGCTTATAGTGATCATGTTTCATTTTTTGTTTTGTTTTGCTTTGTTTGTATTATAGTACTGAATATAGTGTTCTGAGGATTAAATAGAGAAAACATGTAGAAAGTGCTCAGTGGCTCATACTCATTGGTAAGTATGCAGTCACTGTAAGAGTGAGCAAGCATCAGGAGGACCTGATGTACTACTCTAGTAAAGGGAATTATATTCAAGAAAGTTTAAGAACATGACACAGAATCTAAGCCCAGGTGCCCCCACTCCTAACTCTTATTCCTTATTTTTTATTATCTATCAGGAAAATAGTTATAAAAACAAGTCTTAGAAATGTTTGCCAGAGCCAGGTTTGGATTCTAAACTAGACACACATCCCAAGTATGTTTTATCTTTGATAAATGTCAGTTTTATCCTTGAGATCAAGACAGATGCATCGCCTTGTGATTCAGTGATCATGAAGCAGCATCCCAAACATGGACCACAGGAAAAGCTCACGTGTGTTCCCATTGGTAGGTTGTTTATCCACGTAGTACATCCTTAGTCACAGCAGGACATGAGCCCTTGTATCTTTACCCTTTCTTTGATCTGCCATGTACATTTGTATGTATGTGGATTGTTCTGAATCTGTGTTATTTTGAAAGACATAGTTAAGATTTCTTATTTCAAATTGTATCCTTGAAAATAGTTTGGCATCAGAATCTCGGGTATAGGAATGCATTTGGCAGGGGTTCTGCAATTTGTTTCTAGTAGGCAGTAGAATCTAGCCATAGAGTGAAACGACTTATAAAATTAATCTGTAACACTCACAGGCAAAATGCTGAAGAGATCAAAATTAATCTTTAAAAGTATCAGACAAAAGGCAGATAGCCTAGATTCAAAAGATAGTGGTATTCATGGAAGGGACAATTAATTATTTAATTCCAAGGACACATTATAGTCTACAAATATATATCAAATTCACAATTGACTACCTATTTTATGTGGCAGAATACCAGCTTTGCATATTTATTAAAATTATTCATAGCTGCATAGCTGCCTAGATGAACTGTTGAGGTCTTGTTCTGTCCCCAATATATTATTTTGTCCATTTTATCATGGCATAAGGCCAGAAATTTGTCTAAATTTCACAGTATCTGTGGAATATTTTAACATCAGCATCTCCTGCATCCAAATTTTATCCTTTCCATTTTGTTTAATATGATCTTTTACTTAAGACCTTTAAAAACAGTAAATTTCCATTGGAAAAAAAAAATCAGTTTTTTATCTTTGAAAAATAAGCTTTGGACCAAGAAAAAAAAAAAAGAAATATTTTTGTAAAAGCTATTGTTATATGATTGGTAATTAGGTGTCAAATACTGTTTCTTACCTAAAATTATGGGATGGTAAGTTCTTGAGACAGTTGGCTTTTGATGCATATTCTGAACCCATTACATTATTTATTAAACTTGTGTGTGTGTGTGTGTGTGTGTGTGTGTGTGTGTGCGTGTTTGTGTATGCACGTGTGCTTGCACGTATACAGTTGTAACAGAGCCCAGAGGAGAGTTTTCTGTGTTCTGTTCTGTCACTCTCTGCTTCATTCTTTTGAGATGATGCCTCTGACTGGCCTGGAACTAGACTGTCAGTGACCCTGCGGTTCGCACATCCACAGCTCTGGGGAGGCAGGTGGGTCTATGGCCACACACACTTTTTTTCTGTAGCTGATTGGGTATTCAAACTCAGCTCCTCATTCTTGTACAGAAAACACTTTTGTTCATTGATCCATCTCTCCAGTCTGCTGTCAGAACTTTTGATATCATTTGTTGGTTATAGGTCCCTGAAAACTGAGTTGGGCATATGGTAACCATTTAACAAATAGTAGCTGCTGATGGAAACAGATGCAGACCCACAGTCAAACAACGGGCAGAGCTCAGGGAACCCTGCAGAAGAGGGTAAGAAAGGATTGTAGGAGCCAGAGAGGTCAAGGACACCACAGGAAAACTCACAGAATCAACTAAGCTGGGCTGTTGGGGCTCACAGAGTCTGAACCAGCAACCAGGGAGCCTGCATGGAACTGACATAGGCACTCCACATATATGCTAGAGTTGTGTAGCTTAGTGGGACTCCTAACAAGGGGAACAGAGGTGGTCTCGGACTCTTACTGGCTTTGGGGATGCTACTTCTTATACTGGGTTGTGTTGCCCAGCCTTAATGCAAGGGGAAGTACTTAGTCTTACTGCAACTTGACATGCCGTGCTTTGTTGATACCCATGGGAGGCCTGTCCTTTTCTGAACAGAAACAGAGAAGGAGTGGATTGGGGGTGGGGACACAGGGGATGTAGGGGCAGGGACTGGGAGGAGATGAGGGAGGGGGAATTGTTGCTGTATGTAAAATAAAATTATTTTTAAAAGTTATAAATAAAATAGTTTGACAACCATATTGTGTCATAGAATGTCACAGGAAGTGTGAGCTTAAGTTCAGGAAAGGATATGTGATAAAATGATATTTTTTTCCAATATTTTCTTTCTAAATTGGTAAGGACCAGACAAAACTATTAGTTGACAATGTAATAGTGAAACAACAGTGAGAGACACCTCAGATAATGCAGTTGGATGCCTTCTCTTTACATAGATAGGATGCAATTCTCTGTGGGCAGTGGCCTCTTCAGGATTACCCAGCTAGAAGAGGGGACTAACTAGCTGTTCTAGCACACATCTTAGTCTCCAGACTGTATCAAAACATTGTCTTATTCACAAGAAGCAACTTTTGAACTCCTAAATGTGGTGATTGTTTTAGGAGCTAAGATGTGACAACATGTTGGCCAGTATTTAACACTTCCTTGCTTCTTTGGCTTGGTCTTCTTGTCACTAGTGGCTCTCCAGAGGTGGCTCTCCAGAGGTGGCTCTCCACGTCATCAAGAACGGGCAGCTCACTGCCCATCAGGGCAGGTAAACAGCTGCAGATGTTGTTAAGCAGGCTGGCAGCTATCGCTGCAGACAGGAGGATACAGGACACACAGAGTATCTGCACCACAGTCCCTAGAATTTCCCTGGAGTCCTCATAAATGTCTAAGATTAAAATGAAGCCTCTCTTCCTTATAGAGGAACTGCATTCCATGCTTCTATGCTGTATGTTTTAGTGGATTCCATAAAATTCTCAATAAAGGAAAGGTCAGTGTTGGGACCATAAACAGTGTTTGTAGTGGCAGATTTAACCCAAGTCCCTTCTGTGGTCCCTGGAGCCTATAGCAGGTTCACTAACTACTTTTCTTTGATGCACACTTTCACCTGTCACCTCTGAAAAAGGTCCCACTGCCACCAGGGAAGTCTCTCCGAGGCAGTAACTGAACTGTGTCTGGCTCTGGGACTGGCTTGCCCCTGAGTAGGAATCTGAAAAGCTGTGATTTTGTCTGTGAAATGGCATGTGATTAGGAGTGTCTCTTCCGGCATGGCTGCAGTTTTGTCTTCAAGGTTAAAGTGAAAGGATTGTCGTCATCTCCATTTGTGCAGTGTGTATAGTGGAGTCCTGCATCTTCTGTATTTTGCTGGTGACCATGTGGGAAGTTAAGAAAGACCAGTGATGACCTCCGCCTGCTGACGGCACAAGTTCTTGTTCTGCACAGTGAGTGGCTCTCCCTGTAACCTTTTTGGCTGTCGTTAGTCTCCCAGCCTACAGAGAGAGTCTCCTGCTCCATACAATGGAGGGATAATAGTCGGGCTTGTTCCACGGAGTGGTTTTGAGGCTTAATTGAAGAATATTTTTGACCCATTATCAAGAGCATTAGAAGGAAATGTTCAAAGAGATTTGCTGCAGCTCCTTCAATTGAGGAAAGTAGATATCCAAATAAGCAAATTATAACCTTAAATAGTCATCCATCTTTATGTTCAGTCCCTTCATCTTTCCAGAATAAAGACTCCTCTCTTCATTCTGAGGGAGTGGGGGTGGAGGAGGGGGCAGAACAAGCCTGAGCATCACAAATGACCCCCCTCCCCCAGCATGCATGAACATCTAGCACTCTTGTTTAGAAACAGAAGGCTTTGAATGGACTGTCCTGAATAAATTTATCACTGTGCTGCTAACTCTGTCTGCCAGGCTGCCATGGCACATACTGATCTGGTTGGAAGATATTTCAGGGAGTTAGGCATCGTGAAGCAGAAACAACAGTCTGAGGCATGAATGGGCTTTTCTAAACATCATTATTTCTGGCTCCTTTCTGTTTTTATACCAAGAAAACACGCTCTCACCATTCAGACGTAGAGAAGTTATTTCTTACCGAAGGATTGCAGAGGGATGCCCCCCTCCAGTTATTATTACCACTGGCAACTTCTCACTCCATCAGTCCTGGATTATATAGTCAAATTTAATCTCATCTTTAACTTCACAGAGTATTTAATGTCATCTTGTGCCTGATTTCTTTGATGATGTTATCTTTTAATTTTAAGATGGCAGAACAAAAATGTAACCCAATTTTTTTCTTTAATTAAAATAAGTCTGTGTGAATCAACATATGAACGATCAGAGAGTGTCTAACTGATTGAAGTTTGGAAGCTGTTTTAAACAGTAGTGGAGCTTCAACCACATTTCCACTTATTGATTCTTCTTAGTTACCCACATTCTGAGGTGTCTAAAAATGGGTTTCAAACCACCAAAAATATACTTCTAAGGCCATGATTAAATTTTGCCACAATTACGATATTCACAGGTGAGTTAAGGGCTCTGAGAGGCTAGACAGTCCATATCATAGGAAATGACAAGGTCACAGTGTAATTCTTTTGGGAAAGGAACAATAGACAGCTTTACAGAGTCCTAAGAGGCCATGGTACCTATTCCTGAAACTTTAGAGTATGTAGTAGTAATGAACTTGTACTTCATTTCATCAGAAATTCATGTAGAAATTCACCAGTTTTCTTGGGGAGACATGGTAGCTATAGATATTGTGAGCCCAGGGGTAAGATGATATCTTAGCTTCCATTGTCTCAAGCCTGTGTAAATATAAGGAAAAAATCTGATCAGTACATGAAGTCTTAATACCGCAAAACAATATGAATTTTGGTGGAAATTGTGTAATTTCCAGAAAAGTTGTATTGTTCAAAGTCTTTCCTGGATGGCTACCTTTAGCCAGCTTTAAGAGACTCCTGTGGAAAGGGAAGATGTCCATTTTGTGGGTGTCTGAAAGAAAAAGAAAAGATAGAAATGATAGTTTAAGGGACTCAGATATTCTAAAAGCCCATTTACTAGATAGATGACTAGACACAGGACAGGGTAAAGAATGGAATTTTATAAATGTCACTGGACTTGAAAAGAAAAATATGGTTCTTCAAGGATCCTAAAGACTGTGTAGCATGGAATCCAAAGGCATATGTCAAACTCCCAGGACTATTCCCGAAACAGTATAGATTTAACAATTAAGCAAGGATGAGACAGACCATCAAATTGTCCAGATTTTAAAAACTGACTGGATAGAATCATAGAACTGAAAAGTATAATAATGGTATCATAGTTACTTTTCTACTTGCTGTGACAATAGCAGTTTAGCAAGGAGCAGGGTAGCGTGGAGAAGTCATGACTGTGGTGTGAACCAGCTGTTTACATTTTGTTCAGAGGAAGTATTGACAAGCCTCTGTCACTTAGCTCCTGTTGTTATTCAGTCCAGAACTCCATCAAGTCTGTGTTCAGGATAGTTCTTCCCTAGGTTAAACCTTACTGGAAACAACCTCCTATACTCGATGGTGATTCCAAATTTAGTCAAGTTGACCGCAACTATTGACTATTGTACATGATGGTTTAAAACTCATATATTAAGTTTATGTTTACATGCAGCTGAAGAGAGGTTGTTCTTTTAGATCATGAAAAAATTGTTGAACATGAAATGAAGAAGAAAAATAGAGAATAGGGATGGTAGAATGCAAAGTTTTCACACATTATTTGAAATTTCACAACTCTACAGGACTGAACATAGATTTTTATGAAGAACTATGAGGGATGTGAGAATTTATTGTCATGCTGATAATTATATCTGCCTCAGTGTTATTATGGACAGTAGTCTAAGACATGCCTCTCTTAATCTTATTGGTCATTTTATTATATGTATTGTGATTTCCAATTTTGTGTTTTTATGAGTTTTAAGTGTGTGCTTATATGTCAGCGTTTCATGTGTTTTCCACTGGTTTTTGTTTAACTCTGGTTTGTTTGATTTTTTTTGTTTGCTTATTTGTTTGTTTGCCTATTTGTTTTTCTAAAGAGAGAAAGGGAATGGAGATGGGTGAGTGAGAAGATAGGAAGGATGGTGGACACATTGAGGGGGGGAACCATGTTATGAATATGTCGTATGAAAATTTGTTTTTCAATAAGGAAAATAAAGTGAGCTATGAACAAATGTGTGCTTATTCTAGAGGCAGATCTTACCCTTAGCATCCTAGACAGTAAACAGACTCGCCCTCTGCTCAAAGGAGCAACCATATGTATCTTTCAAACATCTTTTGAAAGTTATTCTAGAATTACATGGCCATGGCCTCTGCCTGTAAAGCACACAAAAGTGTTTGTCCCTTGCAGATAAATTCCCTAGTGTCAGAGGTCATGTGCTTAAAGTTTAAAGACTTGAAGACTTTCACCAATTTTAAGCATTGGAACCCTCAGAAGATATATACCATATACCAAGTGAAGTAGTTAAATATATACCGAGGCCCATCACTTTGGGCCAAAGATAAGACAAGTGATATTAAAAGTAACCAGTGAGGAAATATAAAACCGGGCAAACACAGTCCATGTTTTTGGGTTTGTTTTTTGTTTTGTTTGTTTGTTTGTTTGTTTGGGAGAGTGAACAATCAACAATAAATAAGACCTTTAGGAGATCTAGAGTAGGAAAGATGGAATGTCTTATCATGTAGACCTCAAGGCCTGTTAGGAAGCTGTGGTAACCAAGATGGTATGGTAGTGCCATGCAGGAAGTTCAAAGTGTGTCACACACTTATGTGGTGGCCTCCTCCAAGACAGAATGAGGACTGAAAGTACAGGAGAGGTTAGGCCAATAAAAGACACAATTTCCAGATGGTACATGTGGGGTGGCAAATGAAACCAGGGCACAACACATGGCAGTGTTCTGTGTTCATGAAATATTGCAGTACTTAATGCATGGACAGAACATGCTTAAAGGAAAGGAAAGCTACAGAACATTCAAAGAAAGGAAAAGAGAAAGTATTTATTTGTCGTGTTTCCATTTCTGCATGTCAAACCTGAGCTGCCTTGTGCATGCTAGTGGGTGCTCTACAGTTGAGTTTCATCTCCAGCCCGGGGGAATTTTTTTTGCTCACATATTCGAGAAATATTTCTTGCCCTAAGGAGAACAAGTAAAGATGAACCAAATAAGCAACAAAATAAAAATTTTTTAAAGGAAACACTGACAAATTCAGTAGCATTAAAATATATATTCCCCCTCATCTAAGGATACCATAGTAAATTAAAATTGTCTGCAGCTGGGAGAGTGGATCCCAATCACAATGATAATGCTCCATCGGAAACACTGAGATATTCAGTCTCCTCGTTGTACAGTTTAATTTTCTCACAGCACAAGCAGCATGAGCCGACTGTGGTCCAAACATATTAAATAGAAGATTCCAGAAAGAACTCATTAGTTTGAAATTGCATGCTGTTCTGAGTAGTGTGCTGAAATGTCACTCTGTCCTTCCTAGAATGTGAGTCATCCCTTTGTCTGGCATATCCATGGTAAATATACTAAACACCCGTTAGCCACTTGGTACATTATTGGTTATCAGAACACAGTATTTGTGTTCAAGTAAACTTTACAGAATAGCCCAACATTGCCCACCTCACTTCATCCCATCACTTAGGCATATCATCTCATATCATCATAAAAGTTCTGCAGTGTATTCCATCCGTTCACCAGGAGTCTTCAATGAGAGATGACTACTGTGTGCTGTAAGTGAAATAAAAATTGACATAACATATGCACAGACTTTTTAAAAGAACAGGAAACATAATGGGCTAATACTCAGGAGAAATGACTAGCTTTTTTACTAAACAGGGTCCTGTACAATAAATCCACAATGGTAATGGTTTTATACCTATTCAGTGGGAAAATAAGTTTGAATAGTGCCATTTGTGAGCAAGGATATGGGGCTACAAGAATTCTCATGTTCTGTCTCCTTGTCTTTAACAACCTAGGCAGAAAAATACACTCTATATTCTCCTAAATTACATTAAACATAAGGAGAAGATAATTTAACAAGAATTATATGTGTATTTTAAGTCACTTTTTAAAAGCCATATTGGGATACACAATTGAATATTTAAGCAAAAGTCTTTTGTATTTCGATGAGAGAATTGCAGTCAGAGAAAAATCTACGGTGTGCGTTTGAGTTTTTTGTTTATTATATGATTTTGTTTTGTTTTTGTACATAGGCTATCACTCCTTAGTCTAGGCTGGCCTGGAATTCACTTATAGCCCAGACTTATCTAAAATTCACACTCCCCCTGACTCAACATCCTGAGTGTGGATTGTAGGTTACTCACACACACACACACACACACACACACACACACACACACACACTGGCTTTGAGGTTTTGTTTTGCTTTGTTTTCCTTTTAGTTGTTGTTATTGTTTCCTAGACTATTCCAAAGAGAGGTAGAAGGAGTGGCCCTTTAAGGCAACCTTTCTCAAACTTTCAACTCATGTCCCCTGAGAAAGTTTTATGTGACCCTTTTCATATAGGCATCTAAAGCAGGAATACAAATCCAGCATTTTTGGTAATCATTAAGAGATCTATTTTGACCCAAGAATTTGGTATACATGTAATTTTACTACTTATGAATGATAGAAGAGAATACTAAAGAGGTGAATGTGAATGTTTTAACATAAAAATTGAATCTTGGAAACTATCTGATACCCGAGATCTTAGCAGCTTCAGCATTTTTCACAGTTGATCAATACCCCACTTTGATAATTACAAGTGCTCTCAAATGACTTTACTTAAATCTATAGTACGAAATGACCAAACTATGTTCAGAAATTTCTGAAACTCTGTCCTACCTAATCTCAAGCCTAGACTCACTGAGTGATTTTTTTTTTGTTTTGTTTGTTTTGTTTTTTTGTTTTTTATTTTTGTTGTTGTTGTTAATGAAAATCAAGTCAGAATCCAAACAGCCATTTTAAAAATCAAACATTTTAACACAACACAATCCAGGTATGCCAGTTTAATACGCACTGAGGAGTAAAAATAGGCAACTACCAAGTTTTTGTTTTTCCATAATTAAATTAGTTTCTAGGTTTATAAACTGTAAAAACTTTCTATGTGCAGTGAAGACACTGCAGTGATAACATAGAAGAGTATTAAATCGGAGCTGCACTGCCTCGAGCAGCATTCCTATTCCTTGGTGAGTAGGTAATAGTGTTCGTAGTGTGAAAGTGTGTTTGGCTGCAGCCAAGTTTCTCGTGAACCCACACACACAGTTATGCAGCCCTTTATGGAGTTGTGAGCCATAATTTAGGAAGCTGAGCTCTAGTATATCTGGTTTAATGTCTTTATAATTCAAACAGAACAAGGTGCCAGTCATCTCCTTCTATGGAGGAAAAGATTATTTTTCTCCTTGCTTTGGAGATTTCAGACTCTGGTTCCTTGGCTATGTTGCTCTGGGGCTTGTAGTGAGTTGGCATATGGTGGCAGAGGCTCAGTTAAACAGCTCATCTCATGGAGCAAAAATGAGGAATAAGAAGGAGCAAGGGTCCCATCCTCCTCTCCCCTATGAAGGTCATGTCTCAGTGATGTAGCTTTCTCTCAGGGGGCTCCTGCGGGTGCCGCCATCTCCCAGCAACACTGTGGGCTGGGAACCAAAACCTTTGGTTCCTGCCACAGACCTTTGAGGGACATTATCACTTGGGACCTTTGGGGGACATAGCATCTGGGGCCTTTGGAGGACACAGCACAGAAACAAGACATACAGTGATTAGGATAAGAGAGAAACACCAACCATTAAAATTCCTAGAGTTTAACTGGAAGAGAAATTACACCATAAAATCCAATTATCTCCTAAAAGAATTCCTAAGAGTTGTGCCTTGCCATGGACCATGGAGAAAGGAATCAATGTAATGGATACAGAGCCTTTTAGAAGGATGACATCTGCAGCACTCACAGAATACACAGCTCATACAAGAACACACAAAAATCTGGAAGAATGAAATCTAACCCAAAGTGGTTCTATGTATTGGCTCTGATGAAGTTGTTGTGGTAATATTTTTTAAATGAGGGGAAAAGCTAAAAATCAAACTTGGATATTTTTAACACTGATAATGTTGCCTAACTTTAAATTCTCAGTTTCCAAATAATTTCCTTTATCTATTGAGTTGCATATATCCATGTTGTTATTACCTAACAGCCTGCTTATTAAAAACTGTTCATGCTTGTACAAGAGTAGACATTCCCTAACATTTCCCAGCTTTGGTTTTGAATACCTGTCAAATTTTGAGGCAGGAGGAGGCTAGGTATGCATCAGTATTTCTGCCTGGAAGTCACGTAACCTCTCTGAGAGATTAATGTGATTATTTTCGGGTTCCATGTTCTCCGTCAGCTAAGTATGTGCACTTGTCATACTTCTGTTGTTAGGCTAACAGAAAAAAAATCTGTGGAATAAAGGGCCAGTTTGACATATTTGCATATTTTCAACAGTTAAAGAGAACTCTTTTTCCTGGAGACTGTATGATTCTTCTCTTTTTATGACACCATGGCCCATCACAGTCAGCTGTCTAGCTCTCTGGCTCTTATTTTTGTTTCTACTCTTCACTAATTTTGTTGGTTAAATACTATAAGAAACAAGGAATTTAAAAACAAATAGCAAAATAGCATATTTCAAAACTGGTTTCTTTAAAACTACATAATATTCTGACTTGTTAAAAAATCATGTATGTGGAGTGTGTGTGTGTGTGTGTGTGTGTGTGTGTGTGTTTGCCTGTGTGCATGCTCATGTGTGGACACATGTATGTAAGGCCAGAAGTTGATAGTGATTACCTTTCTCTTTTGACCTTCACCTTTCTTTTTGAGACGGGTTCCTTCTCTAAGCCTAGGGCTTCTGTGTTGGGGATCAGACTCAGGCTCTCGTGCTTGCATAGCCATCTCTGTGGCCGAAGCACTTCTGCTCTGGAAAGCCTGCTTGTGGAAACATACTTGCCTCTGCTAGATAGGTCAGTCCTGTTTGACCCCATTACTCCAAGACCATGATTCTGTGGGTGCTCATGTCCACATGGATACTCAAGGATGCATCACAGAAAGGAGTTTGAGGACTCCTTTAACACTAAAGTGTTACCTGTTAAAATATTTTGCTTTTATAGAAGCTTACTAAACAGACACCTTGCTAGAATAAAATTTATCTACTGCTCACCTTATTTTATACATTGAGAGTTAATCCTCTTATCAAACAAGCCAATGAAGGCTTAATCTCATTTGTAATAACAACAGTTGGAAACAACAGATTGCCCAGCAGTACGGGCTGTGTAAATGAGGCAGAGACATGAGTGAATGCTGGCACCACCAGTTAAAGCTGTGTTGTTACCTACTGCTTGATGACTTTGGCAATTTTCATAACATAGGTTTGAAAGGCAGATTGCATTCCTATTCCTAAGTACATATTTGTATAGAAAAGAAGAGCTTTGAAGACTATACCTCCATGGTAACAGTAGTTTCCTGAAAGAGTGTGAATTTTGGTCTTTCTGATCTCAGAGTTTTGTAAGTTTTTCTCTAACCTGAGGCAACCTGTTAATTTTTATTTTTATCTAACTTATGTAATAACATTTTACTTTTGCGGGGTTGTTCTTTGAAACAGTATTTCTGTGTAACAGCCTTGGCTGTCCTGAAATTTTCTTTGTAGACCAGGTAGGCCTTGAACTCACAGAGATCCACCTACGTCTACCTCCCTAGTGCTGGGATTAAAGGTGTGTGTTATCACGCCCAACATTTTACTTTTAACAATTTATTATTTGACAAATAGAACTAACAAGTATTCAAATAAATATTGAGAAGTAGAAGAACATTAGGGAAAAATGAACCTCCTGCGTTTCATACCTTTAGCCCATCTGCATTGGGTATAATTATTACATATTAATAATTATAGGTATTTTTACTATATAAACATATGTGACATTATATACTATAATTAGGTACTTTTTGAATGCCAGATGCTCTGATAAGCCCTGAATGTAAGTTTTCAGGCAGATAAAAAATCATAACCACCCCTACTTTACAGGTCAGACCAAAGTTTTCATCAAATGTAATGTGGCTGCTGGAAGAGCCCAGCTTTAAACTAGAGCCTCTCTGAGCCCCAAACCCAAGTTCTCAACAGTTACCCCTCTCTTCAGGTTTTAAATGCAGCTATTTGGTAGCAATAACTTTCCCTCCATCCATTTCTTGTCTTATGTTCCTCGCTGTAGAAGCACCTGCACATTTCATTGCACAGAGCATATTGTATAATAAATACAAAATGTTTCTCTCTGGCTAGGAAGGATCAGGGCACACTTGGGTTGTGTCAGTGGTCATTATTATAAATTCACACTAGGTGATTTATTTTAATTAATGTATTTAGAAATGTTAGAAGCAAACTAAATGAGTAAAAAATGGAAAAGCATTTGTGTTTCAATATTACACTCACATTCCCAGTATGTGAAGTCATGGGGCAGGATGTGGAAAGGACATTATTTAGAAAGAATCATGCCACCAGCAGAGGCATCCTTGAGTGCTGGCATCATACAGGCTATTAGTGAATTTCTGTTTGGACAACCCATCCCAAACAATTCTTAGGTATTCAAAATGTATATTCTAGGTTTGAGAAGTTGGTTTCAGTGGGTAATGTCTTCCTTTTGCAAGCAAGGACCTGAGTTTAGATCCCCAGCACTCACCTAAAAAGCCAGGTGTGGTGGTGTGCACCTGTATCTCTAGTACTGGATGGTGAGGAGGCAAAGACACATGATCCTGAGGCTTATGAAGGCTAGCCTTCAGTGAAGTCAGGGTCAATGAGAGACCCTGCCTCAAACTATAAGGTGGAGAATAATTAAGGAAGACACCATTGTCTTCTGGCCTCCATAGGCACATACACAAGCTGGTATGCCCATACTCTTACATCACACACACACACGTACATACACACGTACATACACACTAAAAAAAATCTTCATATTCTTATTGTCAACACACAGGCAATTCAATCCTATGTGACAGTGAGTATCTTTTTGGTGAACTTCTAAAATCAAATGTAGTTAACATTAATTGCATTGTAACGAAAATGTAACAAATCCTCAGTATTTGTGGCCAAAGAGTCCCTATGCAGTTACCATCTGGGACATTGTTGGAAGAGGTGGATCAGTGGATGTTTAGAAAAATGTCCTTGACTATTTCTGTTCCTGCCACACACTGATCCTAGTCTGTCCTGAGTGGGCATGAGAAACTTTGTTACTACAGCAGAGAGCACACAATCGTTTTTATTTTTGTGTTTTACTCACACAAAACATGGTGTATTGTTTCGTGAGAAGAATCGCATGTAGGAGTGTGAGCGTTATTTGTTATCCAGCTTTCCTAACTGTGTGTTTGTCAGTACAACCCTGAAGAATTGTCTTTATTTTAAAACGGAGACTGTTTATGAAAGGCAGGTAGTATGGGCTAGTCTCGTCAGTGTGCCAGTTAGTCCTGCCCTTCTGCAGTTGCTCCTGTGATCGTGCACAGGAGCAACCAGCACGTGTTTGGTTGTTTGTTGTTGTAGTGATCCCAAGTTTATCTCTCTGTTCCTATTTCTCTCCTGGATATTTTTACCTTTTCCATTTATATCCTGCTGACCTTTTAGTAAAATTTATAGGAAAGCTAATTAATATATATTCTTAGTTTTATATATGTATGTGCATTTACATATAATGCATTCATTAGCATAAACATGCCAAAAGCATGAGTTGATAAATTTTCTTTTTTTAATAGAAGTGTTATGTTCATACAAACAATTCATGGAACGTGTGTGTGTGTGTGTGTGTGTGTGTGTGTGTGTGTGTGTGTGTGTGTGTACGTGTGCATCATGGTGGGAATGGGAAAACAACTAGGAAAGGCCAGTTTTCTCTGTCCACCACATGGATCCCAGGGACTGAACTCTGGCTGTCAGGCTAGGCAGCAGTGCCTTCACCTACTGGGCCATCTTGCCACCCACCCCGGCCTGAGTTATCTGCTCTATAACTGTGGTACAGAATCTTCCCAACAACTCATAAAGTTTTTCTGTGTTTGAGAGTGGTTTCTGTTTCCAGCAGGGCTTAGTTGTCTTGCCTTAGGGAAGATGAATCTGTTTTACTTTACCTACAGCCTCAGAACACTTTTGGAGCTAACTTCCAAATGACATGTTTCTAGAATGGAAGGGAGTTTGTATTACTGTCCTGTATGCATTTCCCTGTTCAGTTTTAGCTTTTTGTTTGTTTGTTTTGCTTTTTCTAATGTCTCTATTCTCATTCCCAAGTGGTGCCTGCAGTATACGAATCCATGGTTTAGCTCCCTGTGCTGAATAGTCATGTAAGGGTCTTTAGGATTTCATTTGTAAAATCTTTAATGCTGTTTCCGAAATATCTGTTACATTACCTGGTCCCCATCACTACCCAGAGTTTATACAGTCTTGTGTACAAAAACACCTTGATCGCCCAGAATGCAGCAAAAACAGTAAAAGTGTGAGTGAATATCAATGCTAGGAAATTCATTTCAACAGCAAATCAGTCATTTCTTTGATAGCAAACTTTTATTTTTGCCTATTTGCTTTATTGTTTTTCTTCTCTGGGCAAGCACCTGATTCTTGGTTAGTACAAGCTATCTATATTGTAGTTCAGGTTATTCTAGAAGCTATCTGTAGCTACATACAGTGCTCATAACTAAAGGTTTTTGAGCTTGTATTCAGGGTGTCAGTCACTGTTTTATTTCTGATCCTGAGTCTATATCTAAGCCTCCTCAGGAGCAGTGCACTGTGAGCTGTATTCACAGGAAGAGTTCTGGAAGGTATGTAAAGTGCTACACACTCCACCTTTACCTGTGTATTTACTCCTCTCCGATTTTGCTTTATGAGCACAACAGCAAACTGTCACTATTTGCTGTAAATTGAAGCTTTTAATAACTATGTCTGCTCTACAACATTTGTCAGCTTTGAATATTCTGTCAGTAGAAAATAAAAATAGCAGGGTACCCAGCGGCAGTGACACCCGGGATTTATCTGCTTATGCAAAAGGGAGGTACAAAGTATAATCTTGAAGGATGTACATTTGGCATTTTTCCTTCAAATAGTGTAAATCTGAACAGGCTCCTCCTCAAATATATTTTCCGTGAAAAGTTGCCCAAATCAATGAATGGGAGAGTTCCATCATTAAATATAGAGTCCTCCTAACCTGGAACAAGAAATGAGAAAAGTTGCCTCAGACCGTCGATTCAAGCATCCATGCTTTGTTTGACGCCCATCAGAAAGAGGTTATATAAATACATAAAAAGAAGCACTACAACTCAGTAGTAAAATGTTGATGCATCTAGCATTTAAATTTTTAAACTTTCACAGTAAAAATTCATGCACACAAGGCCATCCTGATATGTGACAATAAAAAATTAATTTATCTAATAAAGATGATTCAAGTAAATCAAATCAAATTCCATAGTCCACATATTTGTTTGTAAATTGTGTGTGTTAGTTATAAATATTAAAACCTTGAGTGAAATATGTATTATGAAAAATTCACTGCTTTTCCCCCTTGAGATAAAAACATATTTAAAAAGTTTCCAAGTGTCTTGTCGTTTGTTAGTTTAGACTCTATTCCCCTATTGGTACATATACTTCTTGATTTTCTTTCTGTCTCCTTGAAGGACTTTCTTCTGAAAAGATAACTTTGTTACCTGCTTTAATAATAGGAATGAGGCTGTGTGGAGGACCTATTAGCTGCCATACTTGATAAATGTTAACAGTAGCTCAACACTGCTTTGAGTAGGAGCAAAATGTCAAAGGTGTCCTTAGCTGTGTAACTGTTGAGTCTTTGATTTAAACTTCTGTCCTTACTGATGAATAGGACACATGACCCTGTCAACTTATTGACACATCTACAAATACAGTTTTTAAAAGGAACCACAATAAGCTAAAGAGTGTGTCTCTAATCTTAGTGAATGCTTATACCCAAATGTTTTAATTTGGTTTGATTTTATAGTTATTCCATCCCTCCCAGACCGTGCCTGAGGGAAAGAGTGAATTAATTATTGTCAGAATTAATAAGGTAATTGTATGTATGTAATTGTACAAACTATTCTACAACCATGCTTCTTGCTGATAAGAAAGGCCTGATCGAAAACCTTCCTTTCAAGGAAGTGGAACTTGAAAAGAGTTTCAGATGACAGGATGCATTTGTTTTTTCTTTGGTTGCTTTTCTAAACAAAAATTCCAGTCTGATGATGTCATCTACTTTTGAGAGTGACAAATTGAGAATTTACTTTGCTACTACATATTAATAGTTTGTTTTGTTTTGTTTTGTTTTTTAAGCTAAATCACCTGGTGTCTCACAAAATCTTACTCCAGGCAAAACTAGAAGAGTAATTTCCAGTAAAATTGGGATATTAGTAATTTGTGAAGGCAATTGGCCATGTTCTATATGCAGAGACAGTTTACACAGAGTTTTGTGAAGAACTATGCTCTGTCTAACCCCTGAAAAAAATCCCTCAGCTCTAAGAACCAAGAGAGAAGGTAGGACTTCACTCTGGCATGCTCCTGTCCTGACTTGCAGAATAGTGACAATAAGGCAGGTGAATCCCTTTTCTCCCATTGTGTGTCTCTTTACATGGGGAGTTAAGACTGTTTTCTGTTAATGTGTCTTTTGTAGCTCTGATTTTAGTAGCTCTTGGGATTTACTGAACTATGTATTTCAGGCCCAATACCGTCTTTGTAAAATACTGATAAGATTCTCCCCTCTGAATGTGCTTTTTCATTTTTAATTTTGTTAATTGATTTGGAGAAGGAAGTTATCCAAGTTGTTTGCATACAGAAGAAATAAGATGCATATCTCAGAAGGAGAGTAATTTAATTCTAAGTCGGCTGAACATGTCTTCCTGATTCACAAGGGCCACTTCTAATCTGCATTTTCTTAGGCTACTTGCTTTGCTTGTAATAAAAGGCGGTGAGAAAAACCTTTTTAGGTTTTAATCTGCATTGATGTTCCAGAAATAAATTAAAAATAAAGATGAGGTTGGTTAAGTCTTTGTTCATACAATTCTCATATTTTAGAAGATTTAAATGCATTTCTTTCACCTGTCTAAATGTCTCAGAATCAAATCATTTTCTAAAACATTCATTGGGAAGAGGAAAATGAATCCTGTGTATGACAAGAGTCTCTTAGTGAGTGGATGAAAAATTGTGTGTCATAACTGTAGACAAATTATTTAACATTCTTCGGCTTCCTGTTCTCAATAGGGTAAGCAGTGCTAAGAGTTAAAAAACAGTCTTGGTTTTCAGCAGTAATGTATGAGTTACAGAAACTCTTTGTTCCAAGCCTTCTGAATGTATTCCAGGTACATTTCATTCTTTGGAAGACAATGATATGAAGTAAAAGAATGAACATCCAAATTTGCCATTTAATTACAGAAAAAAATGAATTTTTGTTGTTTGTGTCAGCCATCTGGTTACCTCGCTCCTTCACTATGGGCTCCTCTTGGCTTCCTCAGATGAGCCAGAGACAGGGGAGGTTTCAGGTGTCCACAGCTGTATCTCAGTGTGCAGACTTGTGAAAAGGTTTGACTTGATGCTCAGGCTATTCGAAGGAGCGAAGCAAGATAACTGTGTGTTCAGAAGTCAACACAGTAGGTTCTCATAAGACATTGATTTAACTTTCTTTACTGCCTCAGTTTCCCTAAAGGGGACAATCTTGGAAAACGTTAAGGTAGAAGTGACTCAGAGCAGCACCATATAGAAGTAGGCAGGTCATTCCATTCCTCTTTCTGCCTCTGTGTGAACACATGGGTCAGTGCATATTTTAGTAGCTTTCTTCTTTTTCAGCATAATATTTTTATTATTTGTTAATTTCACATAATGTACCCCCATCACACTTATTCCCGGTCCTCCCAGGTCCACCCTTCACATCTTTGAGACCTCCTTCCTGCAAGAAAAAAAATTGCCGAGTCCAGTATGTGTTGCAAGTATACTTACTCATTGGAACCTAGTCAAACTCCCAGTGGTCAGCCCCTTGAAGTAAACTGAGTCCTTCCCCACTGCCACCCCCACCAGAAACCATGTGGAGAGATACATTTCAGCATCTCTGTCACAGTTTGTAAGAGTGTAAGAGTTTTTTCTTCAATTGCTTCCTGTCTAGACTGTTTTCTTTGGGCAGGTGGGGGTGGGAATTACATAGGCCTTTTTTATGTCCCATATTCTCCTGTGAGTCTGCAGTCATCGATACCACTGCAAAAGAAGTGTGGATTAGCACTTCATTGCTTTTCATGACCTAATGTGGTTATAGCATGTTTCATTTATCTACTCAAAATCGATGGGTATTTAGTTTGCTCCTACTTCATATCATATTGTGAGTAATGCTAAACTTGTTTTCATTTCATTCTTGAGTGTGTACCTAAAGGTACAGTGCTGAATTTTATGTATAGGTGGGTGTACACAGAGTGTGTGCATGTATATACATAAATGTGCATGCGTTCATATAGATGTACGCGTGTTGGGTGCATGTGTGTATACATGTGGAAGCTAGCAGCTGACCTCTGATGTCTTCCTCTTTAGCTCTTCACTTCATTTTTTGAGGCAGGGTCTCTCTAAACCTGGAGCTCTGTAACTGTCAAGGTTGGTTTGGCAGGGAGCCCCAGGTGTCCTGTCTCTGCTTCCACACTTAGCTGTTTAGACGGGTGCTGAGAATCTAAAATCAGGCCTTCATGCTTCCTTGGCATGCACTTTATTGACTGAGCCATTGTCCCTACCCCCATTATCTGACTTTTTGACCCCAGCCATCTTATTGGTGGTATAACATCTCACTGTGGTTTTGACTCGCTTTTCCCTAACAGCACCAATGTTTACACATCTTTTTAACATGAAGTGGATACTCAGGTGTTTTGAGCATATAGTATTTTACATACAAATGCTGACTAGAATAGTACCTTTGGAGACACATATTCAGAAGAATCAAGGTCTGTATTAACCCCCGAAGCTGGAAGAGGTTTTGAGCCATAGCTCTGTGACATACAGAGTGAAGAAAGAAGACAATGACATCATGAAGCACAGTGCAGTCTGGAGAGCCGCGGTGGGAGTGTAGGGTGGACCACTGGGAACCTAAAGGCACAAAGGTTCGCTTCCACTAAGAGAGGGAGTGATGGGGAAAGTAGACCCTGAGGAAGCCCTGATTCCTCCACAGTTACTGTTCAGCCATTCAACCAAGA
The DNA here is from genome assembly GCA_030556225.1 of Cricetiscus sungorus. Lineage (NCBI taxonomy): Eukaryota > Metazoa > Chordata > Mammalia > Rodentia > Cricetidae > Cricetiscus > Cricetiscus sungorus. Next base: position 13,657,866 of record JANBXA010000103.1, read on the forward strand.
AGTGTGACTTATGGATAAAAAGGCATGGCTCCTCACCTGGCCTTTCTTGACAGGTTCTTTTCTGCCATAGGCCAGCACAGCATTCTTGATGTGGTGTCTTTCACCTTCCTTTACCTTCCCATCTGGAAGACATGCTTTCTCTCAAGTAAGATGGTTCATATGGTAAAACCCCCAGGATAAGAGCTGGTCTCCCTCGGGGAACAGCTAGACTGTTGAGCTGCTGTGGTCTTTATTGTGGTGTAGTTTGATTTGGAATACATGCAAGCATCTTCCTCCCCTTCCCCCATCCTTTTTTTTTGCTAGCTTTATATCTGAGTGAAAAATTCTGTTGGACAAAAAAGTTTAATTTAATATCTTCAACTTATATGATGTGACCTCCATAGCTCTTAACATATGTGAAAAAGAATCTCTTTGAAGGAAACAAATGTGTTATTGCTGTTTGACTACAATGAGATGTTTCAATGATCAAGGGTTTAAAAAACATAATTATTATCCTTTCTTTTTTCTAGTATCTTTTATGATAGCTTTACAGGGAAATACTGCCTTCAATGAGGCATGCAAATAAAATCACCTTTCATACTAAATCTTGTGCTCAGCCCTGCTGCCACTTATGAAAGCTGCAGGATTGCCTCTCAGAGATGGATAGCAGAAGTGACTTGTGACTTTTGAGTAGCCCAAAGCCTTATTTATGCTTCCTGAGTTTGCATCTCTGACATGATGCTTTGGAAAGCCATGTAACATGATTCTTCCCTATAGGCCACGGCATTAGGTGGCTTAAGGAAAACACAGATCTGTGTCTTGTAGTGTCTGCAATACCATTGCTTCTTTTTCCTTAGAAAAGGGAAAGAAGAAGGGTACTAGAAAATCAAAGTTGTTAAATATTGTCTTGAATTTTATTTTTCACAGTTAAAATTGGGTGAGGACTACAAGGTTTTCCAAAATGCTCTTGTGAGAAAAGTCATTTCTTATCATATGTCTTGGAATAATCATCACTCAGTTGTTTCTTCTGGTATTTTCTTAATACAGTTTGACCTACCCTAATTTGTAATGTATACTTCCAGGGACTCCTGTTATTAATACCATTGAGGAAATTTTTATCCTTTCCACTTGCTGTATTTCCATATTGTTCACCTTGAACTTTTATGTATTGGTTTCGTACTTTATATGTGACATCTGTGAGCACTGACACATCCTTGGACTGCTATGATATGTAGCTAGTCCTATAAAGTGAACTTGCAACTATTAAGAAAAAGGAAGAAATAAGAAAAAGCAAAGGGAGGAGCAGGGAACATGCTTAGTGGGTGGGGGCACTTGCTACACAAGCATGAAGAACTGAATTTGAATCCCAAGTGCTGACATTACAAGTCAGGCATGCCTGCTTTGGGGTTTATACCCTCAGTGCTGTAGAGTGTTGGGATGGGAGGATGGGAGTTCTCTGGAACTCTCTGGTCACTTGGCTAACTCTCAGTTCTGTGAGAGACCCTGCCTCAAGGGAATAAGAAGGCCAGTGATAGAACAGGGCACCCAACATCCTCCTCTGACCTCCTTCCTCGTGCATGGGCCCATATGCCTGCACACACATATGCACATCACATATGACATGCCAGATTTTTTGCTGAAAATAAAGAGAATACATATAAAGTACACAGTGAAACCTCAGGCATCTGGTAAACAGTAGTGTGCAACTCTTGATTACATTCCTTCTGTCTACTTAGTAGAAGGGGGCATTTAAAGTTAGGTCCGTGAAAATGCCAAGAAACATTTTCACTGAGGCAACAACACATCAAGTTTTGGAAGTCCAGCTGGACTTCCCAGCTGGAGAGATGGCTCAGCAGTTAAGAGGATTTGCTGGTCTTGCAGAGGGGCAGAGTTCAGTTCCTAGCCGCCCTATGAGGTGATTCAGACTACCTGTAATTCCAGCTCCAGGAGAATAGACATCTTTTCTGGCCCCCAGGGACAATACTATTCACTTGTACACACATCCCTACCTAGAAAAACACACATACATATAATTAAAAATAAGACTACTTTAAAACATGCGGACTTCCTGTGTAACTGTAGGTTGTCCGTTATTAGGATGTGCTGTGGTCACCCTGGCTGAGATAACTTAGCAGGTAGCACTCGGCTCTGGGGCTTGTTCTTGGATTTTCACATTTTGACATCTTCATAGTCATAAGGTGTTAGTATTACACGGTGTAGATCAGGAGCCTGAGGCAAGAAGATTTAGCCATCTTCCCCAAAGTGGTACAGTCAATGAAGACAGTTCTGTGTGGTGCCATTGTATCTGAACTACTAGAAGTTGTCATTTAAATTCTAGAATGAATAAAGGCTTTATTAGTTTGATATCTATTTGTTTGACAAAACTCCATGACCAAAAGCAACTTATGAAGGAAAGGGTTTATTTGGCTTACTGTTCCTAATCAGAGCCCATCATTGAGGGAAGCCAGGGCAGGAACCTAAGCAGAGACCATGGAGGAACATTGTCTCCTGGATTGATCCCCATGGCTTTATCAGGCTGCTTCCTTACACCACCCAGGACCACCTGCCTAGGGGTGCCACTGCCTGCAGTGAGCCCCACAATATCAATTATCAGTCAGTGAGCCCCCAATAACAATCATCAATCAAGAAAATGCTCCCGTAGACTTGCCTACAGGCCAGACTGATAGAGACAGTCACTCAATTGAGGTTTCCTCTTCCCAGATAACTCTATCTTCTGTTAAGTTAACAAAAAACTAACCAGCACAATGAGCAAGATAATAAAAGTCCACTATATCCTTGTTCCCATCCAGATTTCTTGTATTTTATATATATAAATATATATGTATATATTTAATATATATACAGTGTACGTAGATTATCATATATACACACATATATGTATATACAGTGCATTCATTACCATTTATGAAGCTTTTGTTCACAAAGTGCTAAGGTCCCTAGTTTAATGATATGTATTTAGTATATAAACATTATTCACATACACAACATTTTTGTATGTCTATGTGTATGGCATGTATGCATGTTCTCATGTCTGTAGGTGTGTCTGTGTAGGTCTGTGCACATGGGTATGTGAAGGCTGCATGTCTTTCTCCTCAGTCACTCTACTCCCTAAATTTTGAGGAATGTGTCTTGCTGCTGAACCTGTAACTTACTGTTTTGATAGTCTAGCTATCTAGCTTGCTTGGGGGAACTCCTGCCTCTGCCTCCCATATGCTGGGATGACGGTGGCCTGCCATACCCACCTAGATTTTATGTCAGTTCAAAGGAGCCAAATATCAGCTCTCACACTTGGTCTGCCATCACCTTAATCGCTAAATCATCTCTTCTGGACCTGGAAAACAATGTTTAACTTTTCAAGTGTTGATTAGAAATCTACACTGTGTGTGAGAGAGAGACTATATGGGGGGGTGCATGTGTGTTTTCAGAGTCTCCCTATGAAGCCTAAGATGGCTTTAAACTTGAGTTCTTCTTGCCTCAGACTCTCTGGTGCTGGTATTACAGTTGTGCACCATCATGCCTAGTTCTAGAAATCAATTCTTGACATGACTGTTGGCAGTTCTCTGTAGTTCTTGAAGTCATCGTTTTTGTGCTTGATATCTTCCAGACAGATCTCCATAGTCCTTGTGGCTTGGCATTATTGGAATGACTTCTATGTTGCATTGTGATTCTTATTACCATAGTTCTGTACAGCTCTATGGCTATCTTATCTTGTATGAATCCTTCACACAGCTGTGAGTTCCCATAAAACCCTTTGTTACATTTAAAAAAAAAAAATCAGTCTGTTGTCCGCTGAATAAACTGAGTAATAGTCAAAAAGGACTTTATTACATTTCATTTCTTAAAATTAACAATTTCATTCTAAATGTTGAGGACATTCTTTGGACCCATTATTTAAAGAGTAAGCATGAAATGGTATTATTTGTAAATTCCATACCATACTGTAAAGGTGGGAAATGGGGCATAAAAAATTGAAATCTCGAGAAATGACCAAGAATTCTGTGTATAATTGAAATACAGAATTTAGAAGGATCATGTTCATTGAAATGGTTTACCTTTGGCAACAGGTTAAACAGCTTGACACAGTAGACTGTTATTGCAATCCTTTTGAGAATATTATAAATTGTATTTCAAGAATAATGCTATAAATTACACATAGCCATGATGTCCTTCTCAAGCCAAGAATAATATTTCTCTGTTTGCTTTCTACATAAAAATATGCCACCCAGGACATAATTAATGACTAGAAAATTTAAGACAAAAGAAAGTGGCTTATTCCTCAGTGTGCAGTTGACAGTTGGTGAAAAATTATTGACAAAGAAGATTAGAGACCCAATTCTAACACTGGAATATATCCCTATAGCTAACCAGAGTTCATTGTCCGAGGTAGGCATGGGTAATCTTTCTATCACTGCAATGCCGCCATGAATTTTTTTATTTTATTCTTCTGTGACTTCTCTAAATTATATAATTTGGTTTTCTTGACTTTTCTAACCATGCCCCCTTCGCTCACTTCTTTCCTTCTCCATACTTGCCTGCCTGTTTTGCTTATGTCACTGCTTAAAGTGAAAGTGGATATTAATATAATTCTCTGTCACCAGGTAAAATACTAGATGATAAAATAACAATTTTACTGCAATCTGGTAGATGCTGTGATCCATTATTCCCCTTCCCATATCCAAGAAAAATCAAGGGCAGGATGTTGCTGCAAATGTATGAAGTCAATTTTACAAAGTTAGCTATGCCTTAGGTTGTCAGCGGGGATAGTAGTCACTCAAACCAATTATCTGACCTCATAGCCAACATACTAAGGCAGTTATTCCAGGATATGCTCCCTCTTGCACATTGGCCATGTGGACCAAATTTGTGAGCCTTATTCTGCCAGCTCTGAGGTGGCAGATCACCCACATCCCTCACATCCCATTCTAAGAAATGGTTTCTCAACCTGTCCTTCCCACCTCCCCATAGATACAGGGACAAGGTCAGTTTAGCCACCTCTCCTGCACATCCTCCTCTGGGTGCGGGAAAGTGGTCTGTTATCAAAGCACATGTGGCTTTCACTGGCTCAGGACCCAGGTCAATGGATACCAGTGTCTGTAGCACAATTAGCCAGGATTTCCGTGGTTGGGCAGATGGCTCAGTGGGGAAAATGCTTGTTGCAGAAATGTGAGAAACTGAATTCAGATTGCCGGAACCTGAACACAAGCCGGACATGGTAATCCCAGAACACCTCCAGGGAGATGGGAGGTAGAGACAAGAGAATTCCCAGAAGCTTGCAGGCAGCTAACCTGATGAACACAGCAGCAATGACATCATGTGCCATACAAAGTGGAAAAGTGAGAACTGACACCTGAAGTAGTCCTCTGTCCTCCACACGTTGGCCATAATGTGAACACACATCCATGTGTCCACATGCGTACACACAGGAAATATGTCATTAAAAAGAAAGTATCTGGGCCATGTACCAACAGCCCTACTCTGAGAAGCAGGGACTTGTAGTCATAGTGGGAATCTGGCAGGATTTCAGAGAACTCAGTCCATGATTGTGCCAATAAAGATGGGCTTGCTATATCCCACACCATATATAGGAGAGTGTATGATTATGAGTATGGGTACAGCATTTTTAAATTCTTTGAAGCCACTTTTGAGAAGAGCCTGACAACCTCAGCCATTAACTGGAGTTGGTAATCCTGTCTGGTCACCACCCTTCTGTGGGTGTAAGGGCCCTATGTACCTGGCGGCCATTGTGGAAGGTTATTAAGTCCTCTTGCCTAATGTTAGTGCTTGTGTTCTCTAACTGCAGCACTGACTATGTGCTTATTTAACATTTGCAACAGCCATTCTGCTGTGTGAGCCAAGGGTCCCTAAAGACACACAGGTTCTATGCTATATAAGCATACATTGAAGTAAGAGATACATCTTACTGAATAGACTCAAAAGTAAGTGTGTTCTGTGAACCATAGTGTGCTGGAGGTTTTTGTGAACTTGACACGAACTAGGGCCATCTGGGAAGAAGAAATCAAGAAAATACCTCTGCTGGTTTGGCATGTGGGCAAGTTTGTGGCGCGTTTTCACTTGTAATGATTGATAATAGAGGTTCCCAGCCCACTCTCATTGGTGGCTCCCATGGGAAGGCAGTCCTGGGTTGTATAAAAATGCAAACACTGATTCATGGAGGGGGAAACCATTAAACAGTGTTCCTCTATGGCCTCTGCTTCATTTCCTGCCTCTAGGTTCCTCCCTTGAGTCCCTGCCCTGACTTCATTTAGGATAAGCTGTGATTAGGATGTATAAGCCAAATAAACCCTTTCCTCCCCGAGTTATTCTTGGCTGTAGTGTTTGTCAGCAATAGAAAGCAAGGTGAGCCGCACAGTGAATTTGGGCTGTGACATCACAGGTAACAAGCTTTGAAGAACAGCCAAAGCTAGCTTCATGAAGAAAAGCAGTGGGTAATTGGTGTCTGGGAGTGAGCCTGGAAGGTGTTCCCTGAAGAAAAATACACACTTGCAAAGGTCTTGAGGCAGCACATAGCGAGGCCTAAGGAGAGGATGCTAGAACATGGACTAAGGGGCCTGGTTCCAAGCGAAGTCGCAGTGCTAGGCAGAAGCCATCTATTCCGGGTGCCAATGGCTGATGAGGATCTTTTTTGTCCTTTAGTGGCAAGTGTGGGAGGACATGGGAGTATGGTCAGATTAACTTTCTTTAAAGGCTGTTTTAGAGTACATGTATAATGCAGAATTGGAGATGTCAGCAGCCTTGCTCTTTCAGGGATGTAAATAAGATTGTGGTGATGCTTAGAGAAAAGGTAGAGAGGGTAAAGAAATGGCCAGCCCCCTAAATAGTCACATACGTGGTTCTCAAATAACCAGTGAAATGGCAAGAATTACATCTTGGAGATAGGGGTGGGGTGGGAGTTGCCAAAGCAGTAAAAGTAAATGCAGTATAAAATTAGAAGTTCAAAGTGGGCCAGGAGATGGCTAAGTCCATTAAAGGGCTTGCTGCATGAACACAAGGACCCAACTTTGGTCCTGAGAGTCCATAGAGTTAGAGAGCATGCCTGTGATCCCCAGCCTGGGGAAGCAGAGGTAGGGAGATTCCTGGAGCTCACTGGCAGCCACTCAGTCTAGTCTAGTCAGTGACCTGCAGGTTCCTTCCATGAGATATCCTATCTCAAAACTCAGAGAGACTGACTGAGGGGGACACCTGATGTCCACCACTGATGTCCACATGTTTGAACACAAATATGTACACAGATGTGCACACTCAAAAGTACATCTCAAAATGTGCAGAGTACAGCATGCATGCAGTCTCTCTCTCTCTGTCTCTCTCTGTCTCTCTCTGTGTCTCTGTCTCTGTCTCTGTCTCTCTCTCTCTCTCTCTCTCTCTCTCTCTCTCTCTCTCTCTCTCTCTCTCTCTCTCTCCCTCCCTCTCTCCCTCATTTTCCCCCCTCATTCCCACTCTCCTCCCTTTGCTCTTTATTTTCCTGATACTCCTAACTTCGGTTCACCTCAAACACAAGGCTTTGGGTGTTTTTAAAGTAACTTTGGTCTATAACTTTTTCAGATGCCCAGTGCTCCATCGACTCCCACTAATCTGAAGTGAGGGTATTAAACCTTTCTAAAATATATTATCTCGTTGATATTAAAAACCTACAACTTCTGGGCTCTTATTCTAAACTGGCTGTTGAGATAAAACATGGGCTGGCTGAGTTGCTTCTAGATGCTGAGCCAAGTGTCTGCATGAATTGCAGTGTTTCCATAAATATTTCCAGGCACAGACAGGTAGATGCAACAGGAAGGACCTGAACAAATCCTTAGGATGCCAATATTGTCACAGGGTCTCCATGCAGAATGGAGTTGTATGACAAAGTGTTTCCCTGGTGATTTGGCTGCAGATGAAAGTGTCTTCGGCAATAAAACTCTGTGCTTAAGTCTCAGCCCTGGGCACTCATCAGTCAGCACCTGACACATCAAGGATCGTCTTTGCTGTATTAGTTAATATGTTGGCAGAAATATGGGAAACATTGTTATTCCCCTCAATTTCAGTGCATGGATTTCCTCCCCTACCTTTAAACACATTAATTTTACCAAAATATTTTGCAGTCTGCTAATCAATAGGTTTAAAACAGGGATAAAAAGGTTATTGCCGGGGTCTTCTTTATTGCCAATACTAGAACACAGTTAACAGTAACAGCTGTCTGAGCAGCATTTGGGGGAAATGTACAGGTTGCTAAGGCAATTAGCAATGAAGCCAAGGGTAATTATAGTAGCTGGATGAAATGCTTGCAGCTTTAAGAACAAATACATTATTACTTAACAGGTCAACGTTTCACGTGGCTTTAATCACACTTCATATTACAGGCACACCTTTATTAGCAATGGTGTTTTATAATTTAATAATTTTTCCATAATGACTTCAGAAGTTCCATTTGCATGTTCTCAAAGAAATAATGTACCCCATACATTACCACTCATTGGGGGCAGGAATAGTCATTCAGTTCCCAAGCAGGGAAGTGTCTGCGATGATTCTGCATTTAAAGACACTTTCGATAATGACATCATTTTACACTGCATTCTATTATTTCTGGTAGTGCTAAGCCTGAATTTCACAAAGTCACTGAGAAAACAGCAGAGACAATGAATCACAAGAATTTCACACATTTAATAAGCTTGAATTATCCAGTGAAGTCCATGTCACTTGTTAAGTTGTTAAAACCATCAGTTGCTGGAGTTAGTGCTCCTTGTCCTCTGTCCTTTCCCCTTCCTTCCTGCCAAGCTTCCCTGCATGTCAAGAGCTATTACATAAACCACTCTGAACCATGTTTATTTTAATGGCATGTGGTGTGCTTTTGCTTGGGGTTTGCAAAGCTTCTATGTGTCCACACCTCTAGGCAGTTCCAGTTCGGGGCATGTGGTTTCACCCCATTCCCAGATGGGCTCTCCAAAGCTCCTGTGAGAACAGCCCAGCCCCTGTCCTTGTGTAGAAAAGAGAAACTAGCATACAAAGATTGATGGCTTCACAGCCCGTACTGTGCTAGTTCATACTTGTCATTTTCATAAAGGCTTTATTTTAAATCGCAGACCCACTGGGATTTCAGCCCTGCAAAGTCTTCTGAGGCCACAGTGTGATTCTAGAGAAAAAATTAGGCATAAGGTGATCTGCATAAGGCCCAAGGAGGCTAATAGGCATGAAGGCAAACCAAACAAAAATAAAGAAGGAAAATATGATGCTCAGAGGGCCTGGGAAGCCCCAGTGAGGCTGTCTCCTGCTATTGTTGGCCATCAGGTGCTCCTCAGGGAGGGGTCCTGCTCTCTGCAATTCCCAAACATTGCAGACTAAAGAAACCTCTGTGGAAGAACATGTAAACGCGATAAATATGAATTGAAATATAGAACATAGGCTAAGGAGTTAGGTGATCCCACGCTATGGCTACCACACAAATTTTGTCAATGTAAAACAAATCATACCCTGAAAATATTTATAAGCTCTAACGTACCATACAAGTGTAAGAGGTTAGGTGCCTTTCTTTTGTTCTTTGGTGTTTGTTTTGGTTTGGTTTTGGATTTTGGATTTGATTTTGGAAACTGAATGTTTGTTCAGTAGGGGCATGTGAACACAGTTCTTTCTGTTCTTTAATCTTCCTATTGTATTCTCCTCTACCAAGAAGAACACTTTTTTCTTTGTCTTTTCTTTCCTAATATTTATTTGTTTGTTTATAGAGTGTTTGGTGATAACTGCAAAAATACCGTCTATGGCTTACTTGAGTTCTCATTTCAAGAGCTTTTGCTGGTTACATGTCCTTTGTGTGTGTGTGTGTGTGTGTGTGTGTGTGTGTGTGTGTGTGTGTGTATGTGTGTGTGCGTGCACGTGCTGTATGCATGTTTGCACATGTGTGTGAGTATGTGCAGAAGCTAGGAGTTGATGCTGGATGTCATCCTCAAACTATTTTTTTGAGACAGGGTTTCTCACCAAACCTGGATCTTGCCATTCAGCCAAACTGACTGACCAATGAGTCCCCATGATATGCCTGTCTCCATCCCTCTAGTGCTGGGGTTACAGACTTCTATCTGCCATGCCTGACTTTTTACATAGGTTCTAGGGGTACCTGAACTCATGCTTCCTAACAAACCTTTTAAGCATTGAGCCATCTTCCCTTGCTCTGTTTGTTACGCCTTCTAAAAGGTTGGTATCAGTTAGTACAATAGATGGAATAGGTTTTTCATGTATTAATGTAACCCAATAGTGTGCCCGTATGTTTGCTATTTGGGGCTCAGCTTTCTAGAACAGTCTAGTCTTTTAACCAAAAGCTACCAGGGAGCCAAGTTCACAAACAAAAAAGTTCTTGACTGCACAGATAGTGAATGCCATACCCTATAGTAACCCTTCTCTAGTGTAACCTCCGCAGTTTCTCTCTGCAGCTAGTTCATGATCTCTGCAACCTATTCACAAAGTTTAACTGAACATTTTTGGGGATCATAAAATGCTGTAATTTAATTCATACAAAGTCAAGACTGAATAGCTACATCATTTGGTTCAGAATTGTCAATTCTGCTTCTGGTTTCCATGAGATAATTTGTTGATATTATAATTTATAATGTTTTTAGTTCAAGAATAAAAGGAGCATGTTACTTAGGTTGTTACTTAGTAGTAAAGCACTTGCCTAGCATGTGTGAGGCCCTGGGTTCTATCTTATCACTTGGGTGGAGGGAGATGGGGAGAGAGAATGATCTATAAAAAGTATAGTGTTATTCTATTACTCATTTATTGTTTATGGTACCCATTGTTTTCCTTGGAAATAGCAGAGAATATTAAACAGTACTTGTCATCATGAATAGTAAATTCTGTTGAGGAGTAAGAATAAATGGATGCATGCATACTATGTTGGATGGTTGTAAAGGTTTGGGGGAGAGGATTGCTCTCTACCACATGGTGATGGAGAAGGCCTCAAGTACCCAAAGGGTATGCAGAAACTTAGAGGAAGGGTGCTTCCTGGAAGAGGTTTCAACAAGTGCCCCCACCCAAGGAGAATGAGGCACCTACAGAGGGAACTGTTGGACAGTGTAGGAAGGAGATCAAACAGGTGTCATGGAACAGATCATGGAGGTCTCTTACAATACTGTGAAGACCTTGGCCACTATGCACTATGTCAGGAAGCAATTCTTATATGTTGAGGAGAGTGAATACTACCTTCTATCTTTAAATTAAAAAAAAAAAAAAAATCTCTGCCACAAGCAGGGAAAGAGAGAAAACAAATTGGAAGGAGTTACAGTCGCCTGGGCAGGAGAAGTGGCAGCTGCAGGAATGATGAGACTTGCAAAGTGCTAGGGGAGGCTGACAGAATCTGCCAGTGGGTTTGGTGTGGGATGGAAGAGGAGGACAGGAGTCAGGGATGACTTTGCACACTATGTGAACAGTTTTCAGACGGAATTAGGCCTTGCTAAAATGGGGGCTTCTGGGAGAGAAGCAGATTTGAAGGAGGGGGCAGCAAGAAATGGTTAAGGGTGAGCTGCCTCCAGACATCCAAGTGGAGATGCTCTGTAGGCGGGTGGCTGCAGGAGTCTGGGGGTGGGCTTGAGATCTTGGCTGGCGATTGAGATGTGTTGGTTGCTAGTCATGAATCTGGAGGATATCATGTTAGGAGTGAGTTTAGAGACAAGACATCCACATACTGAGCCCCCAGACACCATGGAGATGAGAGAGACTGGCACAAGAAACAGAGGAGGGGCCACTAGTGTTAAAGTTAAGATCAGAAGAAGATTATGTTACAGAAGCCAGTGGAATCCAGGGCTTTCTGAATGTGGACAGAGTTGCTCTTGGTGACCAGAGAAAGCTAAGATCAAGAGATAGCCTTTGGGAATAGGGATGCAGACGTCTTACTGAAGCCCAAATCTGGCTTTGGCAAGGACATACTGGCTTAGTTGGGAATGGTTTATGTAGTAAGATATCTACCCTGCCCGCACCTGCTAGCTCAGTCAATAGTGCATGACACTCTTAATCTCAGAGTTGTGGGTTTGTGCCCCACATTGGGCGCCACCTGGATACTCTCCACAACCGGACCAGGAAGCAAGAGAGGGAGCAAGCTGGGGTCCGGGACTCCAGACTTAGCCCTCCACAGGTCATGTTCAAACCATTGCAACAGGTGTGGGTGGGGTGGATATCTCACCACAGGTTTAGTGTTGCTCCAGGTAGAATGAATGGCAGGTGCTGGAGGAGGACACAGAGTGTTTCACATGGCAGCACTAGAGTGGCTCTGTGTGAAGTTGGTGCCCAGCTGACAGGAAACCAAATGGATTCTGTGGGACACAGGGCAGTTGTTCCCAGGCTAGCCTCAGATTCCCTGGTCCAAACGTTTTTCATAGCTGAATGTGGCTGGGACTACAGGCGCATACCATCGTGCCTGGTGAAAGGACTAGGATCCCGAATGTCGCAAAGGGGCTTCTTTTGGCCTCTGAAACTCATCCAGTGTGAAAGAAAAGGTGACAGCTCTGGGGCCCACTTGTATGTCTGTAGACTGGTACGTGGAGCAGATGAAAGCTCTCTTTGGTGCTCAGGGTTTAAACCTGTAAGGTGGTTTTCATTTTTTGTATGTTTGTTTGTTTCCTGCTGCTGAGTGAACCCAGAATCTTTGCTACATCTCAGCAACTACAGCTCCAGCCATAGTATCGGTGGAATAGGATTCACAGGTAGAGACAGAAAGGAGAATGGATGGAGCAGGATGTACAGTATTAGAAAAGTCTGTGAAGTAACAGGCTAACAGAGAGGGATGGGGGGAGAGAGAAAGAGACTATGAATGTGTGAGCCGAGGAAAGGACATAGGATAGCAAAGAGCACAGGGGCTCTTGACAATAACCCAAGCAGACCCGTCTCATTCCTACATCAAGAGAAGCTAGCCAGGTATTCCCAAGAGCACCCACTTTGCACTCTTCAGTACAACACCGTGTGTGCACCCACTCCCCTGTCACTGGTCGTGACTGTTGCTTTCAGTTGAAGTTTACTATAGACAGAGCTGCTGCGGAGAATCTTTTTATGGATGTACGTTTTCCGAACTAGTTGTTCTGCATAAGTAACAGAAGACTTCACTCTGTTAGCTGAAAACAAATGGAAAGGAAAAATCAAGTCAGAACACACAGCCTTGATGTAGTCCTGGCAGATAACAGAACACAGCAATAAGTCACCTCTAAGCCTCATTTCAGATCACACACCCTTTGATTCAGGGTGGCATTCTGCCAAGTGGTAATAGAAACACAGCCCTGCACGTGTTTATGCCGTGGGAGTCGAGCACCATGTAATGCAGTGGACACAGTAAGGAAATTTGGAACATAAGGTGCAGAGGCAACAAGACTAAGCTTCTTAGAAGCACTTAGTTGTGTGTGAAAATTGTTAAAATGAAAACACTGGAAGGTGATATAGAACTCCACTCAAATTTTTATATAAAACAGTATATACTTAGGAATGACTCCCATATGTCTTAAATACATGACATACTGGGAGATGCAATTGGTTGGTTCGAGAAAACCTGTTTTCACATCCGATGTTTGGATTGCTCTGACCTATGCCTCCATTAATTTTGCAAAACTGCTGGGGCTGAATTCTATTAACCTATGCTTTCTCTCCCAGAGCAAAGAATTCTTCATTTTCTTCCAACAGGCAAGAAGCACAAGCCCTGACGCCATCTTTGGTTCGGTCCTGTCTGTGATGGGTTTAAGTGCATTGCTGCTCATCTTGCCCCATTCACTGTCTGGCTTCCTAGCACCATGTGCCAGCACTGTGTGGTGAAAGGTGTACGTGGGTGCAGACTGCAGAGTTGTGGTTCACTTGGTTGAAGCCACCCGATCAATAGAGGATGCTAAAAAAAAAAGACAGATTGAGCATTACTGTGAGATCCCATACTGCTGTCATCTGTCTTTCAAGTTAATAAAAATTAGGAGTAGGGAGGAGAAAACGGTTGGAGATCCTTGAGCCAGGTGGCAATCAATAGTCAGCATAGATGTCCAGTTGCTTCCAGTCACCCTTCAGTGCCCTGGGGTCATGACCCACCCACAAAAAGATGCCTGCTCACTGCTTGTCACAGCTTTTCCTGAAGATACCAAAAGAATGTGAGCATAGAAAGGCAGGGAAAGCCCATGAGATCCTGGAGTTGAGAAGTTAGTGGACAGCCTCTTGACCCTATTGTCACCTTGCTTCTGCTTAAATACCTCCAGCAACCTTGGACTTGCTACCTTGGCATAATCACTGTAGAACTTATGTGCTTTCCAGAACATTCACCAAGAAACGCACCTTCCCAAGCCATAGGTGTGCTGTGGTTCTTCCATGACCAGATGAAAGACTTCAAGTCAGGAGCAGCCTTAGTGGTAGCAGCCTTGGTTGGTTTTCTTACATTTCACCCCCAGACAAAGACATGTGGTAGATATCAGAATCATTTTGTCTCCTTTTATTTTAAGAGGCACAAATAAAGTTTTAGTTATTGTTTCCCTATCTAGTGTCCATATTATCTTCAGTAGCCCAGACACACCTGACAGTGGCTTACAATGATGGCTGTGTTCTCATACTTGGCATAGGCTGCACTTCATAGCTTCTAAAAAGCCCATGGTAAATATGTGTGTATGTGCATATTTTCTTATACATGTATGCATATTTATATATGCATGTATATATAGGAAAACACTATGCACATAAAATAAAACTAAATAAATCTTTTTGTTAAAAAAGAAATAAACGTATATTTTAAAACTCTCAGGGGTTTTTAAAAACACTTTGAACTTATCACTAAAACAAAAGATGGGAACATTGCCTCCAATGAAAAGGGAAGGCTGAACTAGTAAGACCAAAGAGTTTAAAAGGCTTTGCACCCTTGGTAGTTTCAGAAAGCAATTTGTTTTCCATAGTTTATAGAGAATGCTAAACCTTGTGTTTTATTTATTGTCTGGTTTGTGTAATAGAGATACAGAAGGAAAAAGAGAACAAATGGTGTTTCTCCCATTGTCTTTAGAAGGCAATGATAGTAGCATAGGTGTACTTTCGATGAGTCCTAAGAATGTGACAGACATTGGCAGTGAAATTATTTCCCACACACTGCTTTTAGGGTGGGACCCATGATGAGAGAGGGCTCAGCAGAACTTCCCAGTTGTGCTAAGGTACATGTGTTCACTGGGGGGGGGGGGCTGAAGTAGAAACAGGATGTATCAAGGTCAAGGAAGGAGTCCTGGGCTCACAGTGGGCACTACTTGGTACAGGACAGAGGCCAGTCTTGCCTGGCAGGACAAGCAAAAGACTTGGGGATTCTGTGAATTGTCACACCAGGTGAATTTCTCTTTTTCTTTTCTGGCCTGAGAACATTTTTAAAATCAAATGACTGTTCTTGCTTTTTAGTGAAACTGGCAAAACACACCAAAAAGATGAGCTGTGATTAGTGGTGGTGGGCCATCTGAGATGGAAAGTGTTGTAGGGCACAAGGTAGGGGTCCTCAGGTCAAAAAATGTACTTTTCCCTTTGAAAAAAAAAAAAAAAACCTGCTTTGTTTTCCCTTCCTGTGGAGCTCATGGCTATACACTCAGCGGAGGTCCTGATGATGTACTCTGAGGCTGCATGCCAGCCGTGGTAGCTGGACCTAGTACCTGGGCACCCCAGCTTGTTCTTGCCTTCAGTCCCCTGTGTGCTCTGAGTCCATCCCTCCAGAAAACTGCTCTGCTTGGGCCTTATCAGCCACAACCGTAGCTTTCTTATGTGAACCTTGCTTCTGATCACAGTTTTCTTTGTAATAGCTGAAGTAATCATCAGAAAGCATTTTGCTGGCAGCCAGTTGGATGTTAATTATGAATGGAACCATAGGGCTCCTGAAATACAAATGTGTTTATTATTGTTGGTAAAAAAAAAAAAAAAAGTAAATAGCTATGAACAGAAAACTTTTTTTATTTTTAAGCAGAAAGTGATAACACATTGAGTTCATTATGATGAGGGTTGAAACTATTGTATGAGGAAGAGTTTAGAAAACCTGTTATTATTAGTTCGTGGTAAAGAAGGAATTGAGTTTGGGGTATTTTGATGCAAAGCAAAGATCTGGCACTGATTAAATGTGAGATGACACGTTTGTGGAATATCTAACTCTGATTATATTCTAATTTAACTGCATACTGTGTCCCAGGTTGGGGAATTATTCTAACAAGTGCTACCTGGGATGAATTGTTTCAATTAAATGGATCATGGCCACTATAAAAGAAATCATGAAACACACCTGTAGTGTGGGCCCATGCAGTGAGCAAAGCTTCCCAGCACACAAAGAGATGTATGGGTTGGGGGCTGTCTGTCTGAAGCTGGCTTTCAGTATTTCCTGCATCTTTCCATCAACTTTTACATTAATGAGGCATAGAGGTAAAGGCCAGTAGAGGCTTCACAGAGCTGGATGATGCAAGATTGATGTCACTGGCTCGATTAGAACAAAGGAAGGAAGAGAGCTAACAGACCCTTGGTCATTGGGAGGATGGTTCACACCCATTGTGAAACTGCTTTAAAACGAAGAGGGTGAAATGATCAGTATTACTAGCAAAGTAGAAAATTAAAGGGAAGAACCTGAAATCTTCCTCACCGCTTGACATGAGAATGGGCTGAATTGCTTGGGCAGCACTTGGAAGACAGGCAAGAGTCCAAGCCCACATTCTAGAATAATCTTTAATTAACAAGTAAGCAGAAACACTCATAAAATCTTTTTGGTGGGTTCCATCTTTAATGTGTTCTTCTTCAACATTAAAATTTCTTCTTAAATAACTGGCCGCTACATAAGAATTTGTCTGTTACAAGCAGCCATTATCCATGAGTTACATGTGTCTAGCAGAAACATAAACTTCCTCTTCAGGTTTTACTTGAGGTGTAGTTGCAAGGCAGCAACTCCCCAGTTCTAGGAGAGACTTATAGACCATTCTCAGCAAATATTATTCCTATGTTTGTTTTTTATTTTTTACATTCCAACTCCCCTTTGCCCCCCCCACTCTCCACTTTTTTCCAACTCCCATTTGCTCCTCAGATAAGGAAAGGCCTCCCCTAGGATTCAACTAAGTCTGTCCCATCACCTACTTCCTTCAGGCAGAACCAGGGTGCCTCCCCTCACCATGTCTGAGCTGAACATGGTGTCTCCCCATAGAGAATGGTCTCTACAAAGTCAGTTTATGCATTATAGTTAGATCTTGGTCCCACTGCTAGTGGCCTCATATACTGCCTAAGCCACAGCATTGCCAAGCTGTATTCAGGAGTCCTAGCTAAATCCTATGCCTGTTCCCTAGCTGACAGTGTGGAGTCAGTGATAACTCACTAACTCTGGTCAGCTGATTCTGTGGGTTTCCCCCTCATGGTCTTGACTCCTCTGATCGTATTATTACCCCTCCTTCACTTCAGTTGCACTCCAGGAGCTTGACCCAATGGTTAGTTATAGATCTCCACATCCACTTCTCTCTGTTTCTGGAGGAGGGTTCTAGCTTCTCTGGGGTTGTGGATTGTAGGGTGGGTATCTTTTGCTTTATGTCTCTGGTATCCAATTATGAGTGAGTACATATGATATTTGTCTTTCTGGTTTTGTGTTACCTTACTCAGGATGTTTTTTTCTAGTTCTGTCCATTTGCCTGTGAATTTTAGGATGTTGTTGTTTCTTATCATTGAGTAGTACTCCCTTGTGTAAATGTACCACGTTTTCTTAATCAGTTCTTCTGATCAGGGGCGTCTAGACTGTTTCCAAGTTCTGGCTGTTGTGGATAACATAGTTGAACAAATGTCCTTGCAGTGTGAGTGTGCCTACTTTGGATATATGCCCAAAAGTCGTATTGCAGGGTCTTGAGGTAGGTTGATTCCTAATTTTCTGAGAAATCACCATACTGATTTCTATAGCAGTTGTACAGATTTGTACTCCCACCAGCAATGGAGGAGTGTTCCTCTTACTCCACGTTCTCTTGAGCACAAGATGTCATCCTTAGCCATTCCGGTTGGTGTAAGATAGTATCTCAGAGTTGTTTTGATTTGCATTTCTCTAAGAATGTTGAGCATTTCCTTAAGTGTCTTTTAGCCATTTGAGATTCTTCTATTGAGAATTCTGTTTAGATCTGTATCCCAATTTTTAATTAGGTTATTTGGTAATCTGGTGTCTAGTTTCTTGAGTTCTTTGTATATTTTGGAGATCAGTCCTCTGTCAGATAATGGGGTTGGTAAAGATCTTTTCCCATTCTGTAGGAAGCTGTTTTATCTTGTTGACTGTATCCTTTGCTTTACAGAAGCTTCTCAGTTTCAGGGGGTCCCATTTATTAATTGTTGCTCTCAGTGCTTGTGCTATTGATGTTATATTTAGGAAGTGGTCTCCTGTACCAATGCATTCAAGACTACTTCCCACTTTCTCTTCCATGAATTTCAGAGTAGATGGATTTATGTTGAAGTCTTTGATCATTTGGAATTGTGTTTTGTGTGCATGCCAATAGATATGCATCTATTTGCATTCTTCTACATGTTGACACCCAGTTATACCAGCACCATTTGTTGAAGATGCTTTCTTTTTTTCCATTTTATATGTTTAGCTTCTTTGTCAAAATTCAGATGTCCATAGGTGTGTGGGTTAATATCTGGGTCTTCTATTGGATTCCATTTGTCTACCTGTCTGTTTTTATGCCAATACCAAGCTGTTTTCATTACTATAGCTCTGTAGTAGAGTCTGAAGTCAGGGATGGTGATGCCCCCAGATGATCATTTATTGTACAGAGTTCTTTTGGCTTTCGTGGGTTTTTTGTGTTTTTTTTTTTTTCCATATGAAATTTAGTATTGCTCTTTCAAGGTCTGTAAAGAATTGTGCTGGGATTTTGATGGGGATTGCATTAAATCTGTAGATTGCTTTTGATAAGATTGCCACTTTTACTATGTTAATCCTACCAATCCATGAACATGGGAGCTTTTTCCATTTTCTGATATCCTCTTCATTTTCATTCTTCAAAGAGTTAAAAGTTCTTGTCATACAGGTATTTCACTTGTTTGGTTAGAGTTATCCCAAGATATTTAATGTTGTTTGTGGCTATTGTGAAGGGTGATCTTTGTCTGATTTCATTCTTAGCCTATTTGTCATTTGTATATAGTAGGGCTACTGATACTTTTGTTGTTGTTGTTAATCTTGTATCCTGCTACTTTACTGAAGGTGTTTATCAGATGTAGGAGTTCCCTGGTGGTATTTTTGGAGTGACTTATGTATACTATCATATCATCAGCAAATTCCTAGGGAATTTTTATGCAGAGGCAACAACAGGTATATAAACCAGATGGCATCATTGGAGAACTGGCTGTGTTCAAGGAAGCAATTATGCTCTAATGAGCCATTCAAAGTCCCTAAAACCTGTTTCACTTATAACTGGAGTTGACTTTCCCAACATTTTTTCTTGTTTCCGAGGTTCAAGACTAACAGGTATGTTAGGAGGGATTATACTTATTAAATCTAATCTCTCTTTGCATATTGCTCAACTTATTCTCCATCATTTGAAATCCTACCATGCAGCAATTCAGTGACCCCAATTCTGCCTTTCATAACATAAAAAGAAATCCCAGCGCACTTACAGAGTCTCAGTCCTTCTCTGTGTGGCCTACTTCTGCTGAAGGGATGCTCTGCTGTAGCAATCTGGATTCAGATGGGCACCGTGGCTCTGATGAAGGGATAAAGAAAGTAGAGACAAGCATACTGGCCTCCTTTGCAGCATCAGCAGCTTCTAGTATTGTGTCTGAAATACAAACAGTCCCTGGAGACCCTTAGTCTACCCGTGTACAAGATCCTAAAATTTCCAGAATATGCTAAAGTTTGGCAATCTCTACATACCTGTTGGGCTCCTAGGCATGTGTTCTTGTATGTGTGTTTCCATGTACCTGTGTGTGTTTAAGTGTGTTCACATTTATTTGGGGGCAGGTGTTTGTACAGGTGTACATGTGTCTGTGTGGAGGCCAGAGACTAGCATCAGGTGTTTTCCTTAATTGTTTTCCACTATTTTCTGAGGTAGGGTCCTTTGCTGAACCTGTTGCTCACTGGTTTAGTTAGGCTAGCTAGCCAAGTTGCTTTGTGGATCATGGGTGGGCAGCCACACCAGCCTAGCTTTTATCCTATGTGGGTTCTGAAGATCCAAAATCTGTTCCTCATGCTTGCACAAGTGCCTTGTCTATTGAGCCGTAGTTTCAGCCCCTTACCAGTTGGACAGTCTGTTGGAGACTGGGACATACCCAGTGCATCACTACATGGTGTCAGTTGTGCTCTGACAGGGAGACACTTGAGGAACAAATATGAGGCCCTGAATACCACCCAAATAAAAGGGAAACTGGAAAGGCTGTTTTTCGTTTTTGAGAACAAATGTGCATCACATGTTGACAAGTGCCTTTCCTACCTGTCTTGTGGACATTTATTAAATCCACATCTCATGTAGCACAAAGTAAAAAGCAAATGCAGAACTTCTTGCACCTGGCTTATTCTATTTAAGAAGTGAAACAGAAATGTAACTTACTTAGGAGGAGGTAAATGGTATGTGATAGTTCACAGAAGGTTAAAGCAGAGAGGCAGATGCAAAAAATTTCAAACTGTCTACCCTAACTTCTAGGATCATGTTTCCAAACTGCTAATTAATGTAAAATTGGACTCATATATTGAGATGTTTAATCAATTGTCAGAGTGTTGTCAATAAATATGTGTCTTATGTGGTTTGTAATGGACAGGATAATGAAGCATCCTCTAACTGCCAGGGCTATTGGAAATCATCACACACACACACACACACACACACACACACACACACACACACACACACGGTCACTTTGCCATGCGTAATCCATCTCCTTTGAGTTTAGACAGGATGCCCTTCGTTACTGCTTCCCTTACTTCTGGATGGAAAATCCAGAGAAACAGAAAGCAAATTTCATTTTTCTGCCAGCAGTTTGCAAACCAACAAAAGGCAGAAAGGATGGTTACCGATAATATTAATGATATTAATAATGGCTGTGTTTCTTGAGCAGTTGCTGCATGCTGATCTGTGCTCGGTACTGTGGCTCTCTCTCCTCTCAGCCTCCCTCTGGGGGGAGGTAGCCACTGCTTTTCAACATTTTAGACCCCCTTCTGTCACTAATATCTTGGCCTTGCCTCTCTCTCCCTGTTATGGTTTACATAGATAATACTCCTGACTCCACGTAGTTAAATTGGTATGATCTCCCCAGTATACCGTAGTGGAGAATGCAAAGAAATAGAGTGCATCATTGGATACATTTGGAAAATAAATGTTGCTTCTGGCTACCCAAGAATGGGACAAATAGGTGTTGACATCTACATAGAAATGCTGTGAACTGTCAGCTCTACCTGCATACCAGTGGAGGTGTGCAGCAAGTACGACTCATTCCATAAGCAGACAGGGTTTTATAAAATGGCAAGTAATTCTGGCAAAGCCCCCAAAGTAAACAAAACAAAAGCCAATGTCACCTCACTTTACACAAAAATTGCATCTCTGGAATAACTAGTTTATGTACACAATGGGTAGTGGATGGCGTTTGTTCATATACCAAACATTTAGATTCTGCTAATTCAAGTTCTGATTTCCAATTACAGGCAGGATTTGCATCAACATTGGTTCATATCCTGTCAGACTCTGAGATGTCCTGCAACCTGAAAGACCACCCAGTGTCTTGCTCTGGAAAGACACTATATCATATATCTTTGCAACACAGCAAGCTGCCCTAGAAAGCTCTAGAAAGTCTCCAAGGAGTATGGCCTCCTTGGAGGCAGGGGCAGTTTGAACCTGAAACAGGAGCATGGACTCATGTATTGAGTGCTTATCCCCACCTGGTGGCACTATTTTGTGTAACAGGAACCTTTAGAAGGTAGAGTTGAATGGAAGAAGTAGGTGACATGGAACAGGCCTGTAACAGTTATGTTACACTCACCCCTGACTACTGCTTCATTCTCAATGTGCTGGTCCATGCCTTTTCCACCGTGATAGATTGACGCACTCCGGTCAGGTGTTGTAGTCATGGTGACGTAAAAATAACAAACCTAGGCACCCTGTTGTTCAGATATGACAACTGGAGGAAGCTCCAGTTCTTTCTCAAAGGTACAGAGGCAAAAAGTAGACTTGGGATTCGGAGTGATCTGGACCTAACCCACCATTCCACCTTCCTGTGTGCATCAAGACAGGCCATCATTGACACAGTAGAACCCAGGTGATCTGTGGATGCTCTCAAATAATTATGAGAAGAGCTGATAAAGAATACCATGCACCCATGGTATTTATTAACCTCCGTGCCTGAATTCCTGATAGATGTTGTCTAATGTTCCAACTCCTGCAGTGCAATTATGTTGAATCCCTCGATAAGATCTAATCTTGGCCCTTTCTTCACATCACCCACTCTGTGAGAAACAGTGCCCAGTTCCAAACTCAAATGAGTCTCCCAGGCCAGAGTTCTTTCCCCTGATCCTGAGAGCTGGAAGGGACACTAATAAGGAGGGATTATATCTACCATGCTAGCACTATCTATCCACCTCTTCTTCAGCTTTCGCTGCTTTCTCCAACATTACCCAAGTAAAGTGATCAGAAGGGCATTACAACTAAGGTCATTTTTATTACATTTGAGTGCACGTGTAGTGTGTAAGTGGGCATGTGTGTGCCACTGCCCAGGTTTGAAGGTCAAAGACAATTTTGAAAGTCAGTTCTCTCCTTCCACTATGTGGGCCCTGGGGATCAAACACATCATTTGACTCAGTGGCTGGTAACTTTACTTAGCCATCTTGCTTCCCCTAATTTGTTCAATTTTTGAGAATAGTTGTCACTGTCATAGCTGGATACTGGTGTTAGTTGCATAGGGAGGGATGCCTTTTAAAATGAGAAAGTACTCAATGAGGTAACCGATAACCACTGAAGCTTATGCACATACCTGTCCTAGGAAAGTAGTATGTGGCTCCCAGTGATGGCACAGCCACACTGGGGACCCTGCCTTGTCCCCTTCAGTGACCTCACGACCATCTTGGAAAGATAGTAAGTTTGCTCTTTTGAGATCTTTCCCAGTTTTAAAAGTGCATGGCCCAGTCTCTTCATGAGGCAAGGTCTGGTAGGCCTTTTCATGAGAGTAAGGAAGGGTGGACTTCAGGGCATGACAACAGATCCCCAGGGCACAATAGTCCCACAGGGGGACAGGAAGCAACCAGTATTGGTAACAGCCTCTGCTTCCTACATCAAATACCAACCACTCCCTCCTAGAAATAGGACAAAATAAGGCTTTTTTCACCTTCCATCCAAAGCTTGTACTGAAAGAGTACAGGGGTCTACTTCTGCCTCAATTTCCCCAAGTCTCTGCACTTGTATTTGTTTGTTATATTAATAAATTCTATGTAGCTAATGTTCTCATCTGGCAGGGCAGAGAAAAAACAAAGAGTAGAAAAGAATGAAGTTGCAGTTTCATCATTCTAATACTGATGAAGGAGATACCCGTTTGTCATGGGAGAAAGGTGGGTCTTTATTTTAGAGTTTAATTAAGAACCGCCAAGTGACAAATATTAATTAGGGAGCCAGATGTATCCTTCAGTTTCATGGTATATTTCTTCTTCTGAACATGTGAAGGGAGTTGAGTCTGTGGCTCTTTTAATCAATCCGCCTTTAGAACAATTATCTGTTAAGGATACTTTGTGTGTACTTGACCAAGCTTAGCAGACAGGGATTTATAAGGTGTTGTCTTTGCCTTCAGACCTCCACCTAATGGTAGAGTGTGCACAGAGAACTGGTATTTCAGCCAGAGTGTGCCTGAGCATTATGAGTGGGGGTAAGAGAAGGATAAGGTAAAAGGGCAGGAGAGTCAGGTGTCTTTCCTAAGTAGTCATGACATTGTTTTCATCTGTGTGAACATCTAGTGGGACAATGGGCCTCTTCCCCAAAGTTACGTTATTAATCCTGCCCTAAGCAATGGGAAGGTGTCTTTTTCTCCAGAGTTGAGGGTCATTCATTAGTCTGCAAAGTTAGAATGAGATTGAGAATCATGGCAGAAATTCAAAGTGAGAAGAGCTGGGCTCTAAGTAGGGAGGGATGGGATTCCCAATGGGTAAAGGGTAGCAGGCAGCCTACAGAGATGGATGGAAACAATAAGCTAATGGGTCAAGAATGGACGTAATGGAGCAGTGCTGGGGTGTCAGTTCAGGCCTTTAGTCTCTCTCCCAGGACTTGTGACACTGCTTACACATAGGCGAGTAGTCACACAGAAGCACTTATACCCTGCTGCAGCTTCCTTGCACCTCACCGGGGGCGGTTAGTGGTTAAGAGGGGATTTTGGATACTGTGCCCACGCTCCATGATCACTCAGTTTGTTAATGAAGTGGTACCTAGAGCAAATACTATGAGGTACTATGAGGGACTTCAAAAATCTCTCTTCACATCACCAACTCCTAAATCTCTTTTGACATTGATGTATCAAGACACATTGAATTCTGGTTTTTGGAGTCCCTAGTAACTGAAGAGTGGTTGTATGAGGATGAAGTTATAACTTTTTTTAAATACCCCCCCTTCTATATATAGTGTTCACCATCACAAGGTTTTCTCAAGCTGGATATGTAATCTACTGTGCAGTTATCTGGCAGTTTTATACCTGGTTGCCCAGTGTGTTGAATTGTGTCTGTAAATTTTCAGATCTCTTAAGCCGCGCACTAGTGTGCCCTGGGTCATCTCCTGCAGTGTTCTGAGTCTAGAAACCTACAGCTCTCCGTGTGCCTTCACAGACTTGCATACTCCTGCCATCTCTTGTAAAGTATCTAAAAGTGCTCTCATCAAGGGTCCTTTAGCTTTGAGCCTAGGACAAGCTCACTTATGAAGGCTTATCCTTTAAAGACTTAGATTCATCCTGGGAAGCTGAGTTTCATGTTACTTTCCTCAAGCTCTCCTGCAGTAGTTTTGGTTTTCCTGTGTCTATTCTCGCGGAGCACCAGCCTTCATTCAGGTTATACCTATGTGTATTTATGTGAACTGTCTCTTGCCCTCACTTTTCATCTTTTAAATCTAAACGTCTGAAGCTGTCTTTTCTACAACTGAACTATTTAACTATGATCTTCCAGTCCTTGGGACTTTAGACATCTGATGATGCAGACCTAATATCATAGTCCTGACCTGCTTGAATGTAACAACAAATAAAGTTTCATTCAGAGAAGCCGCCTTACAATTGGTGGACCTATGGTCTTTACTTTTTAAAAGTTCACTTAGTGTGTGTAAATAAGGGCAACCAGTGGAAGTCAGTTCTCTTCTTCCACCTTGTAGGCTCTGGGGGTCAGTGTTAGGTTGTCCGATCCTAAGTCATCTTACCAGCCACTTCTATTAACTTGAGAGTTTGGAGAATTGCACTACCCTCGTGTCATCATCATCAACCTAGAGTTGAGTCTATTCAATAGCCTCTAGTGAAAGGGAAATAAGCATAGACACACTTTTCCACTCTTCCCCAGGGAGGTCTGCATGCTGGTAGGGATGCATCTGTCCAGGGAGGGGGCCTGTTTCAGGCTGTTTTGAAAGAGATAGAGATATAGTAATAAAAGTTTCTTCTCAGCCCCTCTGTCACGTGTCTTAGGAAGAAAGCATAATAAGAAGAAAGTGTTATCCCTGCAGTATGCTTGCCTGTGTGCCTTTCAGTTCATTGAATGAGTTTCCCTAAGAAGGAGCATTCCCAGCAGAGTCTGCCCTAAAAGTTGCCCACGATGGAGTGCCAAGACCTTTGATGCCTCTAGGTTATTTTTTCTTACTCTTAATATTTTAGATTCTTCTCTGGCACCCTGGCCAACAGAATCAACGCTAGCAGTCCAGTGTAAACATACCACACTTGTTATCTGGTAGTCATAGATTGAAGCCCCATGTGTAGTCAGAGCAGTAGAGCTTGCTGGTGTTTATGGTCAGAGAGCTGATGCTTGGCATGAATCCATGACAGCTCCATGTCTTTGTGCTGGCCAGTCTTCTCCAAGTCATGGCAGCAATGTGGTCACCTGGGGAATCACAGCCTACCTACAGGTAGCTCCAAGAGCACAGGGCACAGAGGCATATGGAAATTCTTCTCTCATGCTTAATATACAGCAAGCCAGATGAATTTTTCATATTGGCTTAAAGAGAAGAAATGGCAGCATTCCAGCCTTTCTTTGCCTATGTGCCTTTTGGAGTTAGTGTCCTTTGAAGCAGCCAGAGGAGGAAGCCTGTAATGTAAGCACAGTGTGGTGTTTGCAAGTATGAGCTATAGGAGAGGCAATGATGCTTTTGGAAACATTATTCTTGGTGCTGAATTGAACAAAGAGTTATTACTGCTGGAAAAAAAAAAACTACACAGTAACGCATTGTTAATACTCTGAGATTTGGGCCTGGAGAACTGTACCATGAATGGGGTGGGAGATTAATAGAGAGGAAAATGACAAATTAAGGGGACAGATAGCCAGGAGAAAAGAGAAGAGGGAGGACTGCCTGCTAGCACCAGCAGAGGAGAACACATAACCAGTGTCTGATGCATTTCCGTAGGAATCAGTGTGTTTGCAAATTGCTGCAGTGCATCTAAGCAGAATGTAATCTGAGTAACGAAGAGCTGACTAGCACACATAGTTGGATAAATTCCCTCAGTACTCCTGAAATATAACAGAGCAAGGAACAGTATAATGAAAAATAACAGAGAGAGTAGCTAGGGGCTTAACTTATGATCAGTGTTCATTACAACAAATGACACTTTCACTGCAGAGTTACCATAAAGATTATTGACTCTTACATAATGTGGGTCCCATCTGAATAGATTCCAGAACAGCTTAGCCTGTGAATGGGAGGACTGGAGCAAGATGAGGATGGAAGATGCACCCAATCCCCTCCTCGTGATTTCAATTAGTATTGGCGTGCTGCCCATTCAGAACCCTGGACAGAACCTTCTGCATGGTGGACTCCATTAGTGCTTTTGGCTCTGACTAGGGTGATTATGTCATACTCGGTGAAGACCAGCCTCAAAGAGTGACTGAACTTGTAGGCTGTTTTACTTCCAAGGACCTTCTGTGTATTCTCCACCATTTCTTATTTTCCTTGGGCATACATAATACAGCATCTTTTAAAATATCTCTCTGGAAAGAAATTTGTCTTTTGTGTAAAACCTTGTGCAGACAAACATAAGGCACTTTGCAGTTCTGTGGTCTCACCCAAGTTTAGAATGGACAACCCCAGTTTTAAGTACAATGTTCAGCAGCCTGGATTTTTTTAGTACCTGTTTAGTGCCTGCCAAATAGTCAGTACTTGGTGTTATTTCCTCCTCATGACAGCCCATAATGTATGTACTGTTTAATCTCAATCCTAGTTTACAGATGAGAAAGACCTCTCAGAGAGGTTGAGCGACTTGTCCAGAGTTACCCAGTTACCAAGAATTATAAATAACTTGCAGAATGACATACTTGAGTTTGCCGCAAGTTAGCTTCTATACAAATGCTGAACGTGGAGGAAGATGTCATATCCCCTGCTCTCTTCTCTCTCTAAGCATACTGTGCACTAAGTGTATCTAGGTCTCTCTGTTTCAAGCTAGAATCCACAAGGCAATTGGGCACAGTCTGTTGTACATTTGTATGTCGGGAC
Source organism: Cricetiscus sungorus (assembly GCA_030556225.1). Classification (NCBI taxonomy): domain Eukaryota; kingdom Metazoa; phylum Chordata; class Mammalia; order Rodentia; family Cricetidae; genus Cricetiscus; species Cricetiscus sungorus. The sequence continues at coordinate 13,685,447 of JANBXA010000103.1, forward strand.
AGAGGGTGTAGGGTCAGTTTTCAAAATTCTCACCTCACAAGCATGAGGGCCTAAGTTCAGTTCTTGGTATCCACATAAAAAAACAGCCAGGATGGTAAGCACTTGTAATCCCAGTGCTGGGGAGATGGAAATAGGAATATTCCCAAGACTAGCCTAATTACTGATCCCTAGATCCCAATGAGAAACCCTGTCTCAAAAAAACAAGGTCAAGGTAATGATTCCTGAATAATAATAACAATAAGATTATCCTCTGGCCTCTCCATGTACACATCATGTGCATGAGCATACCTATTCACACTACTTCTGCATAACACACACACACACACACACACACACACAATAAACACACCCTCAACTTAATGAAAAGTGACCTCCTAAGAGAATTCTCTTTGGGATTAGACAGACAGACACAGACAGACAAACAACAGACATACTTTGGGGGCACAGCCACCACAGGAATGAGTGAGAAGACTTGCATGGGTAATCTACACAAGCAAGTCTGGATCTTACCTTTCTTTTAATTTTTTAGGGTTTGGTTTTGTTTTGGGGGTTTGAGGCTCATGGAGAAAATACTTTGCCAAGAAATAGAAATGTAAAAATAGTGAGATTTGATGTACATAGCAGATGTCATGTTTGTGTCCAATATCATCTAAACCCTCTTTTTCCCTCATGAAGCTTGACTATGATATCTCATCTTGTTCTGTAGGAGCTGCTTTCTGTTTTATGAACTCTCCACAACTGGAGTTGATCGTTCCCAAATGTGGATTATTGTGTTTGCATGTTCCTCCTTTGTGTGTGTTGTTGAGCTCTTGTGTCCCATGCCATCGTAGAACTAACTAAGAGAAGCCTCCACAGCTCCTGTGCCTCTGGCATCTCCACCTCACACTTTTACTCCACCTCACATTCACCATCTGCACATAGAATGTTCTAACACCTTCCAGGGGTGTTTTGTGGGTGAGATTCTTAGATGAAACACTTGAGATTCTTGGATGCAAGGGGCTGTTGTGACAAGTTTCAGCTCTTGCCTGCCCACCCACAGCCACAGTTTTTGCCTGTTGGGGGCATCAACTACAAAAAGAAAAAAAAAAAGTCCTGAGAGTCAGCCCCTCCTCACAGTGTTTCCCTGGGTCTCCTCACAGGTTCCTTACTGGTGCACAGCCAACGCAGCCTATAACCATCTTGGTTTTAGCCTTTTTTCTTCTGTAGACTGTAAGTTTCTCTGTCACTCTTAAAAATCTGATTTTTTTAAAAAAAAAAATAAGAAAATACATGATAAACAATCTTTTGAGTAGACCAAGGATTGTAGTATCGTATAAACTTCCTTTTGAGAGTATTTGTTCCCTTAAACCAAACTGTGAACATCAAGACTAAAAAGAAGGTGAAATCTGAAGATTCATTTTTGTAAGCTGTCATATCTTCAGATTCCCATCATTATTGGTGCCTTGACTGCAATACTGCTGTCTTTCTTCCTACTCCTGTAGAACCCTTGGTGCACCAAGAGCTTGCCTCATGCCCAGCTGATAATGTCTTTGGGACCTGTGATGGAGAAGCAAAAATTGACTTGATTTGCCGTGTTTCAGAGATTCCAGTGACCACATCCCAGAGAAACAGCTTTGAGGAGGAACCTGGCTATGACAGGGTCATGGCAGAACATACCTGCTGCCTCTTCGCCCTTTGCTTGAAGTCCCCTGGGTGACAGTCTGTGGATGAACTACTGTAGATAGTCTGTAGCCAAAGACATTCTGGTGTTGATTACTGAAGTTGTTTGGTTTTGGTTTTGGTTTTATCTTGCAGTTTGTAAGTAGAAGTGATTTATCTCACCAAAAATCCTTGAATGCTGAAGAAAAAAAAAATAATACCACATTGTTCTAAATGGTAGGGATCATGTCATGATATAACCCAGCACAGAGTGAACCTTTGAGATGTCAGCCCAGTGACATTTCATTTAATGTTCCTTGTTTAAGTGAGTTTGATAATGGAAGTGCTATTCAAGTTCCATAAAGTGCTTACTATAGGTTAACTCCAAAGTGTCCCCCAATGGCTCTTGTTTTGAAGTTTCTCCCACAGACATTTGTTCCCCTCCCATCTGATGGCACAAATGGGAGGCTGTGAAACATTTAAGAATCAGACCCTAACTGAAGGAAGGGGGCCACTAGGTATAGGCATATTAAGGTTATACCCAGCCTCCGGTTCCTGCCAGACCGTCTACTTCCTGTCCTCCATGGTGTAAATAGTTCTCCATCACATGCACAGCCCTTCCATCCTGTCTGCTAGCCAATCCATATTTACTGGTGACTGTTGGGTACCAGGCACAGGAACTAGAAAAACAAAAGAGACTTAGACATAATCTTACTCCAGAGGCATTCATATTCCATCTGGAAAATCATTTCAGATGATTTTGATGCTTTTGATGATCCTGGTAATGCTATGCAGACATTTACAATGTGTCTATAGTATACTGCCAGGTATTCATTACTTTTCTCACCACAGGCCACATACCTGACAAAAATCACTGTAGGGGGGATGAACTTGGCTCACAGTTAAAGGGAACATTGCATCATTGTGGAGAAGGCTTGTCGGTAGGAGTGGATGAAGGCTGTGGCAGAAGCATGAGTCTGCTTGTTCACTTTTCTATGGATCGAAGCAAAGAGAAGTCTGGCACTGATCTGTCTTTGTTCCTGTTCCTCTTTTTGTCCAGTCTGAGACTACAGCCCCTGAGATGGTGCTTCCCACTTTAACATGGGTCTTTTCCATGCAGTTAAACCTCTTTGGAAACAACTTCACAAACATACTAAGAACTGCCTCCTAGTGAGTCTAAATCAGTCAAGTGGACATTGAGGATTGTCCATCACAGCCAGGTGCAGAGGGGATGAAAGAAGATAGAAGGATCCCTGCCTTCTATGATTATTCCTCCGTTTGGTGAGGTAAAAAGCAATAGTAATCATATAAATAGTAAAATGTTATTGGGATACACAGTAAATAGGAGACTTATGTCATCAATCAAAGTGTTGTGAAAGACCTGGCTAGGGAAATCATACTTGAAGTAGCACAGAGTGACAGTGTCACCTCTTAGCTGTGCTTAAGTGGCAAGGAACACAAAGCCCATGAAGAAGAGGCAATGTTATAGTAGGAGCAGCTTAGTGGGTTTCAGGCACATCATAGTCTATGGGCTCAATTAATACTGGGCTTGGGCTCAGTACCTCTCTGTTTTGTCTGTGCCAGTTTCTCTCCTAGGCAATCCGCTGTCACACTAGACCAGTGTGGAGTGCAAATCTGAGTTTTTCTCATTCTTAAGAAAACAAAAAGAAAGGACATTTCTTCCCTCAACTGCTCAGACCCGAGAACTGTTTTCAGACCCAGTGAGAGCTGGCTGTTATGGACATTCAGTTTGTTTAGCCAAGGTGACAAGGCACCTTGACAGCCTTAGGCTGAACTCACTCACATGACTCCCAAAGCCATCAGCATCCCCAGAGTTGACTATGTTCTCATAGGAGTATTTAAGCTTCCGGTGTCTCTGCTTCTTCATCTGTCAATGATGATGGTACCTTTCTAGGGGAGAAGCTTGGGAAGAACTGCAGACAGGAGGAAAGTAAGGACCAGTGTCAGAACCTCAGATGGGAGCTGCGAGGGAACTTGTACTTCTAGTTTCATGTCAACTTGACACAAGCTAGAGTCATCAGAGAGGAGCGAGCCTCAGTTGAGAAAATGCCACTGTAAAATCTGACTATATGTCATTTTCTTAACTAGTGATCTTTAGGGGAGGGCCCAGCCCATTGTGGGTGGTTCCATCCGGTGGTCCTAGGTCCTATAAGAAAGCGGGCTGAGCAAGCCATGAGGAGTATGCTAGTAAGCAACACCCCTGCATGGCTTCTGCATCAGCTTCTGCCTCCAGGTTCCTGTCCTGCAAAAGCCTTCCCTCGCAGCTTTTGATGATGAACTGTTGTATGGAACTATGAGAAAAATAAACCCTTTACTCCCCGAGTTGTTTTTGGCCATGGTATTTTATCACAGTAGTAACCCTGACTAACACAAGTGATGACCGAGTATGGGGAAGTGACCAGGGGCTGGAACATGCAGGCATGAATCCATATGTGCAGGACAAGAGTAGCACTGTGCTTGATACCTCAGCCTTACTATGGGTGTGTTCACACTACAGCTTGTTGGTCCCTGTTGCCTTTCTCTGGAGGTGCAGAGGTCTCCCACTGCCTACATTGAATCCACTTTTTACTTTGGTGACCACTGTTTTTGAGGACAGGGTCTCTTTCCATCTCTGTGAGTATGTGTTATGATCAAGCTCACTGGCTTAGGGACTATGCTGATGCTATTTTGGGATGACTTGTCATGTTCCTGCTTTGATTTATTCTGTATTGATTATCATTTAGCACACAAAGAGTAATCTTATTTCCCATATATCCAGGTTTTAGGTTAGTGCCTCAGCATTGGTCCAACTATCATAATCTCTTCATATACTTGGTAATTTTATAGTGGTAGAATGTGAAGTTTAAGGTGAATAGGAACAAAACGTCACAATAGTTTGTGGTATTTTATTTTACTAGCACCTAGTTGTCCATGTTCCAAAATCTCTTTGGAAAATTACCATTTAACTTTTAAAGCCAGACTCAAGTTATTGGGTTTTCATCATAGTGAATTTAAAAAAATAATTTTGAAATTACTCTTGGGGTGGGTGGTCCCTTTAGGTATAATGTTTGTCAGAAAACGAGCCTGTTTGGGAAACTACCCGGTGTCCTTGGTGTCTTTCCTCTCGCCTCTAAGTTGAGTTTGGAAATTGCAACATTTAGCACTTTGCAGTTTAATTTAAAAGAATTACCTATTTTCTTAAATGCTTAAGCAGCGGAGCAAGTTGCAGCTATTGATTTTTCCCTGCATGTATTCCGTGAAAGCCCTTTCTGCTCCTTCCCCAGGGAACATACCTCCTGAACTGCATGCTTACCAGTGACAGCTCGGGCCTCTGATACATAACCAAAGACTTTGCCTAATACCCTTCTGACTGCTTGGGGAATTTTTATTAAGTAAAAGCATCATTAGAGTAGACAGGATGATGAAGTTTAATGAACATCTTCTGTACATGGTGTTGTTGGTTTTGCTCTTTCCAGAATCTACTCTTCTCCCCTCCAGTGGGGCAGAGTGAGGTTGGAATGTGTCTCAGTTCTGCCTTCTATTATATTGTATTTTGGCATAGCCTCACATATGTGTTCAAGCAGCTATATTCCTTTGGCTGTTTGTATAGATGCTGCTTACACATGTATGTTTGTACATTCTTTTTACACTTGTTGAGAACACTGAACGTTGGGAGAAGTGATGGCGAAGATGGGAAAGCATATTGCTGCTGGCGAAGTTGCAGAGAAGCTTCTCAGAAGTAAAAAAAAAAAAAAAAAAACCATAGCATTTTGAGTTAATGAGACTTCTCCTAGGAATGGGAGAATAGTTATATGTTTTTTTTTTTCTTCAGGACTCAGCAATTTATGTGCTAAGATTCTGTCACCAGCCCCTCATGGCTTCTAGATGAGATAAATAAAGATACTGCAAATGCTTATTAATAATCCAGCCTTCACACTTTGTCCGCAAATTTATTTGCAGCGATGTTAAATTTAGCATCCTACGATCAGATTACAGATTACAAGTAAAATTACTTCTCATTATTTTTGCTGGCCATCTACTTAGGTTTTAAAATTGGTTCTTTTCTTGGTCTGTATAAGGGCTTTCCATGGAAACACCCAAAACAACAGTAGGGAGGCATATGACACAAGCAAAAGACTTCAGAACAGCATATTGCACCTCGCATATACCTGGCATTCCAAAACACAATATTTACATGGCACACAATGTGTTTCTAGTGTGCCTTGAGTATACAGAATACAAAAGAAGTGAAGTTTGCATTCCCCCCTCTCAAGAAGAAAACGTGGTCCTCTTATGAAAACAAGATGGGAAAGTGTGGCATGGTGTAAGACAAGATAACTTAGACAGGTTTGAGCTTTGGAGTAATTGTCTGAGTTGACCCAAGTCTGAAGTTGAAGAGTGTCAGTTTCCTCATTTGGATAAGAAGGATAACAGTGGGACCTACTTCACTGGGCAGCTGTGACAGTGGCTAACGAGTTCATGGAAGCCTCAGTGCAATGAACATAGTATCATCAAGGCCTTCTGCTGATGCCTTGAAATAATGAGCCAAGGCCAGGAGTCACTGTGTCACCAAGGACTTAATGGTAAGAGCCTACTAAATCCTACAGTGCTTCCTTCTGGAAGGAAGAATAGGGATGACAAATAGTGAAAGCCAGGGAAGTCTCAAAATAAGATTGAAAGCTGACTTGTAGAAAGGACCCAGGCCAACATTCAGTAATAACACAGTTCATCCAAAACAAACAAACAAACAAAAAAGCACAGAGGCCTAAATGAGTGATAGCTGGTAAAACACTAATATCAGGCCTCGGATTGACTTAACATTTTTTTTCTCTCTTTTATATGTGTATGTGCATGGGTGTCAATGTGTGTGTGGGCACATATATGCATGCATGCACATAGAGATGCAAAGTTGAAACAGTATTTTCCTCTGTCAACCTCCTAATTTACTGAGACAGGTTCTCTCAATTGAACTCAGATCTCTGTATTTAACGAGTCCAGTTATCCAGCTTGTTCTGGCCATCTGCTGTCTCCTCCTTTTAACCACTAGAATTACATTCGACCACCTTTACATGGGTTTCAGATATCTGAACTTCTATATTCACATTTATCCAGAATAAGCTTTTTAACCCAGAGTTATCTTCCCAGCCCCAACTTTTTCCCAAACACCTTAATGTGATCATGTCATGACTGCCTTCCAGTTTCCAGGATGTTGCTAGAATCCTTTAGAGGAGGCTCTTTGGAGATGTTCTCTTTCCTGCTTTGTTACATTTTGTAGCTGATTCTCCAGGTGGATTGAAGAGTCCAATGACTTGGAAAGCTCTGATGTAGTCATTGGTGCTATAAAATCAGATGACCTTCCTGTGCCAGAGGGTACAAAGAAATAAAAGCAGAGACATGGGACAGAAGAGGTCACCAGAGAGGCATTGGGAGGATTGCAGGACCATGCTCTGTAGCCAAGAGAAAACTCCCAGGAAAGAGCAATGAAGGAGTGGGGTGGTCCCTAGTGGTCTTCACATGACAGCACTGAAGGAATGAGATGTTCACAGCAGGAGACTGCAGAAAACATCTGGGTTTGTCTGACTACAGTGTCTCCATTCAGTAGATCTCATACTTCAGTAGTGCAAAACCACACATCTCATTATACTTAATAAAAACACTGATTGCAAAATCTATTATGATGTGATAGGCTGGAACATTGTGTTATTTAGTCTCACCTACTAATGGGTAGTTGTTTTCAGTTTCATGGACTTGGTATGGTCCATGTACAACTGCTTTAATAGCACACTTCAACAAAGCTGCTTTTAAAGGTGGGATCCTGGAGACAACAACAGTCTGTGGGATCTTTTCCTAATGGCTCCCCTGGAGAAGTTCCTCCCAGGGCATCTTCTGCTGGTAGCTCAGGGCACGGTCTGCTCCTTTCACTCTTGGTTTTCACAGATGAGGGTGGAAGACCCTTGTGTTCCTGAGCAAGATGGTCTGAGAGAACACACAGACTAATTGTACCTTTGAAACTGACCAGGCCTGCTCTAGGCCTGCTTATCAGGCTCTTGAGAATAACAGATTCTTCCCTGTCACTTTAGAGTGTCCTTTCTTGGGGTGTTTGTTTGTTTTGTTTTAACTCAATGACTATCTCCCGTTTATCGTCTACAAACCTTAGAAGTGAGATTTTCTAGGACTCTTTGTAAAAGATACGCCCCCATTTTCCAGTTTGCTTGAGCACTTTGTCCACTAGCTACTGTAACTTCGAAGGTAATCTTGAACCAGGTTCTCTGTCAACACTGCAGAATTGATGCCTGCTGGAGCCCTTTCATGAAGTGAAACCAAAGGATACATGGTCACTACATAGGTTTCAGGTCACACTTCTGGTGTAGCAGCAACAACAGCAGCAGAGAGGGGGGGAGGAAGAGAGAGAGAGACAGACAGAGAGAGAGAGAGAGAGAGAGAGAGAGAGAGAGAGAGAGAGAGAGAGAGAGAGAGAGAAAGAGAGAGAGAGAGTTTACAGAAGGGCTAGGTAGCCAGTCATGAGTTTTGTGAGATATTAAAAGGTGGTGATAGCCATTAGAGCATCTATCATGTGTCATCATGGACAGGATCATTTCTGTATATCTAGCTCCATCTTTCCTAGAGCCCTCCAAGGTTACAGAGAAATTTCATCTTCATCTTGTAGATGAGAACATTAGACTGTGATGACTTAGTGGCATTCCCAAGGCCATGTAGCATGTGAAACTAAATGTGGCACAGAATGAGGAGACGAGCACACAGCTGGCTCTCTTCCCCAGGAACTTACGGTCCTGGGTGCGATGGGATGCTCCACAGAGGCAATATGCTGTCTTGGAAGTGACAGAGTACTCGGGGCTGAGGGATGGCTGAGGTCTGCTTGGTTGCAGACGTGGGAAGAAATGGGACAAGTGGAAGAGGCTAGATTCGACAAGGCCCTAAACTTGGTCTAACAGAAGGAATGCAATGTCATCACCTTTGCAGACCAACAATCTGTTTATCACACTTAGCAAATGTATGTCTCCCTGGCTAATAAGTAGTATGGCCAAGAATGATACCCAAGAATTTGGACCCTGAGATATGTGTCATTATTGCCCTGCCACAGCCTCTTCTCTCAGTAGGGATAGGTGCTCAGGATAAGGCTGACTCTCATCTGCCCACATAGCTGGAGGAATTAAAGGATCACACAGGGGACAGAGGCATCAGCCAGCCCTTCAGTGACTCACTGAGGAAGTGGGGCAATGCATTTAGCTCAGCCATGGTTGCTTTCTTCAAAGGAAATTAAAACCTTTCTTCTACAGTGTTTAGAGCATTGTCATCGACAGAAAATAGCACGTTATTTTTCAGCAAAAACTCCAAAAGAAATACGGTAAATCATGTGATTATCTCTAGTTAATCACTCCGAGTAGAACGCCACATCATAAGCCCTAGTTTTCACGAGTGTTTTCTGCCTACTACCAATAGATTTGCTGTGGTACCCAACCTACAGCTGCCCTGTAAGGAGAGTCACCTACAGGGGAAGAAACTGAGGTTTGGCAAAGGGTGGGTGTATGTGAAAGCTGCTGATCATTGGCTGAGAGTCAGCACTGATTAAGGGTCAAAACTCAGGTTGAAACATCTGCAGTGACTGCTGAGCCCTTTGTGGTGAGTTGCTATGAAGCCCCGGGAAGTCCAGGCACACAGTGCGATTCAAGTATAAAAGGCAGCAATTAAAGCACTGGAACATTCCTGCTCTTTCTCTAAAGGAAGGAGAGCCTTGCTGAGTGGCACGTGGCTTTTGTATCTGCTTCTGGCTGACTTTCATGGATCCCCACCCCTCCAGGGTTGTTCACTTCATTCAGGCCAATGCAGTCAGGTCCCCTGTGGGACTTGAGCTCTCTTGACCCCCATCACCTCTTGTTGCCCATTCGCCTTTGCTAACACCGGCGTGGTTTGGAGTTTCCTTTCTCATTTATCTGACAGACACAATTTAAAGGAGGAAAGCTTTATTTTGTCTCTTCTTTTTAGGAGATACCAACCCAACATGGTATAGGCATGACATCAAAAGTTTGTGGCATGGCTTGGGTCACCCTTTGATGAAAAGGAAGCAAAACTAACCCCAGGGTCTAATTCTAAAGACCTCCTCCCAATGGCCTCCCTCCATCTTCCAGCTAAGCCCATGTCTCAATAGTTCTGTAGACATCCCCCCCCCCAAAAAAAAAAAAAAAAAAACAACAACTGTGACATTGTCTAAGGATTGAGGGTTTAAACACAGCCTATGAGGGCATTTCACATTCACACCAGAGCGCATATGGATGAATGGTCTTGTTTCTGTTGGTTTTTCTAATCCATCAAGTCTGATGTTGTCTGAGTTTGAGCATGTGTATTACTTTTTCCTTTGTGGGGATAAGAGGTTGAAAAACAGAGGGAAAATATAAGGAAGCAGTGTAACAGATGATCCTGAGATTAGGGTGTCCTTGTGAATGCACAGGACAAAGTCAGATCTTGGCTCTGTGCCATGCTAGAGGACCTCATAGATGAGAGGCCCCCAGGGAGCATGGAGTGTATGGCCTTGGCTAAAGAGATGGCAGAGGCTGTGTGATAGAAAAGTATGTTTCTGAATGTGGAAATTGAGAGGAGTAGGATGGCTACCCTGCTGTGGCTCTGTTTATTGTCTTTGGGAAGGATTCTGGGAAGGAAATACATAGGCAGAGATGTTGATAACATGGGAATTGAGAGACAGATCTAAGGTTGGACTTGCTCTGTGCACCATTAAAACCATTAGTTCTTTCTGGGTTACAGGACCCCAGGTGTCCAGGCCACTCTGACCATTATGTTAGTACAAAGCTCTCTAAGCTCCTAATTGCTACAGAGCTTAAGCCTATCTGCAAGCTCCCTTGTAACCTGTATAGATATGTCACCTCCTTGCCACGAGAGTATGGTTGTCCCTTTCACCTGCAGAGCAGTTCCCGCACCTGGCTCTGGGGTCCATCTCCTGGGAGCTGTGAACTCTGAATTCTCAGCTCTGTGAGGGCAGACCTCTCTATCACCACTGTTGGAACAACCAGCTTCTAAACTGACACCTGGGAGCCTGCAGAGAGAGGACACAATGTTACCTATTATTAAAATGCTGGCACCTGGCTTGCCACCTACCAAGGGGACAACTCCACTTACCTCTCAACTTGTCAGCCAGAGTGTTGATGCAAATCAAGAGTGTCCTTGTGTTCATCATTGTGTGTAGCCATACAGCATTGGTATCAAAACTGGGAGAAGAGGCTAGGGGTGTAGCTCAGTGGTAAAGCACTTGGTCTGGCATGCCCGTGGTCTTAGGCTCATCCTCTGCAGTGTACAGTAAAGAAATCAGTAAGTAACTAGACACCCAAACAAACCTTTGTAACAATGGATGTGATTCTGGCTAGGCATTAGGACCACTGTCTTCTTACACAGAGAAGTGAGTCTCTTGGCTGACCCTCCTCCCATTTGTGAAAGACAGGTACAACTACGACCGAGCCCAGGCCTTTCCTCTAGAGATACTGAGGGCTGAGAGGTACATGGAACTCTCTGGAAGACACAGTTACATTAACAAGGAGAGTTAAGGCTGAGCTCTATTTATTTTAGGGTGGCTTTAATTTTGTTTACTCATAATTACTCATAAATTATGAATTAATTACTATCTGCCGCTCAGTTAAATCCTTTTGGCAGTGGATGCCATCCACTGTAATTGTGGGGCACTTTGTCAACATTTAATCAGCAGTACTTATTAATGTGGCATTGATGTGTAGTGGCCATCCCCACACTATCAATCACACATAAACAGCTAGCAAGATCTTCAGCACCATTGCTCTTAGTCACATTAACCGCCCCCTGGGCTTTCAGGCCAAGCATTGGTACTGACTCCTCACAAAATGGGTACTCTGTCTCTCCAGTCCAATGAGTCCTTTGTCCTTGTAGGCGGAAACACTCTCAATCTTTGGAACACTGCTCTGGAAGGGCTTTATGAATATGACTTGTGTTTGCAGTCCTGAAGACCCCTTCCCCTTCATGCACCCTGTCAAGGAAGTGTGACATACCAGGAACTTTGTCTATGATAGAAAACCATAGCACAGTGTGTATACACATACATGCATGTCTGTACACACATATGTAAAATCATAAATTCCTAGAGTGGATATGGCAGAGTAAGCAGAACAGTTTTTGGCTTGTTGAACATATCTGCTGATTGAATATTTAAAGTTCTTTCTAAAGAAACTTAGACTAATCAACAAAGCTTATAACTTTACCCTGCCTCTCTCTCTCTCTAGCCTCTACGGCAGACACATGCAGGCGAACCCAGAACCCCCAAAGAAGAATAACGACAAATCAAAAAAGATCAGCCGGAAACCCCTAGCAGCCAAGAACAAATAAGGAGCAGACACTCTGGGTTCTGGCCTCCTCTCTATCCTCTCTAACTCTTCTGGACTTTCTTGCTCTGTCTCAAATAAATACAGTGTGCTTGTGCCTACTTTAAAAGAAAGGAAGGAAGGAAGGAAGGAAGGAAGGAAGGAAGGAAGGAAGGAAGGAAGGAAGGAAGGAAGGAAGGAAGGAAGGAAGGAAGGGGAAGGGGGAAGAAAGGAAGGAAGGAAGAAAGAAAGAAAGAAAGAAAGAAAGAAAGAAAGAAAGAAAGAAAGAAAGAAAGAAGGATTCTTTTCCATCTCTCCTCCCAGTGCTTGAGGGCAACCTCACCTTTGCACTTCTGAAATTCTTGTGGTAGGTGGTACATTTTTATAAAGTCTTAAATCCATTCCCATTTGTTTTCTTAAAATTGCCAAAGGCAGGAAACAAAGCTCTCATTCTCCTGCAAATTCCATGGTAGGCACAGGTTTCAGTTCCTTGAATAAACGTCACAAGGCTGCCTATTATCAAAAGAATAATTAAAATCATGTAACCACTTAAATGTCACAGTTAACACTTTTAATACTTCTTGTTCTCTTTCTGTTTATTCACGTAACTCATTATTGTGCCTTATTAAAAAAAAATCTTCACCGCCAAACTATTGTGTTCATTTAACTCCAAAATGATTTTAATAAAATCTTGAATTTATATCACACATTTCTTCTTGACTAAAATAAAAAAATTACCTAATACTGTGGTATGTACATTTTTATTACTCCCAGCCCCCAAACAAATTTTACCTCATCTAATGTTATTGATTGTAGATGATAATCTATGGTCCTTACCATGAAAGAAATAAAAAATTAAATCATTGTTGCTTTCCTCTCACATCAGTTTGTCAGCCCCCCCCCCAAAGTCTGTTTCTAAATTAGGAAGGAGAAGAAAAATCTCTAGGAGACTCTGCCAGAGGATTTTGGAAAGCAATATTCTTTCACCAAAGGAAACTGTGACTTTTGCCAGTGTCTGCTAGACTAGGAGTATGAAACAAGAGAAAGAAAAACTCAAGTGTGTTTTTTGTCATTGGAGAGGATCTGTTCACATTGAAGCATCCTCCTAAGACACTGGTGCTGAAGAAGTTAGAGAAATGTGCCCGATCTATACCATACCCAGCATGGACACCACCGTGGCAGAATCATTAATCAACTGTTATTGAGCATCTGCAATAGGCAGTTTCCCTTCTCACCATCAGGAGTGTGTGTGGAGATGAAATTAACCTAAAAACAAGTTTTGTAGGAGCACCTGGAGACCTTACAACAAAAGACAGGTAAGATGAAATACACTCTAAATGGGGTTGGGAGAAAGACCCAACTTTTCCTTGTAATATCTGCCATTCGTTTCCTAGCTGTACCCTAAGCCAGCCAGAGTCAGAACAAAAGGCCTTGAATTAATTTGCTCATGAATTTCTTAGTTGAGGACACTGCATTGAAATTCTTATTTCCAGTTAATACCCTGGGAACCATTTACCCATGGGAAGGGGGAGCCTCGGCTACCACACCCCATTCCAGGTTCTAGATGGTGATGCTTGCAGGAGCAGAGTTTGCCTCACCATGGATTTTCTCAATTAATATTTTAATGATAATTGTGAAATTGTAAAGGGAAGAACAGTGTCACCACTATTGATTGAAAGACATGGGTCACTGACAATGAAATTAGCAGCAAAGTATTAGTAAAAACAGCAACAAGAACGTTTATAGATGAGCTCTGTAGATATGAATATGGGCAAAGCATTTAAATTTGTTAAAAGGCAATATCCACCCAAAGCATGAAGTTGTAAAAAGTTAAAAACTGACTAGTCATCAAAAAGCAATACAAGTCAAAAATAAGCAATGTATAACAATAAGCCGATATTTTAAGCATTCTTATATGCTGCCACAGGGAATATAAGGTTGGGTATACCACTTTAATAATGCACATTTAGAAAGCCCTAAAATTATGTGCTTCAGGACAACAATTTTTGCTTCCAAGGGTTTATCCTGAAGGTACTGCCAGAAGACAGACAAAAAGCTGTGTTGGAGAATTGCCCTGGTAGCATGGTGTCCATGATTAAATTCAGGGGAAAGTCAGGAGACCCAGTGGAAGAATTGTGGAGTATCCACAGTCAATGAACAACATCTAAGGGGGTGGGGGGTGTCCAATTTTACCAGCTGGTTCAATAGCAAAAAGAACTTTAAACTATGAAAAGATGTTTGTTTAATTTAAAAAATAAATACTTCATTTAAAAAAATAATTTTATTTAAAAAAGTTGTGTTAGTAGTATGTGCATGTAAAAACTACATGGAAGAGGTTGGTAAATTATCCCTGAATTGTGGACTAATATTCATTTTCTTGTTTCATTTTTAGCCTGACTCTGTGCTTTTAAACTTCTATAATGACAGTGTAGCTTGTTATCAGAAACATTAAATGTGTATATTGTTATTTTATATATAACATAGTCCAGAAAATAAGATCATTACTTAAATTTAAAGCATGATATAAAATGTCATTTTAGCATTTTTTGTTACCAAAATGGATTTCCACATCTTTAAAAAGAAAAATGTTTCTTTTATTATTTATGTATGTGTGCAGGTGCATATATCTACGGGTGCCCACAGACACCAGGACCTTCTGGAGCTGGAATTACAGATGGTTGTGAAGCTCCCATGGTGGGTGCTGGGCAATGAGCTGTCATCCCCGTAAAGAGCAACAAGCACCCTTAACCAGTGAGTTAGCTCCAGTCCCCCACCCCCCACAACTTTTTGTGCTCTAGGTTCACTCATTATCTAAATAACAAAATCACAGTGCAAAAGGTAGCCTTTGAACACGTAAAAATCAGCTCTGGAATCAACTGTACCAACTATTCATATCTTGCACTCATTCATGGCACTTTTGCTGGTAAGCATTTTTATGACCTAAAATTAGATTCTAATCATTCATATACATAGGGTTTTCCCTTACTGTATACACAAATATGTTATATTCCAGATATGGGGGATAGTTGCCCATCAGTAACATTTCAGAAAATTTCCCTGCTCTTTAGGAATGTGACATTTCTATCAAGACTGCATACAAGTACATTGTGATATTAACTCTTCTTAGTTGTGCTTATCTGGTATATAATAAACATTGGGATTTATTGTCATTGCTGTTTTACTCTTTCCTATTGGGAATAATGTCACTCATTTGTGAGGGCCTTTCATATACCAGGCATTTTACTGACATGCTTTCTTTCATTCTCACTGTGTTCCTGATCAGTGGTAGGAAATGTGACCTCAGAGAAATTAAGGAACTTCTCTCAAAGGTGTACAAATGGCAGAGGGAGAGTGTCTCCATTGGCTATGCAATATAGTGTCCTAAGCAGACAAACCTCACTCGAGAGAACCTTTGCTCTCTCTCTCCTCTTCTAGAAATGTACTATTTCCAGTGATACCCCATTAAAGAAGTATAATATTCCTAAAGGGATTGGAACTTCTAAAACATGCAGAGTGGCTTTGGGGATCATTTCCAAGCTGTTAATGATCAGATCACTTGGAAAACTCTTTGTACAGGTTCAGTCAGAGAAGGAGAAGAGAACCCATCATATCCATATATCAATTGTAGCGCCCTCACATGGAGCATAGTCCTTTAGCGCATTATATTTCAAATGTTACTGCATGACATAAATGCTTTTTCCTGTATCCTATTTCTTCAAAGCACTTACATATTATGGGATGTTTAGAGGCCTTCTGAAGAATCTAACATGTCTAAAAGGGCATGTATACCTAAAAACTGAGAGTAAATTAAGGAATCAAGGTCAGACCAAAATAAAGTATTACTAGAAAAGGCCGTGAACTAGAATGACTTGTCATCAACCATTTAGGCAGTGTATCAGTTCCTCCAGTAACAATGGAGCAAACTGTAAATTACATATCTGGCAGTATACTGCCCCTGGAGATTGAGAATTGTCCTCACCCCCACCCCAACACACACACAACACACACACACACACACACACACACACACACACACACACACACACACTCCTCAAATCATCTTAACTTTCAGACTCACAGGCCAATTTACCGATCTGGGGGCCCCATACTGACACTACTATTCCACAAACTCCGAAACTGGCACATTCTGTACACAGATGTTGTCAGTAAAAACAACTTGTTTTAGCCCAGGAAGAAAGTGTTACCATGACTAACAGCTGCAAGTAGGGGTGGGGAACACAATCCATTCATAACTCCTCCAGAGTACCACCCGAAATATGCCTGCTTGCGACACTCAGTTGCAGTCCCATTGCTTGTGTGGGCTGCTTGCTGCATTTCAGTTTTAACAAAAAGCTACTTGAGTCACCATACACAAGGCAGCAGCAAGACCAAGGCTGGGACTAAGGGAGGCTTTGCATGAAGACTTGGCCTTAGATTCCAGATTATCTAACCATTCAGCTACTTCAGCTTTGATGGTGGTGTGGGTTAAGGTGCATCATCCGGTAGGTTTCAATGACAGGACGGTTCATGTAAGACCTGATAATCTTGAAGAGAAGTTGTTTTCATTGCAGGTGTGAGAAAGCACAGAGATGAAGACACTGGGTCTGCCGGCTGGAAGAGTCTACAGAAGAAGTCAACATCAGTGTGGCTAGAGATGTTTAGATGCCTGCAGGGTTTGGCATTTCTTGGTTGCATTTCACTTGCCTTGATTGGATTGAATATTAATCCCTACCCCACAAGACTCAAGTTCACCTAGCACTTGAGAATGTGACTTTATTTGGAAACAGTCTTTGCATATATAATAAGGTAAGTTCCTACTGGATTAAAATGAGCCATAACCAGTGACTGATATCTTCACAAGAAATCTGTGATGACAGAGACACGGGAAAGAAGGTCATGTGACAATGAAGACAGCCTGGAATGATGATGCCACAAACCTAAGAATGGTAAGCAGTATCCCCAGCTTGAAAAGGCAAGGAGAATCTTTTTCTAGAAACTTCAGAGGAAACATGGTTATACTGACTGTTGGTCAGTATTTCTTTGCTCACACAAAATACCCAAGAGAAAACAATTTACAATGAAGAACAATTTGTTATGACACACACACATTTGTTCAGCTAGCTCTGTTGTTTCTGAGATATAGGGAGGCAAAACAACATGGAGGGCAAAACTGTTCAACCCATGGCAGTCAAGTGAGAAAGATGTAGTAATTTTGGATAGATAGGTGATGAATAGATAGATGGATAGATATGATAGGTAGATGATTGATAGATAGATGATTGATAGATAGATAGATAGATAGATAGATAGATAGATAGATCAGACAGACAGACGCTATAATCCCAGTACAACACACCACCAGTTGCTTACTTCTAACTAGGCCCCACCTAGTTATATTTTCTATAATTTCCTGTTGTAATTTACTTTTCTGTTGTTTTGATAAAACACCATTACCATAAGTAGCTTAGAGGAGGGAAGGGTTTATTTGGCTTGCAGGTTATGTTCTATCAAAAAAAAAAAAAAATTAAGTCAGGAACTCAGGCAAGAGCTTGAAGCAGAGGCAGAGCAGAAACCAGGATAAACACACTGCTTACTGCCTTCCTCTGCCATATTTCTTGTACAGCCCGGACCTACCTACTTAGGGATGGATCTACCACAGTGGGCTGAGCTCTCGTACATTAGATAGCAATGCCTCACAGGCATGGCCACAGCCCAAACTTACCTAGACAATTCATCAATATGGGTTTCCTTTCCTCAAGTGACTAGATTCTGTCACATACAGCTAAAGCTAACTATGACACCTCTTAATAATACTATTATATTATGGATCTACCCCTGGGTTAATTAAATTTCCCATGGTACCGTCACCCATCAGAAATTGGATGTACCAGCTGGGATCCAATTTCCAACACCCGGGTTTTTTTAAGGGGACACTTCAGATCCAAAAAGATTATCTCCAGAACCTAGAGCATAGGTATCCACTATTTTAAGCTACTGTATCTGTGGAACTTAGCACCCATGGAAAACAAATGGCATCAGATGTGTTCAACACAGAGAAACACGCAGCCAGCAGTGACCTGCCTTGTACTCAGAATAGAGAAGCAGAACCACCTGAAACTTCCTGAAGTTTCCATTCTGTTGTGTGTGGCTGACTCCCATAGACTGGTCTACCAGTCTGGATGGTGTCTGTCTGGGGCACCTGAAGGTGATGCCTCACCCAGCTCCAGCCTTGGACATCTCCCTGCACTCGAAAACTAAAGAATTCCTGCTCCCCTGAGTAGCTTCCACTACTTTAGCAAAATCTAAGAGTGGAATTCTATCTTTCAAGGAAATACTAACTTTCTGTTACCACATTAAAGAACTCTCATTTCTATATAGGTGGTAGGTGACAGTCTGTACTCATATTAATTTTCTTATCCAGTGAATCCATATGAAGTTTCTTTTTTCTAAGCTGCCTAAATTATTTTTGTTGTCAGCTGGGGAAGTCTTAATTTATACACTTTTATGAAGGGAGGAAGAAGCTCTTGTTGCCCCCTCAAGGTTTTTACAACAGGTTACAATAATAGGTGCAGTCAATTATTGTGTTCACATGAAGAATGTTTGTTGAATATATATTAAATATGTATTTATATATTCTCAGATTATCTCAACAAGAATATGTCAGTACAGCAGAGATTGACCCTAGGTACAGAGGCCAGGGATTTGCTTTTCAGTATTATACCTTTAAAAACAAATTGCATGAATGAAGCATTTAGAATAAGTAAATACATAATATTATACCCTTTTAAAGAAATTAACATAGTATTATACCCTTTTAAAGAAATTGACATGGAGGAATTATTTAGAATAAATAAACACATAAAACTTTAATTTTCTTTTTAATATTTAATGATATAGTAGTGTTCATAGTCCTTTTCCCCGTCTTCTGGCTCTTAGATGTGTCAAGTCCCCTCTTCCTTACTTTTCTCTATCTTGGACAGCTGTGAGTATCTGCATCCACCACTGTTAGTTTTTGCTGTGGGTTTGAATGCATTAATATTAAACTCAGAGTCACCAGTGATGTGTGGGTATCATATTAAGAAGTCAAAGAACATCCCCTTGGTGTCATTTAACCAAGAGTGAGTCCAGATTTGAATTCTCTACTTCTCTCTCTTTGTCTTCCAACCTTCTGTGTTTGTATGTGTTGCATATGAGCCTGCCTGAAGGCCATCTTGTAAATCCGCCCCTGTGCCTGTGTCTTTCTCTGCCCCTATGTGACTCTGTATGTCTGCTGGGTTGCTCTCTCTTATATTGAACAACACAGAAAGTATCACATAGGAAAGAATGAGGAATGCTTTACAGAAAGCTTTGAGTTTTACAAGTGTTTAAGTCACTGACACTAACTGACCCCAACTTACCCAAACAACCAACAGTATTACAAACATCTTTGCTTATCAAACAAGCTCTCAGCATTTATCACCATAAATCACTTATTTATAAGGCTATTTTATTTCCAGAAAATGGTTATCATAGCAAGCATGCATTACTCTTGGGTCAGGGTCACAGAAGAGTACATAACTTCCAACTAGAGCAGCTTAAGTTATAAAAGCTGACTACATAGGGAATCCAAGGTAAGTCAGGTTGGCTGTTAACTGTTCTCTTAAAGACAAGTTAAACAAACAGATTGGGTACACAGTAGGACAGCAGTGTTAAGTAACCTCAAGGTGTATTATTGTTAACTCTGGCTCTTTGGTCCAGAAAAGTTTTAATCTTAGAATGTAAGAGTTGTTTTTATCATCATGCACTGCCACAAACTATGAGGACAGACTCCTCTTTAGCTGTGGGTAAAAGCATAGGTATTTAGGAAGCAGCATGTGTTCTGTCAGCTTAGTCAGCAGTTAGAGACCTGCGCCTAGAACTTTCATTGTCAATGCATTCTCTAAAACATTTTTTAAAGTAAATTCTTACTGAATAGGCATATACAGACACTGTCCTAACTTGGTAGAGGACCATTTAAATGAAGCGGGAGCAGCCTTGCCCTTTTGCGACAGAAAATCTAGTCCAGTGAAGGAAACCATTGAGAAACTAATATTCACACAAATAATTATGGAATTATAAATTCTGAACTCCTCCTAAAGGGAAAACTTTGGTAGTGTAATGAGCAATAATAAGGACTAAATAGGATTAGAATATCATGTAACTTGAGATCATCATAATAAGCAAACCAACCAGACTCAGAAAGCCAAATATTACATGATTCCTTTCATTTGTGAATCCTAGATCTACTGTAGATACATGAATCTCTCTTTATCTCCTTTTTTTTTTTTTTTTTTTTTTTTGCCCTCTCCTTCCTCCCTCTGACATGTATCTAACCTCAAAGCAGAAAGGAGACTGGAAAGGAAGGAGACTACCAGAGAGGAAGCAGGGCTATAAAGTCCACCAGTGTCTGCTACTACACACCTGATACTGTCCTCAGGTGTAGAAAACAGTGACAAATAAGTACAGGATTTCCTCAGCAACCTTACACAGTTTGGAATTTATCACAAATCCAAAAAGAATCCCATGAAGCATCCAAAGAGTAAGCATCAATCCTCGTGAAGCAGACGAGGATCTGATGGCCATGGCAACATGTGGAATAGAGCTTCAGCAAGCCACTTTGCTGTGTGGACACCTCAGTGAACAATTCCAGTGTTTACCTCTGAGAGCATTGTATCTCATAGCAGTGATATACAACTCATTCCGAAGAAGCTTAAAGGAATACAGGGACCTGAAGTATTTAATTTGATTTTGATCTTTGGAGAGGGTTTTTGTTTTGTTTTAACCATTAACTTCATGTTTTTAATTTTAAAAGACTTTTATTTTTATTTTATATATATGGGAATTTTGCCTTTCTGTATGTTTGTGCCTCTCATGTGTGTGCCTGGTGTCCACAAAAGACAGAAGACTATATTGGATCCCCTGGAACTGTAGTTACAGAGGGTTAAGAATTGCCATGTGGTTGATGGGAGTCCAGGTCTTCTGAACAACTTTTCAGCCCCTTAACCACTACCTTTTTGAAAAAAGGTATTAAGTTGCATCTCTCCATGAAGAGTAATTGGTACAGATTAAGTTCATCATTGTGACAACATTAAGAAACATATACAATCAGGAGTGTAGGAGCTGAAGTGGTAGCTTGACAGTTAAGACCTCTTGCTGCTCTTCCAGGGGACACAGATTTGTTTCCAAACATTCGTGCTGGGCATCACACAAGTACCTATAACTCTTGCTCAGGGGATCCAAAGTCCTCTTTGTGTATCTGTGTCTACCTACACTCAACATATACACACAGAGAGACATATCTGAAAAAATAAAAAACAGAGCTGTCCAATAACACTAAAAATGAAAGTGGATATCAAACTATCATGCCACAGTAGTAGATGGGCATTCTGTAAAACACAAGTTACCTCTTCAGCCAATCCACTGTAGTCAAAACTTTGAGAAATAAAATGGTATCTCCATCCCATCCTTGTTCCCTGTTCTATTCATCAAGGCCATTATGAAAGCCAAATTCTGGAGAGTCTTGAGGAATTGCTCTGGTGTGTCTTAGCCAACCCATTCATTTGGTAGGTAAGAAAGGAAAAGCTCCAGGAGTTAGCAGAATACCTTCACATCCAAGAGCCATATCACCAACGAGTGACAAATTCAGGAGTAGAATCTGGGTACCAGGCATGATAACAATGATCCTTTAAATAAAACACTGGAGAAGATAAGACAAAGAAGCACAGTCTACGGATGTGGTCCAAACCTCATAAATCATACACGTGTGTCTCGGGTTCCTCATCCAAAATGAGAGGAGATGATATCTGGCTCTCCTCTCTATTTGATGAAGAATTGGGTGATTTAGGAAATCTGATATTTGGGGAGTGATTAAAGCCATCAAAGCTAAGTGTCACAGCCCAGGAATAGTTACTAAGCCATAGTGTAAACCAATTAGCCTCACATTAGATGGAGGAAGCAGATGGCCAGTTTCACTTCAAAGTGACTAGCAAAAACAGAGTCCCAGTGACTAGAATGTGCTACAAAGGAGGCGTATTTGGATACTTACGGTGTTGTGTATGTGTGTGTGGGGGGGTAATAAGAAGGGAAAGGGATATGATGCCCCAAACGGAAACCCAGAAGTCCCTGTGCATTCAAAGCAAGATCTCCCTGCCAAACTAATGATGAGAAAGAAGAGCCAGGAAAGGGAATGCGTTGTTGCATGGCTTCGCATATGTGCTTGGCTCTTGTGTGCCATTCCATCACAATTCAATCCCAGCACAATGTGGAAGTGCTGATGTATAGGTTTTGACAACTCAAACCCCCCCCTCCATTCTTCACGTTCCCTCCCCTGCTGTCTCTTTCAGCTCTTGACACTCTCAGTTCCAAAGTCAAGTTACAGGTTCCTTCAAGACCCCCTCCCTAAGTAGGAAGGATCTTGAATAAAAGAAAAAAGAGAGCTGCCCTAAGTGTCTAGAATAGGCCACTTCAGGAGCATCCAAGAGTGGAATGCCGAGGAGGAAGGGTAGAGTGACAAAGATATAATCAATGCAATAACTCACATCATTAGCAGCTGGAACAATGGTGTTCACATGTGCACCCAGTACTATTTGAAGGAGTAATTAATAATGCTGAACTCTCTCACATCTCCACTTGGGATATGAACATTGGTCTCCAGACATACCATCTGAAGTCTCCCTCTTAAGGGACACAAAACACAGTGACGGGCATGGTATTAATCCTCACCCCTCACCTCAACCCTTCACAGAACAAAGCAATGGACTTCTACCCTCTTTGACTCAGAAACATAGAAAATGGTGGAAGATTTTGGAATGATGTTGTCTGCCATAATTTGAAGCTTAGATCTATGTGTGATTTAAGTCGTTGTAAAGCGTCAGTACAAGACCTGGCTAAATCCCACTACTTTAAAAGGTATCCAGGGAGGGCACTCTGAAGCATGCAGAGCCACAAAAGGATTCTGCCCTGGATGGAGGGGTTCACATTTGCCAGGAATTGATGAGAGATGAGAACTATAGCATAGTTCAAAGGCTGTGTTTCTTGAAACATTTTAATGTCCTCCCTCGGTTGGAATCATCTGTGTCCAAAATAACAATGTCCCATACTTTTTCCCCTCTGAACTTGGGAGGCTTTATTTTATTTTATTTTTGAAGTAGATGGAAATTGGCGTGTAAATCACTAGAGAGGTCCAGAGAAGAATAAAATCACCCACTCAAAGCTGCCAGCAGCCCCTGGACCCCCTCTCAATTGCTATTTCCATGTCACAGAGGATTTTTTCCCTTCATTTTAAAACATTCTGGGATATTTTCATGGTGTTGTGGCTAACCATTTTTAGTCAGTTAAAAAATGCCTTCATCACCTCCCACCAGGAAACCCATGGAACACACTGTCAGAGATGCTGAAAATTTCCCCATTTTCTCTTTAAAAAATATTAATGGCAAGCATTAAAAAGAAAGGAAATGCATCTTGTTTGGCGTTCAGGAAGTCTCGTTAGAAATTAACTGTTGCACCTGTATCTGTGACTGGAAGCAGGGAGAGAGTCACAGCAAGTGGCAGGGTAGGTGCCAGGCTCTCCATCCCACAGAGTGGGTGCAAGAAAGTGGCGAACTGCACAAGTGCCATAGGCTTTGGGTGGGATGGCTCAGACTGACAAAATTAAAAAGCTTCAGTTCTCAAACAGAAGGAGGTCTGGTGTCTGGTGGGTGAGAAAGAGGAAGAGAGAAGCAGACAGAGGTAAAAACGAGCCCAGAACAGAAAACTCAGCTGGCATGAGAAAGGGAGCCAGCAAGCCTGCTGATGAGCAGTGGTGGAGGAAAGTTCCTATTTTGTCCCCTCTCAGCTTCCATCTCTTTCCAGAGATAAAACTCAGGGTTGTCATCCTCTATCCAGTGTCCCCCTCCAAGCTAAGGGTGGTGTGCCTGTGGCTGTAGGTGGAAGTGCACCACCAGGATGGTTTCAGTGCTTCTCCAAGCAGACTTTGAGCAGCTTACAAAGCCTTTCTTCAGTTAGGAGAAACTGTGAGTGGGTGAGAAGCACCCAGCTTTGTTTTGCTATGCTCTACATAAACCACAGCTAATGCCCAGTGTCTAAAGGATGGTGACAAGACGAGAACAAACTCCCAGGCTGTTGGGCACTGCTATTCTCCCCCATGGTGGGACAAAATGCAAATGAATGCAATACCATATTTTTTTTTCTCTTGCTAAAGGGAACAAGGAAATAAGTGGTGGGGGAGAGGCAACAAAAGCAAATTTGGGAGCAGACATCATTCTTTACAGAAAGAATTCATCATGTGTAAAATTTCCACTATAGCTTCCCCTCCACATGCCCTGTAATTCTCCCCATAGATTGTAAGAGAAAGGAGTTTACTACTCTCAGGGGACATCTAAAAGCCAGTGACATGAACACACAGCCCAAATACTGTATTTCCTCTTTTACTTTCACATTTTGGACACCTGTGGACACAATGAAGACACCTGATCAGTAATGGGCAGTGCCATGGGTAAATTTTCTTTATTAAAGTTCTAACCACTTCTCAAAATTCATATGCTGATGTCTTGACCATGAGATCCCTTGATGTGACCGTATTTGGAAGCTGGGCGAATGCAGTTATCACCAGTTAAGATGAGATGGATCATGATCAGGCTACAGTCCAACATTACTGTCATCCTTATGAACTGAACACTAATGAAGGTGTGTGTGTGTGTGTGTGTGTGTGTGTGTGTGTGTGTGTGTGTGTGTGAGTGAGAGGGGGGGGAGAAGATGTCAGAGACTCCATTGGAAGAAAAATCTTCACAGTCTACAGAAGAAATGAGGCCTGCCATCTTACCTTGATTTCAGGTTTGTAGCCTCCAGAGTTGTGAGACAATAAATTTGTTGTTTAAATCACCCAATGTGAAATAATTTTTTTACAGCACCTCTCACAAATGAACACAAGCTGTTTCTTTGGAACAATATTATTAAAAATAATATTTTTAAAATGAATTAAAACTAACATCCACTGAGCTAGTTCTATGTACCAGAGTCCATCACACTTTACTCCCCTTATTACATCACAGCTGTCATTATGTGTGGCTGCATGTGTATGTTTGAGTGTAAATCCAAATGGAGGCCAGAGGTCAACCTCAAGACCCATTCTTCACCTTTCTTTCAAGACAGGATCTCTTGATCCTGAAACTCTCATTGTAGGCTAGGCTGCCTTCCTAACACTGGGATTGCAAGTGTGTGCCACCATGCCCAGGGAACTCTACCGGGGGAGTCAAGCATTTTAACAACTGAGCTATCTATCTCTCCTGCCTACATAGTCCCTATCTTTAGTTGTATCAAGATGTGATGATGGCTAGAGCTATAGCTGTCATCTTGATCCATGAGTGGAGACAAACCTAGTATCTAAAACCAACATATTGAGTATATCAGACTTAAAAGGAAAAGTATTGAGCCAACATCAGAATAATAGCCACTGAGTTAACTGACCCTAGGAACTTTTCTTGTGAGATGGTCCTTAAAATACTGTCATATCATTAAGCCATATCTTAGTAGAAGTTTTGTGACTTGCAGTCAGTGAGATTCTAATGGACATCTTCCCTTCCTATTAATGTCTATTGTTGTTTCCGAGCGACTTCCTCAGAAAGTGAAAGCTCTATTGCTTTTAGTTTTGCATTGTAGATCTAGCCACAGTGACCAACATATGGAGGTAAAACTTCAACCAGTGTTTGTTGGATAAGCAAATAGGTGAGTCTCCCTCTAACAGATACCAGTGACATTTAACAGATGGAGAGATGAAAACTCTGTGAGTTGGAGTGATTTGCTGACGATCACACAGTGAATCAGTGCTGTGATGGAGCCCCTGGCCACATTTCCACACTGCACAGCCTTCTGCACTACTTGAAGTAATGATGAAGCTCACTCCTTGTCCTCCTCGGTTCCATCAATGTTTCTGATGCATACACTCCCAGCTTGTGGATCCTTTAAAATTTTTATTTTGTCAATAAATACTTGACCTATGTGTATAAGAAAAATTCTAGATCAGGGGTCACATCTGAGATAATCTCTCTGTGCAGTGCCTGATATAGCTCAGGTGAAATTTGGCATTACAAAAATGCCTGGAAGGTAGTATCATACACTTATACAGCAGCACTCAGGAGGTAGAGACAGACAGATCTCTGTGAGTTAGAGGCCAGCCAAGGCAAAACAAAATAAAACAAAAGTGATACAACAAAACAAAACAAAAATTGTCTCAAAAACCTAAGAAAAGGAAAAAAAGAAAAGTAGAAGAAAATCCCTCTGCTTATGGTGATATCTGAAAAATACATACCCATAGCCAACATCTTCTGGGAGAAAAATGAATGGATTTGACACATTTCAAACAAGTAATCTGAACCACATAGAACCTCCTCCACTTTTCAGAGCTTAACCCTCAGTGTGTGTGTGTGTGTGTGTGTGTCTGTGTGTGTGTGTGTGTGTGTCTGTGTGTGTCTGTGTGTGTGTGTGTGTGCACAAGAGGGCCCAAATACCCAAGGAAGCATTGGATCCCCTGGATCTGGAATTATAGTTGATTGTGAGTAACCTAGTGTAAACACTGGAACAAAACTCAGACAAGATGGCATGCTTATCCTAAAACTCTGGCCTAATATGATCTTACAGTACTATTCCTGGAAATGTATGGAAAGGACTCAGAGGCAGCATTCCACCGAGATTCCTACACACCCATACTTCCTGGCTTAAGCAGGATTTCAAACCAGGAGCTAGAACAGCCTGAAGATTCATCAACAGATAAGTGGACAAAGAAATGTGGCACAGAGACATGATGGAATTTTGTTCATCCACAAAGGAAGCAGAATTATAGTATTTATAAGTAAGTGGATGCAACTGGTGGCCATCATGTTAGACAATTAAGCCAAGCTCAGAAAGATGAATTTTCTATGTGGAATTTAAATTTAAAATTTTTCATGCATGAATACACTCATATATTATATGCTCACATATATGTGTGGCAACAGTAGAAGAAGGATTATCTGGAAGGAGGAATGGCAGAAGTAGGGTGAGGGGCAGAAGAGTACTACTAAAAATAAATATGGACAAAATGCCTGAATGAAAATGTCAGTATGAGGATTGGATGATGGTTGTGAATCCTTTAAATCCCAGCACTAGGGATGCAGAGGCAGGCAGATCTCTGTGAGTTTGAGGCCAGCCTGGTCTAAAGAGCTACACAGAGAAACCTGTCTGGAAAAAAACAAAACAAAAACAAAAAAAAAAAGTAAAGAAAGTAAAGGGGAGAAAGAAAGAAAGGAAGGAAGGAAGGAAGAAAGAAAGAAAAGAACATGTCAGTATGAGACCCACTAGTTTGTACAATGAACATTCATTAATAAAAACTTTATACACAAATGTGCATGTATATAAGTGTGTGTGGTGTGTGTGTGTGTGTGTGTGTGTGTGTGTGTGTGTGTGTGTAAAACTCTGGCTTCTATTTCCAAATGCCCAGTTATTTTTGGAATGGCTCATTGAGACCACAAATTTGGTATGTTCATGAGGACATTTCTGATCTTGTCTGATAACACTGGCTTCCTCCCTGACTGACCAGATCATATCACATCTATGTAGTCATGGGAAAACCTTTAGCTGACCCTTAATTCCTTTTCTCTTTCACCGCCCTTATCAAGCTGATTCCTTTCCTGTTCCTGATCAAATATACACAATCTGTCAATACTTTTCTGTGGCTGTCACTGCCACCCCCACCTTACTTCTCTGTACTCAGTCCTCTCCCATGAAATCCATCCTTGCATTCCAAGCAAGCCATTCTACCTTCAACACAACCTTCTAATGATGGTCCTAATCTGTTCACATACTCACGGACTGAGTAGGTTATAAACAATGGAAGTTTATTCTTCCATTCTAGAAGCTAAGAAGCACCCAATGTGTGAATGAGACACTGACACATGCAAGGTTACACTCTGGTCTGTAGCCAGTGTCTCGTCCTGTAACCTCACATGTTGGAAGGGGTGATGGATGTCTCTGGGATTGTTTTAATGAGCTTGTGAACCTTCTCCCCTTGTGACTTAATCACCTCCCAAATATTCCTCTTTGGAATGTACTTCCCTAATCCCTTTTGTGGCTAAGTATATTGCATTTTCAGGGTCACCCTAATTTGTCTGTGTAAACATATTTTCTAGTTTTCAACATGACATATTTCCTTCAGTCTCGCTGATTTCCTGGCCATCCTCCCAAAATAGATAGCTTATTTTACTTTTTAAGCACATGATTAATGGTCCCCATTGACTTCTTGGCCTATTGAAATCAGTGTGGGCTGGACAGTGGTAGTGACTTTGTTTCTGCCACTGTAGAACTGGGCGGTGATGTCTCCCAGAAAATGCTTGGCAAAAATGTTTTTTCTTTCTATAGCTCAGCAGGACAGGTAGGGAAAGGTGGGTGCTCCTTGTGGGGCTGGTGCCCAGGGAGTTGACTATGATTTCTTGAGGTACAAGGCGGCTTTGAGCAACAAAGAATTATCTATCCCAGAATGTTAATTATGTTATGATTAGGAAACCCTAGACTATTAAAATAAATAAAACAAGCATGAGTCAAAGTCACATGTGGTACACACCTGCAAGCCCAGTGTCTGGAAAGCTGAGCTGGAGGATCAGGAGTTCAAAGTCATCCTCAGCTACACAAGGAGGTAGAGGTTAGTCTTGATTGCATGAGACGCTGCTCCAAAATACCAAAAAGAGAAGGGAGAGGGGGCACAAAGAGAAATGAGAAAGTTTTAAAACGAAAGAAAGAAAAGAATAAGAGGAGAAGCATGAATGAGGTAATCTTAGTGGGACTGAAGCTCTGATGATTGAACTCCTGTGTTAGGTAACTTAAGGTAGCCACAGCGCCATGAACTCTTCAGTTCCTTAACTCTTCGGATTCTTTCTCCTCATCCTAAAGTGCTTGTTAATCTGCAGTACACACTTTGAACATTCAGATGTCATGCCTTTTATTCTCTGTGTTGTTCCCCATGCGAGTCCCTCTCAGTCTGGTTAAATCCTGACCTTCCCTTGAAGGTGAGTACAATAATTTATGCTGATAACTCCTGCAATACCTGCATACAGGTGCCTAAGGACATTTCCTGTCTGTTTGCTGGTTGTTTATATATCTAAACAAATATATATTCAGAAAAAAGACTGTGTGGACAAGACAAATATTTTTATGGTTCATGGAGCCAAGTCAACCTAATTCATTCAGGAGAGATGATCTAGCCAAGTCCTAGAGCAAAGGATGTTTTTCTCAGGAACATAATCTGTGTGTGTGTGTGTGTGTGTGTGTGTGTGTGTGTGTGTGTGTGTGTGTGTGTATCATAATTCTTTATTGATTCCTTGTGAATGCACCCCAATTCTTCTCACCTT
Source organism: Cricetiscus sungorus (assembly GCA_030556225.1). Lineage (NCBI taxonomy): Eukaryota > Metazoa > Chordata > Mammalia > Rodentia > Cricetidae > Cricetiscus > Cricetiscus sungorus. The sequence continues at coordinate 13,714,833 of JANBXA010000103.1, forward strand.
CAAATCTCTCCATATCTGTTCTTCACCCCTGCTCTGAACCCCCCAAAGAACCACCTGCCAAAAATAATTAAAAACAAACAAACAACCCATCTAGCTCTTCTTTTCCAGCTCTCTAATATCTCTTCATTCAATTGAGTGGCATTGGGGGCTGTGGTGTGTCACACAGTGTACCCGTTTGTCCAATCAGCCCTACTCACAAATGTTCCTTGCAATATTGGTCTGGCTCAAAGCCTCTGGAACACCATCATCACTGGGCCCTCACAAAAGTCCTCTCAGATATCTTGCTGCTGCCTTGAGTCATGGGGATCCCGCAGTTATCATTCTGCAGGAGCATCCCCTTCACACACTCCAGCAAGTCACAGATGGGGTTGATGTTAGGGTGGGCCAACCCAAGGCCCAGGGTGTGGGTCTGGGTGGTAGCTGAGCTGATCAGTCTGTCTGGGCCACTGAGTTCACCTCCCCGAAGTCTTATGGCTACCTATTAATATCAAATTATAATATTTTACAAATAATTTATTTCATTAAATATATTTTTAATGTGTTATAAAATATCTGTGCATTCAGGAAAATATAAAACCATATTTAGCACAAAATAAAAGCTAAATTTTAGCCCTACTCCCAGAGTTAAGCACTGTTCCCATTGAAATTCTCTTTGTAGACCAGGCTGACCTTGAATTCATAGGGATCCACCTGCCTTTGCTTCCCAAGTGCTGGCATTAAAGGCATGCACCAATACTGCTCAGTTATATATCTAAATATTATAAAGAAATTAAATGCTACAGAAAGTAAAAGACACTCTAAGTACTTTTATTTAATATGCATTTATTGTGCAAACATCTAAGACAACATAAGATGACAAAGAAAAGATTACCCTCACTTGCCATATTAATCTTCTCTATATTTTCTACAGATAATAATTAGCATGCATTGTTCCTATGCATGTACTCATGAATATATACGTATATGCACACATTTTTTTACAAAATAGTTACACATTGTTTTGTATTATGTATCCTCATGTGACATAAATTATTTCCTATGCTTGTAAATCTCTTTCTTTAACTCTGTACTATAATGACACTGAAAATAATGCAGTAAGTTTTATCAAAATTAAGGCTGGTGAGATGGCTCAGTGGGTGGAGATGCTTGCCACCAAGTCTGATGGCCTAAATTAGATTCCTGTGATCTACGTAGAAGGAGAGAAATAAGTCCTTTGACCTCCACCACCCTTGACTTTGGTTGACTACAGAAGACTTTCATTTCATCCTGACCATTTGGTTTCTGTGATGGTTCGAATAAGATTGCTCCCTCTATACTCATATATTTGAGTTCATATTCAGCAGGGAATGGCACTATTTGAAAGGATTAGAAGAATTAAAAGGTGTGGGCTTTAGGAGGAAATGTGTCACTGGGTGTGGGATTTTGGGTTTCAAAACTTCGTGCCAAGCCATGCTCCCTGCCATGAACTAAGCCTCTGAAATTGCAAGCAAACTCCCAATTGAATCTTTTCTTTTATAAGTGTTGCCTTGGTCGTGGTGTTTTTTCACAGCAATAGAACAGTGGCTAAGGCAGTTCCTTAATAGCTGCACATGAAAACAAGAGGAGATGAGATTTCTTGATTCTCTTGCATGGCAACCAGATAAGCAGAGACAGGGATCTTTAAACAAAGTACTGATTTACATTGTTCCATCATACCTTTAGGATAGAGCAAATAAGGAGCCTTTTGCAAGAATTAAGGCAACAAATGTGTTATTTATCATTCTTGGATAAGCAAAGAATGCAGTGATTGGCTTTGCATAGCATTCTTTGCAGCAATGCATTCCTGTACCTGTGGGCACCCGGAGCATTTGTGGGCCATAAAAAGGAAATGGCAAGAAATCCTGCAGTAAAATGAGCGATCATAACTGGAAGTAACTTGAGTAGAAGGGGCATGCAAAAGTGGCTTTTATTATTACTTTCCTTCTTTTTGTAATGTAAATGATCACTTGTAACAGGAATATTTTGATAGTAGCCCAAGACTAAAAATATTCCCCATGAGCCAGTTATAAACTGTGATCATCAATTTCTTGATGATTATACTGATTAAGCAAATTATTCATCTACTATATTTTTCATCTCAGATATTTTTCAAATGTCACTTAGGCCTCTTAAGCTTAAAAAACTTTGCCATCAATCGGTCTACACAGTAAATGTAAAACTGATGGCACAAACATTATGGGTAGTACCTCTTAGGACACAATTTGATTTGTTTGAAGGCAGATGACATTATAAAGTGTAGTCAGGATGTCAGAAAAGGACTCGTGTGCAGCTTGATTTACTTAGCATCTTTGTCACTTTATAGATTGATATTTGATTGATGATAGCATTAATATAGAAAGTATGTTAATATTAGAGCAGGCTTTAAGATTCCATACCCAAGGACTCTCCCCTTCCTCAAATTGCTATAATTTCGAATAAAATGCCCTAAGGATACAATGCTTCTGAGGATTTCTAACCCACTTGATGTAAGCATTCTTAAAAAAAAAAGTTAAATCAGTTTTATTGAAGTATTCTTCATATACAATAAAATGTGACCATTTTAAGTATACATCTCAATAACTTTAGACAAATTTATATGCCAATGTAACCACCATCACAATCAAAGTATAAAACATTTTATTATCCCAAAAGTTCTCTTTAGTCCCAATTCCCACTCTCCCTTAGTCATAACCAACCAAATAGTAAACTATTTTTTGTCACCATAAATTGGGTTTCTCTTTTCTGGAGTTTTATATAAAGATAGCTATCTTCTTTCATGCAACATAATCCTCTTGAGATTCACCCATATTACTAAATGGATCAGTAGGGTTTTCTTGGGGTGGGGAGACTTTTAGTAGTTTATTAGGTTTAAATTGCTTGTGCCTTTTTCAACTGTCAATACAATACTGATAAATAGGTGGTTTTTTTCTATTTTTTTAATATATTTTTTTCCTTTTCTAGGTGTTTTATTGGGGAACAACTTACACAGGTAAGAGTAAATAACTGTTGCAACCTTCCTGCTCCAGAAGGGGTCAGGTCTGCTCCTGAAACCATGCCCAAAGTGTGTGGCCACTACTACAAGTTAACTAGCAAGGCAAGATCCCACTACAGTCAGTAAGACTTGTGTGACCAGAATGTTGTTGTTGTTGTTGTTGTTGTTGTTAGAGAAAGGTTCTTGACAAGTAACCCAGACTGGCCTTGAACTTGTGATACTCTCATATCAGTCCCACAATTGCTGGGGTTATAGGCAAGCTTCATCATACTCACAATGAGTAAGTTTCTGCATGGGCACATGTTTCTACCTCTCCACATATAGAAATAGTGCAGGGCAATTATGCTTTGAACTTGAAATGCTTCCTATGGGCTCATGTTTTGAACACTTGGTCCTCTAGTGTATGGCTCTTGGGGGAAGCTGAGGAGTTTTTGGAAGATGGCTCTGGCTAATGAACTGATGAAACCAGGTCACCTGAGGCAGACTTTTAATGGTCCAAGCTTGCACTTTCTCTGTTTCCTGTCTGGGCCATGAGAACAGACTCTGCTTAGTCCCGTGCCATCAGACAATGTCAGAACATCTTCCTCTACCATGTCTTCCTTGCAGGGATGGGCTGAGCTCTACCTTTGAAACAATGAGTTCAAATAATATTTCTGTCCTTGAATTGCTTCTGTCAACTAATGTGGTCACAGCGACAGAAAAGCAATGGACACAGCGGGGTACAGCATAACCATAGATGTAATTTCATAAGAAAATTTCAAATTGTCTTTAAAAGAAAGTGAACAATTTTATACTCTCATCAGCAGTGGACAGAATCTCAGTTATTTTATACATATTTGCATATGCTTGATGTTGCCACTTTTTAATTTAGTTTAATTTTATTTTGGTCATTCTCGGGGTAGTGTAGTGGTACCTGATCATGGGTGACAACGAATGACTTCAAGTATCTTTTAATGTCCTTATTTATCATGCATATGCCTTCTGCTAAGGGCACATATCTTTAGCTCATTCTTTAAGAAGAAAGGGTGTAGTCAAATATGTTAGCTATATACTATATATTGCAATTTTTCTTCAGGTTGAATCTTGCCTTTTAATTTTTTTTAAGATTGTCATTTAAATGCCAATGCTTGTGCACTTAGAGGGATTTTTTTAAAATGTAATGTCTATTTCTTTGTGTCTCCCACAGTTTCAAACTTTGAACACAGCTGTTTGAGCGCAAAAGTCAATCCCATAGTGAGTCTTCATTTATTGACAAACTAAGGAGGGAAAAAAAATAAACACATTATCTCTGAACTTAGAGCTCTTTTAAAGGTTGACATTCCGATCCCTTCATGTAAATTATGCAAATGTTTAAAAGCAGGGCATGAGGTAGGAAACATATTAGAAAAAAAATTGTTGTTCCCATTTTATAGGGAAATAATCTGAGGGGTCAAAAACTGAAGACTGTGGCCTGAGGCAATGAAAATGGCCAGGGCAGAGAAGGAAGCACAGCGAGACTAATTGTTCACAGTGATGGGTCTCACCCAAGCCCTTTGGGGTCCATGCCTAGTGCTCAAACCCACTGAACTAAGTAATTACAGTGAAGCTGGGGCCTGAAGGGATCAACCCAGGTCTGCTGCCATGGACTCTCTTCATCTCACTTGCTTCTTTGTAAGACCCCCTCCTTTACTGAATCCTTTGTCTATTTGTGTGTGTCTTCATCCAGGTGTGTTTGGTTTGCAGTCCTTTCTCTCTCCCCTTCTCCCTTCCCTCCTTCTCCTGTTTGTCCTCTTCTTCCTTCTCCTCCCCTTCATCTCCCTTTATTTTATTACTAACTAAAGCTGCTTTTCACGTTGTGCAGGTAATGTGCATTTGCTTAGGTCTGTACAATCTTCTGGTTGTGGTGGAACCAAAAGCAAAGCCCAGCATCCACTTGGTGCGTGTCTTGGTATAGGCTGAGATTCCTGAAGAGCTGTGCCCACACTGAAAATATACTGCTGACTTCAGGGAAACTCAAATATGCCCTAAATATTTTTCTATTATAGTCAATTTGCTAGAAATGATCATTTTATTGCTACTAAACCCTTGATAAGACAACAGCTGCCTGGAAAGATCTAAAGTACTGACTCATACAAATCACATAGAAAATATCCTGTTTCTAATGCAGATAAAGGACCAAGTCCTTAGTGCACTGGCAAGAACCTATAGAATTAGGTCTGCCCTCTGCCCTCGCTAGTCTTTGTTCATTCACTTACTCACGAATTGGGCTTCATTTTCATTGTTGTTTCTTGAGTGGTATCCCATCAAGTCCCTGCCACTTCAGGCTCTTCCATTGCTGGAGATGTTTTCACCTATTCTTCAGCTGACTCCCCAATCCTCCTCCTCCTTAGTTATAACATAATAACCATTTTATTTACCAAAAGAAAGAAAATGAACAGATGCTTGAAGTAAACTCAAATATATAGAGCTTAGACATAACTCAAAAGAAACTAACCTAAAATTCAGAAATAATATCCCTCACATTTAATGTTATTTCAAACCTTGCTTAAATAAACACACATAAACATCTATAAAAATAGATCGTTACATACAATAAAAGGTATCCATACTACAAAATACATTTACATACATGTACATCTATATCATGTGCATTTATATATTTATCCTATATATTACATTTAATACATATGCATATGTAAAAGTCTGTGTAGTCAAGTGTAGTGCACACACATGTAATCTCAGTACTCCAGAAACTAAGGCAAAGGACTGATAAGTTTGAGGCCAATATGTGTTACATAGTGAGTTTCAGACCAGCGTGAGTGTGGGGTATTGAACGAGTCTTTTACTTTAAAAAAAAAAAGCATCTGTGAATATTATACATATATTTTTATAGAAATGACCAATTAAAAACTGCTTTAACAGGGTATTATATTATATGCTGTTTAAATGTCTTACATTTGTTTCATTTTGTTATAAAAACTTGGGCAAAGTGTCATGATGCAGTAACCGTAAGGGTATAGAAGTGACACATATACCTTGATACTAACTAACAGCTCTCTAATTGTACATAAGACCCTCATCAATAGGAGGTAGACTGTGTCTGGTATTAGAAACCTAGCTAAATACTCAGTGAACTCATGTATTGGAGCAGAAGTTACAACCACTAATTTACTAAAGCAGCATAATCCCTAACAGCAACATGTGAACACTTGTTCTTATATCCACAGACAAGTGTAGCAGCTTTATTGAGCTATAGTAGTCCTACATGGATCTGCACATAAATATCAAATTGGTATTTTACATTTCAAACACCTATGGAACTGGCCACATTTAAGATTGTAAACTTACCCCTATCTCCCTCTGGTACTTTTGCAAATACCTTTTCCTCCATCTTCCTGCCTCCTGGCCCCAGTCAAACGCATGTGGTCTCTAATAGATCAGTTCATGTTTCCCCGAGTTTCACACAGTTGAATCGCTGTTTGTGATCTTCCTTTGTTTTCTGGCCTGACTTGCTTCAATTAGCATGTTCATATTGAGGTCTCCTGTCTTATTGCAAAGCTCAGTTATTCTTTTTTCTTCTCTCACACTATTCCATTGTATCTATCTGCCACAATCTGTTTATCACACCTGAAGGTGGTTGTTTGAGTTCTTTTAAGACCAGACTTGAGAGAAAATATATACAAAGCAGATATTTGATTTAAAAAATATTCATCAAGAATATATAGAGATTTCCCCAAAGTCAACAAGAAAACAGCTATCATGATTTTAAACTACATATTTTGTTTTCAACAGAGCCTGGTAACTTCTTGCTGTCCATTAGGGAGTTAGAATTTAGTTATCCTCCTATGCTTCCTTCTTCCTCTTTTTTCATCATTATATTACTGCTTTTATGCTGCCAACATCCAGAATATTTTAAATAATACATATACATATATACATACATACACACCCACACACACACATACACACACACATGATATATGTGTCTCTTTTCTCTAAATAGTGTTTATAGCTATTTTTTCCTCCATACCATTTCTATTTTTACATCTTAAATTTTTACTTTTCATCACCTGCCAGATTCTTTTCAGTAAGCTGCTTTGTTTGAGAAGGGCTCACAATATTCGGTTCTCTATTTTTTCCTTCTTAATCATAGCTTCCGGTAGCCATTATTCTTTTGCATGTATGGTACTGGGTACTGAATCCCGGGAAAGCACCTACCAGGAAAGCACTCTGCCACTGAGCAATACCCAAGCACCCTCCCCCTGTCCTTTTGCTTTCATTCTTTTGAAACAGGATCTCACTAAGTTGCTCAACTGCTCTTGAACTCCCTGTAGCCCAGGTAGTCATGAACTTATGATCCTCCTGTCTAAGCCTCTGAACTAGCTAGGATTTTAGGTGTGTGACACTGGGCCCAGCTCATTCTTTATTTAGTTCTATGCATATACCTTCTATGAAATCTCAGCCAGGTATATAGTATTTTGAAAGTTAGTCATGTGTGGGCTTTAAGACTAGATTTCTCAACCCTTGCTTTTCATTGAAATGACATACAATTGTGTAGCTATTATCATTTGATAATTATTTTTGTGTTTAATTTTTAAGCCGTCTCTCTTCAAGGTTGGTGTCCTGCCTGTCTAGTCTCCAATAGCTCCTAGCACACTACCTTTGATTATTTGTTTAATAAACACCTGTTAAAAAATTGAAGTACTAGCAGTAAATATAAATAGATAACAGTAACAGAAACCCACTTCCTATGAAACATATTCTGATGGAGATAGATTGGAAATAAACACACAGCATATATAGAGTGCTTTAGAAAAAAAGTCATGAAGTTTTATGTATCTCTATATTTGTGTATATTGTCAAAATTCTTATATGTCAATTTTTTTAAAAGAACATAAAACTTCAAAAGCTCATGAAATATACCTTACTTAGAGTATTTTAAAGATAAAGCGGCAAATATTATAGCCTTAACCAAAATCACACAAGTCATTTACTAATTATAATAATCATGTAATTTCAATGAAAGGTGAAGGTCAATTAACAGAATCTTAAAGTCCTGTAAAGACTCACTTTCAGCCACCATTTTTCAGGCTGAAATCTGGTGGAAGGTCAGTGGATATGCTGCTAGGAATCAGGGACTGATATAGTGGCAGGGAATCCCTGCAAAGTAACATTTAAAAAAATACCTGTTTTTCTCTCATAGTACTTGGCATCAAACAAAAGCACTCTATTTCCAACCATACTTCAGCCCTTGTTTTTAATTGAGATTATATATATATATAATATATATATATATATATATATATATATATATATATCCCAGGCTGGCCTCTAATTTGCTGTATACAAATAGCTCAGGTTGGCCCAGAGCTCAAGCTTCTCCTTCTTCATCTCCATAAGTGTTAATAATATTAACTCATCCCCCAAGACTAAAAGAATGATTACAGAAGAGAGTGTGTGCTTAGAACTGGGTGAAGACAGGAAGAGGGTTAAACAGGCATTCACGGATTTGAACAGGAGAAGGATGAAGGTGAGTTTAGAAATGATGCAAAGTCCTACCATTGCACACGTCCACACAGCCAGGACTGTACCAACTTGGTAGCAGGAAGGCAGTTTTGACTTTCTGGTTCATGTCTGTCCTTTACACATTCTTGTTCCTTGCCAAAGAAGTGAAACTGTAGAAAGGTGCATAGACCATGGTCACATTTTAGGAACGAAAGGTAGGAGGAAACTGTTTAAATCAAAGAATGCTAATGAAAATTCTCCAAGGTGAAGGGGGACATTCTATTTTCTTCTTTATTTATTTCAGAACAGGAAAGATGGAGGGAATCTATTCTCTCTCTCTCTCTCTCTCTCTCTCTCTCTCTCTCTCTCTCTCTCTCTCTCTCTCTGTGTGTGTGTGTGTGTGTGTGTGCGTGTGTGTGTGTGACTGACATCAAGTTTCTTCCTCAATTGCTGTCCACCTTACATTTTTCTTTTCTTTTTTTATATATTTATTATTTTCCCTTATTTTCCATATTGATCCCAGTTCCCTCTCCCTCCCATGCCCCCCCGACAACCCTCGCATCCCATCCCCCCCCTCCACAGAGAGGGTGGCGCTTTCCAGGAGGGGTCAACAAAATCTGTCAAGTCATTTGGAGTAGGGACTAAGCCCTCCCTCCTGCCTCTAGGTTAAGGGAGTATCCCTCTATGGGGAATGTGCTCCCAAAGTCCTTTAGTGCACCAGGGATATATCCTAGTTCCACTGTCAGAAGTCCCTTAGACTGCCCAGGCCTTCTAACTGAGACTCACGTTCAGGGGGTCAGAGTCCGTTCAATGCTAGTTTCCCAGCTATCAGTCTGGGAGGAGGGGCGTCCATGAGCTCCCTCTTGTTCAGGTCAGCTGTCTCTGTGGGTTTCTGAAGCCTGGTCTTGACCCCTTTTATTATCACTCCTCCTTATATTTTTAAGACAGTTTTTTTTTTCTCTGAATCTGGAGCTTGATGCTAGGCTGGTTGGTTAGGAAGCTTCAGGGAGGCTGGCTCTACCTCCTTGGCACTAAAATTGGCATGTCCTGCCAAATCTAGTTTTGGTTGGTTTTCTCTTTGTATGTATGTATGTTTGTTGCTGTTTGTTTTTGTTTTGTTTTTAACATCCATGCTGAGCATGGAATTCAGGTGTCATAGTTACATATCAAGCACTTTATTGACTGAGCCATTTCCCAAGTTCCTACTAATTCATTTGATAAACAATGTGGATCTCCTATGCTCTGAACTATCCAGGGTCCTGAAAGTGTTCAGAGCTTAATTTGCTTGCTTCTTGGTCCTCCAGACTTAAGACTCTGAATTGCGTGCTCACCATGTTTTAAAAATGTGTGTATCTGTGACATTGCACGTTGTAATATTGTAGTATTTAGAAGTTATTGAGCAAGCAGGTCATTCATACCATTGACAAATTGAGGAAACTCTGTTTGCTGTTTCACTTACTCCTTAATAAGAATGAAAACAAAACTGGCATTTGTCTCAGAACTATGCTCATTTACCTTTCACACCCACTTCTGGGCATAGACAGAGGGCCCCATCAATGGCATCACAGAGAATCACTGAGTCTAAGTGTGAATCTTTTCACCCAACAGAATCATCGTGAGTTCAGAATTAAATGGCGGATGCTCTGCACCACATGTTTGTTTGTAACTGAACATTTTTTCAAGTGATCATCTTGCTCCTGCCCAAAGGTGAACCATAGCAGATGCTTCTTGTTTACACACAGTGTTAATGATTTTCCCAAGTGATTCCAGGACAGGCAGTTAGTATACATTAGAACTCATGGGAGGACAAGTTTATACTGATCCACTGTGTATCCTCTGTCACTGTTTATTCCCACCTTCTGAATATAAGGTAGATCACACTGACACTGACGGGTGTCACCTTCTCTGTGCCCACAGCTACTGATGGGTAAAGCATCTGGCTATCTCTTGTGATCCTGTCCCACTCCAAGCAGTTTGTCTTATGAGAAACCAAGAGCCTACCTGAAGTATTAACCCAAAGTTCAGGCCACTGTATGATTTTTATATTCATAGAAATGTTAAATAAAAGGCTGCATCTTCCTTTTAGCTGGATTGTTGAACTTTTGCACCTGAACAGTTTTATTTGTAGGTTTAAGACTGCAATCAAACCCTACCATCAAGGGGCAATGAAGCTGACATTTTTCTATCAGCTGTAGAGTGTAGTTCCTTTGAGGAAATGCCTCTTCTTTAATGCAGGATTCTTCAGCCACTCATGGACAGATGAGTGGCTTTGTGAAATGCTCTGTCTCCATTGTAGCGTAAGCATGACAAGCATGTGTCACTCTGTGTTCACACTAAACTTGGTGGATTCAGGCCACTGGTGCAAGTTCCTCCCAAAGATAGGGAGACTGGTGTAGAAGATGTAGACTTCTCCTTCAGGATCTCCAGACTAGCTCAGCAACCAGTGCTGAAATCTAGACACCTAAGATTTGTTGTGTCATAGATAAAATAGTAAACTTTTGCTGGATGTTCTAAATGCTTTCAATGTGTTATTTTACTAAATATAAGCACATCTCAGCAGTTCATTACTAACCTGGAAGTACTAAAGCATTATGGCTTAAATAGCCTGATGGTTCTCATTTGAGTCATATTTTACAAAGACAATTTCATATATTTTAAATGAGTCAAGTGTGCATGTGCATGTCACACACATACTCACATACACACAAGATTGTTATGATATTCTATCAATTAAGATCCTGAGGTCAAACAGCAAACCAGAAATTATTTGAAAAATGATTTGAAATTTTTAAAGAATATGGTCTTCTCCAGGTGGTAGTGGCACATACCTTTAATCCCAGCACTCAGGAGGCAGAGACAGTCAGATCTTTGTGAATTCGAGGCCAGCCTGATCTACAGAGACAGTTCCAGGACAGCCAGGGCCTCACAGAGAAACCCAGTCTTGAAAAAAAAAAAAAATTATGGCCTTCAGTGAAAGGAGTGGTTACTCAAATATGATGTAACTGATGCAAAGCTAAGAAGGCAGTGGTGGTGTGAAGGCAGACATTGGTGATGTCAGAGAGCACCAGAGGCAGACAGAAGAGGTGTGGTTTTCTTGGATCCTGAAATGAAGTGAAAGACAAGCAACTATGTGATGCTGTCCTGTCCTGCTTCCTATCCACACTACGAAAGCTTTGCTTTGATACTTTTTTGCTAATGGTGATATTTAACATCTCAAACCATTAGAAGGGAGAAAAAAGATGGGAGCAGACAGTCTGTGCTGGCTAGTCTTATGTCAACTTGACCCAAGCTAGGGTCACTGGAGAGAAGGGAACCTTAATTGAGAAAATGATTCAATAAG